>OY365786.1:18992765-20242765 GCA_959347405.1 Napeogenes sylphis
AATACTAGTTATCTCAATAACAACAATGAAGTGCTTACCACTATATTTAATCACTTAATTTTCTTTAACTAGCGAGTATTTAGCGCAAAAATTGGATGTAAATCGAAACGAATCACCTTTATGCTGTGACGTGATCGATGATGGATAAATTGCGCACACATCAACGTGTTACTCGCCACGTGCCATGCCAGCACCGCTGCCATAGCTGCCATCGTCACGAACACCGTCACCATCATCAGCACCATCAGCGCCATCCGCGCCATCAGCGCCATCAGCACCATCAGCACCATCAGCGCCATCAGCGCCGTCCACGCTACGCCGTTATCGCCATCCGAGCCGCGCCATTATCGCCATTCGCGCCGCATTGTCAGCGCCATAATTTTTCATTTCTTTCTTTCTTCATTAGCAACGATTTCTTCTTCAAAAAAGCTTCAATAAACTTATCTCGCGGGTAGTTGGTGGTTTTGATGCCCGAGTGAATCCCACTTCTGATGTCGGAGATCGGAGGCATATTCGATGGCTTGTTCGTTCTTGATGACATCTTCTGGTACAGGATGCGAGGCGTAGGACTCAGGCAATTAAACCACACAGTCACAATATGACAATTACTTGTATTAAATGTAGGTAATCACAAATTACATATTACTTTGTTGGTATACACAATTATCAAAGTTGCGTGAACCACCGGTCCCGTTGGGGGGGTCCGGACTGTAAGGCTCACACTAATGAATAATCCTCCCGTCTCGATGCTCTCGGATATTTAAAATGTCTCCGGTGCCCCTCCAAACGATTCCGATCACGTGACTCAATACGTCACGGCGTTCACACCCCACTGTTACAATGATATCAATTGAGTTACTAATTATCGTTAAATTATCGTGATCTGCGACATATATATATATATATATATTTATCTATATATATATATATATATATATATATATATATATATATATTTAGGTTCTGCGACTTTTTAAAATTTATAGTTTTTAAATTTAAATTTTTCCACACAAAATTCATTTGTTGCCTTTAAACTGGAATGAACACTGAGAGTAGGTATAGCGCCCGGGTGTTAACCTTTTAAGTACTTCTTACAACTTATACAGAGTAATAAGTAAAAGAGGGAGCAAGAATTTTTATGTTTCGTATTTTTTTGTAGTTTATCAACATTTGTACTAAGTCGTAGAACAAATGTTGTTGGGATGGATGCACAGAGGCTGCCTGCAAGAGGTGACCAAATAATTATATGTCAACGACGTATGTGTTAATGTATTAATATTTATTGTGTGTATATTTTAATATAGCAACCATATATAGTATAAAAGTGTGATGTTTCAATATATATATATATATATATATATATATATGTTCTTTAAAATTTGCAAAGGTTACTTAATATTAGCATAAAGAAAAACGCAGTTGCAGTAGGAAGGTCCTTAGAAGTTTCAGCGCTATATAACTAACGAAGGTCATTAAACTGCGTTCAAAATCCCTTGACTTTTGAGATATTGCATTGTTACGTGTAGTATCCTGTTATGCATTTATAATTATTTGTAACACCCAGTTAGTGAGCAGTTACCCTTATTAGATAATGAATGCAACATAAAATAATAAACTTCACACTACAAAGTATCACATAATAAATAATGGAGGCCGAAACTTAAACGGCTTTTAAAAAACTTAAGCCACAGGTTACATAACATGAAATCGTGTTATGCTTATTATGAAAGTAATAGTGACTAAAAAAAATGAAAAATGTTAAGAATTTCAAATGCTTTTGAATGGAACTATACTGATTAAGGCGCTTATTGAACAACATTTTACGTGTCCATCTGGTTTTATATTTACTTTTCATTTGGGAAAAGAGACCATTACTGATGGAAGAGGAAATGTGGCGAATATTTTGAAAAGGAAATAATATTTCGAAAATATACTAACGTGGGTTGTTTTATAAGTGTGCAAAAACTGTATTTTAAATGGACTAAATAAAACTTTTGAACACTTAATTGAATTTAGAACAAAAATTAATGATTTTTTTAATTATTTGTCGTTAAGACTGGCAGATTCGTAATTAATTCTAAATCAGCTAACTAATATTTCAGTACATCTTTTATCATGTCTATGTTTTAAATACATATGTATAAATATATATTTTATTTTTTTTTTCATCGACTATACAGGACATTGTTAGTGTGTTATGACATAGCTAATTGATAAAAAATAATATTTTACCGAAGGAAGGATAGAGGTATTTTTTATTGTACGAAGCAAATTCCGTCTAACTTACTAAACTAACTAACTAAATCGAATAACGATTTCAGATTTAAAATAGAGTTTTAATTTGTAATAAGCGTATGACCACTGTAGCGTTGTATACAAATAACTAACTATAACATATATATTATTTAGTTGAAAGCTTTAGTAGAGAAAATTATATTCAATGTTATTATTTTTTACTACTTGTAACATCAAAGGTCGTTTAATAGAACATAGTATAACTGTATTAATAAACTTAAATGATGTTCCGGAACACAAATCTTCCACTTTTATATGTTGGTACTTATAAAGGTTTTCCAAAAAAATAGGTTCACATCTGCTTCATACAAATTGTATTCCAAATATAAATAAAGCACACATTTATGGTATGTTATCTTTAACTATTTGTACGAAAACTCAATTTCCGCTGAGTATGGCCTCGGACCATCTCCCGGGACCTGCTCATAAATTCAACTTCGAATGGTACTCGTGCTCGAGATACATTTTGCGGGAGCGGGTTCAGATATTTCGCAATCAATTATTTATCTGATTTGTCGTTCGATATTCTAATACTAAATACTTGTTATCTTTGTATAGTGTCATAGATTTAAATTACGTTAATTTATATAAATAAAACGTGTATTTTGTAATAGTAATAAATTAAAAAGTTTTATGTAAATATTTATTCAGAAGGAAGGAAGATAATATTAAAATAACAATAATTTACTATTCTCATGAATTAGTTATTTGATATATCTTATATTGCCAAATAACTACTGTTAGTCATATTTATTTATAATAATTTAAACATTGAAGTGCAAGTACTGTGTATTACTAAAACAAGTCTTAACACTACTTACTAATCTGATCAGAATTGTATTGAAGTTAAATGTAAAGTGTTCTGATTTTACAAACATAAACTTTTAGACATTATTGCATCACTGTTTTTTTTTTTTAATTTATTTAATATTAAAAATTATATTCCATATTTATGTCTCAAAACAACGCTAATAATGTTCTGGAATATCCATAGTATGTTTAATAAAAAAATGTATTGCGTCACAAATTTTTTAGAGTAAAATGACAAAGGAATAATTCTGAAGTCAGGGTATGAATGATGGCGGTCCACATTCCGTAGTGCGGGTAATAACCATTCCGTTGAAATAATAAATCTGTACACGGAGCATGACTCATAATTAAATTATTTTTCAGTATAACATGAATGATTGTGTTATTTACATTTTAATAGTATTTATTAATATTTTATAAGTAACCAATTCCTCTTGCGTGTTTTATATTGTAATGAAACTATAAGTGTTACAATGATGTTGAATTGCCAAAAACTTGCCAAAAAACATTATCCTTAAATACTAAATCAACAGGTCGCGGTAAGATGTCAGAGGTTTGATAAATGTTAGATGTGGTTAAATAAATATTGAGGCTTCATACTCAGAATCTCAAATAACTTTTAAAAATGTGTTGTGTCTACCGGACTCCTGTCTACAAAAGCATTTTCTTCATATAAATAGAAGAACAAAAAGTTGGGTAAGGAGAGTAATGGTATCTTCTGAATCGATTTCCTGTCAAACATACAAAATCACGATTGACAGGGATGTACATGGTATTTTTATTAATATATACGTGTACTCCTAATACATTAATGGCCAATAAATATATATAATTATATTAATAAAATGGTTGGGAGCTTACCCCGCTAGACAGATCACGTCGAATTCGAAAGGCATTAAAACCGGCGCACTACACAAATTCGCCATTAAAATTGTTTTTTTAGGTTCAGGACTCTAGCCGCCTCAAATGGTGAGTAAGGCTGTCCGTTATTAACCACTCACAAAAATTTTCGAACAAGATAGTTTTGAACTAACGCGATATGCAACGATTCTCATTTTGATAATGATACTTCCATTTTTCCAGTTTCTATTGAATGGATGATATTGAAAATTTCATTATGTCACAGTTTTAAGGTGAGTACGCACTTCTGTGGTATGTTCATCCATTTATAATATATATTTTTGATGTTTGCTGGTTGTAACTTAGTCTTGAATAAAAATAATAAATCCTTGCGTTTCCTTGGACTTGCTTGCTTTCAGTTTTGTATCTATCATTGGTTGTCTTAAAAAAGAATAGTTTTATGTAAAAAGTTAATCATAATATAGGGAATAATTTAGTTACGTAGAAGTATAAGTGAGTTGTTTATACCGCTATGCTTTCTTTTGTGATATGTGTATATTAAAATATAAATATATGAGAGACCTGCATTCCTTAAAAAAAAAATCTATAATTTAAAAAAAAAACGTTATTTACGTAAGTTAGTACATAGTAACACACTTCTTGTTTTATTGAGATCTTGTTTATTATTTATTTGTAGAGATAAAAGCCGGTAATTTATCTTAATAAAAAATATTTTTAAGCTGACCTTACACAAACTATAAATACGAGTATGTGATATTAAGAGCACTCGCTGACTTATTAACGCCCAGTGCAGATACTTAGATCTACAAAACAAAAAAAAATCGTGTTGAAAGTTTGTGTTAAAATCTTCATTTTGCTGAATTTTTTTGTCTCTATTTTTCTTATTAAATTGTAATTTAGCGTTTAAGTTTTCTAATGTTACCTCGTATTTTTATTTTATCGGGTAAGTGCTACCTACGAATTTATTTCCTTGTAACTCTCTCTTACTAACGAGTGCTTAACAGAACTCAGTAATATTATTACAGACATATAGTCAGTCAGTTTATTAATTCAAAGTATTCTTTAACACTTTTATGTCTTACATACACAATTATTATTTATTAATATACGTTAAATTAAACGTCCAAGTATTTAAACTAAATTTTATTATTTTTTTATTAGGTATAGCTCTAAAAACAAAAAAATGCGATAATATTTATCGCATTTCGTGCATATTGAATTACACATTATTGAGTTTTAATAGTGTAGTTATATAATTTAGGGCTAATAAAAATGTATCAGGACAGTTCTATTATAATTTTAACTAAATATGTGAGTCGTAAGGAAATTAAGCAAATTCAGTTTGATGATGTTATTACAATGGAACTAAAACATTTACTTAAATATCAAGGTTTTTATAACTTACTAGTCTGAAAATATTATAAGAAACATTAGGAATTTATATAAATATAATTCTCATATTATTTCTAATATTCGATAAAAAATAATTATTGCAATTTACGTAGGTACATACACATATTAAAAACTTTACATACACTTAAATTTTAAGTGATTAGAACAATAAGCAAGAAAAAATTAAATAAGGTTTTTATGTTAAGCTATTTTAAAACAAAAAATTGTTTAGGTCGTATTGTAACTGAGGTTGTTTTATTTTTTATTCCGTTACTTTTCTCATCTGTTCTCATTTTCCTGTTCGTGAATAGAAATTCAAAAAGAAATAAAAGTCTCGGTATATTTAAATAAGACTGCTTAACAAGCTAAATGAATAAACCAATAGTAAAATAAATATAATATAAATGGGAAATATCACTGCAAACGCTTTTTATTGTACCTTTAATCCAATTAAGAACGAGAACAAGAACTATGTTATTTTTGGAATTTATTATATAAGTAACGTCAAAAAAGCTTGGGTTTACGATAATTTTTTAACATAACGTCTAAATTGGCCTTTCCTCGTTTATGATATTAATAAAACCCTTTTGTCAAAGTTAGATGCAAGCGTCATAAAGACATTGAAGTTATGGCTCGGGTTGGCGCACTCAGCGGACTCTTCAACCTTATTTAGAGATCGAAACAATTTTGGATTAAAATTAAAGAAACCATCGGAGCTCTACAAACATCTAAGAGTTACCAAAAGACATATCATCGGAAAATCTAAAGATGATACTGTAACTTCTCTCCCATAAGACAAAGTTGCCTCAGAGCTCGAGTCACGACTTCAATTCCATAAAAAATGTATGATAGGTGCTCAAACAAATAAAGTAGGGCTAGGATCAAGTAGGAAAGTTCAAGTCATAGACATAACAAAATCTTTTATTCGACAAGACGAAAACGATAATTACCGACTCCACGCGATGAGCCTAGAAATTCAAAACGAATGGGTGACCATAGGAGATTTTTGTATTCCACTAGCTTTGAAGTGGCGCACCTTAATTTATGATTGGTCCCCAGCATTATTAAAATTCTATCTTAATGCATTCCAAATGACTCTCCCAGATCAAAGTAATTTAGTAAGATGGGGCAAAGCCACCGAAAAGTCTTGCAACATCTGTGGGGAGGCAATAGGAATCGCGAAACACCTATTAGTAGGGTGTAGGGTATTAATTTCTAGAAGTATCTAGATAAAGGTCAATACTCGCGTCGCCATGACGAGGTATTAGAAATTGTACGGGAAGCGGTTAGTCTTTCAGTGGCAAGAGCACGGAAGGGTATAACAACCACCAAACGATCTATAGAATTCGTAAAAGAAGGCTCCTCAGTTAAAAATTTTGAGTGTCAAATAATCAATTTATTTTTAGATATTCAGCTCATATGTGTATTTAAAATGTTCAGCGCGACTCTCTTTTTTCTATTTTGGTAGTATAAAAGTATCTCAGGTTCGTGGAATTCGTTCATACACCGATATTGTGGAGAGAAACAGAAAAATAATAAGAAATCTTTTTTCTATTTTGGTAGTATAACAGTAGCTCAGATTCGTGGAATTCGTTTATACACCAATAGTGTGTAGAGATACAGAAAAATAATAAGAAACCTTTTTTTTATTTTGGTAGTATAAAAGTATTGAAATAAAACTATTTTTACGGATTTAACTCGCGTATATTGAATTAAAATTTACATTTTAAATCTAACCCGACGTTTCGAATGCTTTGCGTTGCAGTAAGTTAAATCCGTAAAAATAGTTTTATTTCAATGTGTAGTACTCGTGAAAACCTTAGAAAACACTAGTATAAAAGTAGCTCAGGTTCGTGGAATTCGTTCATACACCGATACAGTGGGGAGAAACAGAAAAATAATAAGAAACCTTTTTTCTATTTTGGTAGTACCTATAACAGTCACTTAGGTTCGTGAGATTCGTTTATACACTGATACTGTGCAGAGAAACAGAAAAATAATAAGAAACCTTTTTTTTATTTTGGTAGTATAAAAGTAGCTCAGGTTCGTGGAATTCGTTCATACGCCGATACTGTGGAGAGAAACAGAAAAATAATAAGAAACCTTTTTTTCTATTTTGGTAGTACCTATAACAGTAGCTTAGGTTCGTGAGATTCGTTTATACACTGATACTGTGCAGAGAAACAGAAAAATAATAAGAAACTTTTTTTTTATTTTGGTAGTATAAAAGTAGCTCAGGTTCGTGGAATTAGTTCATACACCGATACAGTGGGGAGAAACAGAAAAATAATAAGAAACCTTTTTTCTATTTTGGTAGTACCTATAACAGTAGCTAAGGTTCGTGGGATTCGTTTATACACTAATACTGTGTAGAGAAACAGAAAAATAATAAGAAACCGTTTGTACACATCAAATAAAGACCATGAAAGGTAAATTAATCTAGGTAACATTTAAGTATAAAGTAAAAGCTGAAATACCGGTGAGGATTACAGATAACGTACCATATTCGGTTGGTTTCTATCACGACGTCAACGACGACGACGTTGATTTTAATTAATATTTATAAATTTCTAAGAAGGGATTTTGTTCTTTATTGAAATTTATATTTAGCTGAAAATATAGTTATATATGGTCGAAGGCACTTAAAGATACTGTTATAATAGTTATTTTCATTTCTTTGTCAAAAAGACCGATAATTTTTATATCGAGTCATAGAGATGTTAGTGATAAATATGTAGTCTTAGTTATAAATTATTCAAACCATTCAGAGGTAAATAATATAATTCCAGTCAAGGTTTATAAACTTCAACGTTAGCTATCACAACATCAAACGAATTGGAAGCAGACGAGTGTGCTGGGAAATGAGAATATACTATGTTATCACACGAGTTGGATTAAATAAACTTCATTAGTCATGTTTGCATAACGAAGCTATATTAAATAACGACATTACGTACAATGTCTGTAGTATTTATTAAAGATAGCTTTAGTTTAAACGGAAAAACATTTTTCTTGGTATAAATATTTTGTCACTTATATTATTATTTTCTTGTGCTTGAGAAATGTTTGTGCTTAATTTGTAAAGTATTTTTCAAATGGGTTTTATTTTCAAATGATTTTACACATTATTATGTGTAAAATCATTTCTAAGAATCTTTTTTTGAATTTTTCAGATATATATGTAAAAACGTTTTGAAGGAGATGTTTCTTTAGAAACATTGCAATGAAAAGAGAGCACTTTTCTATATGAGATTCATATTTCATTACCGGCATTACTCTTTAAAAGTATGAAATTTATCAAATCATAGGCTTAAGTAAATAATTTTTTTTTTTCTCTTTCTTATGTTAAACTATTTTTGCAAAAAGTGACGTTATCTTTTAGATTACTTTCTAATAAAAATGTAACAAAAAGATAAAATTTAATATTAATATGATTCCATATTATATTTATGTTAAATCTTGTTAAATAAAATGTATACTGAAGGGTCTTGACTCATGTGTTAAAGTTATTGGAACGTATAATTGATCACCTTTTTGTGGATGCTCAACACCGCCCGGATAAACTTAACAGTTTATAAATACCTGTACACATTTTCTATATAGTTGTATAAAACTTCAGATAAAGAAAATAAGAAAAGCTTAGTGCTGAAAGCTTAGAGAATTCTAAATTTAAACATTCAAATAATAGTAATAATGTAATGGCATGTGCTCTTGGCTGTGCTACCTTAATTTATTGGATAAGTAAAGATACATTTAGAATTGATTCTTAAGTTTGTTTTAGTTTGCATTCATTTATGAAACTCATTTATGATGCAATAACATTCTCGGTATACATATACAATAGTTATGATAGCAGAATTAATATTATCAAAGACGGCGTAAAAAAAAACAAAAGGGCGGCCTTTTACAATATTATTTTTTTTGATGAAGATGAACTATAATTGGTAAACAAACAAACTTAAGTAAACATTTCTAAAATGCATATCTTGGAAATTTTTTAGCTAAAAGTAAACAGACGTAATTTCTTGAACGATGTTTTGTACGAATCCCAAAGCTCCGTACCACAAATTACCCCGTCACATAAAAACGAAGTGGTCTCGTAGACTAGCCCCAAATGATAGCCGTACTTAATAATAGATGCTACGTAACCGAAGTAAGTGTTGAATAAAATAGTAAGCACACGAGTTTTTTTATTTATGAAATATGTTTCATATATAAACATTTATCTGTTTTTACCACTTCTGTCCCTTGGAATGAAATTTGGTTTTCTTGCAAAAGAAATATTACTAGTTTACAAAAGTTTAGCATTACAGCTTTCTGTGGTTGAATGTGATTTTTTTTAATATTTAAACGTTTCGGGTTACAGAGTAAGTGTCTTCGGATATGTTTTTTTCTATTTGTCTTTTTGTTTTTTTTTCAAATCTAAATGCCGGTATTTATGTTTTAGGTGCTTATATTTGTGTAGGATTCTGTCATTCTGTTAGTTATGTTATTTTTAAGAATTAAGTTTTTATGGCGATATCTATAATAAAGAAGCAAAAGCATTTATAGTTCTTTTTGTACATTGAACCGTGAATTACGCTAAGATAGTGACAATATATAATTCAGGATGAACAAAAAATATAAAGATGGAATTAATGTGACTCGGCATAAAATTTAAAAATATTGTTATTAACTGACGAACATCACCTCTATGTATGTTATAATTAGAGTTTTTTCGGCAGAATTACATTTACAATGAATATTTAAATCAGGTATTCTTAGAGGTAATAAAAATGGATTTAACATACAAGATATATTAGGTACTTTAATGTATGTAGTAGTATACTGACTGATTATATAACTAAACATTTGTTATATGTAGTTTAGTTCAATTTTTATTAAAGAAAGATTTTGAATTTGGATTTTTGACCATTCTTATAAATAATAATGAGAAATCTCCATATTTATATCTTCAGCCACGAATCTAATTATACAATCATTCAATCAATCAATCTAGTTGACAATCATTTTAATGATAACCGATTTTTTTCAGCTTATCATCAAATGTTGATCACATCATGGATGTTTAAGATTTCCTTTTAGTTCTCAGTTTAAAATGTTCCAAACTTTTAATGTTAATATATTAATTTAATAATTATTCAATATAATAATTATATTATTATAATAATTTATTGTTGAAAGTTTTCAAATAATTTTAACGTTTTATTACTTGTAAAACTTTTTTATTTTCAAAAGTTTGTAAAACCAGAGTACTAAAGAAAACTATTTCACTTTAACTTATTAACCTAGTTTTAAGCAGAAAAAAATGCATTTGTTTGTATTAAGGTAGTCTTTTTACTTGTTATTCCGTTTCTTTTTTAAGTTGTTCTCATTTACCTGGCTGTGAAACAAACTATAAAAAGAAATTAAAGTGTAATCAAATTAAAATCCTTGTTGAATTTCTCGGTTCACTTAGATTTTTAGGAGATGGTTTAACACTTTAAGTGAATACACTGCTATTAATGTTAAAAATAGGTTTAATATAAATAGGACTTTTTTATTTTACATAAATAAGCTTGACGAAATGTTTTGTTTTTTCGTATCCTATATGTAATAAGGCTTTGTAAAAAAAATTTTCTTCGTATAAATATTTTGTCACTTATATTATTATTTTCTTGTGTTTGAGAAATTCTTGTGCTTAATTTGTAAAGTAAATTTCAAATGGGTTTTATAATTGTTTACATTATTATGTGTAAAATCATTTTTAAGAATCTTTTTTTGATTTTTTCAGATATATATGAAAAAACGTTTTGCAGGAGATGTTTCTTTCGAAAGATTTGCAATGAAAAGAGAGCACTTTTCTATAAGAGAATCATGTTTCATTACCGGCATTACTCTTTATAAGTATGAAATTTATCAAATCATAGGTTTAAATAAATAATTAATTTTCTTTCTCTTTCCTATGTTGCAAACAGTTCTTTTAAAAAGTGACGTTATCTTTTAGATTACTTTCTGATAAAAATGTAACAAAAAGATAAAATTTAATACTAATATGATTCCATATTATATTTCTGTTAAAACTTGGTAAAATAAAATGTATACTGAAGGGTCATGTGTTAAAGTTATTGGAACGTATAATTGATCACCTCTTTGTGGATGCTCAACACCGCCCTGATAAACTTAACAGTTTATAAATACCTGTACACATTTTCTATATAGTGCTATAAAACTTCAGATAAATAAAATAAGAAAAGCTTAGTGCTGAAAGCTTAGAGAATTCTAAATTTAAACATTCAAATAATAGTAATAATGTAATGTCATGCCATAGCTCTTGGCTGCTATCTTAATTTATAGGATAAGTAAAGATACATTTAGAATTGCTTCTTAAGTTTGTTTTAGTTTTGCATTCATTTATGAAACTCATTTATGATGCAATAACATTCTTGGTATACATATACAATAGTTATGATTGCAGAATTAATATAAAGCCAATAATATTTTTCTTATAAAGATGAACTATAATTGGTAAACACAATTTCACAAAGATTTAGAGACCTTTTTAAGAAGTAATAATTCTTAATGTAATGGTTATTATTAAGCAAAAATTTCCAATATGCATATCTTGGAAATTTTTAACTAAAAGTAAACAGACGTAATTTCTTGAACGATGTTTTGTTCGAATCCCAAAGCTCCGTACCACAAATTACCCCGTCACATAAAAACGAAGTGGTCTCGTAGACTAGCCCCAAACGATAACCGTAGTTAATAATAGATGCTACGTAACCGTAGAAAGTGTTGAATAAAATAGTAAGAACAGGATATTTTTTATTTATGAAATATGTTTCATATATTAAAAATTATCTGTTTTTACCACTTCTGTCCCTTCTGGTATGAAATTTGGTTTTCTTGCAAAAGAAATATTATAAGTCTACAAAAGTTTAACATTACAGCTTTCTGTGTTTGAATGTGATTTTTTTTGTATATTTAAACGTTTCGGGTTATAGAGTAAGTGTCTTCGGATCATGTCAGTAATGGATAAAGTTATTGGGACTACGTAGATATATTTATTTTTCTACTTGTCTTTTTATTTTTTTTAATCTAAATGCCGTTGTTTATTGTATGTTTTCTGTTATTGTGTTAATTATGTTATTTTTAAGAGTTAAGTTTTTATGGCGATATCTATAATAAAGAAGCAAAAGTATTTATCGTTCTCTTTGTACATTGAACCGTGGATTAAGTTTGTATCATAGTATTGTAGTGACAATATATAATTCAGGATAAACAAAAAATATAAGGTTGGACTTAATGTGACTCGGCATAAAATTTAAAAATATTGTTATTGACTGACGAACATCACTTCTATTTATGTTATAATTAGAGTTTTTCGCCAGAATTACATTCACAATGAATATTTAAATCAGGCATTCCTAGAGGTATTAAAAATGGATTTAACATACAAGATGTATTAGGTACTTTAATGTATGTAGTAGTATACTGACTGATTATATGACTAAACATTTGTTATATGTAGTTAGGTTCAATTTTTATTAAAGGAAGATTTTGAATTTGGATTTTTGGCCATTCTTTTGAATAATAATTAAAAATCTTCATATTTAGGTATATCTTCAGCCACGAATCTAATTATACAATCATTCAATCAATCAATCTAGTTGACAATCATTTTAATGATAACCGATTTTTTTAAGCTTATCATCAAATGTTGTTCACATCATGGATGTTTAAGATTTCCTTTTAGTTCTCAGTTTAAAACGTTCCAAACTTTTAATGTTAATATATTAAATTAATAATTATGTAATATAATAATTATATTATTATAATAATTTATTATGGAAAGTTTTCATAAAATTTTTACGTTTTATTACTTGTAAAACTTTTTTATTTTCAAAAGTTTATAAAACCAGAGTACTAAAGAAAACTATTTCACTTTAACTTATTAACCTAGTTTTAAGCAGAAAAAAATGCATTTGTTTGTATTAAGGTAGTCTTTTTACTTGTTATTCCGTTTCTTTTTTAAGTTGTTCTCATTTACCTGGCTGTGAAACAAACTATAAAAAGAAAATAAAGTGTAATCAAATTAAAATCCTTGTTGAATTTCTCGGTTCACTTATATTTTTAGAAGATGGTTTAACACTTTAAGTGAATACACTGATATTAATGTTAAAAATAGGTTTAATGGGAAATAGGACTTTATTATTTTACATAAATAAGCTTGACGATATGTTTTGTTTTTTCGTTTCCTATATGTACTGAGGCTTTGTAAAAATTGATTTGCTTAGTCCCTAATGGTACAAATCAATTAATCAATTAAAATGCAAAAAATAAATACAAACAAATCCATTAAAAGGCAAAAGATAAATATATTAACATTAACATTTTAAAATATACAAATGTAAGTGTACTTCTATTATTAAAAGAGCAGTAAAAATTCTTGAAAAGTTAAGTACATCATTGAATAAGCGCTTCAGTCACGGGCAGTAACAGGGTCAACGAATATTTAGAACGCCTTCAAACGTTCCCGTTCTAATCTAAACAGAACTAGGAAAGAGTAAAAATAGCATAAAGTGACATACATTCTAGTTGTCTAAGAATTTATAAGCTAGGGTTTTAACAAAATTTATTTGAATCAGAATTAAATAATGTCACGGCACTTGGTCGTATCGTAATCAAATACTTTTTCCTCAAAATAATAATACTCAATAAGGCTCTTAATTATCCATATTTCGTTAACATACGTTGAAAATATTAATCTAAAACATATATAAATACAAATCGCAACCATCATGCCTAAGCAACTTTATTTAGATATACGTGGGGAGAGATTCTGGTGAATAAGATATAGATTGGAAGATTCCAACCAAAATGAGGGCATGTTCAAGTTATTGATATTGTCTGTCATAAATAAACGTGAGCAGGGAAATTTGTTTTTGTTCATCTGTTACAATGCTTTGATTGAAGAACTCAGTGGTTTTTTATTGATTTGCCAAAACTCAAATAACTGTTTCAGCTAAAAGTTGAAGTTGTTTCACAGCATTTTTAAAATATTGGAAGGTTTATAAATGAAATATTAAAAAAATATATTTGCAATTGACAACTAGAATTTATGAATTAGAAACTTGTTTAAAAAACGTGTTCTAAAATGTTGCTTTAATTTTATTCTATTTTTGTTTTAATATTCATCAACTTACGATCGACCATCAATTTAGGGAAGCCTCTCCGATAAAGAGTATCTGTCATTGTAAATTTCAAGAAAACCATTTAATTTGCTTTTGTTTAATACACTTAAATGAAATAAATATTTTGTTAAAATATGAACATATAAGTTAATTGACAAAGTGTAATTATACTAACGTTAAAGGTAAACGAAACGTGTGGAATAGTGATTAGATTACACAATTTCAATTTACACCAATCGTAGATGGTTTCTGAAGGGACTATTAAGGTATAAATAATTTAACAGCACTGTCAAGATTTGTGATTGGCTTTTACCATACCATCAACCAATCAGAAAGTTAGCGACGGAATTCGAAATCAAATTCATGATTTTGATGAACGTCAACCTTTGAGAAATTTATACCCAAATCTCTATCAAAGTGTCAACAAAATTAAACAAATAGTTGGAATTTTACGAAAATGTATTCAGTCAAAAATAGAATAATATATAAAACAACATAAAATATTTTATACAAGTCTTTTTAGGCGTCATATTAATTGTTTAATATGTGCTAAATATAAATTAAAATGTGTTTCTTTCACACCTTCTTAGAGAGTCCCTTCACCTTAAGTAGTTGTTTGGAGGAAAAGTTTAATGAAAAACATACGTTATTAGAAAAATAGTTAAATATTAATATTTTTTTATATTTCAGCGATAAATTGAATAACTGAAACACTGAAAATCGTTCTATATTTAATCTTTAATAAAATACCGAGGAATAGCACTGAATGATTTAAACATACAAAATATATTTTTTTTTTAGAAGCGTACTTATGTTTTATTTACTGAACACTCAGTATATAAGTACTATATTGAGACTTAAGACTGATTTATTTTAATAGTTGCAAAATCTAATTCTGTTTTATAACGTTAACAGTTCCATAATAATAATATAAAAAAAATGTGTATCATGTTTATGCACTAAAGTGTATAACCATTGGAACTACTTTTGGGTAATTATTGAAATAACCACGTTAGCTGTAAGATATAAAATGAAATAAAAAATAATAAATATTTATTGAATTAAACTGCAATAAATTATAATGTAAATATGAAGTCAAAATTATTGTAATGAAGCATTTTTATTATTATAGGATATATTAATATTCAAATTAAGGGATACTTTAGTATTTAAAATTTTATTTTATTTTATTATTTTTTTTTTTATAAAACTGGTTTATTTTTATTTTCATATTTTGGAAAAAAGACATAAAGACAAAAGACAATACATTTTATATTATCTTTTAATTAAAAACACATGTCGAATAACTCGACATAAGTACTTAAAATAAGAGTTATCCAGATTTCATATCATTCAGTGGTAAATATTATTACACAAATCAAGGTTTTAAACGTCAACGATAGTTATCACAATATGAAACGAATTTGACGTAAACGAGCGCGCTGGGAAATTGCAATATCCCATTTTGATGATATAGTGCTGACTGGATATGGTTTATGTTAGACAGTGAATTTGAATAACTTTTATGAATGTATTACTTTTTCAACTAGGAATTAATAAGTATGTCACTTATTATAATCAAACATAGTTAGTAATTATACAATAGACATCAATAACTCATTTGGCTATAAATCTTCGTGTTTTCTTAAAATATTTAATAATTTTAAGTAAATTCTTTTGTCATATCTTGTATTTATACCTAGTAGGGTAGTGGGCCTAGCATGAGATTGGATCCCGTGAGCCGGTTTAACTAAACTTCATCAGTCATGTTTGCATAACGGCCCTTTATTGAGCAACGAATGAAATATCTGACATCTCTATGGACAGTATTTTATTCGATTTTTTTTTTGCATTTCTGACTTATACTTATTTCATTTTTGTATCCTATAGAGGCTGAAAAAATATAAGGTTCGTCTCGTTATTTACTTTTGGTTTTACGTTAACAATTCCGTTTTTATTTTCAAATATAATAAACCCATTGAGGTTTGATGACATTTTTATTTTTGTTGTTGTTATACTGAAGGACATATTAAAACATTTTGGTTTTACGTTAACAATTCCGTTTTTATTTTCAAATATAATAAACCCATTGAGGTTTGATGACATTTTTATTTTTGTTGTTGTTATACTGAAGGACATATTATGTACCTACATCGTTAGACATGCATGATCAAGTTTTCGTTAAGTAAGTGACCACCAAGCCATATCATTTGATAATTTAATTTTGTTTTGGTACTGAGAACCTCAAATAATACATCGAATAATATAAGTCTCGAACGTTCAAGGGTACGTTAATTTGTTTCGAGATCCTTTGAATGAGATAAACTATGCCGTGTATATTTTTTATATAATGAGCTAATTATTAGAATAAACAATATGTTACCTACATACATGGTTTCCATATTAATTGTTATTTACCTGGATTACCGATAAAATAATTTGTTTTTGCAACAACAACACAATGAGTGTAAACAAATGCACAGTTATTATAAATATATTTATATAATCTTTCGATATCATCTTTTAAACTATATAATATATCAGTCGATATCAAATTATTTGATAAAGACAATCTAATCTTTTCTTAAATTATAAAGTTACAATATTGATTCAAGTCAAAATAATTTTAAGTAGATATTTTTTTCTAGATACTTTATTATTATATTTACAAAATTGTTTATTTATATTTCATAGACATTTTATTCTAAATATACTTGAATACAAACTTTTAGATTACATAGAATTTGTTCATTTAACTATAGGTATATTATTAAATGATAACAGAAATATGGAAAAAATAAATTTAATTGTTTTATAACCGTTAGTACGTGTAATTCTTTAGGACGCGTTTCTCTGATAGTAAAAATATATGCATATACATTATATGAATTATTGACAACGAAGAACAAATTAAAAGTTAATTATATTCTTCGTTATTTTATTAAGCTAGTTATAGTTTATTATCTCGTGTAAAAGAGCTAATATTAGATTTTACAAATTGTTTATTTCTCTTCCTCATGAATAATACGACATATTTGAAACATGTATTTTGTTACTTTTTATCCTAACTTTGACGCTATCTTGAAAAGGTGATTGAAATTTGAGTTGATTAATATATCAAAATGAATAAAGAGTTGAGAACACATTATTCTGATACAGTAATTTGAGCTTGTAATAAATGATTGCTCCAGGAAAATTGAGTTTCCAAACAACCTCAAACATAAAAACATCTATTTCCTATTACGAAAAGGAGAATTAACAATCACCAGTGGTAAATATAATATATTTTTTTCCGTACTACGTAGACATTGCTTCAGATAAAAATAATAATAATGTAGACAAAAAGATATTGGTTGGAGAAAAAGGGCCACCTTTTCCGGTCGTAGGATAATATGAGGTTTTTCCAATATTACTAAAGATTTTTACCGTTATTAGAATGAAAATACTATAATACAATATTTTATAATAATGATCAATCATTCTTGATATTGGACTTCAAAATATCATAGATACTATAAATATATTTTAATTAAATGTAATTAAATTATGTAAGAGAGTTGGAACTAGTTTCATACTTAATGCTAAAATAAAAAAATAAAAAAAAGGAGTTTTACAGTATCTAAATCGCTATATTTATTAATCTTAAGTATATTCCAACTAATTAAGACAGCTATAGAGTCAGTCACAAACCCTTTATAAGAAAAGTACCTACTAAAATATTTTCAATAAAAATGTGCCTATTGCATATTTTTTTTAGCAGCAAAATAATAAAAAAAATGTCAGCTTCTGGGTGAGACAATATTGTATAGCGTCGATGGTAAAAAAATGTAAAAATATTTAAAAACAAAACAGCATCACTTTGTTTTTATATAAAGAGTAATATTAAACTTGTTATTCTTTGTTATACAACATATTTTTATTGTTATTATGACAAAAATATTTTTTAAAAGTTTAAAAATAAAATTAACAGTTTTACTTTGTTTTAAGGGCATATTATTTAATTATGACTATAATAATATTAATTAAAAGTCAATTTTTATGAGCAGAAATAATATTTTCGAGTAAAACATACTGAGAATTTGGTCAATTATAGCAAGCTACTTCATTACATTTAAGAAGTAAAAAACATTTATAACGATAAATACTTAGTTAATATTAACGCTGAAATGTGACCAACGATAAGGAATTCATTAACTGAAAAGGAATCTTTAAACATAACGAACTAAAGACAGTTGATAAACAATTTCATTATAAGGAAGAATAAACTCTTTATAATCAGTATCTAACAATTAGAATCTGACACTGATATATATTTTTTATTTTATACTTCATACTACCACTTTATAAAGACCTTAACACCCAAAAATGAGTTTACCGGTACATTTAAACACTATACATTTTTTTTTTTGCATGTTGGTAGAATTGCGCTTAAGAAATAAATTAAAACAAGATAGAAGTCTCGTTGCGTAATCATTTATTCAAAAAGAAGAATACACACAGATGTGTAAAACCATGTTAAATTAAAAATAATATGTAAAGGCACTTCGAAATTGCAGTCACGTTTCGCGAGATGTTACATGACTGACTCAGCAAATATCAGAGTTCTTCTGCCCTTCCTATTATTGCTTTATCGGTATTTTTTCTATTCTAAACGTATTTTTAGAAAACACTAAATACCTTGACTTTTATTCAAACATTTAGTTTTAATGAGATCTACAAGCAACTTAAAGTATACTGATTTGTGCAAGTTAAAAGTAGTTAAATTAACCATTGTGGGTTTTGACCTCAGCATAGCCCCTAACAACCCTTCTGCAGAACAAAAGGATTGTTAGTGAATAAAAACCACGGTAAGTTGGTTCATTTGTAAAAACAAAAGGTTTTATGCAAAGTCTTGTTAGAACCAAAGCCGTAATATGATCCTTATCGAATTGTAAAAATATAAAAATACATGTATATGATTATGACAGAACCGTTTTATATAAAAAAAATGTCTTATGATGTTATAAATTATAATGTTAATTTATTAGTTAATAGTTATTTCACTTCTTTTAATTCATGTTATGTTATAGTAATTATAATAGCAATTATTGTATTATAATGTTATTTTAATTGTCTTAAGTACGAATGTCTTTGGCACCACTATTTATTAAGATGTTTATTTGTTCTCACATAAGAATTATTATAACTTTCCTCATTTTTTTTATGTAATTGTTTAGCCTTACATTTTTTTGAAGCTAAAATATCAAAAACATTAAATTTTAAGATAAAAAACTATAGTTTTATTTAAATTTTGATTTCTATTATTTTTATTCTATTGTATTACACATGCAATAATTAAACATAATTAAATAATTAATATTAAATATGTTTATTTAGTTTACTCTAATATAATATAATCTCTACTTTATCGTAAACACAACGTCCGTCACACGTCTCATTAAATTGTTTCATAACAATGATGGGTCGAGTAATTGGATTAAATAAAGCTAAAACAGAAATGAAATATTATTTTCGTGTTAATATTCGTACTATTATATTTTGTTTAAAAACATTTAATTATTTAGGTTTTACTTTTATTGTCGTTAAAGTATAAGGTACAAGGTATATGTAAAATATTGTTTGCTTTAATCGTATCCTACTCTATCTAAGACGAAATTTAAAATAAAATGAACGATAAAATATAAATACTTCATTACTGTATGGCATATAGCCATCCTATCATTATGTAAAGTACACCGAAGAACCCAAGAACAAAATAAATTACACAAAAAAACATAACCACTTCCTTTAACCGCCCCGTTGGTCGAGTGGTTAGCGCATACGCCTAACGTGTCACGGTGGAACGGGGCTCGGGTTCGATTCCCGGCAGAGACAGGCATTTATGTGATGAGCATAGATGTCTGCGTTTCTGGGTTTGGTCGTTCATTAAATATATTCTCAGCATTTATATGTGTATTTCTATGTATTAGTATCGTTGTCTAACACCATTAACACAAGCAAATAATTTGGTTACTTAGGGGTTAGATCTATGTGTGTAATTTGTCCCGATATTATTATTATTATTAATTTAAAAGATTTCAGAATTGGCTTCTATTGTTTTCGAAGTACTTATAGATTTTGTAGTCATATTGATTTGTGCAGCTTTAAAGTACTTCTTCTTTCCAAAAATAATTTGTATATCTTGATAAAGTTAAGTTTACAATATTTTAATCTGATAATAATGACCTTGCTAGTAGCACTTAGGCATAAAATCCTTTCAATATTTAATTATTTAAATCTATTGTTAATTTCTAACTAATATTTAATAAAAAAATTCATAGTTCATACCTTGGCTATACAAATAATTATTTTAATAAAACGTTGGTAACTTTGTGTGCAACGATTGGGTTCAAGTCGGAGTAATTTTATTTCAAATAGTAATTAAAACATTCAAATGAATACACTTATGAAAATTCAGAAACTAAATGCACGGTTCCTAAAGAAGATTTACAGAAAAGAACTAGAAAGAAACAACATGGATATTCCTAACCTTATTTGAATTAAAGTCCTCATTGGTGTGAAGACATGAGATGTCATGTCAAGTCATGTAAAGATTAAAATGAAGAAGGTTATTTAGTAGATTGTGATCAAAATTATTGCATATTATAGTGATTATAGTCATTGATATAATGTGTGTTGTATCTTCAACAAACAACAATATCGCAACACAACTACATATTAAATACATATACTAAGTGTATATAATATAAACATATGGTTATATAACATACAGACGTAAATGAACTCTAAGAGCGATCATAAGAAAGAAGTGTAAAATGTAACAGATTAATCCAAAGTGATGTATAAAAGAAAAAATGAAACAACGTCTAAGGTGAAGAAAGTCGTAAAGGTAGTCAAAGACCGAACTTATCAGTTTGCATGTTTAATTATAAAATAACTACAGATCAATGCATGCATATAGCATCAACAATTTGTATTTCCCCAATCTACTCAACTTACAAAACCCGTAACACATTACAAGTGCCTCACATAATCGTAAATTCTCGGGATAGTCATTAATCACATATTAAGGCAATTTACTACCTCAGGTCCACGTGCTCTTACACTTTACTACCTGAGTCATACCGAAACACCCATTATTAATGATTTATCAAATTAGTTTTAATCATCGCAATGCATGTCCAAAATAAATTTCAGAATAAAAATATAACATGTTTATGTATTAAATACCTAAAAGCCGTTTTTAATTATGTTTTAAATATGTACGCTACATTAAATATAGTAGATTGTTTTAATACATATTATGTTTTTTTTACAAAGTGCTTAAATTTCTTACATTGAAGTCTTCGTGATAAAAAGCAACACTAATTGAAACTATTAACTTTTATTATTTTTATTAAAGTGATTGTTCTTCTGCTCATAAATATTAAAAACGAATCAATAAAATATTAAAAACCACAGACACCGTTCACTTTACCCTTTTTTACAATTAAATATTTTTCTAGTTATTTAACTATTCTTCATTTATTTATTTTTGATACTCTATTTTTTTGTTTATTAATGACTTATTTCGGAGCTAATAATATTAATATTAACAAGATCAAGAAGATAACATTTCACACTCAATAAAAAATATATTAAAATCAGTAAGTTGTTCAATTCTGTACGCGAAGATTTAAAAACAATTCGAATAATTGTAAATACGTTTCACGAAGTTTTTTGTTAAGCATATAAATAACAACAAAAGTTTCATTTCGTTAGTTGGTTATTATAACGAATATTATGACAGTAGAAAGCTCGTAAAATAAATCCCGCAATCCTTAAGTTTACCGCAAGCCAGGTAACTAATACGAACAGGAAACATCACAGTCATTAGACAATAAAACCTTAATATCTTAAATTATATATTTATGATATTTAAAGTTGAAGTTTTTTTTTTTCAAATTTATGTAAAAGCTTATAAGAAAATCTTCTAACTACTGAAAAAGAAACACTTCTAAACGCTCGCAAACTAATTTTAGTAAAAAATAGTTGAATATAAATAAATCACGAATAGACTCCTACAAGTCTCATATCCACTAGATGACCACATAAAAATAAATAGATAATTATATACGATCTCGTCTGTGTTACTCAAACTAGTATTTCGCAACATCATATACATTAAACCAATACACAGGTACATAAGTTACTAAATATACGGCTAAGAAAAGGAGGGAATCACTCAGAATATATTTATTTATACGCTTTATGGATGTAGATTTATTCTTATAGTAACTATTGCCAGCGTCTTCGCTCTAAATATACAACAATGAAATTATGCTTCAGCCAATGGTGAAATACAATCTTATTTTAATGGAATTATATAAATTTAATGTGTACAAATACATACCAAGAATATCATTTAGACATTTTTTTTTTTTTGGGAAATTTAAAATACAAAAATATATAAAAGCGTTTTTCATTTCAAAGTAAGATGTAAAGGTACTTCTAAATTGCGGTCACGAACCGCAAGATGCTACTTCATGACTGACTCAGCAAATACCCGTTTTGTTCCACCCTTTCTTTAATTTGTTATTTGGTACGTAGAAATTACGTAATATATTTCCTACTTTATGTTTATTCTAAAAGTGAATATTGGGACATTTGGTTAAGTTAATATGTTACATGATTTGAAAATATGTATCTCAACTAATACTGACTTTTAATGAGGTCTACCAGCAACTTAAAGAATATTGGTTTATGCCGTTTAAAGATGGTTAAATAAAAAAAACTGAGGTTCTTGATTTAATACCGTCCCGTTGGTCAAGTGGTTAGCGCAGACGCCTAAGGTAAAGCGACGCAATTGGGATCGGGTTCGATTCCCGACAGAGACTGTCATGCATGTGATGAGCATACAAGTCTGTATTTCTGGGTTTGGTCGTTTATTAAATATATTCTCAGTATTTACAATGTGTATTTCTATGTATTTCTATCGTTGTCTAACACCCCTAACACAAGCAAATAATTTGTTTACAATTTGTGTAATTTGTCCTGATATTATTTTTATTAATACCACAGCATAACCTCAAGCAATCCTTTTACTGAATAATGAAACGATTATAAGATGGATAAAAACGGAAACGGAAGTTGGAATATATTGCCGGTTATTTTTGTTGTCGATGTGAATCTACCTTTTGGAACAGAGCAGTTGAAGTATTATGTTTCTCAAGTGTTATGTATACCTATTAGCAATTAAAAATGTTGCATTTTGCTTTTTTTTGTACTTCGACATTGTAGCGGCCTGTATGTGCGGGGATAAGAAGAAGAGTGCTACTGACAAAATAACTAAAGTAAAAAACTTTTGAAGACTATTACTTCATAAATGGTTGAGGTTTACCACTAAAACCTCAGATTTTCTCTAAATCAATAAATTGCTATGTTATTTTAGGAAAAACGTTGAAATATAGAATTTGATAAAAATATAATGATATGAAGATAATAACCGGGATAAATTTAGATTGAACCGTCTCATAGCTCTACCAATTGAGCTACGGTATCGTATCAATTTCTTGATCTTTGTGACAGTATAGCAGAAGATAGGGGAAGGGTATTCAAATGTCTGTCCGTATACATTTTTATTTCAAATTATTTAAAAATATAATTGAGCCTAACATGACTATTTAAGCTTATGGATATTTTCAAACACTATTAAACTTTAAAATAAAAAACAATATATTGGAAACGCTTGTCTGCTGCTGTTTTCATTCAGGGATCAATAAATAGTGCAGTAGACATACATACACACAATAAAATACTTTCATGTTAAAAAAAAAACATTATAATGTCATGTTTAATGGACGTAAAACCATTTCATAAAAACAAAAATGTATTGCTTTTCAAACCCTTAGATTGCAATCTCAGATCGAAACTCTGTTACTGACAAGTTTTATACTAATACTTTTATTACAAACATCAGTTCAAATTTTATTCGCACAGTTTCCATTGGTTGTATTTTACAACAAATGTTCAACAATGATTTAAGATATATTATTAAAAACTCTCTAAGTCACACACATACATTAATGCAAAGGTAATAATAACGAGATGATTTAATTTAAATATAAAATCCTTATTTTAATTATTGTTTGATTCCTAGTGTTTTATCTTATTTTATAATCTTATATTATTCAACTCTTTATATTCAATGTTATTTATTTTGGTAATTCTAAGATAAAGATAGAATTGATTCCTTAATATAACTGCGATGTTCGTCACACGTCTCATTAAATTGTTTTGTAATAATGACAACTAAACAGATTAAATAAAGTTAAAACAGAAATGAAAATTAAGGTATTAAAAGTTTCGTTTTACCATTTGTGAGTATAATACTTATTTCATTTGAAATAAGATGTGGTATTATTTTCTAGGGAGTATTTACATTTATTATAGTTAAAGTGTTAAGTATATACAGGTGAGGAAAAGGTGATTCAAGTCAAATATTTTATTTTACAAGTTAAATATATAAATACTTTATTGCTAGTTATATAAATATAGAATGAAAAATAAATCGATATGGGCAGGGATTCGAACCCGCGATCTCTGTGAAACCGTCCCGTCGCTTTACCAATTGAACTACCGTTTCGCTGTCCGTCTCGGTTAATTAAGCAATCTATATGTGATCATCTTTATCAGGACGGTGGTGATATCTATTAGGTTACTTTCGGAAATCCTAACCAATGTTTCTAACTTTGCAGTATAGATAAACATTGAGAAAATGCCACTACCGAAGACAATGTTTGAAAATATCTATAAATATCTTTAGCTGATAAGCTTATTTAAATTTATATAAATAAAGAATGAAAAATAAACCGATACGGGCAGGGATTCGAACCCGCGACCTCTGGGAAACCGTCCGCTCTATCAATTGAGCTACCGTATCACTTTCCGTCTCGGTGCTATTTATTCTTCTACTTCTTCTACTTTATTGCTACTTTGTAATCCAAGTAGATTAAGCTACTCGTATGTGTAGGTATATAAATAAAAAAAACTTGATTTAAATTACCTAGTCAATAATACAACAAAGGTACAGTACAACAACAAAGGTAAAGTACAAAAGGAAATTGTGCTCTCAGAATATCGTTCGCTTTCATATCTACACTTAAAATAAATAAACAGAAAAGTCCATTAATAAAATTACTTTGACTGGTTTAATATTGTAAAAAACAATTATGAATTCCTAATAATTATAAGCAATCCTGATTAGATTACTTGCTATTCATGAAAAGTTAAAAGAGCAAGACCCGTTAACTTGATATTAAATGTAAGCCATTGGGCGTGTAAAAATTATTGGAGCGTAAAATCGATCATCGCTTTGCCGATGCCCATCACCGATCGGACGAACGAAACTAAATTTGCACAAGATTTCCATTATAACCTTCGATATTTATAGACGATGGGATCCTTTTACGGCGCATTTACTCCTATAAGTAAAATAAAATATGTATAGTTTGCTCTATAGAATTTGGAAAGTAGTTCCAACAGTGTTTTTTCACGGATCGCACACAAAAACATTGAATGAAATTGCATAAAAATTGTTGTGAGTCTTTTAAGCCAGCAAGGATTACTGCGGGCTAGTCTAAAATTCTCAAGAGTCATAATTTTATTAAATGACGTCGGAATGAAATGAATATCACATAAATTAGTTAAATACAACTTTGACCGTCGAAAAATCCATAAAAAGTTAATTTACATCCAGAAGGATTATACGTCAACAAAGTCTAGATTTGTTAGTTGCAAGTGTTTGTTAACGATTTGGTTCTTTTCTTCTGGCTTCAGTATCTCATAAATAATGCAGATAAGGATAATCAATATCTATGGTATTATGTTTTTATAAAGCCATTTTATGCCAGTAATAACGAGAGATAAAGATGTTCGAATAAATACGTTGCATTATTTACGAGTATCTGCTGTGCAGACAGTTCAGACAGATGAATGACAGACATCGGCGTAAATTTCATTGAAAAATTGGTTTATATTTTTTATTATTTTAGCAGCACGATTTGAATCCTGGAATCGTGAAAAGGAGTACGCCACGAAAATTGCATTAGTATATTAATGCATTAGTTCTGGCTAGGTATAGTATTTTTCTCAAGTGTGATTTAAATAATAGAAGACCGTGCGCTCCAGATAAAAAAAATAGACTAAACACACACACACACAAGTTTCTTAAAGATAAATATTATTTTATTAATATTTCAGCATGACCGCTAAAGTATGGTGGAGTTTATTTAATATTAAGCATCTTATTATTATTTGGCACCGAACAAATAATAGACCTTCTAATATGTTTTTGATATATTTGTATTTGTGACATTAATCACATAAATAATTTTGGACTTTGATATTTCCTACCGAATCTACTAAAATTAAAGGACATATTATCTCAACGGAAGGTAAGGCTAATGCAGACTTAGCCGAGCAGAACAAACGTCTAAAATTTTAGAAATAATTGGAGAACCGCTACCCTGTTGCAATACAAAAGTATAGGCGACTTCTCACTGATATTAATCCTCAAACATCTGTCCATGAATCTCTAACTCGTAACTGTTTGTACGCGATTGGTGCATGCAACCATTAAGAAGACTTAATTTTACATCCCCAACAGCAAAATATATATAATTTAATATAAACAATTGTCAATTTATACTCATGAAATAATTTATTCTCTAGAATGACCGTGACTAACTTCATAATTTATTAACGTTACAAAATTACTATATTGTATTAATATCACACTTTTTTAAAGTTATTTTATCATTTTGTCAGGTTTTAGATAGAGTTTTGAAGTAAGGAAGTAAAAAATATATATGTTATATCACAAAAATACATCAATACTATCTAAAGTAAACCATGCTTCTATAGTTCTTTTGAACCAAATTCAGGATAACCTTAGCTTTTATTAAAGACTTCATATTTTATATAAATTTCAATTCGATAATCCATAACGAAAAATATTTAACCAATGTACCAAAATATTTAACCAATTGATATAAACTTTAGTTTCATTTTATTTTATTAAACATGTTTTTTCAGAAAATGCAATATAATTGGTTTGTTTATGAGAAAATGCAATTCAGGACAGCCCAAAAGAAATAACAAATTAATTCGATTGTAAAGGATCATACGGAAATTTTAAGTATAATATTACTTACATTTAGATAGCAATTTTACTAAAAAGTGATGTAAGTAATTACATTATAAGCCCATGTGTCTTACACGTCTTACATCTCATCAAAGTTCATAAGAACGACTGTCCGAATAACTGGATTAAAAAAAAATCTATTCATATTTGTTCTTATAAAGCTACATTTTATTATTTAATGTGTATGGTTTTATTAATTATGGCAAGAAGTACGTTTGGTTATATTTTATTAAATTTGAAAATTTGTATCATTACAATCACTAGTCATACTATAAATGACTCTGCTGTTTTTTATATGCGGTTTTTGAATGGGCCCTCAGATGGTTTACATTCAAAATTGGACCCAGTACGTAGCGCTGAAATCGGTTCTAATTTGCTTATAATCCAGTATAGTAAAAAGCACAATACATTTTTTGCGTCAGGAAAACATGGATAATCTTAGCCAAAGAAGGTGATAACATGAAGTTGTGTTTAATTACCTGGCGGCATTAAAAAAAATGACCAAAAAAAGTAACGTTAAATTTTAATGAGTAACCACTTATTAACATTTAACGTTCCTTTTAGTCTCAACACCTTAAACACGTCACGAATTCGCTTTCGCAATCGATCGTGAGGGAACTGAAAATGTTAAACCTCTACCCGATCATGCCTAATCTTTCAAAATAAGTTTTTTTTTATATATGTCACATAATATTTTATCTCGCAATACATTACTATTCTTAAAGAATCTATTTTGTAAAGTAAACCTATCTTGTAGAGAAAACTACTAAACTGATTTTTTGTAGAGTGGGATTGTCCATTTACCTTCTCTAAGGATTGGATCACGAGGAGACTAGCGTAAATCTAAACAAATAGTACTAACATACAAAGAGAAGTCTTAACAAAGCGCTTCTGTTAGAATAATTAGCTAATGTTTATATACCATTATAATCCCTTTATGAATGGTGCTCCACTACTTGTATACATAAGTAATCCAGTCGCCCGTTTTATGTAAATTATGTGCTTAATCCGCTTTTCTCCCTGTAATCTCTGAGGTCCTACTAATTACATAAGTTATCTCGGATAATTATTGTCTCTGCTCTCGTTTACAGTATTTCTTAAAAATTCTATAATTTATCTTTTTTTATTAACTTAATCTCTATTTAATTCCGTAGATTATTAGATAGATTACTTACGTGATAATTTTTATTGCTTACTTATTTTCAAGTGATCAAAAAACCTGTTTGCCTTCTATATTATACTTAGATTTTATCTTTCCTTAATATATCTAAGTCATAACCTCGATTATCTCGTTCCCGCTGTTATAAATATCTTTTCAAATAAATACACACGTAAATCAATTAATATGTATTATTGCATTTTTGTACAAATTATACAAACTAAAATGTGATCTGAATCTGATTTATTCTTTTCGTTCCAAAGCGGTTAAAATTTCGGGTTGTTAGGTTAAATAGGTTAAATTTAAATACATTTAAGAAAGTTAATTAACATAACCAAGTCGGAATTATTTAATCAGAAAAAGGAATATGCAATGATAATGAAAAATCGTGCTTAATTTAAGAATAAGATCTAAAGACACTTTTACATTGCTCTCACGTTCTGCGAGAGTCTCTTTCGCGACTGACTCCGCAAATACTCGTTCGGTTCTACTATTTTTTTTGTGTACCTATACAGTTTTAGCGTTTACTTAGACATTCATTATATAAAATAGAAATGTTGTTTTAAAAGGCTAAATAATAATGATTGCCATATCTTTAGCAAGCTCGTTATTAAAACGTTTTGATTGGATAGTTTGTTGGAAGTTTTTATTCACGAGATCGATTGTAAAAACAATTGTAAATACAAACCTTGAAGTTGTGGTTATAATTTATTATTCGTAAAATGTTGTGTTTGATTTCAATGTTTTTTAATGGTAAATAAATAAAATATCGGGTATATTTTCTCGATTCGTGGCAATATGACCAATATTACACTTAACTTACCACTATACTTTGATAAAATCACTGAGAATAGTAAGGAATCGTTTTATAAAAAGCGATTAAATAAAACATTAGGATTCTTAACTTTATATCGAAATAACTGACTCAACCAACCCTCTGAGAGAACACAAGGATTTAAATGAATAAAACACTGAAACCTTTGTATTCTAAAAAGTTTTATGTAAATAAATTTTTAATTAATACAAAGCTACTTTAAACTACGAATTGTACTACCAAATATTTGATTACGAGTTTAAAAGTGAAAAGTTATCTTGCCAAATGGTGATATATGTATCAAAATTGAGGATATACAACATACTGATGGAATGTGTGAAAAATGAAAGAGACTTGCTGATAGTAGAGTTGATATTCTTATCATAACATCTATATTATCAAATCCTGCTTCCAGAGTTAGTCACAAAGGCTTTTCCCTAGTGCCGATAAACTATCAATAATTTTAAATATTTTAGTTATAGTATTGTGTGTAATATGATTCTTAAATAGTATAAATATGGTAACTTAATTTATTTATCTTTATTGTTTGTTATAAAAGACGATGGAGCTGCCTTGTCCTTGTGGATAATAGCTTTAAAGATAAAGATAATAAAAAAGTTATAAAAGTAAAAAAGTGGTATTAAAACAACAATTACTAACGTACAATTAAGATTATTTTAAGAAAACAGTGAATTATTAAGTATTTAATTGTCCGATGTACACAGAGGTCGTAATGGAATTACGTTGGAAATTGGATTATAGGATTATAAACGCCAAGGTTTGTTAATGCTACATGATGTGAAACTATTTGGCAGGATACAGGCGTATCTTTGGAAAATTTCACAATATACTGTGCTGATGAATTACTACTAACTGAATATCGTATATTAATACAAAACTCTAAACATGTTAAGGGTAATACTTCAAACATATTTTTACAGTAAACTTATATAGTATTTTCTAGTGAAGAATACTTTTTTTTAGTTTTCACTAAAAAAAAGTAGTAAGAATACTGTAAATAATGAAAAAGACACGTTTTATCAATCAAATTATTGTCTTTGTTTTACTCTTTGTCTATATAAGTGCAATATTCCTAAATATTACCTAGAATTGAGAGAGGTTATTAAACATGTTGTTGTTTACTATTAAAATAGATTTCATTGCAATCAAATACGACACTTAAGAATAATAAGTAATAACCGCTACTTCGAAGACTTTTAATTGTATATATAATCGATTTAGTGAACATAAACTCTCAACGCCATTTATTTAAAATATAAAAAAAATAAACAAGTAACTCAGTAATAAACACATAAATAAACTAAAACAATAAAGGCAACCTTTTAGTTTATTTAACTTTCTCACAAATGCTATTTACAATTGTAAAGTTAAAATATTTTTTTACATTATCCAATACTTTGTTCTAACATACCTTGTTTAATTCTAGATATAAATTATAGTATAAGGTAATATTCTCGTCTATTGCCCTTACTTGAATTAAAAGTATAGAATCGTGTCGATAGAAATGGCGTGTTCCTTTGTGCTGCGTTCTTTGATGTTCGTAGAGGTACTTGAGCAGGGGTTATTGCATCATTTCCTTTGTCCGTCTGTTCTTTAACTCCATTCTCATATGGTTTAAGACAGAAGTGATTGCTTGAAAGACTATTTCTATTATATCGTATCTTTTCTTTTGAATCATCAAAGGATAAGAAATGGATTAAGAGTCACAGTTGTTTTGTTTATGTATGTGTGTGTGTAAGCACACATACATAAATATAATATATATTAACTGAACTGGAAGATGGTTTTCAGTTTTCTATTTTACTTTTAACACCGGAACACTCTATTACCTCCATAAATTTTCTGAGGGAAAAAGTAAGTTATCTTGAATATTATAATAATCTATACATATAATAAAATTGTCACTGATCCATTTCTGTACATGGAAAATATTTTAAAAAAATTTAGAAGAGCAAGTGAACCCAAAACAATGGTTTTTCAGTTTGTCTGTTTGTCTGTATGTCTGTATTTTTGGGCACACTAATCTCAGAAACGGCTTAACTAATTTGAATGCGGTTTTTCAGAAATATATTATCACAGTCTTCACTTAACATTTAGTCTTTATTTCATCTAAATCGGTTAAGAAATAAAAAAGTTATGTCAATTAATGTCAATCACGTAATAGATACCATGAAAATCCTATTCTATACATGTAATAAATCTATAGAGGAGTAGTCTTTGTACATTGAAAATATTAAAAAAAATATACCAGGATGTGAAGTGATAACTAACAGAATCCATATTATTATTTAAGAAATCGGGAATTAACGCGTAAGAATAGGTATGTGATACCTATTCTTACGCGTTAATTCCCTAAGTATCACATACCTATTCTTACTATACCTAAAAGTTAGTATAACAGAATCCATTTTCAGCACACACGAAAAAAAAAATGTTGTCAAAAATTATTATATTAATTTAATATATTGTCATGAGATTCACTATATATTTCGTTTTTTTTTTTTATCAATCGGTAAACAAATAAAGAAGTTAATAATCTCGTATTGTCGTACCATTGCTGATACCAGTTTGAAAATTTAGTTTTTACATACAAAGGGTACGTTTTATCAAAATCGAAATCTACGCGTACGAAGTCGCAGGCACAGCTAGTTTTAAATAATTTTGTATTGCGAAATAAAATTTATATATTATTTATTATATATTTCATTTAAATAAAAATACACACTTGTTACTACAGCTTCACTGTTTGAGTGCTTCACGGGCTATATTAGGAATATGTATTCAGATAAAAGCCTGACCGAAAAATAATATTATTACAAAAGAAAATGTTAAGGTTTAATAAAAAACTTTGTCTGCTGGAAATTTTGCTAATAATTTTTACTTGGTAGATTGATTTTTTCTACCATCTATACTATCTATACTAATATTATAAAGCTGAAGAGTTTGTTTGTTTGAACGCACTAATCTCTGGAACTACTGGCCCGAATTTAAAAATTATTTTTGTGTTATTCAGCCCGTTTACTGAGGATATACTATATATATATATATATATATATATATATATATATATATATATATATATAAGGTGTATGTCATCTCGCTGTGACTAATAGAAGTTAAGCAGCAATGAAAATGCTGCAAAACGGGAAAAGATTTCTTTTTTGTGAGCTTTCCTCGCGTGCGCTGAGTAAACGGTGAAAGTTGCGCAAAAACAATGTACATATTAGGTTTTGTTTTCCTTATTTCTTCAAAGTTTGTTTTTATAGTTGAAGATAGTTATCTAAACAAATAATATTATTTGTCGTACTTTTCAACTGTGATTGTTCTTAATAATGTTTTTAAGTATACTACAGGTAAATATCAAAATGTATAATCTAATTGTATTCCCATATTGAGTATTGCTCTAATATTATTTAATTTGTTGTTTGTTTTTGTTTGGTTGTTTGTTTTTTTTTATGTAGTAGGTAGGTACGTAAGTTTCAAATTAATTAAACGTTTGTTTTTTTATAGTTTAGGATATTTACTAATCTAAGGATTAGGTAGATAATTTAATTTGACGTGTTTTTTAATTGGGTTTCTTTTCTTTAAACATGTTTATTTCTTTTTAAAGTACAACATAGATAATTCTAAAACACGTAATTAACTTACGTTGTATTTTGATACATTGGCTATTGATTGTTTAATTATTCCTTTAAGGTTTGTTTTCTTTCTCATGATATAAGAAGCTCTAACTAAATCGTGGGTAGAATCACTGTCATTTTTGCTTTTATAGGAGACGGCAAAGCAACTCAATATGAAACCAAAATTCATATTGATCACGATTTAGGTGAAAAAGTTACCAACATTGAAGATCATACTATCAATGTGTACTATCAATACCTACTATCAATATTTACTATAAATACGTACTATACATACGTACTATCAATACGTACTATCAATTAATATATATTATTAATACATACTATCAATGTGTACCATCAATACGTACTACCAATATGTACTATCAATACGTACTAACACGTACTATCAATACCTACTATCAATACGTACTATCAATTCGTACTATCAATATTTACCATCAATACGTACTATTAATACGTACTATCAATATTTACCATCAATACGTACTATCAATTCGCACTATCAATACCTACTATCAATATTTACGATCAATTCGTACTATCAATACCTACTATCAATATTTACTATCAATACGAACTATCAATTCGCACTATCAATACCTACTATCAATATTTACTATCAATACGTTCTATCAATACGTACTATCAATACTTACTATCAATACCTACTATCAATGTGTACTATCAATACCTACTATCAATACTTATACTTACCTTCAATACCTACTATCAATATGTACTATCAATTCGTACTATCAATATTTACGATCAATTCGTACTATCAATACCTACTATCAATATTTACAATCAATTCGTACTATCAATACCAACTATCAATATTTACTATCAATACGAACTATCAATTCATACTATCAATGTGTACTATCAATACGTACTAACACGTACTATCAATACCTACTATCAATACGTACTATCAATACGTACTAACACGTACTATCAATACCTACTATCAATACGTACTATCAATACTTACTATCAATACCTACTATCAATGTGTACTATCAATACCTACTATCAATACTTATACTTACTATCAATACCTACTATCAATATGTACTATCAATTCGTACTATCAATATTTACGATCAATTCGTACTATCAATACCTACTATCAATATTTACGATCAATTCGTACTATCAATACCTACTATCAATATTTACTATCAATACGAACTATCAATACCTACTATCAATATTTACTATGAATACAAAGTATCAATTCGCACTATCAATACCTACTATCAATATTTACTATCAATACAAACTATCATATTAGAACTCTCTTACCGCAAAGAATCGCCAACGACAGTTGTTCTCTTCTTTAAATCACTTTATGACACTGTTCACAAATATACTAAACTGTTTACCATTTAAACTCTTTACTATCACTGTTACACAACTTAGTCTCTTGATCACACACTCAGCGGTTTATTATAACTGTTACACTTTTATCACAAAAGCACCACCACACAACTTATACTCCCAATTTCACAATGCCTTCTCTTAACCGAGCTGCGATTTATATACTTCTTATTCTTAGTCAAATCAGTATTCAATATTACATTTATTTTATCAATTAAACTTCTATACAGAGATTCAATTGTTTTAGTCAAATCAACAACTTATATCTTTATTTTTAGTCAAAACCAAACTACTACATGTATAAAAGCTAACAGCTCGGCCATCCTAAACATAACGAGTCCGCTCGTTATCAAAAACCATTTACTTACAATATTAATTCTGAAGTAATTTGTAAATCTAATTATTGTAATTGTAAATTCATAAAATCTAATCTAAAGTCTATATATTATGATACATTAATATTTATACATTTTTCGGCCATCATATATAAATAATTGGTCCTCCAATTTAGAGAATGTTTTGAAATTTATAGGCTTAACAATTTCAACTATAATAATCAATTGGTATAAGTTGTCTGATTACGTGTTCAATCTGGCTCAACAGCCTCTTTCAAAAAAAAAAAAAAAATCTACTGGATACAAAAATTTTGCCTCATAAATCATAACCATAGTCATGGTCAGTTCAATATCCTCAATGTACCAAATACTACTCAGAAGTTGGCTTATCGGCCTCATGTGAGTATTTGATCTTCTCAAACGCTACTCAAAAATTGGCTTATCGGCCTCATGTGAGCGCTTGATGTCCCTATACCTCAAATGCTACACTCATCATTTGGCTTATCGGCCTCATGTGAGCATTTGATGTCACTAGTCATAGTCAGTTCAATATCCTCAATGTACCAAATACTACTCAGAAGTTGGCTTATCGGCCTCATGTGAGTATTTGATCTTCTCAAACGCTACTCAAAAATTGGCTTATCGGCCTCATGTGAGCGCTTGATGTCCCTATACCTCAAATGCTACACTCATAATTTGGCTTATCGGCCTCATGTGAGCATTTGATGTCACTAGTCATAGTCAGTTCAATATCCTCAATGTACAAAATACTACTCGGAAGTTGGCTTATCGGCCTCATGTGAGTGATCAGACAACAAAACCCTCATCCACATAAAATACTTTTTAGAAAACAATTCAAATTAATTAGGTACTTTTATCATCTTAGTATATTCTACATATTAAATATATTGAATTAATAAATAAATAAGCACATTTAATAGCTAAGAATACCGAATTTAAAACAAAGTTTTTTAAAACAAAAGTTTAAAACACCAAGTTTAAAACAAACACTCACGTTTACGAAAATCCTGGATAAAATAATTTAATCATAATACGTAACAAAATACGTCAAGTTAAAGTGAAATAATTATCAGTAAAAATAAAAAAAAACAAGATCGTGAAAGTTGATCGCTAATCTCAATACTAGTTATCTCAACAATAATAATAAAGTGCATACCACTATATTTAATCGCTTAATTTTCTTTAACTAGCGAGTATTTAGCGCAAAAATTGGATGCAAATCGAAACGAATCACCTTTATGCTGTGACGTGATCGATGATGGATAAATTGCGCAAACATCAACGTGTTGCTCGCCACGTGCCATGCCAGCACCGCTACCATAGCTGCCATCGCCACGACCGCCATCAACACCATCAACACCATCAGCAACATCGACACCATCAGTGCCAACCGCGCTGCGCCTTCATCGCCATCCGCCCCGCGCCATCACCGCCATCCGCGCCGCGCCATCACCGCTATCCGCGCCGCGCCATTACCGCCATTCACACCACGCCATTACCGCCATTCGCGCCGCGTTGTCACCGCCATAATTTCTCATTTCCTTCTTTCTTCATTAGTAACGATTCCTTCTTTCGTAGAATTCTTCCAATAGTTTGTCAAATAATCTAATAAACGAATTGCATAAGCGATTAAATAGGTATTTTCACTCGATTTTCTTGATATGTGGGTAGATCTCAATTTTGAAGTTTTGAGATAACAAATTTAACTTGATTGATTGATTTACAACCATTGATTATCAACTATCGATTGATTGTATTGATTCTGGAACTTCATTGTTATTATCTTGTAGTGTGCGTTTCAAATAATAATATCACTTCATTTTTTTTTTGCTTGATGTGATTTTGTAGCTTCAATAAACTTATGTTGTAGGTAGTTTGTGGTTTTAATGCCCGAGTGAATCCCACTTCTGAACTATTAGAACTCTCTTACCGCAAAGAATCGCCAACGACAGTTGTTCTGTTCTTTAAATCACTTTATGACACTGTTCACAAATATACTAAACTGTTTACCATTTAAACTCTTTACTATCACTGTTACACAACTTAGTCTCTTGATCACACACTCAGCGGTTTATTATAACTGTTACACTTTTATCACAAAAGCACCACCACACAACTTATACTCCCAATTTCACAATGCCTTCTCTTAACCGAGCTGCGATTTATATACTTCTTATTCTTAGTCAAATCAGTATTCAATATTACATTTATTTTATCAATTAAACTTCTATACAGAGATTCAATTGTTTTAGTCAAATCAACAACTTATATCTTTATTTTTAGTCAAAACCAAACTACTACATGTATAAAAGCTAACAATCAATACAAACTATCAATACAAACTATCAATTCGCACTATCAATACCTACTATCAATATTTACTATCAATACGAACTATCAATTCGCACTATCAATGCCTACTATCAATACCTACTATCAATATTTACTATCAATACGAACTATCAATTCGCACTATCAATTCGTACTTTCAATATTTACGATCAATTCATACTATCAATACCTACTTTCAATACGTACTATCAATACCTACTATCAATATTTACTATCAATACGTACTATCAATTCGTACTATCAATATTTACCATCAATACATACTATCAATTCGCACTATCAATACCTACTATCAATATTTACGATCAATTCGTACTATCAATACCTACTATCAATATTTACTATCAATACGAACTATCAATTCGCACTATCAATACCTACTATCAATACGTACTTTCAATTCATACTATCAATATTTATTATCAATACGAACTATCAATTCGCACTATCAATACCTACTATCAATTCGCACTATCAATACCTACTATCAATTCGTACTATCAATATGTAAAATCAATACAAACTATGATGTTACGTAAAGAGTATGGACATATGATTTTAAAGTAATAATTCTTTTAATTAAAACATTATATTGTGTTATCGGTTACGAAGTAAATGAATTCAGATAGCATGCGGCGTTTCGTGATAAGTTTATTTGCTGTTCAAAATATATTATTTTTACTGAAGATAAGCTTATCTTTTTGTTGCCATTATGTTAATAGTATACCGTCTGCTTTTTGGCGAACAGTCATGTCAAACGTTGCAGTAGTTACAGGATCCAATAAGGGTATTGGATTCGCCATAGTAAAGTTACTGTGTCAAAGATTCAATGGCGTAGTTTATCTAACCTCAAGAGATAATAAGAAAGGTGAAGACGCGCTAAAACAACTTCTAAAAATAGGATTACATCCGAAGTATCACCAACTTGATGTGGCCAACAGAGACAGCGTAAAAACATTTGAAAAATATATTAAAGAAAAATATGGCGGGATTGACATTCTTGTAAATAACGCTGCTATTGTGGATACAGATTTTAAAACCTGCAGTTACGATGAGGCAAAAAAAGTTATTGACATAAGTTACAGAAGTATTTTAATAATGCATGATATTATTTACCCGTTAATGAAAAGCAATGGTCGCATCTTAAACATTTCGAGTGACTGTGGTCATCTTTCTAATATTAGAAACCAGTTTTGGATTGAAAAACTTTCTAGAAAGGATTTAACTGTGAACGATGTAAACGAATTCGTGGAATGGTTCTTAGATTCGAAGAAGAATGGAACTTTTAAACCCGAAGATTTCGCTGATGGTGGTAGCGTGGTCGCATACAGGGTTGCCAAGGTAGCTCTTAGTGCCATGACTATGATTCATCAAAAAGAATACGAGAACAAAGATATTTCTATCAACTCAATGCACCCAGGGCTGGTCCGTACTGATATGACAACTGGCATGGGATTCTTCAATACAGATGAAGCAGCAGAGACTCCCTTATATCTTGTACTTGAAGCACCCCTATCTCTCAAAGGAGCCTACGTTTGGTATGATAGAAAAGTTATTGATTGGTACGACTATAGGGCTGATTATTATTTTAAAATTCAAACTGTTTTAGAATAAACATTATTTGTGTTTTAACAATTACAACTTGAAATTTTGTTACTGATAAGATTATTAAATATTTTTGATTACAGTTACAACTATTATAAAAAATTATTATCATAAAATGATAATGTAAATATCAATTATTTGAAAGGTTTTAATCACTTAATTTCATATGAATTAAAGTTACGTTTAATGCCCATGATAACTTGACTATTGACTTATTATCGTTAACGTTAACGTTAACGTTAATCGGGTCTGGTTCAGATCTTGTAATATATATGTCACACACATTTATGAACACTACACTATTATAAATTATTGGTTAATGTCCTTGTTGCTTTTTTGTAATTGCTTTTTCTTTTTATTTACTATGTTTGCTCTAAGGGTATTATTAACTGCAGTCAATTTATTATTGTTTGAAAAGGAATTTAAAAAACAATGTAACACTTTTTTATGCCTATTAAAGATGATGATTTATGTTACTATTGATTTCATTTTATTGGTATCCTGTTTGCTAGTTTAGTTTAGTTTTATTAAGAAGAACAAAAGTAATCCAAATTATTTTATATCGCAATCACTTTGAATACCCTACATATAAATATTATAATAATAATAATAATATTATCAGGACAAATTACACACATTGATCTAACCCCTAAGTAAGCAAATTATTTGCTTGTGTTAAGGGTGTTAGACAATGATACAAATACATAGAAATACACATATAAATATTGAGAATATATTTAATAAACGACCAAACCCAGAAACACACACATCTATGCTCATCATATAAATGCCTGTCTCTGCCGGGAATCGAACTCGAGCCCCATTGCGCCGTGACACGTTAGGCGTCTGCGCTAACCACTCGACCAACGGGGCGGTGAATATTGAGATGCTTTATAATTTAGAACAGTATTTACTTATTTTTATAAATAAGATATATTTTTGTTAACAACAGGGCATTAGTATATAAAGAAAGTGGTATAAAAGTAGTAATAGATTTGTAGATTAAAAATGTTAATACCTACTAGCAATATTTATTTCAAAAAGTCTTGTATCCATTTTATTTTCTATATTTTCTATTTTTAAATTTATATTAGAACTCTAAAACAAGTAACAATAGCTATTTTTCTTTAAACTGATATTTATAGATAGACTACACTAAAATGAATCCTGTTTTTCAATAATTTGACGTATGGTATCCTCGGCCCTTTGAAGGACTACTTATTACCAAATTATCTCCCAAATTGTATTTTCTTTTTACTTTTTAAAAATATTACTGCTAGGATAATTCTAGATAAAGGTCAGTACTCGCGTCGCTACGATAAGGTATTAGAAATCATACACGGATGAGAGTAAGAAGTAGAAGCAGCCCTGACGTGGTGAGAGGACGGCAAAGAAAAGGATTACGAAACATTCAGTCTGGACCGTTCCAAGATGAAAAGACAACAATGTCTAACGAGATTTGTGGATCAGACGAAGGGTCCTAACTATACACGAAGCACAAAAACTGACTTTTGGTTCCCCACGCGGTTATAGCAGTATCGTATTTTACGGACAGATGTGTGTATTTACTGACAGCGAGGACGCCGCGACGGGAAAATTCATCAGCGAGGAAGGACATAATATAACATTATAGAATATAATACTATGATGGCTATAAAAGACAGGATCTATGCTATCGTCGAAACCTTACTCGTGATAAGTGAAAAAATAAAAAGAACAGTAGGTAGACCGCTATAATTAGTGTTTTGGTAGAGAAACGTTAATAAATATTTTTCAGCAAGTACAATTCTTTTTTCAGCAAGTATAACATAAATTATTGTAAGTGTTCAGTGTGAAATATGTGATTTCATAAAAAACCTACGTGGCAAAGGATGTGGTAAAAGATAATATTGTCAAATGAACATGTTTTCGAAGTAGTGAAAACATGTACTAGGAAATAAATGGCCTCTCTGAGGATCCTACATCTCGGGTACATTCTATTATCGTTTTCGGTGTTAATTGGGTATTATTACAATCGTAATTTCAATAGGATTTAAGAAAAAAAATACCATTTCATTTACTTTAGGTCCTATTGTACTTGTATTCAGTCTAAGGTAGAATTGGTTTAGAGCTTAAACGACCGTTTGAATTCTTTATTAGGTTATTTCATCGTTTCGTTTCTTTGAGAGTTTTAAGTTTCAAAGTTTTTGAATTACACATTTTCTTTTTTGAAAATATATATGGAATTATTTAATCAGGAAAACGATTGAGTGATTTTATATTATCTTTCTATTTACTTGTAAACTTTATTTTTTTTGTAACGCCTAATTTAAGATTAAGATCTTAAGAGACTTCTATCTTGCGATGACGTTCCACGAGTCTTTAGTTCGCGACTGTCTCAGCAAATACTTTTTTGGTTCTACCCTTTTTACTTTTTTGTTCGGCATTCAGAATAAGGTCGAATTCCGAATATCATTCCTAATATATAGCTTTTCTGGTTTAATATATATTAATTACTAGCTACTAGCTTACTAGTGTCTGCGATTTTGTACGCGTTGATTTCGATTTCTATAAAACGTATCCTATTGTATATACCAATGTATAAACTATAACCATTCAAAGTTTCATCAAACTCTGTCAAGTAGTTGCTGATGTAGGCAACTTTATCCTGGAAAAACACGACTTTTCCCTATATTAAACGTGCTACCCTAACTACTGAGCTACCCGGCGCGGCGGTAGATAGATTTCAACAAAACTTCCAATCAGCTTAAGGAAATATTTGGAAGTTTGCATTGATCTGTGAAAAACGTATTAAATATAATAATAGCTAATACGTAAATATATTTACTCTTTTTAATAATTGCGACATATTTAGTGTTAGACGGTTAGGGATATTAGTCATAAGAGGAGAGGGAGCAGACGAAGAAGCATGCAATATAGATTTGTTACCACATCAAATGACACTTTAATTATTAATATAGGTACTCTTCTGATAAAACTTAATTATTTTAAATAATTTTAATTTCATCGTTAAAGTTTCGTATTTACTTTAAATTTAATTCGATTAACTGAAGTCGTGGTATCCTAAGGACGAGATACTCGTAGTGTGAACATAAAACGCAGGGTGAAAAGTTGTTGTAGCGTATAATTAATCATCGCTTTGCCGATGCCATCACTGCTTACATGTAAATAATTCACTATGAGACTTACATGATAACTTTTAGACGAATTTATTTACTTAAATAATATGTATATACCTACATTTTGGAATCTTACGAGTTAGTATTTTTATTTTTTTTTTACTTTAATAAAATATGTTCTATAGCAATACATTGTTCATGATAAAAGTGTTTGTAATAAAATGTCTAGTACATAAATATTGAAGTTCATATAATAAAAGGCAATTTTAAAATAAAAATACCACTTTTTTTACAAAAGTTAGGACTGCTATTTAAAGAACGTATCTCTTAACGTTACCTCGTTAAAACTTTCTCTAAGACGAAGCTGCTAGGCAATAATTAACAATATAAACTTCAAGTTTTTAACAGGTATATATCTAATCTACAACAAGCAAGATAGAACTGATAGGTAATTTAAAAGCAAACGAATCACGAAAATATAAATACAATCATAAAAATGTTGATTAGTTGGTTATATAGAATAATCTATCATATGTAAAAAAGTACCTCGTAAATGGTATGTTTTTCTTTTATTATTAATGTTATTATTTACAAAAGTTTTTTAATATTTAAAATACCCAATATTTAGCTCCGACATACTTTGTTCAGTATAACATATAATTGTACTATGTAGAACAATTCTCGTCTATTGTCAATACTTTGATAAAAAGTTTTCAATCGTATCGATATTCCTATGTGCGTTGTTCGTAGTGGTACTTCAGTAGGGCTTATTTCATAATTTCTATTGCCTGTCTGTCTTTAACTTCAGACACATGCGATTGCTCGAAAGGCTATTTCTATTATTGTCTTTCCTTTTGTAACATCAAACGGTAAGTGATGGAAGAAGTGTCAATTGTTATTGTAGATGTAGACTCATATAATATAAAAATCTTGAATCGTAATTAATTTTGTTGCCTTGACCAAATGTTGCAGCACAGTAAACGTAAAAGAGCTTTAGAGTAATACTTTTTAATAGTACTTTTATACAGAAAATTTTGGTTAAATCTGCTACGTACAAATTTCATACAATTATTATACATAGAATAGAGAGCCATAGGAAGACTGATAAGTGTCCGATACTTAACTTTGTCTATTCACACATGCAAGAAAGAGAGACAGTAGTTAGTTTCATTTGCTTTCTCTTTTTTTTCGATGAACACATTTTAATCTGCCTTCCCTACTCTACGTATTATAACACTGACTAATGTATAAGTTTATAATGTCTCATATTCAAAATGTTTAATTACTTACTATGTGTATATCTCCATATCAAATATTTCTGTGATCGGTGCTTTTATGATTATGTTTTGCTGGTTGAAGCAGAAGTTGAGATTAGAAACTACACTTGAATAAATCTAGAACACTTTTTAAATTTCAAACGATTATGTATGTTTTTAAATTCAATAGTAATATATTTTAAAATTTACTAATACTTATCAAATAATTTATATTTTATTTATAACTGTATTATATAAATAAGGAACTACGTTCCAATAATTAGATTTTCCAAGACAACTTTTTAATTTTGTTATTAAAATAAAATCTGTGCTTTTGCTTTGTGAATAATATATTAATTACTTTTCATTTGATAAAACTATAAGGATTCTCGTTTTTCTATTGATCAGCAAGGTCTTTTCTACTTCTATAGATTATCACGCTGGGTCCTTACACAGCCACAGACCCAGTAAATAACCGTTTGTTTTATTCTTTTTAAACAATAATACTTTGAAATAAGACAAAGACACTTAGTTCATAAATTGAAAATTATAAAGACAATTTTAATCAGGAGGTTGCAAGACCGGATATTTAATTGTTTTTTTTTTTGCTAAAAAGGCATTAAATAAACAGGCAACGTCTTTAAATAAAATTGGTGGGAGTTATTGAATTAAATTAGTTAGTTTAGTTACAATATATGTAGTAATTTTTTTAAATTTTTATACTTGGTAATAAATCCCGGGTGAAGTTTAATGAAATATATAATCACGAGATAATTTTAAATTCATTTTGTAGTTTATGTAGTTTGCAGATTTTCTTGCAATCACTGATATTAAATAAGTATAGGTAATTTGATAAATTACTTTAAGTATAATATTGAGTGTTTTGATGATAATATCAACATGGACTCGGAAGAAATATAAACAATGATAACATCGCAAATTGGAATGTTTTATAACAAATTGGTTTCATTTCAACAGACTAATTTATAGCAATTGCTTACTCTCGAATTACAAATACTTTTATGGCATTTACGAAGCGAATATTGTATTTGTTTACAAACAACTTATTTTATATGTTACAAAACGAATAATGAAAAAGTTGAAAGTTTGCTTTTTATATAACTTTTTAAATGCAATTGAGATACTATTTGTTTACCGGTTTGAAGTAATTTTGAACCATTGTTTATAGGATGTAACGCATTTCTATATTTCAGAGAGAGATCATTAATGAACGGTATCTATAAATTACTATGTTAATTAATGAAATATAAAAATATATAATGCTATACTTAGCATTATATATTATTATATGGTTAAAATCGTTTTGTCCTCTGTGACCTGTGTAGAAAGCGGAAAAAAGAAAACTATTTTATCTACGGTGTCAAACGAAGAGAAGTTGGAATAGAACCAGATATAAACCCGGTTCATAAGAGTCAAGAACTATTAGTGCATCACAGTATGTCGTAAATTGGAAGGAGCGGCCAATGAACGCACTGGCAAATTGCAATATCCGATATTGTGGAATTAATAATCTCTGGAAGTGGCAATATGATTGACTAGTATTTGAATATTAAAACCGAAAATTAAAAAAAATTAAAGGCTTACACTTTTCGCCAGTGTCTATCACTGTCACGATATGTTGATAAAATATTAAATGTAAAATCAAGTCAAATCGGAATAAATCATTTATCACACATACCAAATATAAAAGATCAGTATTTTAACAGTATTTTGTTAGTACATGGAATAACTGCTGTTATAAAAAGTAGATGGACATCACATGTGTTAGGCCTATCGGGAGATTGGATTGGATATGAGCCGGCTTAATTGAATTTCATTAGTCAAGTTTGCATAACGGAATAAAGACATTATTTATTTTACAAAGATAAATGCATTCTCTTAATAATTTATATTTAGTTCGAGGTCGATCTTACAATCCTCAGATAACTTTTATTAACCGCTTTATATTCTACAGAATAGGTCAAACAATAAAACAATATAATAATGTGTTGATTTTTTAACAGTTTTACTATAAACTGTTAAACTATAGTATAAACATCAATTTTATTCTACGGTAGGATATATAGTTGTCGATTAAAATTTATTACTAAATTTTCAACTGTAAATTGAGAAAATATCTTTGGGCATCCTTAAACGAGCGACGCGACAGCAAACGAAGTTTTTGTTATACTTCAAACATTCATCATCATCTTCTGTAATAATATTATCTTTCGGGCAGGCGTTCATCTGAATACATATTCCCAATATAGCATGGGAATTTTCGCAGCGCTCAAACATTGAAGCTGTATTGAGAAGAATTGAAGAATTCATGGTATATTTAAATATAGATATTGATATCTAGTGTAATTAATTTGATTTCGTAATACATATTAATTTAAAATTAAATTATTTAAAATATATATATACACGTAAATAGCTTACATTTTCCCCCAGATAATCTATTAGTCGTAAGAGAATGTTGTCTTGTTTCAACAGCTGTAAAGTAAAAAAGAATACTGAAATAAATAAATATAGAACCTTCGAACATAGTTATTAAAATGGTTTATAAACATATTTCATGTTTGAATGCTATTAAATAAATGTGTGTAAGTAATTAATTAAAGAATCTATAACCATAAGATTAAATAGTTTGTTTGATGTGGTAATGAAAATTCCATCTAAAACATAAATGTGAAATAAGAGCCAAGTTCAATGTTCTTATATATGCCTTGATTGTTACCCCAACGAAAGAATACGGGATCTAATGGGCGTAAAGCTCAGTGATCAGTCCTGAAATTTATTTATTGCATCATAAAATATGTTGTAAGAAATTAAAACGTCATTTTTTCTTATAACTTAGGATAATATATTGAAACTTAACCCTTACTAGGCTAGATTTCATACACGAATTACATTCTAGACTTCGCAAGTTCTAGATCTGTGAGTTCTTATTTTATTCTTCCAAAAATTTGGTTAGCTGGTTCAAACTAGACTCCTTGACCTTTTGAAAGATACTTAATTATAATTGTCGTTTCCCAAATTCTAAATTTAATATGTATATGTTAAATAGTTTTTGAGTTATGATTGAGTCAAAATTGGTTTCAAATAGATAGTGTAATGCTGTAGCATTACACTATCCGCCGACGGCACGCCAGTTTTGTTAACTTGAACTTTTCTTATCACACTACTGCGTGTCTAGACAGAATAATTGGCATGCAGTAAAACACATTAAACAAAATAAAATATCACCAAGTAATAAAACCACTCCACTAAAGTTATAAAAGAATACATATAGTCTTTGTGAAAGTAATGTCATTAAAATTACCGTTATTAAATAGGTTGTGTGATGAAATTTGTAGCATTCTATTAGGACAATGAAATTTTAACTTTATTTGTGTTTCTTTATTATTTCCTATTTATGTGTTCCATTCTATATCCTAGTTCCAAATAGATCATTGTTGGATTGGTAGAATCACAGTGATACATTTTTATTAATTAAGTGTGATGATATTAAATTATAGCAATACATTGTAGTTGATTAAAATATTATAATTCTTATAATCAAATTTTTTTGCCTAAGTGGAACGTCACGTGATGGTTTTCGTATTATACCATGAAAGACCTACAGCCTAAAGTTTGGAGTTACTCCTTATCCTTACATTAAACAAAGGCCATCTTAATATATAATATTTAAATAAACCTTGCGGGATAAGGCTCTTGGTGACGGTCTTAGTCTCGTTCAGCACTATTGCCGAGGTTGGACGTCGTACGTACTTGTAGTTCACTGGCACATTTGCTCGGGGGCCAATACGCATGAAAAAGTTATTAATATTTGAATTGAATATTACGTGCTTATGATATTTGAAAGTTTACTAAGATTCCCTTAGAACGCACTAAAATATAAATATTATAATATATAAAATATATTTGATACATTTTTTTTATAATCACATAATACACTTATGAGATGTAAACAGATGTAAATATTCCGCAACTGCAATCTCCTTGTAGTTGATATGTCAGTTTAAGGGTACGCGACTTCTTTCTCAGTAATGGTGCCCTTAATTACCTATCCCTCCCAAATTCTATGTTTCGTCCCTTTTACACTATATTTTCTCCTTTGTTTCTCTTTCAGCCAATCGAAGGTTGTCAAGTTGCTAAATGCGAGTCCATGGGCGCGCCTGGTCGTGGGCATACCGCTAGGTTCTGGAGCCAGGAAAAAATTGGGACCACTTCTCAACTCTAGCTACTCGTGGGACCCAAATTCATCAAATCAAATCATCAAATTCGTCATTTCTTCCACCTGAGTTCTTCACTCTATAATAAAATAAATAAAACATTAGAAATTTATCCCCTAACCAAATATAAATGTAAATCCAAGTGTACCTCATGGCTATTAAGTCTATCTTATGAAGAAACCGAGACTTTGATTTTGAATTTCTCTAAATAACCTGGACACACACACACACACACACACACACACACACACACACACACACACACACACACACACACACACACACACACACACACACACACACACACACACACACACACACACACACACACACACGCACACACACACACACACGCACGCACGCACGCACGCACGCACACACACATACACGTTGTTTTTGTGTTATATAATTTTGGAGCAATATTACACATCATGAAGTGGGCGTTGGCGCTGCGCCGCAGTTTTTAACTTTTGCAGTTGTCAACATGCATCTTGTTAATGTAATACTTGTATTTTGTTTCAAATTAAAACATTTTTAATTTTTTAATTTTAAATGTGATCTTGTGAAAGACCTTAAATAAATTCTGAGGTATGAGTGGCAATTAGACGAGAAACATACCGGAGTGAAAATTTATTGATAATTTTTTTTTAAATCCAATGAGATTACAGGTTTCTTATTGCAAAAATTTATCGACTATTTTCTTACTGTCGTCAAATGGTAATTTGATGCGAGTCGAATAAAATTATGGTCACTTCATATTCATATGAATAATTTACAGGTTTCTAAATTGAAAATCGTTGATAGACAAAAAATCCTTTATTCGACAAGGCGAAAACGATAACTACCGACTGCACGCGATGAGCCTAGAAATTCAAAATGAATGGGTAACCATAGGAGAATTTTTATTCCAATTTCTTTGAGATTATTATCGTTCCTGCCTGCTTTATTATTGTCCCCAGGCATTATGTTGTTCCATGGGAAACAAACATTCCCAGGGATCACACATTTAAGCTGAATAAATATTATGATCTGTCCAAGAATAAATTGTTAGTTAGCTTGTACGCGAAACAAATGTAAGCAAGAGGTATACATAAAGCAAAATCTCTCTTTAACCTACTTAAAGACCTTGGCCTTTCCAGAACTTGCATCGGTTTGTTTTAGAACGTATTTTTGTTTAACGTATTTTTGGAAAGAACATACTATTGCCGCCCAAAGGCGCCAAAATAGCTATTACCGCCAAAATAGCGTGTATGCACATCATAAAGGGGCCCCTTAAGCCCATACCTGGGTCGCAAGTCCCGGGCATTGTTTGCACTCCTCTGTGATTCAATGCGATGGGGATGGAGGAGAAGTGTCACAACGAAACACAATTTTGCCTAGTAAGGACTTCGCTTCGCTCAGCTCAATAATTTTAGTTTTTGATTATAATTATATAAAGTTTTTGTTTTCTTCGACTTTCTAACAGTAGTATCGTAATGCATTTCACTGTGATGATTACAAGATATTTGATATATGTTTCTTTTTCCGACAAGTTAAACTTATATTATTCTTAAAACTTCATTGTCCAATAATATATAATTTAATAAAAACTCGATGTGGCTAACGTAATAAAGAGTAGAATGGACATGGTTTCAAGGTAGTAAATCACTAGTGCTCGGAAATAAATGGCCACCCTGAGAATATAGGATTGTCCCGGGTACATTCAATCTTCTTTTTTGCTGTTAATCGGGTATTGTTACAATCGTATTCTCACTATGATTATTTATAGGAAATAACCATTTTATAATCTTCAATCTCAATTGTATAGATTGTACTAATATTCAGTGTAAGATAGACTCAGTCTCTAAAAAGTACGCCTGTCTTGCTTATACCTTTGACATAATAATAGTGTAAATTTTAAACGCCTCATGTTTTGGACTCTTTATAAGCTTATTTTATCATTTCCGTTCAGTTTCCTAGAAAGTTTTTCTTTTTTATTAAAGTAAAAAAAAATATTCAAAATCCATTTTCAATCTGTTATATGGTAATGATATTATGAATATTCTAAGCATCTATTTATATTGAGAAACAGTACTCTGATTAAAACGTAAAAGTGTTTCGATGGAATATTGTTTTCTAGTGAGACCTCTGAAAGACAAACTTTATAACGGTTAAATTGAATCGTAAGCAATGTAACCGCCAATGAATAAAGTTTCATTCTCATTATTATCATTGCAGCAGCTTACAACTTTTTTCGGTATTGCATCAATATATGGTAATTTTTCTCTGACATATCAAGTAGATTAAAGTTAATTTTAATGTGCTGCAAAGTATTTAAATTTTTGGGTTTTTAATTAAAATGATTTAATATATACATTTAAGTAAACCTCATGTCGGAATTATTTAATCAAGAAAAAAAATATAGCAATATAATGTAAAATCGTGCTTAATTTAGGAGTAAAATCTAAGGAGATTTCCTTATTTCGGTCACGTTTCGCGAGACTTTACTTCGCCACTGAGTCAGCAAATAGTGGTTCCTTTCTACCCTTTGTACTTTTTTACTCTGGATGTTTTAATATGTAGCTTTAGTATTTTAATTTATTTTCATTATATAAAAGCGAAATGTTAAAAGGGTAGTTTAGTGTTAATTATACATGTTTTTACTTACTTTAAAAGACATACCAATTATCTTATTTAAGTTCACAATTTAAGATCCCTGTTACAGAGGTTATTAAATATTAAATACCCTTTCTCATTTATACATATTCCGCTACATTTTTATCAAGTCACCGCGTCGCATCACTGAGAGTAATTTGATAGAAGGCGATAAAATAAAACAATGATTCTTTCGAATTTATTCCCCAGTACTTTAAGCCTCAGCCTCCTTCTGACTGAAAAAAGAATAGTAAATTTATAAAAGCACAGAAAACTGGTTTAACTATTACATAACACATAAAGATTGTGTTATAATAAATCATAACACATTTCATATAAAAAAATAATATATATATATATATATATATAAGAACAGAAGTTAATATTTGAAAAAAATACCTAACACTAGTTTCACGTTGTGCAAAATATTCAGAAATGAAAGATAGACGTCAACATAGAATTAGGTTGAAAATTGGATTATTAATGCCACGGATTGTTAGTGCAACTGAATATGAAACGATTTGGCTTTGGCAGGTTCCAGGCGTGCTCTCTAGGAAATTTGCAATATCCGGTGTTAGTGAATTAGTGCTGACTGGATATGGAAACATACGCAGACATAAAAGAGTTAAAATGTTGAAGATATAAAGAGTGTAACGAACATTTTAAGTAGCATCTGGAGTAACAGAGTAAAATCTAAAAATCTTTTTGTTTACAGACAATAAATTCACTGTTAATTCCTGCTAAAACACAATACCGGTATTAGGCCCCACAGGATCGCATGAACGTTTTAATTAAACCTAAGGGATCTACATCCAATTACAAAATTATGGTGATCATCGGAGTTTCATCGTGAAAAGGAATATATTAACCATGTATATATAACATTTTTCATATAAATGGTTTAATTTATTTATTCAACTAGCTGTGCCTGCGACTTCGTACATTATATATTTTTTATTTTTAATTACAATTTTTTAAAATATAATATACTATCAATATGTACCATCAATATCTACTATCAATATCTATTATCAATATGTACTATATATATACCATCAATCTGTACTATCAATATGTACTATCAATATATACTATAAATATGTACTATCCATCCATCTAACATGAAGTATAAAACTACTAAGTATGAAACTTGTTCTTACCTGAAAAAAAAATATAAAAAAATAAAATAGTTTCGAAAAAATGTCTTACCGCAATGGTACGAAAATAAGAGATTATTAACTTGATGTGTTAAACGACTTAAATTTTAAAAAATATAAAGTGAAGCTCATGACATACAAACATACAAAGCTACAAACATACACACGAACAGACAAAATGATAAAACATTGTTTTGAGTTCTCGTGCGTATATAAAGGTCCCCTATTAGGAATTTTTGAAAATATTTTCCATGTACAGACAGCAAACAGTAACAGTTTATTTAAATCTATAAAGATACATATTTTGATAGAGTGAAGAGTATTCAATGAAAATTATAAACTAAATGTTAATCAGAGTGACGCTGATATTCTATGTTTAAAAGTTATTTATTTTAGCCATATATTTCTTTCGTGTTACGTGTTCAACTAAAAGAGAAACAGATAAACAGACGAAAATATTAAAAATGTTAGAAATGGATCCTGTTAGTTATCCCTTTACATCCTGGCTATCTATTTTTTAATCCTTTTAATGTACAGAAACTCCTCTACAGATTTATTACATGTATAGAAGAAGATTTGCTTGGTACCTATTACGTTATTCATATAAATTGACATAACTTTTTTTATTTCTTAACTGATTTAAATAAAATAAACACTGAATGTTAAGTGAAGGCAGTTACAATATATTTCTGAAAACTGCATCCCAATTGGTTCAGCCGTTTCTGAGATTAGCGTCCACAAACATATAGACATACAGATATACAGACATACAAACAGACAAAATAATAAAACCATTGGTTTGGGTTCTCCTGCTCTTATAAAAGCCCCCCATTATGTTTTTTTAAATTATTTTCCAAGTACAGAAATGGATCAGTGACAATTTTATTATATGTATGGACTTCATTTAAAATATGAATTCCTATTATGATGTACTGATATACTTAAGTGTTAAAAATTTTATTTTATACCTAGCCTCTATTGTATATCTCATCAGCGAGGGATTTAAAATATTGTAAATGACCATCTTTTATTTTAGTAAGAATCAGATTATTGATAGTGGTTAAACATTTTATATGTTTTATGTGTCTCTAATAAGTCATTACAAGATTAACATGATAATATTTGGTCCTATTTATTTACTTATTAATAACTTAATATTGGAATTTCATGACTTAATATTTCTTATTAGTTTCTTAATAAAAATTATTTTTAGAACTAATACTGTAACATAAAGAAATGTTTATTAATATAATAATTTTTAAAAGCATCATAATTATTGATACTCCAGTAATTAAAGTTATTTACTGCATATTTCTTAATATTATATTAGTGATAATAAGTTCGGTTCACTAAGTAACAATGAGGCGTGGGAGAAAATATTGGAAAACGAGTTAAAAAAAAAACACGGTAAATATCTCGTATGTAGGTATTCATTGAAAATTCAAAACATCTTTATTCAAGTAGGCATTTACACACACTTCTGAATCGTCAATTACATTAAATTGGTCAATATATTCAGTCTGTGAGTAAGCTACCACCAGCTCCGAATGCTGTTCTGCTAACCAGATCTAGGAAACTGGGTATGATATACCTAGTTCCATTCTAATGGTTGATCGAAATGTGTGGCACTTGGGTCATGGACTCATCTGCAGGGCTGAAGTTGTAATGTATAAGTCAAACATTATTAAATTTCCTGTCCTTCTCAGCAGAACAACACCACAGGAACTCTTTTGCACTCACCACCGTGGTTCATGATTCACCGACGTGAATCATGTGATCATTCATCCGATCAATCTTTTCATGATTCATGGACGTGAATCACGGCGAGGGCACCGCGAAAGAAGAGGTACCCAGCCCTTTTTGCAGGCTTCATAGATTTTGGAGAGAACCCAGAACGATGAAACAGACGAAGACTTCCAGACCTCTAACTAACACAGACAGCCTCTCCCGTAGCAAGGAAGACACCGCCGCCATATAGCCACGGGAGCACTCCACAGTCTACTCTGCTATTAGAGAAGTTCCAGAAGCGACCCCGCAGCTGACCCCCGGTAAAAAGGAACTGCGTCCTCCCACCCTCGACGCCCGGGCCATTTCAACGTCGAGCAACGTCCAAGTCACTGCTCGGCGGAAAGAGGTATAAGCTCTCCCTGTCGGCCTTACCTGCCCTTGTCAGCCATGGACCGGGCACGAGCCCCCATGTCTGACCCCCACCGCGCCGGGTATTAGCCAAAGGGAGAACTCGAAGGTTCTCGGTATAGCCCCCGATATATACAACCTCATACAACGTCAGGCAACTTTATAATAAGGATACATACCACTTCTCTCTCTTTTTACAAAACCTGAGGCTGCTATTTAAAATAACATAGCTCTTAACTTTACCACATTTAGACTTTCTTTTAGACGAAGTCACTGACAATAGTTAACAATAAAAACTTAAAGGGTTTACGGTTATACGCGTTTCCGTTACATATTGTTACAAAAGCAACCTTATTGTAATTAAACCAATAATTGCAAAGCATATAATGTTTCTTTATCTTTAGTTTCCGCAGAGAAAAAATATAAGATCTTATCAAAAGTAACAAAACAAAGTTGGGGCACCTAGTTCTGTTCGTCTAGGAGAGCCAGAAGCATCCATAAACCTGACCAAGTCTGGAGGTAACATCTCAATATAACTACCACAACAGGCCTAAACTCGACCTGCCTTGTTTTTATTGTCGAGAAAGTTAAGTAACAGCCACCGAAGTATTCAGCTATTTTTAGGTCACAGCATAAAAATAACTTATAATATATTATATTAATTACATATATATTATAAAATTTTATCACGTGTAAACTATGTACATACTTAAATATCATAAAATTATAAAATTATAATAAAAATTATAAAATGTGTAGAAAAAAAACAATACATCGAAACTATCAAAATTGTTTCATTCACACATTATTCTCGCACTATACATGCTTACGTGTGCGTAGTCAAGATTTGTCTATCTTGTGATGCTACATATCAGTTTTGGAAAGGCGTCTTTAATAAGTATTTATTTAATCTACAACAAGCAGGAAAGATCTGACAAGTAAAATACAAATATAGGCATCACTTCAACATAAATACAATCTTAAAAATGTCGATTAGTAGGTTAAAGTATAATTTATCATACGTAAAAGTACCTCGTAAATATAAAGTTTTTGTTTTATTAACATTATTATTTTTTATAATTGTTTTTTAAAAATTTAGAAGATTTGTACACGACCCAACCCAACCCAAAGTTCTTACATCCTTTATCAGCAAAAAATATTGAATCGTGTAGATAGCAGCGATAGGCAGGGTTCCTTTGTGCTGCTTTCTTTGATGTTCGTTGAGGTAGGGCTTATTTCATCATTTCCTTTGTCTGTCTGTCTTCAAATTCAGACACATGTGATTGCTTGAAAGGCTATTTCTATTATTGTGTCTTTCATTTTGTAACATTTAACGGTAAGAATGGAAGAAGTGTGAATATTATTTTAGATGTCTGATATAATAATCGAATCGAACAATAAAAAAATATTATATAATCATATTTTTTGATTTCGATACGTTGTCCAAATATAAAACGCCTTTGTGAGTTTAACTACCAGTGTTCGTTCATTTTTCCAGCAACGTTATGTAACAAAAACAATATACATAATATACAAAAGTGAGTTTTTAGGCATCTCAGTAAAATTAACAGAGATCCACAGTAATGGAATGCAATTTGCAATAACGACAATATAATTAGTTACCATGTGCTAATATCACTTTAAACATTTTTGTGAATGGTGATTTTATGATTATGTTTTGTTGGGTTAAGCTTGAGTTGGGATTAGGAGGGGAACTTAAATAGATTTGGAACTTTTCAATCTTCAGACAAATATGTATATTTTTAAAATTTATTATAATACAAATCTCCAATCCTAAATGGCATGCTTAGTCGTACATTTCATTAAATTTTTAGTTCTACTGATATTAATTATGAAATAGTTTGCGTTTCTTTTATAATTAATACCTTGTATAAATAATTACATTTACCAAAACTAGAGAAATATATATTAAAACAGAATCTGTCGTTTGAGGATGATGTTAGAATAAACTCAAACAAAAAATTAAATTATCGAATACAAAATACATAAAAAAAAGAGATAATTTTATAAAAGGTAACTTTTTCACAACTTTCTTTATTATACTCTGGAAAAAAGAACAAAAGAAATTATGAGAAAGATGAAAGTAATAAAATAACATTGATTCACTTTTTTCTACAGATCGACAAGGGTTTTTCTACTCCTACGGTACCATCACTTTGGAACCTCACACAGCCACAGAGTAATACTTTGGTCTTTGTCTCAGTTTATAAATTGAAAATTAAAAAGAAACTTTTAAGGACAAGGGTTGCAAAAGCGTTTATTTAATTTTTCTTAGCTAAAAATCATTAAATAGGTAGGCAATTCTTTTTAAGTGAATAAAATTTGGAGAGTGTTATTGAGCTTTGTTTTACAATATATTATATTTATAATAGTTAAAACGAAAAAGTATATTATTACTTTTATAAAGGGTAATTACGCCCCGAAGAAATTTTATGAAATTTATAAATCACCAGAAAATTTAAACTTCATGTTTTATATATGTAGTATGTATGTAGTTTTTTTTTTGTAATTACTAATAATAAATAGGTACCGGTTATTCGATAAATTACAATAAGTATAAATTAGATAAAAATAACACTTGATGATAATTTCAATACGGACTCCAAAAAATATGAAAAACCGCCAATTACAATGTTTTATAGAAAATTGATTACATTTGAATAAACCCCAGTTTATAACAATTTACTTACCCTCGCATGGCAAATATGTTTGTAGTATTTACAAAACGAATATTGTATAATTTTTAAAGTTGAAAGTTTGCTTTATATATAACTTTTTAAAACACTCCAGATCGATCGACTATTTGTTTTCAGGATTGAACCAGTGATTTTGAACTATTGTTGAAAGGGTATACGAGTCCTTTATATATTTCTGTTGCCCACGTAGACAAAGTCCATAAAGGAACGGTATCTATAGATAAAACATAGGTTTATATTGTTAAAATCATTCCGTCCTCTGTGACCAATTCTATCTGCGGCAATGAACACACAGAGCTAAATCTATACATATAATAAAATCGTCACTGAGCCATTCCTGTACATGGAATCAAAACAAAAAAAAACATCATAGGGGCGCTTTATAAGAGCAAGAGAACCCAAAACAATGGTTTTTCAGTTTGTCTGTTTGTCTGTATGTCTGTATGTCTGTATGTTTGTGCACGCTAATCTCAGAAAGGGCTTAACCAATTTGAATGCGGTTTTCAGGAATATATTATTACAGTCTTCACTTAACATTTAGTGTTTATTTCATCTAAATCGGTTAAGAAATAAAAAAGTTATGACTATTTATGTCAATCACGTAATAGGTACCATGAAAATCTTATTTTATACATGTAATAAAACTGTAGAGGAGTAGTATTTGTACATTAAAAATATTTAAAAAAATATACCAGGATGTAAAGTAATAACTAACAGAATCCATTTTCAGCATTTTTAAAATCTTTGCCTGTTTATCTGTTTGTCTTTTTGTTTGCGCCTACAATGCAAACGCTGGTTGAACTCCACGAGATAGATCAAAACAATGTACTAAGTATTGTATACCTTAAAAAGTTCTACAAGACAATCTGCGATGGTATATGTTTATCTCTTAGGGATAACCCACAATAGCAAATTTTTATCCTTTACTTTTTACGAAAAATAATAGGTAATTTACGAAGCGATTTTAAGAAATACAGCTTTAATCCGTATCTAATTAAGTAACTTAAATACATTTTACATTTAATATGGAACAATATAGCCTCTTACAGCATATAATTTTAATGAATATTTTCGAAGCTATTACAGATTTAAAATATAGGGTCTTCGCGTTTGCGGCCGTACGGTCTACCGGCGCACTCTGGTATGGAACCGTGCAGACCGTCTCAAAAATGGCTTTTGTGAATGTTCAGTATTGAAAATTTGTTAATGCATATAGCTAATTGAACGTTTATCATTTAAAATAGATTGTTTTAAAATAACACTAGACCTGCAAGTTGATGGTGAAAATAACTTCGATTGTGTAGTTTAGAATTTTTCAAGTTTACATGGTAATATTTTGATTATGTTCAATGAAAATCTGTAAGTGTGATACATGGCTAGAATGGTTATTAAGTATTCTGCTTAAGAAGTATTTAATTGGACTTTTTAGTAAAAACAAGAGAGGTATAAAAATAATTACTGTACCTAATATTGTATTCTTATTAAAAATTTTAAATATACTTTTGACAGTGAGCGATGTCTGCCGATGTCGTAATTTTGATTGTTTCACTTAAAATTAGTCATATAGAAGCCAATTCAAAAAAAGGGAAGTGGGAATTGTTTTACTATGAATTTAAGGCGTGCGAAGCCGCGGGCAAAAGCTAGTGACAGAATAAATCTGGTTTATAAGCGTCAAGGACTCTAAGTGCATCACAGTATGAAAAGAGTTGGAAGGAGAAGCCAACGTGTGTGCTGGGAAATTGCAATATCCGATATTGTAGAATTAATATTCACTGACACTATGACGAATATTTAAATTTTAAAAGTGTAAGTTTAAGGGTTTACACTTTTCGTATGTGTCACTGTCACGATATGTTGATAAATCTTAAATGTAAAATCAAGTCAAGTCGGAATAAATCATTTATTGCACATACGAATTACAAAAGTATTTTAAAATAATTCTGTTAGTAGGTACATGCTATATCTTGCATATGTACATCACATGTTTTTGGCCTATCGGGAGATTGGATTGGATTTGAGCCGGCTTAATTGAACGGCATTAGTCAAGTTTGCGTAACGGAGCTACAGTGTATAAAGATTATTTTAATATCGTTAGTAGGACATCTTTGGAAATTGTATTATAACTATATAATTGTAATATTCAATGAAAAATTTTTTTTACACATAATCATTTATTTCGCACATTAATTTCATTTTCACAATAATTTACTCTTAGTTTGTGGTTTACAATCCATTTTACAAATCTCAGATAACTGTTACCAATGGCATATAATTTATATTTTGACAGTTATAGTATAACTGTCAAAACAACAATTTTATTCCCCGGTAAATAAAAAATATCTGCCGATTAAAAATTATAATTAAAATTTTATACTATACGTACATTAAAAAAATATCTTTGGGCATCCTCAAACGAGTGACCCGACAGCAAACGAAGTTTTTATTATATTTTAAACATTTGTCATCATCTTCTTTAATATTACCCATCGGGCAGGCATTTAACTGAATACATATTCCAATTATGGTACTTGAATATTCGCAGTGCTTAAATAGCGAAGCTGAAGTAAAAATAATGGAATTTTTGGTTATATAATATATTATATTTCTTTTTTATCAATTGTAATATATTTATTTCGTTGTATAAATTAATTTTAAATAAATATATTTAAAATTGCTTACTTTTTCCTTTAAAAAAACTATTAGTCGCAGTAGAATGTTCCCGTGTTTCTACAATTATAAAGTAAAATAAAACACTGAAAAAATATAATATAGAACTCTTGAACATGGCTATTCAAACTGTTTAAAAACTTCATACTTTGATTCTATCAAATAAACGTTCGCATGTAGGTAAAGAAATAATCTTAACCATGAAATTAATTAGCTTGTATGATGTTGTAATGAAAATTGAATAGTTGTATAGAAAATTGAATAATTGGCAACTCCATTAAAATTATAACAGGACTATACAAACTAACTATACTACACTAACACTATATGTAGTGTTGCTAAATGAAAAGTTATTATTAATTAGGTAGTGTAACAAAATTTGTAGCCTCATATTAGGGCTATGTAATTTTAAGTTTCATTGTGTTTCTGGTATACACTTATTTTCTTATCTTTTAATTTATATGTGTACTATACTATATCCTTTTTCCAAATGTTAAGTTTCTGAGCCACCTGAAAAATCTTTATAAATAAAATGATATTTTTGATAACATCGATATCTTCTTAATTATAAGACTTAAACGTTTATTGGTTTAAGTTTTATAATTATGGACACCAATATGGACTAATATGGACTTAAACTAATAGACATAAAATAATTATTGTTGTAGGTGCTAATTAACAGACCTAAAAAGTTATGTAAAAGATTTAAAACAATCAAAACTTAGGGTTTAATTAAAAGTTTCAAAATGTTAATTTAATTATACGCGGTCTTTATTCGTTAAAAAAACTTTTATTTGAATGTTTAGCCGTGAAAATTGAAGAAAATATTAGGTCTAAATTTGTTTTAACTAGGCCTTAAATTATTTATGTAGATATAATATTTATACGAAGTCAGTACGGTAGCAGAATAATTGGCGCCTTACTTAACTCATGATATATATATATATATATATTTAATTAAACTCTGTGATTGCAGATACAAAAATACAATCTATAAATTCTTCCTAATTTTAAGCAGTACTTATCTGTAATGGAAGATTCATATAGTTTTCTATCATTTATCTAATTCATAAACATCTTTAACTACTAATTAAAATTTACTCTATAATCTATAGGTACAACAAAAAAATATATAGGGAACATTTAGATAAAACATTCCCGAAAAGGCTATCTGTAACGAGGATCGTAATGAAAAAGGATAATTGATTGCATTTAATTAATTCCGAGAAGGATTAAGTTAATCAGATCTTAGTTCAGAATTCGGCAATCTCGTCCGTTGTGTCTGACGGAGTTCTCTTAATGATGTCGTTTGTCTATGGTACCTACATTTGGTTTTCCATGTACCATTTATATATTTTTCCTTATATCATTGCGTCAACTTGTTCTTTTGGTGGATATAATTATTATTGAATACCATTATTAAACTACACTCGGCGTCACAAAAATCGCACCTTTTAAAAAAGCAACTTCAAAATAATTTTACTCAAACTTTGTGAATTGTAAGGATATGATTGTAGGATATCATTGGAAAGGTAATTCAATTGCCTATTAGAAAATAAAAAACATGTGTATGCATTTTAATTCTTTAATAACAAAAAACTTAAAACATGACAAAGTGACAAAAAATAAAATTAATAACATCATAAAAAATTACATATAAGGCCTTAAAATCTAGGGTTTCCACCCCTTGCTGTGATGGTAGCTTCCAGCCGATCCTTCATGGAGCTCACGAGGGTCACCACTCTTGCTTGGGGTATGTTGTCCCATTCGTCTTTCACGGCATCCTGGAGCTCTTGTAGAGTGGTGGGAGCAGGATCTCGTGCTCGTACGTGCCTCTTTACATCGTCCCAGAGATGCTCGATCGGGTTCAGGTCTGGACTTCGTGCTGGCCACTGCATAACAGGGATCTCAACCTCTTCCAAATAGTCCCGCACAGCAAACGCAGTGTGGCAACGGGCGTTATCATGCATTAACATGAACCCATCGCCAACAAAACCAGCATACGGAACCACATGGTCTTGTAAGATCTCCGTTATGTACCGCCGAGCATTCAGCGACCCTTGCCCGCGACCACCACCAGTCCGAGAGACGCACACAAGCTCCGTTTTCCCTTCGACGGATATGCCACCCCAGAACATACAGGAACCACCTCGGTATTCGACGGATTCCTCTATGCAAGCCTGGGCAAATAGCTCTCCTCCTCTTTGATATACTCTTCTGCGTCTGTCGTTGCAGAAAAGACATACTCGTGTCTCATCGGTGAAGAGAACGGCTTTCCACTGTTCACTCGTCCAGTTGACATGCTCCTGGGCAAATCGTAACCGCTCTCTTCGATGCTACACGGTCAATTTTGGGCCCCTAGCAGGTCTGTGAGCTCTCAATTCCTTTTCTTTTAGTCTTCTTCTAATCGTAGAAACACTCACAGACGTTCTGCAAGCTGATCGGAGCTCTTGTTGCAACTCAACAGCATTGCTGAAGCGGTGCCGCAAGGATGTGGAAACAACGAAGCCGTCGTCTCTTTCTGACGTGCAGCGTTTTCTTCCGGATCCACGTCTTCGAGTATAGCCACCAGTCTCAAAGGAACCGTTGGTATATTCGTCGAACTGAGAATCGGCTAAGGTTCAACTGTCGAGCAACGTCAACCTGTCGCAGTCCTGATTGCAATAGCACAATGATTTGAGCGGCTTTATTAGGGGTTGTATCCATCTTCAGGTACTGTTCTCTTGCGTATGTTGTTCCGGTGTGTTCACTCTGAAGTCTGAGTAGCAACTGACCCATTTTTTACCTTTACATGAGCTTTTATACCCTTATAAGGTAGCACAAGTAGTGCTCCTTAAGTGAGCATTTTTTTAAACATTTTTTTGATTGGTCCCTGGTTAGAAATGGTAATTGTTTTTTTAATGATACAGGTAATTAATATAAAGGTATTGAAGTGCACTTTAGAATGATATATTTTTTTCATACGTAGTACTTATGTGCTAGATTCTAGGAGCGATTTACTGAAAAAAACATAGAGGTGCGATTTTTGTGACGCCGAGTTTATTTAAACTAATTGAAATATGACATTTATAGTGTATTTAAATCACTTCCTGGAAGTAATTCACATCTCTAGCAATCTACTAATTTTAAATACTGAAAAAAAAAAACTGAGTTCGTTATAATAAAGTGCGGTTAAATAATCTTGCCAAGTTACATAAAAGCATTAGTAATAATGGTTGAATTTTATTAAAAAAAAATTACATTATTTACACACAAAAAGAGGACCATACACACACCACACACACACTGCGACATCAACTAACAAACCTTGTTTGCTCACGCAAATAATTATTAATTGATTCATTCATTTATTGATGATTTCAATAAGAATCAGTGTTGGATTTCAGTGCGATTCAGTCGGAATTAACTATGTTAATTGTGATGATGTTAACGAATAGCGTATTGTATTTGATTTAAATATTTTAATCAAATATTATGAAAATGTTTATGTAACATATACTAATCAGAATTTTTATTCGTGATATGAATTGGTGTGAAGAAGGCTTCATCAAGGTTTTTTGTATCATGGAAAAGGCCATAAGTATCATTTTAATAATATAAATATAGACATCGAACAAGAATTTGATTCATTCACCGGAACATGATTTCAAATTGGTACATTGTCAAGCTGGTGAAATGTTTGATTTGGTACTGAATAAATATCTGTATAAAAAATAAATAAGGATTATGTATTAGATTACATTAGAGAAGAAGTTGGAAATGACTTATCAGTATTAATATTTAAAAAAAAACAAAACAGTTTTATAAGCAAACACAGACAGAGCATTTTTTTTCTTCAAAACTATAACCTAAATCACTGGATTAGGTAAATAAAATTAAATTGCACTGAACGTAAGGAGCCTTGTAATGAATGGAACTTTGGTTAAATTTATTACATATAGAAGAATAAGTATAATATTCTTGTTTACTATTTTTGTCGTCTTTTATGACTTGAATTATACACTACTAAATACTTATGTGGAGAAACGCATAACACCAACCAAAACTAAAACTTTAATCTAATACACAAAAAGAAATGAATGTAATTTATTGAGTAATTAAATTATTCTTCTAATATTTAAATGATTTTGATTTTTTTTTTTAATTTTTGATGATATTATTTTATGTATCCTTTTTCTTCTGGCGTTGAAAATATGTTATATATACCCTAAAAAAGATGATGGTCTGGTGAAGATTAGGGACAGGCTATATATAATATCGTAATTTTTAGATCTATCTACTGAAATACCAACGGTTGCCCTCATCGCCTTAGTTGAGCGTCACATGATGGCTTTCGAACGACGTAACAAAGTCTATTTGGTCTCAACAAAAGTTTGGAGCTAGCTCTGATCTGAGCCCTAGACAAAAAACTTCAGGATATAATATTTAAGAAAACAATAAAGGGTTTTTTTTTACCTTTTTAAATATTTTTTGTTATACTTTTATTTTTTGTAATAATTGCTATTTTTTTCTTAAAGGAGCAGATAGGTGTAGTAATTTAGCGTGAATTCTGCTGATTGTCCATACGTTGTAATTTTAATGAGTTGGACCTTGACATCAATAATCCTAGGTTGGTGTGGTATCCAAACTGACATTTTAGAACAAAAAGAGAACGTAGAGACAAACAATTTTGTAAAGTTGGTAGATTATAATTGAGTTTAATATTTTCCCCGTGTATAAAATACTTAAAAAAACTAATAAAATACTATTATAAGAATAAAAAAATATTTACAAAAATGTAACAATTTGTCAAATCTCACAACTAAAATAAAAAGATTGGGCTCGTCCGGGATTTGAACCCGGGACCTCTCGCACCCTAAGCGAAAATCATACCCCTAGACCAACGAGCCGCTTGTACTGTTGACTGAAATACTAAAAGTCTTATATAAACTATGTCGAAAAAAGTAAAAGGAGGTTAAATGTCCTATAGCAATCTTATACGATTATATTATGCTCATGGTATGAATGGCATACAACCTTCTATGCAATATTCGTCAGTAGTCATTACAAACATAATTATTTGTATCATATATTATTTTATATAGTTCTCACAATAGTTTTCAATTGCATTTTTTAGTTAAAGTACTTTAAAGTCATTTCGAATAAAGATTTGTTGACTTTTTTATAGATTAATGTGCAGTTGTACCAGTTTTTCGTAAATTTAAAAAAAAAATTGGATATCATGAAATATAATTACCATTATAATGATTACACACGAGGATCATACAATAAATATTTACGCTATTATGAATCCAATTAAATAATAAAATTAATGATAATCAATGGTAATCAAATTAAATATTAAAAAAGAAAGGAAAATAAATGATATTTATGGGAAGTTTGTCGCTTACAAATAGTATTAGAACCTATTATTTGCTTAATAATAGTAATAAAAAATTGGGCTCGTCCGGGATTTGAACCCGGGACCTCTCGCACCCAAAGCGAGAATCATACCCCTAGACCAACGAGCCGCTTGTAACATGCGTGTGAATTAATAATTCAGTCTAGAAATGTTTCAAGTTACAGTTAAGTTCTTTAACCTCGTATATAACACGAAATGATTACGTTGATTTTTATCAAAATTACATTCCCATAGTATTTTTTAAGGATTTTCACAAGTACTACTCATTGAAATGAAACGTTGAAATAGGCGTCTCGAATGCTTTGCAGCAATTGTGTTCACGGTAAGACGAGATCGACACATTCTTTCGAGTTAAATCCGTAAAAAATATTTATTCCAATTACATTACCATTTTGACAAAAATAAACTAGTGTTAAAGCATATAGAGTAAAAAGTTATCTCAATATTTATTCAAAACTTCAAAAATATGTAAATATGGAGATGAAATCAGAGAAAGCGTAGTTAGTATTAAAGACACGAACTAATTTACATACAGCGTTATTATTGAGAAAACATCAAAGTTAAAATTTAGAGGTATTTTGCTTTAAAACATGTCTGGAATACGAAATACACATAATGCCTTAGACGTCAAGCATCATAAAACTGAACATAGGGGCTTATTCTGGAAGCGTTCGGAATTGCCTATTGAATGTTGTGAAAAATTTAATGCTATTCAATTTAAAACATCTTACGTATTTTTAGTATAATTAATTTAATAATTTAATAAAGTTTAAATAATATCTCTTTAAAAAATAGATGATATGATGAGAGAAATATTACGACTCTCTCTTATGATCATCGCCTTCACCTTATCTTATAGCACTCTCATGCTTTACATAAATCACCATTGGATATTCTACCATGTACACTTCTTTGTTGTTATGATATTTTTATTATATATCATATCTTTAAAATATATGAGATGATTGTTTTAGAGTTATATAATTTAATGTTTCAGTTTTTTTCCAGCGACTAAACCCGTAATTATAAATGCATTATATACGGTACTGGCAGATTTATTATTACATTAATTTAAACGTTAATGAAGTCTTTCAAAATATTTTCTTAGTTATTGAAGCAGTAAGCATCTTTAAAAAAACTTAATCAAAACTTTAATTCTGAAAAGTGCCGGGAGACTTAAAATTAGGTATTAACATTTTATACCGGAAATCCAAAAAAACATTTTTTTAAAGAATGATGCTTAAAAATAAATAAAATGTTTGATGGAAAACAGCGGCACCTATTACTTTTAACTAAAGCTAAAATACATCTAGACAAAACATAAGAAACGTCAAAATCGGTTAATATGCGAAGAAGGAAAATAATTACAAACACTTGGATTTTATATGTAAAAACAGATTATGGGAATTGAAATGGTAAGTATATGGTAAGTAAAAGAAACGTATCTAATTATACTAGAAACACTCTTCAGTTTACAAAATAGTAAATGGTTGCTAGAAATGAGATTTACGATTACATATGTACTACTATATTGTCTTCGTTTAAACATCTAGAGACAGTTATACATTTTTGTTTATACTGTTTTGTTATAATAGTAATATTGTTGTTTTATCATTTATTATAATACGGGTAACCTTAGTTTAAAATCTATGTGTGTATGAGGCATGATTATTAGCCATTTTAACTAATACTTTCGGAATAGGTTGCGTGTTTCGAGAGGCAAAGTATGCTCGTAAAGCATACAGCCATACACAATCAATGTATTGCTTTTAGTTTATTTAAATGTCCTGTTTAGGAATTAAAGCGGTGAAATAGCTTGATATTATTTTTGGATACTTTTAGGTAATTGTTCCCAATCCAAAAATAAATTGCTATACTAAAAACGATGCCATGGTTTAATAATTGATAGATTATTCAAAAGCGGTCTGATGAAAAATTCATGATGTCAGCAGCACCCGAAAAATTGGAGGAGATTAATATTTATCTAGAGTTTTTGAAAATTGTTTGGAGCTTAAATAAATTAATAGATTATTTATTCCATTCAACAGAAAAACTGTCATATTCGATCCTATACAGTTGCTTTTCATTTTAGTATGAATAATCATTTTATATACGATGAGTAGTTAGCCTTATAAATTATCATAACGAATACATTTCTTAAATTGATATAAATCCCGTGAATTCATTTAACATTTAAATAGACGCTTAGACATTTTTTGAATTAATTGGAATGATTTAAATAAAACGTTCTTCTTAGGGCTTGTAGCTTAATCAAACATGTAAAAATGAGAGTGGCCATTATTCAAATGATTTGTCGCAGTCGCTCGCATAGAGTTAGTTATACATAGACCAGGAGAGTCAGTCTAAAAATTGTCCGTCGAATAATAAGAGAAAGCAAATGAGGCAACCTGTCTGACTTTTTTTTGTCTAAGCAAAGGTAAGTAAGGGTTTTTTAACTTCCCTCTTTTACAATCTTCCTAGCAAATCTATTACATATCTAATTAGTTGCCTAAAACTCGCACTCATAGGCCTGCCTATTGCTTGCCTACTCTATATATAATAACTCTATGGTCACCCGTCAGCTAATGGAAACTCGCAATTCATTTGTTATGGTTCCTCTATTTTACTGTATCTCGTAACGAGCTTTTGCTCCGCATTTTTTATTAAGTTGAAAAAACTGGAGTGCTTGGTTCTGAGTGTTTCAAGAGCTTTACAGAATATCTTGTATCCAGATATTCATTGTTATTTTGTTAATCATATTATTATTCTAATATTATTATTGATATACCAACTAAACATACTAACAACTAAATATTATAGAATAGATCTATAGCTATATACCTAAATAATATAAATATTATTATTTTTTAAGATATGAAGAAAAGTAATTACTTTAAGAATGTTACATGTTACTGACTGGTAAAAACGTTTTTGTAATATTTAATATTTTTAATTATATATTTATTTCAGTTGATATAAACAGCCAAAATATATATCTAAAGTTTAATTATAATAACACTAAAAATAAACAGATTTATATGATTAGACAATCTCTGTGATTATAGATAGCTTAAGCTATGATAAAAGAAGGTGTGTACGGAGAGCAGATGATCGAACAGTTTACATATCCGGGACCAAGTGTAAATATGATCGTTATTTCACATTTAATGACAGGAAAGGTCATTGTTATTTTATTTTTTAAAAAGCTTTGTGTTACGTTTTATATTTTTTCTTTTTTGGTTACGGATCATTCAACCTTTTCACGTTTTTTCAATAACCCATATCATTCGCTTGGAAATAAAAAGTGACGTCGTAACAAGCTTTTGTTCTGGGACAAGAAACAATAACATTATTTCCTTTAAAATATTTTAATTATTCTCGACGAAGCTTATACAAAAAATCCCTTTCTATATTCCACAAAAGATAACAATAGGGACTGTAGTTATGAATCAAATTTAATAATAAAATGATATAGTGATTCCCTCTTTATGCTCACATGCACAAATGAGATAACTGCGCTCCAGCATCCAATACTGTAAATAAATTTAAATTATTAAACCAAACCAAGCCAAACCAAACCAAACTAATAGTTTGTAAATAAGTAATATATTATAAATAAATGAATATATTATGTAACGCATGGTTAGCATTGAAATAATCTTTAAAACATATACTCATTTGTTGTTAAATAGCAAAAAATATATATTTACTAGACATATTAGGAAGTGCGGTGCTTATGCAATAACCCAGTAGAGAAAATTGCTAATATCTTAGTGCAGGCGCTGTACAATTTCAATTTCGTTAGCGACATAATTAAGTTTTAAGCTTTATGTACTTTTTGAAGGCAGGTGCAAAATTTTATAGATTATAAAATTTTAATTAAAAAATGTATTTGGTGTATTTAAAAGAAACTCTATAAAAATATATTTACCTTGGTTGATAGTGTTATTTAGGTACATAAGACACTTAAATAATTATCAATTATTTTTTTGCGAAAAAATTGAAAAAACATAATTGAGGCATAGGCGTAGAATTGCTAGTCTTTTAGTATTCTATAGGATACATTTTGGTGAGTGTGCGCAGGAATTACACGATTTAATTCCCCCGTACCATTGATTACCGGACGTCCCGAAGTACGGCAGGTATCCCTATCCCTACGTTGTGGACACTCCACGTGTCCGAACTAGACGAACGAGATATTATTTCGCGACAGCTAACAAAATACTGTAAGAAGTTAAATTAAAGGTAACTAACTCACTTGGATGCACATTCTGTAGTCGGCTCTGATATTTTTCTATAAAATGGTAATAATAATTGTTTATATGTTAAAGTCATTGAACTGAATTTGCAACGGTAAGAGTATATAGTATAATAGAGTAAGTCTAAGATAAGGTTATATAATAGAGTAAGTCTAAGAAATCAAACAATAGACACTAGAAATAAAACAATTTTTAACGGATTAAGTTAGCTTAAAATTAAATTTAAATTTTAAACCTCGGTACCTACTGACAAACTTTTACTTCTTTAGTTCGAATTTATACATTTTTCTTTTTCTATAAGATATTTCATTCCGTTATATGTAAGTAACAAACATTCGTTGTTAAAAATAAGAAAACTATATTAAAAGAAAAACTCTAAGGACACTTGAGTTAGCGGGGTGTGCTCTTTAGTCTAAAATTACATTACAATAAAAGAATATACCATACACATAGTTTTTATAAGTTTATGAATTTCATTAGGTTAATTAGATGCATAAATTTAAGGGATGTGAAGGAGTGCATGCTTCCGCGCTTTCGTAGTATGCATTATGCAAATTACTAGTAAGGACGCTACGTGGGTTGACATCCGTCTACTTAATAGTTGAGTTCCGTAGTCGAGTACTCACATATTTAATTTCTGATATATTCAACGTACATGCTAATGTGAATATCATTATATTTTCGTTTCGAGCGTTTTTTTTCTAATCTAATTTATTTCATACTACTAATTTAACAGTAATAAATTATATAGTTAAAAAATTGCTTTTGTATAAATAAGTTATTACTATGGAGCTTGCATCAAGATATAAATATATCTTAATAAAGATGCGGGTCGATATTTCAAACTTTCACAAGTTTAAGAAGTTGATCTGATTAGAAATTTTAGTTTGTTGATCCTGCGGTAAGTAAAGTATTTCTTTTAATCGAAGTGAAATGTTCTATAAACTTTATCTTGTTATCGGCTTAAACTCTTATAATTATTATATTACTAGCTGTTACCCGCGGCTCCGCCCGCGTGTAGGTCGCTTTTCGCGTAATCTGTGGAAACTACAATTATCCAGACCTATAATAGACTTATAGTTAATTCTATAGTATCCTATTCCCGTGGAAATTTTATATATATAGGCATTACATTGCTACGATATCAAACTGAAAATAATAACATACATCCACATCACACACACACGACCAGGACATTATTCAGATATACGTATTAAAGCATATGGATTCGAAATATTATGTTTTTGAGACATAGTCAATTTAAGAAGATCTTTGTAGAATTTCAAACTGCTATACCAAATGCGAAAACATAATCAAAGCGAGTTGTAAAAAAAGTCAGCGCGATCTGCTGAGATTTTATGTGACTAAATTTAAAATGCTAATATTCAATTTGTTAAATTATTTTACAATTCAGATAAAACAAAGTTGAAATTCTAGCTTTGTCTTAATTAAATACGTTTATGTAAACCGCATTCAATTCTGTTTAAAAGTTTGGAAACAGTGCTTGAAGTAAATTTTAAATTGACCATAATTTCTTTTATCCTTAACTAATTTTAACGAAACAAAGTTTTACGCTCCAGATTATACATAATCCACTTGTAAAAACTGCGTTCATATCCGTTAAGTAGTTTCGACGTTATAACGTACCAGACAGTCAGAAAGAGACAAAAATTCCAAGATTTATTTTTTAGTTTCTGTTACTCATTTTGAATTGATGTACAGACACTCGATTTTTACTGTCTTATTATATATTTGAGATAAATAGTTAAAACAATACATATGATTAACTACGATATTGATTATGCATAATAGGGAACATGCAAAAAAATTAAAATGGTCGCAAATATTTTTTTATTGATTACTTATTATCATCTTATTATAATAAAACCTTTGTTTTTTATTTACTAACCATTTAAGGACATAAAATAATTTATGAAAAGTGTAAATTTAGGGAGCGAAATTCAAAATTCCAAAACGCGCCACCATTGGTCGAAAGGAAATGTGACGTCATTTGACACGCCATTCAAATTATCAGCGTCGAAGTTCATACTGTGGTATCAGTGTTACTGAGAAAAATAAATAATTTAAATCTATATTTTCGTGCTTAAAGGTTTTATTAAATGATACAATTGTTTAGGTAATCCTAAAAACATTGTTTCAATACTCAAACAACTCTAACAAAACAAATAGGTCTACAAACTCTTTTTCAATAGCATTTAGCATGCTACTACACATTACATTTTTAAAATGTTTCTTCCTCTAAATTAATTAATTAATTAATTTATTTATTAATTCCCACTTCATTTCACTCAGATAAATAACTTGGTTGATAATCAGCAGATATAGAAGATATAAGATGCTATAGAAGTATTATCAGCTGTGTTTCCGGTAAACAATTTTCTTTTTAAAACAGATAGTTTTACTGGTAAAACTGTTGTGTACCAATGTTGTGTGTTAAATGAGGAAATGGTGACAATGCTACATTTTGTTTTTCAGCAGGTATATTTACATTGACACCTTTACTTCCATACTTCGGTTTAATATTAACTTGCACAGCTTAGTCACTTGGTAATTTATCTTCAATATGCGAAAAGCAAGGCTCTGCCTTATGATCATCACATTCAATAGGAGAAGTACTGAGTCCTGGCTGATTAATATCACAGACATTTGTATGGGCAGTACTAGGACTTACTTAGAGTATATCACTTCTTTATGAAGGTCATCATTTTTTAAACACTACTTTTGATAACTAACTCTGAAAAGGCTTCATTATCCGATGTCAATCTTTGCCTTTTGACTATGCACATTCATGAGAATGTTCTCTCAGCTGGTGTTTTTGCCACAAAAATATATGAGGCACAACTCTTTTCTTCAAACTTAGATTACATTTTTCTCCTTGTTGTTTTTTTATACATATTATATTCAATACAATTGGCTGTATCTTCCTTAACCTGAAATAAATCGACAAAAATAAAAATTTCTTAAAACCAAACAAAGAATACGGTTTATATAGAAATTTATACTTTTTTTTGTAAGCTAGGTTAGGTTAATTTTAAACTAATATTTTCTAATGTTCTATACTTACTATATATTTAAACTATTAGATTAAACTTATTATAAATAAAGTATACTTACGTTAAATTGATCTTCACAACAATATAAACACAATTCGGGACATATATTTTCCCTTTTAATTATCATACACCATTGTTTTTGTATTTTTGCATCTCTTGGAATACAAAAAACACTTTGTCGGGTGTTTTTCTAATTCTATTTTTGCAGTCCGGTCTATGCTATATTTGTAAGATGATTTTTATCTTCTTCCATGACTTGTAAAGCAATTAAAACTTAAAATATGTATGAAGTAACTAAAAAGTTCATAGTAAACATTCACTGGATGTGTCATTTGACGTCACGCCAAGCGCGCGCAAAATGACGGTGTTTGAACGACTCAAATTTACTACATGTTTTAATTTTTAATTTGAAAAAAAAAACTAGAATCTTTTCAAACCTATTTATACTTTTTTCTACGATATAGATAGGTAAATGATTAATTTACGTCAAAAAAAATTACATGAATGTTCAATATTGCATTGGCATTTAATAAATAAACTTTAGAAAAATAAACAAAAAAAAAACCACAGAAAAATACCATACGGCATAGAAAATAATTTATAATGAGCCTAGCTATAGCCTATGTCACTCGGGAATAGTGTAGCTTGCCAACGGAACACGACACGACACACGATACGACACACGACACACGACACGACACACGTAACGACACACGACACCCGTCAGGACACACGACACCCGACACGACACACCACACCTAAAGTTTTTTTTCAATTAGGTATACATCTCACTCGAAACGTCGGACTCTATAGTCTGTTTTAAAAGGCGCGGTTAACGGACGATAACCGATAAAAAATGACCCCATCACATCACATCACAGTACATCGCATGTGTTGTAGTACTTTATGCCATGTGGAGTTTAAGACTTATTTTATGCAATTTCTCCTTTCATCTTTTATCATCTGTTTAATTTTATGAAGTACTAGGGGTCCATACAAAATTGATATTTAAAACCCTTAAGGGTGGAATTTAACAATCTTTTCTTAGTACACCACTACGTAGAAAAACAAATGTATCCTCCAATTTTACTATCTCTACGACCTGCGGTTTAGACTGTATGCTATAACTAAGTCAATCAGAACCTATTATTAGATTATATTAAATTTGCAGCATTTTTCATTGCTGCTTAACTTCTATTAGCCACAGCGAGATGATATATACCCTATAGCCTTCCTCAATAAACGGACTATTCAACACAAAAAGATTTTTTCAATTCGGGCCAGTGACTATGATACGACCAGACCAGACCAGACCAGAGATTAGTGCGTTCAAACAAACAGACTCCTGCCTGTGATGCCTGTTCAAAGCCGAGTTCAAAAAAGCCGGCTCGTGGTTAAGATAATAGTTTTGGTAAAGACATAATACGTATTGTACGTTCACAGCAAATATTACAAATTACAACCATATTACAAACAAGAACCTTTATTGGTTTGGTATACAAAGTAAATAGGGGTACTTGACATTAGAGAAATTCTTGAGGTAAACTGTGAGTCAAATTGTCAATTAAGTGGTAATTAAGACTGCTATATTTGTTTTATGGAAAATAATAATTGATCATGGAAAGATCAAATGCCTTTGTAAATTGTAACTATAAAAAATGTAATATTATCTGTCTATATTCAAAGTATACTAAATAAGATACACTAATAATGTCTGTTAGACTTAATTTATCAACATTATCTTTAGCTTTTAGAATATTACTCACAAATATAAATATCGCATAAGCTTTGTAAATGACATAAATTTGTTAAGCATTGAGACGTATTTCAAAGTTACGTAATTATAACAATTAGTAACTATTTCACGTTAAACTACTTTGGGCTCTTGGCAGAACCCTCGTTTATCTTAATTAGTATACCACTCTACCGGTACTGGTACAAATTTTCCCGAACAGCCTGAGGACAAATCAATAAACATATCAAGAAAATAAACGCCGATTTACTCTAATTCTTTAAAAAAAGAATATTTTACTATAATAATAACATAACGGTTTAAAGGTGTATTTACAAACTTTTCTAGGGACATAAGCCACATAAATATTATTTTCGACTACTTTTTACGTAACTACCGCTACCGCATACTAAAAATCCTTTAAGCCGGTAAGGCTGTAACCAGAAATATAGAAATAGCATAATTGGCTATGGTCAATAATGGTTCTATATACACAAATATTTTACATTCATTTCTATTTAACATAATACTCCTTCTAAAGTCGTCGGGTAATAAGAAGTATTTTCACAAATACTTATGTAAAATTCAGTGCTACCAACTGATTAAAAACAGGATATCCCGTGGCAATTACACAATCGCGCTACAACCTATGTTATGTCACACACAAAATCACGCGCAATAGTTCTGGTACATAAGCCACAATATTGCCAAGTTTCATCATAATTCGTTCAGTAGTTTTGGTGTGATTGAGTAACAAACATCCATCCATCCAAACATCCAAACATTCGTACTTATATATTAGTAAGATGACAAAAATGTTAAATAGAAAGCGAATTGGTAGTTATCGTTTTTACTATCTTTTTCGAGTTACCAACAAATATTACTCCTATAAATAGTAACAATGACTTCAATAACTAATTTTATTAAAAACTCACAATTTTTTTTAATACGGAGCTTAAAGATGTTAAAGATATAACACAAATAAAGATTTATAATAAGACATTCAGGTTATGGAAAAGCAAAAAATAATATTTCCGGGACTTTTTGGATCACTCGATTAGATGGAATAACATTAAAGAAATATGTGCAAAAGTAAAGTAATTTTTTATGTTTTTTATTTTTTTTACTATTACTATTCCTGGATGTGTGGTTCACCCATTATATATTCTACGCTTAAACATTTTGCTACGCTTAGATTATGAAAGTTTTGATGATTGTCGAAAAACAAATTTAGATAAAATTGAAAATATATGTCTAAGGCTTTTTGGTGGGTTTATAGAAAGTACACCGATCAAAGCATTGCAAATTAAATTTGTACACCGTCGTTATTCATTCGAAAACTTTTTTTTTTCAACAGTTTAAATACAGTTATTACGTCAGCATAACTTTTATTGGCCGCATAAGATTTTCTTTAAACACTTGGGTAAGCAATGTAGATTTGTCTGTATGTAATTTTAATGCACTGGAACTAAACCCGTTGTGTAAATAATTTTTAGATGATAAGTTTGCGGGTGGTATAAATTTATTGTATGTGAATCCAAAGACGATGATGGTCTAAGTGCGGCATTTTTGATTCTTAAACAAATGAGAGTGTTAAATTAAGTTTTCTTGCAAAGTTTCTATCATGAACGTTAAATTGATTGCTATTTTAAAAGCTTTCAAATATATAAAATCCATTAATTTAAGTAACTTTGTAGTTCCATCTGATTCAAAGAGTGCCGTTAGCGGTAGCATAAAATATTACGGACTATTTACGGAATGAAACTCATTAGTTAAAACATGATTTTGCAGCAAGTTCCTGATTAGACTAGTTTAAAGGAAAATGAAATTGCAGTTAATTTAGCTAAAAAAGTTTAAGTTATCTTAAAAAAAAAACAACGTTCACCAAATTGTTCAGAATGTGGAATGTAGTAAAAGATGTTTAACATGTTTTAATTTTATGTGTTCGGAACCAGGCCGAAAGCTTTAAAATTAAAAAAAAAAGAATTTGAATTTAGAAATAGGCTTTTGAAGTAGTGTTTTAGTTTTCCAACTTCTGATGTTGCAAGAGAATTGTTTAGACAACCTTAGTTTTTGGTATTTTGTGAAGACAGATGTCACTCTTATGAATAATTGTAAAAAACATATATAAGATGCACATTTCTGTATAATTAAGTGTAGCGCTGGATAATAAGGAGTGCATATTCAGAATAAATCATACTTAATATAAAAAAACATATAGGTCATTTACATCAACCACTAACAATTTTAGAATTCACCGCCCCGTTTCTTGATTTATAAGTAAGAGCAGAGCTTCTGAATCAAATGCTGCGAATTTGTGACATTTAAACAAGCTTCTGCAATAACTTTTCTCTTACTATCATAAACATCAGTAACAGCAATATACGCGTATAAAAAAAATTAATACACACACATTTTTTTTGTAGTAAGGTGGAACGAAATATGTATTTAATTTTTATCATTCGATGAATTTTAATTAATCATAATAAACTTATATTTCAGCTTTGGTAGTCTTGTTAATATTTTAATTCTGTACGTTTTAGATACATTTACTGATCAAACAATCAGTAGAGTTAATGACAAGTATCTTGGGCTCATTTATCATTCTTACCACATTTTTACTTAATTATCTCCTGATGAAACATATATGTGTTATACGTTTGATGGTTTGCTTGTGAATTCTGAGTATGTTTACGTACAATTAAAATATCTACTCTTGCAAAATAAAACAGAAAAGACGGCCTGAATTAAACCGGTTGTAACGGCTTCACGTTTTACAAGTAATTATGTTTCAAGTAATAGTTTAGGATTGCTCTAATGGGGTGGAGCGTGTCTTTTTTACACTCAATATGTATTATTAAAATCTGTGGTATTCAAACAATTTGTACACTTCTTCAAAGACTGTTATTCATTTAATAAAAAAATTACAGATACCTATATATTAAAAACAAAGATCCAATTGTAAGGTTGTTCTGTCTTTGTGAAACTTTTTCTTCACAGTCACACTCAAAAGTTCCGAAAAGAGAACTTCTTCGGTTTACAATTTTATAGTATATACTTATTTAAGACAATTTATAGTTTTAACGATAAGTATATCCTTATACTTAACTTTAAAACTAATATTGTACTTATCTTTAACACTAATAAATACGGGTTAATATCAAGATGCACTACATATTTCGTAACATTTTTTTTAGGCTACGATAATAGCAACTTTTATTGAATCGTTAGTTTTCATAGTTTTTATTACTCATGCGGGGAAAGTACTATCTTTGTGCATGGTTTTTGGACCGAAAAGACGGTAATTGCCCACTTCAATATTGTAATGTCAACTTGAGTGCGACAAGTAAACTTTTCGCACCCAAATTTTCATTGTTCACTAATTCGCAAATTTGCGTATGCCAATGAAATTTTGGCATACACTCAGCATGCGCAAAAGATAGTACTATCCCCGCATTTGTAATAAAAAATAATATGTGCAACTAGTGCGAGGTTGTCTTGCTCACTCGAGCGAATGAGCGCACTCGTGGGCAATTGACGACTTCTCGCACTAGTTGCACAATATACTATAAGCAGATCAGTTTAGGTCGCAAAGACAGTAAGTACATGGTACGAATGGAATGAACGAATAAACGTCTGCGGTTCCATTTGGGACTTGTCAAAGTCGACCTAAATTGATCGTCTTATCAGCCTCATGGTACAAAATATAAAAATGATTGATGGTAGGCCCGCAGGACTAGAAGTTTATGATTGACTAGCTGTGCCTGCGAGTTCGTACGCGTAAACTTTGATTTTGATAAAACGTACCCTTTGTACGTAAAAACTATAAACCTTTAAACTGGTAACAATGGTAAGACTAAGAGATTATTATCTTCTTAATTTGTTAACCAATTGTTAAAAAAAAACAAAATATAAAGTGAATACCATGACAATATATTCCCGAAAACTGCATCCAAATCGATTAATCCGTTTCTGAGGTTATCATGCACAAACATTCATACATACAGACATACAGAAGAACATACAAAATAAAAAAAACATTGTTTTGGGTTCTCTTGTTTATGTAAAGATCCCCCTGTATGAATTTTTGAAAATATTTTTTTTTTCGTATTGTGTGCACAACTAAAATACAAAAACAGATAAACAGGCAAAGATTTTAAAAATGGTTTCTGTTAGTTATCACTTGACATCCTGGTATATATTTTAAATATTTTCAATGTACAAAGACTACTCCTCTACAGATTTATTACATGTATAGAATAAGATTTGCATAGTACTTATTACGTGATTGACTTAAATTGACATACCTTTTTTATTTCTTAACCGATGTAGATGAAATAAACACTAAATGTTAAGTGAAGGACTGTTATAATATATTCCTGAAAACCGCATTCAAATTGGTTTAGTCGTTTTTGAGATTAGCGTGCAGAGACATACAGACATATAGACAAACATAAAAACTAAAAAATCATTGTTTTGGGTTCTCTTGCTCTTATAAGGCCCCCCATGATGTTTTTTTTTTATTTTTTCCATGTACAGAAATGGATCAGTGACAATTATTATATGTATAGATATAGATTAATCGGTTCTTTGTTAAGTTATAAAGCCAGTAAGATTCTGTACCATGAATATATTTTTATCTGTTTCGTTTCGTGTATTTTAAAACAGGGACAGCAAACAGAACTGTAATATTTTATTCTAATTAAATACTATAGTCCAGTTTACAATCTAATTAAACGGGTTATAACAGCGTCACGTTTTACGAGTAATTATATGGTAAATATATACGGTAATGCACTGTCTCGTTTTACACTCAATTGTTAATATCTGTAGTATTCCCTCTAAATTCTACTTGTATATATTTAAAGATTCTTATATTTGTTTTGACGCTGTTATCTATCAAAGTATATCAAGAAGGAGAAAAGTTAATTGTTAGAGTAATAATTACCATATCTTACGCCTTAAGTTGTATACTAACTTTTATCTACAGCAAGACCTTATCTAATAAAATATTTTATATTCAACTATTTTCATATATTGTCATTATAATTATATAGTTATCATTTTAATTCGACAATTTTACACTATATGTACCTACTACAATAGCAAAAACATTAAGTTATATAATAAAACTAACACATAACAATCTCTGATCAAACTACTTTGACCACTTGGCAGAACCCTCGTTTACCCTAATCAGTATGCGACTCTGTCACCCTTAGGAATATCCCTAACCACCTGCGGATAAAATGAATAAATATGTATTTATTGTACCTTTATGTAAAAATCTTTAGGAAAACTCTCTTAAACTTTTAGGATAAAAATGTTAAGAAAAAAAGATAAAGAGTTCTATAAAACTTTTTAAATTAAAGTTTTTCATATGAACTGAAGTTATTTTCTTTACTTATAAAATAACTGCTATGGAATGATCATCAACATTCGGATCAATACGTTCAAAAAAGTTTCTTTTTGTGCCATACCGTTATATACGACCTAACTTGGTTACTTTGATGTATAGGAAAACAAACTGTATATTCTTTGTAACGGTTGTAAATATATATGATTAAGAATCTTACAACTTGATATTCCACGTTTATACAAAAACTGTTACTGAAATTGTATGAGTAGCGCCTCTACGAAGTTATTTTGAATTAGACTATGAACCTTCAAAAGATCTTAGATTAGATAGACTATAATTTTTTGTGGTTCTTAACAAATATATTTTTTAAAATAAATATACATGGCTATAGTACGTCAAAATATATTATGATACTTAAAAATATAATATACCTAATATTATTTGGGTAAATAAAGTACTTTTTAACGTGACTCAATTTTTATATACACCTTAAATTAACTATATTTAATTTTGTTTAGCTTAACCTAATTTACTCGTACAAAACTAATTTACTTGACCTATTAGCTGTCTTAACTTAGGACGTGTGCGACCCTCCGCCGCGTTTGCTTCGGTTTTCAAATATTTACTGTTTCCGTCAAATTATGACCCTCATTTGACTTCCCATGGAACTTCTCTTAAAAACATTTCCGCCGTACACTTTACGTAATTACTTCCGTTATGTTTTTATCTTACTTTATATATGGTTTATATTTTGTTAATCATTTTAACCCTGATTTATTTTTAATAAAATAAAAAATAAAATAAAATGTATATTTTTATTTCTGTAAGTAGATAGTATTTATTAGAATCTGAATAAAACAAACTACAAAGAACTAACTCTGTGGACTCATTATTTAAGAATAAACAATTTTACATTATGTAAGATAGTTGTAGTTTTCCTGTAAATACTTTAAGAAAATTCTCAACTGAACATTTGTTCGTGAATGCATTCGTACATTTGTAATTGCTGGGTTTCCTCCTTCAAGCTTCGTAAATAAAATGCCGAAAGAAAAAAAATGTTTTATATCCGGTTAAGACAAAAATATTCTGTGTACAGTTAAAAATGTTTTATAACATTTATAATATTAATCGAAATAGTAAAATAAAAATTAAAAAAAAATTGTTTTATTAAAATTTTAAAAAATATTTGGAATTTTCCCAGACCTGTAATAATAAATAAAAAGGTAACCTTATAAAATAAAATAATACAATTTATTAGAAAACCATTTTCTTTATTAGAAAAGCTTTTAACTGTTTGTTGAAAGTTTTCTTAGAAACTAAAGTTACTTGTATTTGTACACTTCGCGCAAAGTATATTAATTGCTTCACTAAATTGCTAGCTTCATTTAATTTCCTAAGTATCTTTACACACGCATTTAATTTGTTAAATTCTTCAACAACATTTATTTTTAATAAAATAAAATGTCTGTAAAGAAGTTGTGCTTCTTTTGTGTAATTTGTTTTTATTTCTGTATGTTGTTTTATTCAATAATAAATATTTTTAATGTTAACCTCTATTTTGAAACTTTGTACTAAAAAAAATATCATCTAAGGAAAGTTGATTCCAGACAAACCATACTCAATGATGAGAATATTTTTGTTAATGTAATAATATTACTGTTAATAAAGATTACAAATATAATAAATACTGATTTTATATTTTTTGAGACCTATTTTAATTATTCATTAAGTCGGTTTCGGATGAAACATTAAGAATTAGTTAGTAGAATTTTTATTTCACGCAATCCATTTTCTACTCTGTTATATTGTGTAGGACTCTATAAATAAAGAAGAATAAAAATATTTGAAATTAATAAGAAATATATTGATATCAATAATAATAATAGTAATGTCAATCGCGTGTTAAAAAATTTTCATAGTACCCATGAAAAATAAACAAAAGAAGCACAACTTCTGTACAGACATATATATAAGCCTAACTATAAATATATATTTATATATTTGTAGATAGTAATATGTGTTACATGTCACTCGTCTTATATAGACCACTCAGGCGTGAGGGTGCAAGGGTGCAGATAGCATCGTGGTGTGACGAAGAGCATACTAAGTGCTCACTAAATTGCTTGCTGCAGCGATTGGAGAACGACGTACGTCTGCTGGCTAACCACATGTACATAGTCAGGTTTGTTCATGCATCACTTACTAAGGTTTTTATTATATTGTTCTTTTAATCGATGTTTTTCTAAAACTTTTTTTATGTAATAATTTAATCATGATAAGATAAAAACATATCTTTTTTAATAAGTATTTGAAGAAATAATACTATAATTAAATCAATTTATTTGTTACATAAGATACCGTATAGTAGGATATATTTACATAGTATAGATATATGCTATTCGCGATAACATAAATTACCATTTTTTTATAAAAGCACTTCATAGTTCCAAAAGAATATATTATTTTTATGCAATTCTCACGTTTTTCATCTTCAGTAGTCGGTTTACTTAAATAGCAAACCACAAACAGGTTGATTTGCTATATTAATATAATTCACAGAAACCCATAGCATTATTAGGTAGGTAGATTAGGGTAATAATACAGTATAATAATATTTCTATTAGTAATAATAATATTTCTGTGAAATCTGTTATGAAATCAAACATTCAACAAAAGCAAATTGATATTATCTAATTTTCGTTTAAATATACCTGTAATTGGAATTATTAGTTAAATTGAATTTAGTTTCACTAAATGTAAACTTGTATAACTTAAAATTGTGAATATATGACTGGACGTAAATATTAAACGCAGATTTACTCTACTATCGCTACATAATTAAACACATGATAAACTGATATCTTCTAGTATAAGTATTTAATAACATTGCAGTATTACCTTCACGTTATATTGTTATAATATAGTAATTTTATGTCTTAATATTATAATTATAATAATAACTACCTAATGCCGTGGAAAGTAAATATGTGAGATGTATTGAAAATTTGTTTCAAGCAATGGGAATTATTTAGATCAATACTTCATTAACATAATATTAAAGTGGTTAAAATTGATGATTTGAACAATTGTCATGTTTTGTATTTGGTTTCTCAACTCTGTTAACATTCCTCTGTTAAGCTATGTTTTCAGTTATTAAACACTACTGAAGATATGATGACCCTAACGGGACTTTTTAGTTGCGTAATATGTTATAAATCTAAAATGTGTAATAAATAGCATGTTGACATTAATACCGTCATCAATAGTTCATGCTATTCACAGAGGCACAGTAGACCGTCAATTTGTCTCCGTCATTGTCGAGACCCAAATTTATGTCCCCCTATTGACAACTTTGCCGATCTATTTAGAATATAAATGTAGTTATATACATATCTGTCATTTATTTATACGGTTACTGGTCTTACATTATTGTAAAACAATTTAATGTAAAAACGTCAAACATAAAAAAAAATATCAATAGTTAATTACTTGTTTAAAAATATAATAATAGTTTTCTTTACAAGAAAATATACTAGGTAAGATAGTGAGATATATTTGGTAAGTGAACTACCAAATTACCAAAACGAATGACGTATATTTGAAATATTCATAGATGTTTTATGTGTCAATTTTTATTTAAATAGAATAAGGTATGTTCAAAGGAAATTTTGCAGATTTATAAAGCTCCACTTACTATCCATTCACTGTCAGTATTTGACTGTTAAAAGCTCTCCATGGCTGGTTAATGCAAATTGAGCTCGTTCAATTCACACTAACCAGATAGATTAATAGCGCAACTAAAACCGAACCACAACGAGATTTCTGCTATAAAGCTCTTTAACATCCAAAAGCAATAATTTTTTAGTTAATATATAAATTATAATTAGATTTTTTTAGAGCGTAGACCGTAGTCTATATTTGATTCTGAGAAATTTCTATTCTAGTAATAAAAAAGTGAATATTAAGTTAATATTGCGTATATTCATAGTTAATATCTCGTATATACTTTGTATTATAATTTACACTTTAAAAGATATATTAAAGGTATTTCATGACAAATATTTTCATTATATTGAAACTTTTAAAATCAAATTCATTTTGTATTTTTTATTTATACCTATTATACCTACAGTAGTAAAGTTCTTGTAAAGCCAAACTTGGGCTTTTAGGTATAAATTAAGACGGAAAGCAAGTCATTCCTATCCATTACACCTTATAGTACACAAATATTCAGTTGCTTGCTATTTTTATGCCTTTCCGCGACTCCTCTTAATTATTTGGGCGCAAGCCAAACTACGCAGTTTATACTGGTTCAACGTAACTTAACTGCTTTCACTTTAACAGACACAATGTTGTAATTATTTATATTTGTATTATTTACTACTCTACTACCCTTACACTTTACTTTAATCTTACTACTACTACTACCACTACTTTACTACCATACTTTAATCCCTGTTCAAACAGATTTGACATTGAAGTTACTTCTTAAGAGGTAATGCAAATTTATTAAAAAGTATCGTTGTAGTTGTTAAGTTGAAGTTATATAAATAAATGATAAATAGATATATCTAATGTTAAATGTGGAAAGATCTATAAATGTATCATTTGGAATTTCAGTAAATTTCGTTTGGTGTCTTACATGTTCGTTATATTGTCTTGGTGTGCTGAAACAATTTTATAACAAGAACTAAGTATTATATTCGTTTATTTATTTTATTGGAGAAATAGACAAGAAAATCGAAAATATGCATATATAGGGTAAGAGCCGGATAGTTGCCTCGGACGGATACATGCCTCAGTTTCAAATACTCTATGTTTGACGTATTGACAGTGTTTCTATTTAGTCATTATTAAAAGGGTTTCCCGCGTAGGCCTCAGTGCCCTATAAGTCTTTGAAGTAGGGGCACATGTTTGGTCCGTGTGAGTAAAAATCTTCCGCGGCGACTCTTTGATGAGCGTCATAATTATATTCGTATGTAATCTCTTTTAAATATTTTTATAACTGATTGCGATTTTAGTAAAATAAATATTTCTTTGAATACATTAGAGTTTAAATTGCACTGTTTTTTGCGTTTTATTGTTAAATATTTTTTATTTGTTTTATAAATAAATAGGGCAAGTATCCGTATCAAAAAGGATAGTTGCCCTACTGTCTTTTGCGGATTGTTGCCCTAGGGCAACTATTTGAAAATGGATTTTAACTAGGAAAAGAAAAAATTTTATCTACAGTTCCGGCAGTGAAAATGAAGAAAATATTTTAAGTTTAAAAACAATAATAATAATAAAATTAATTAATTATTTAATTTATATTATTTATTAACTTCTCTTAGTACTTCGTACTTAATAAAGGATCTCAGTAAATAATAAGGACTGAATACTTACTTAATAGATGCTAATGCCAAATTCTTATTTTCTTTATTGTTTTAACTTTTAATTTTAATTTTTAATAATAATATTTCATTATTAGGTATTTTGGATACCATTTTGGAGTCTATTTTTGTTGTAATTTTATATGTAGAATTTAACTTTAACTAATACTTCATAAAAGATTGTATTTAATAATAAATACTGATTACTTAAATGAATATACGTTCATTTTTATTTGAAAAAAAAAAATATACAGGCATCTATCCTCACATTAGGCAAGTATCCCCCGAATCATTTTTAACGTTAGGCTACTATCCGCCATAGTAGGCAACTATCCCCTTTTTTAGAGGTCACATTAAACCGGATTTACTCAAAACTAATAATACTTATACTTGAAAAAATAGGCTTTTCTAGAAGACTTATAAACAAGGTTTAAGAATACACTTTGAATAAAAAATATTTTGGTACACATTTTTAATAAAAGATCTTTTTTAAAAAGTGAGGCAACTATCCGGCATTTACCCTATATTATATTGAGTTTGCCATTCAAATTCAAAATATCTTTTGGCAATTTTGAATCGTCAATGATTACATTAAATTGGTCAGTATATTCAGTGAGTAAGCTACAACCAGCTCTGTGTGTTGCTCTGTTGATAAAAGCTGGCAAAAACTCAATATTTGCTCTTTTAAATGGAAAACAATAACAATAACAATATTTGATTTATATGAGTCAATGATCCAAGTTCTACACATTTGAATCACATTTTCACAGTTTGCTTCCGGGTTGATTGCCTTCACAAAAAACTGTCTTGTAATATATAGGGCAAGCGTTTTTAAATATCGGCCTTTGATAAAGGGAGGTATAATTAAATAATAAAGTTCTTTTTCATATTATATTTCTATAAAATTTCAGCTCCAAACCATGTTTGACATTGAACCTTTTAGTCACTTAGTCGTGCAAATCTTTATTAAAAATATGATATTGATATGCAGATAGTATGATTAATATAGTATAAGTGCCACGTCGCATTGATTTGTTTCACGGATTTTACTATTAACATTTCACTTTTATTTACTTGTATTTAAACCTTCCATTGTATATACTATACAGCAGCGTCTCTCTCGAATATAGTCCTAAACCTAAACCTAAGTTTATATACCCTTCTTTATAAACTCCCTCTTCACATAAATAATAAGGAACTACGTTCTAATAATCATAGTCAAATCTACTTTAAACGAACAAAAATAACTACTACTTGTAAATGAACAATCGGTGTAAACAAACAAATGTAAGTATCGGTAAAAACGGTATTAAATATTGGTTTTAATAATGAAGTCTCAATGGTTCTTAATTTCTTACTAGATTATTCAAGTATTTACTAATGAAGCAAATGCCCCTCCTCACATAAATAATAATCATAGTCAAATAAACTACTTTAAGGATACAAAAATAACAATTACTTGTCATAAAAACTATAAACATTACTACGAAACTTAATATTTAAATAATTAGACCTTTTTGGTTCTTTTTATTAAAGTTAAATCATTAATTTATTAATTTATATAAATCAATGTAGTGACCATCAAAATATTGAAGCGAATCAAAACAATACGAATTATTATAAAATAGTCTTGTAACAATAATATAACCTGACAATAGAAACAAGAGATAAATGGCGACTATAACAATAAGAGCAAAGTCAAACAATTTATTATCTGTTTGCGAGATTCCCAGGATATCTGTAGAATGTACCTTGTAGAAATATTAGCTGCCGCTAGAAAAGCTGTTACTCAACTTATGAAAACCATAAATGTAGTTCACTGATCTCTAGATGTTAAATCTGGTATTCGTTCAAAAATTTTGAAATATAATTTTTTAAATATAATTTTTCTTTAACACCAAAAAGAAATCTTATTCATCCTGATACAAATCAGTAGCAAAGAAATATGGTATATATTTTTAGAAACAGTGACAGCTTCACATTTTTCTTTTAGTCTGCTTTTTGTATTAAGAAACTATAAATATTTGAGGAACCATATAATAAACGACGCTGACAAGTGTAGTAACATATCATTATTTATCTTCATTTATTTACTTCAATTTACAATTTTGGCTCTTATTTAAAAAGAAACTCTGTAGGCCTAAATATTTGAAAAAACTCTACCGAGATAATTTCTGGAAGATTTAAAAAACTAAGAAATCAAGTGTGAAATTCAAGTGGACTATTATATATAAAAACACATAGTCGCTGATATATTTAAAGTTGACATAAACATCTAAATTCTATTAAATACTATATAATTATGTATAATATGATATAGAATTGAAATGTTTATGTAGTTTTATCTACTTTAGTCAAATTTTTAGTTATTTTAGTTAATTAGTGATAAATACATTGCATTACTTACTTAGGTTAAATATATATTGGTGTTAATATATATTGAGGAGAGTTCGTTCGTTCGTTTTTTTTTTTCTATCTTTCTGCCTCTTGGTTATTATGAACATTTCTGTTTTAAAAGCAAATTCTGATAATTAATAATATCTGAAAACAACATAACTGATACATTTGGGCGGCCATAAAAAAGTTCCACCCGTTAAAAACAATATTCAATTAAACTTTTTAAACTTTTTGCAAAATATATTTAGTTTACATGTCACACAAAACCAATTCATCTAGTTTTTATGTTTCTGTACTTTGTACAAAAAGATAACAAACTTTTGAAGGTTGGTACCTCGGGCATAAATTAATGTCTGACCTATCATTTGCAACAACAGGAACTCTAACATTTTATTAAATACAAGTTACGTGTTGTTGGAGATTGAATATAAATCTTGTTACAATCTTACTGTTTTCCTACTAGCATTAATTTAGCTACGTATTTGTTCTGTCAATCAGCCCCAGTGTGTAAGCCATTTAATAACGATAATATCCATGACGAATTACTCCTTCGCCGTAATAGTCTTTATGTACAATAACCACACAGGAACATCAGACCTGAGTATGTTAGGTAAAATCCAATTGTTAACTATGTGTTTATATGAGACCCATGACTTTAAAATTACTTAGCTCAGTTTTCAAATACTATTTTTTGTATTAAAACATAGAATAGTATATTTGTATAACCTGTTATATATTATCTTAATGATTAATTAGTATTATGATATACCTATAATCATATCAGATAGTTTTAAAAATTGCATTTTTTGCAAGCATTTTGTGGGTTTTATTACATTATAAATATATCTTGAAAGTTTCCTTCTTTCTTGCCTTTACCTGGAGAAGGAGGAAAACAAAAAGAAAAATCAGCAATAATATTATATATAAAGTGTTCATGATAATTGATCTTTGAACTTTGATATTTTAACATTGGATAATACTTTAGACAAGAAAACGGGAAATAGGTTATGTGGAGCGTTTACGTAAGATGTTTTAAAAGTTATACTATACGAGACAAACATATACCCTTACCGCCTTAGGAGGATGTCACGTGATCGCTTTCTCATTCGACCTTATCGATATATTTATTTAATCTGAGAAGCTACTCTGAATAAACTTTTTACTCCTCAGTTAAAACTGGCACAAAATACCTGTTAATCCAACGAGGCTACTATATGCCACCCTGGCATTGTGATTCTTGATTATTTTTTTTAATTTTCAATCATAATCAATAAATAACCGACCTAATTAAATCCAGCCTTTATAAATTAGGCTCAGAGTCATACTAACCATCAAAGTCAGAGAAAGACAAAATTATGACGCAATTTGTGAGCAATTTATTAAATTATTATTAGCATTCTGATTGACCGTTTGAGAATTGAGAAACAATATTTATTTGGAGGATTAATTATTTGCTAAAGGGATCTTTAGAAAGTGGCAGACCGTTTCCGAGTCATACGAATATACAGAAAACATTTCTGTATTGAAGTTAGAAAAGGTAAAAGAAATGCCTTAAAGAAAATGTAACCGACAGTAATTTGCTGTTAGTAATAAACTCTTACGTGTTACCTGTTGAAAAAAAGCATTTTTTCGCAAAGCCCTGACTCAACAGATGTCTAAAAAAGTCTTTAAAAATATTATTATAAGCTTTTGATACTAAAATTCGCTGTTGTATATCTTAAGGTTGGCTGATAGAGATTGGCATTAAGCCCGCCTTTTGTGCCTTGTATTGTATTTTGTTGCAATAAAAAAAAAAGTGATTCTATTTACACGGAACTTAATCCTTGTCCTTTATTATAACTATTACTTAGGCCTGTAGACTATATATATAAAAAACCTAAAAAATATTTAAAGTAACTACATAACAAACATGACAGAAAAATATGAGAACACATTCTGAGCTTATAAAATTATCACACTTTATAAGTAATTAATTATCTTATAGACGAAGTATGTCCTACAATATATATTTTTTCTCTATATCCTATTTGTTAGCTTTGAGCTACTATTTTAGTATCTCATTGTACCGTATTTTTTATCGTATTTTTTTTATAATATACAAAAAATATAGTTGCATCCTAAAAGCATCAAACACTTTTGTGAAAAGAATATAAAAGATAACATTGCATTGTACGTGGCTTTATGAGCCTCGTAAATATTGAAAGTAGTTAACACGTATCTGCTATAAAGTGTGCTGCGGGGAATTTTATATCGAAATCATTGATATAAACGATGTAATAACGTTATATATTATACATCTTGTGTATATAAATATCTTTGAGAAACAGATTGAACTATGACAATTAATTAGATTGCACAAACTCCAACTCTTTATGATTGTGATACTTATAACTTACAAACATGTGACATGTACACACACATGAACATGAAACTACACGTACATACACATGTATACAAACTTGTGGACACACATTTTGCTATTGCCAAGTACCGAGAAATTTCTCTCTTCAAACACAAGATACCGGTGGACATTCCGAGTGAAGCGAGGATTGATATCAGTATTTAGGTACAGATATAACAAATTATGTAGTATATTGTATACTGTTTATATCATAAGAAAATATTATAGGTATATTAAATTTAGTTAATTAAAATAAAACTATTTTAATACAACAAAAATAAGTGTTCGTAATACATTTACATGTATTAAATAAAGTGTAATACATGCAACTATTATTATTAGTTTTTCTTTATTTGTTTTATTTGCAACAGATTATAAAATGTTTACAAGATTATCATCTTATACTATTAGACATTATAGACTATACTATACTATAGTAGTAGTACGCTTATCTTCTTTGAAACACTGGTTAGTACCACAACAGTTAGTCACGTAGTATTAATAGTAGTGCTAATGGTAGTATAAGCGAAAATGGCAGCAAATTGCTATTATATTTTTTTAATAATAAACATGTTTCCCCCGGTGACGCTGTAATAGCCAACAGGGCTAACAGCATAGACAGACAAAAAAAAAAAAATAATAATAATAATAAACAAATTATATTTTTTAGTAAACTATAATTATCTGCGGTGCCTAACCTAGGGTTCGGAGAGAGAATAAATCAAAATGTGCCTACTGTTACTTACTTAGTGTTTATTTTTATATTTTAGTAGATACTTAAAAAAATAGCAAATATTTAAGTAAATTGAAACCTCAACCCTAAAAAAACCGGGCCTATGGAAATTATCACGAGTCATTAACTCGCACAGCGGAAATTGCTTAAAAGGAGCTAAATCCGGTTAACTCATATTAATACACATTATGCAGAGCTTTTACAATATATCACAAAATAGTAAAATTGTCTTTGTTAACATTTTCAAGCAACAACCTAACTACACTCAAAAGTTATAATACAATAAAGTTAACAAAATCGATACGATAAATCGTATCGATAGTATCGATAAAATCGATACTATTGGACAACTATTGGTACTTCACTTTACTGTAGTACGGATATGGGGGTAAATATTCATCGTATTTGTAAACTGTTTAATGTTAGGGAAGAACATTATGTAAATACCTTTACTGAAACCACCTGCTACTGGAAAATTGCACCGTGTGTCAAACAAATCACTTTACAATGACAAGTGAGGTCAGTTTAAATAGAGAGAGATCAGTAGATCCAAGGAATACAAATGTGGTATTTAATAGCACCATCAGCTCTTTGTCAAATCGATTTTTTATTAATAAACAGACAATATTTAGTCAACTCGTAATAACTATTGAGGTATTAATAAGACAAAAGTATTTCATATAAACAGACAATCTTACATTTTATAAAAATATTTATAGGATACTTAATAAAAGTAAAGCCGATAAGCTAATATTTTTTTTATATATATTAATTAATTAAAACCAATATAAGAACCATTCTGTGGAGTTTTGTTTTACTTATTGAACAAAAATTGAAAATATTTCAACAATGTTCATTATAACAACTTACTTGTAAGAACCTTTCAGAAAATCTTTATTTTAAATTTGTATACTTTTACTAGACTACGATAAGTGGGTCGTAGTGATGACTACATTTGTACATTTGTAGAAAATATTATTCAATCATTCTTTGTTTAAATAAAAATCATTATAAACGTGCTAGACGTGTGTAAACGTAACTACGTGCTAGACATTGTTATTAAGAGATTATAACTATGTATTAACATTAAAATATATATTTTGTAATATAAAATTCATTTCAAAACAATATCTATTTTGAAAATGTTATATGACAGATAATTAAACATAAACATTACATAAGTTATGTATATGACCTAAGTTAACATTGACTCGCAACTCTAAGTTATGTAATCATAACAATAAGTAACTATCTCTTGCTAAACTACTTTGGGCTCTTCACAGAACCCTCGTTCACCCTAATCAGTATGCGACTCTATCAGTACCAGTACAAATTTTCCCCACCGCCTGAGGACGAAATCAATAAACATCTCAAGATAATAGACGCTGATTTATTCTTGCCATAGAGGTTTAATAGTGAATATTGAATATCAAATTATGATAATATTATCATTCTATTCAATTTATTATTAAAAATATGTAAATTTTAATAAATATAAAATGAATTATAAACAGGTAGGGATTGAACCCGCGACCTCTGGGAAACCGTCCCGTCGCTCTACCAATTGAGCTAGTTTATTTTTCATTCTATATTTATTAAAATTTAAATAAGCTTAACATGATATTATCAAATATACATATTTTCAAACATACAGATGCATTAAACTAAACAATATATAATTGCACAAAAATGTTAATTTCTCACATTAACATTTAACGGAATAAGTTTTTTTTAAATTGTAATGTCAGAGCTTCTAAATTAAATATTGAAATCTCGAGAAATCTAAATATGGTTTGTTACAATCATATTTTCTATCACTAACGAGTATACGAGTATAGTTAATATTACAGTTTTTTTAATGGCCATTAGGTCAGTAACATTAATGTTATGACGTAACTGTAATCCATGTTTGCGGTAATCCGTGAATGTGCTTTCAAATCAAGCTCCTAGTTATTGTTTATGAGAAATAGACTATTCTGCAGCATAAAAATACATCTCTTTCAAGGTACAGGATGAAGTAGAAGTAACACTGGACCAGACAGTCAATCTGGCATAAATATTCACAGAACATTAAATACCATATCTTAATATTTCTTCTAAAAAAAGGTGGTGTCATTTTTTGACCAAAAAATATGCATTTTTGTGCAGAAAGTCGACAGCTTTTTTGAGACTTCTACACTCGAACGTGAGCTTTTGACCTGTTAATGATTTAGTAGAAAACACACTGAATCAGACATAAATTCCGCCAATAAGAAAATAAAAAAATATTAAATATCTTTCTCCTTTCTAATACTCATATAATATTACTTATCAACTTGTAGAATATAAAAATGTTTAGATAATATTTATCAACATCGATGCTCTATTTCTTATATCTTTATATATATATTTCTTCTGTGCGTGTGTATGTCACTGAACTCCTCCTAAACGACTAGACCGAACAGTCTCCTATTACATTTTAGTGTACTATTAAGTATTAATTAAGTACGAATTACCTATAGTTGTTATTTACCTGTTCATAAAGTTTTAGTTACTTAATGAATATTAAAGTTTTTCTCTTAAATTTTTAAATTAGAACACTATGATTTTGCGTGCAGACCGGTATTATTTTAGGCTTTCCAAAGAACATTATCACTTTTGAAAGTCACACTTTTGCAAATGTGAAGGTTTAGGTATTCCGAATCCATGTGTAATCGAAAATTAGAAGTTAATTTCTAATAATCATATAAGTGAATTCTAATAACAATCAGAAGTAAACAAAATACAACTGAAACATATATCTATACCTATCTATATACTGAATCTCGGTCAGCTTAATCCCGAGAAGGAGTTACTACTAAGAATTCTCCATGTTACTACTCTTGTTATGTCTCTTATTACTACGGAATTCTCCATGTTGTCTAACAAATTTAGGATTCTGGTATTTAAGATAATTTTATATTATTATATTTTATTGCCTATTTTTCTATATTTATTAATTTTATCCTTAGGGGGTTACGGAAAATTGTAAGGACATTGAGCGTCGCATACTGATTAGGGTAAACGAGGGTTCGGCTGAGTGGCTAGAGTACTTTGACAAGCGATAGTACTTGTTATTATGATTATCCTTACTTAAACAATTCTGATAAACCTAATAATATATATTAATATAGACCACATATATTGTTTAATCCCTTTGAATAAAAATAAAAAACTGCCCAGGTTGTTGGTACAAATATTTGTATGTTATGAATCTAATATTCTAAGGGGATACATAGGGGAGATTATGTTATAAAAGCTTTTTTAAAAAGTTTTAAATTGAGGTTAAAGTTCCGTAGATTTTATTTTAGGATTTGTTACTGGCCAGTATTTTGCTTCGTCTGAAAAAAGGCACAGATGATTCCTTGAGACTGTGGCGCTTGCTGCTTCAAAATTCTTGGAGTCGGAGAAATAACGAGACCGTGATAGGTCTCGCTATTTCGCTCCGGGACGCAAACGAGTAAAGAAAAATCTGCTACGTCGCCTTACGTCTCCTTTGGAGATGAAATTTTAAATATGAAACTTCAAAGTAAGAACTGCCACTCGTACAATGAAATCAATGAAACTTCAAGATCTTATATAACAAAACACACTTTTGGGTACCAATTTAAAGTTTAATTCCTTTTATATGTATAAACTATTCTCCTTATAACATAACTAACTTTTAGTTATTTTTTATTACCTATTTTTGATGGATTTTCATAAAATTAGGTGTAGTTGTGGCTTATTACCAAATAAACATTTTTTTTCATTTTTTTGTTGCAGAATAATAGTTGCTCTCTATTTAAAAATAAATAAATATATATATATATATATATATATATATATATATATATATATATATATATATATATATATATATATATATATATATATATATATATATATATATATAAAATGAAAATAAATTTTCATTGCATGACCTATCGCCTGCTGAGTTATAATATCTATACTAATATTAACTTTTTAATATTAAATTTTTATGGAAAGGTTTTGATTATTTTTTTGTTGGTTTGAAATGAATAGGCTCCGAAACTACTGGGCCAATTTCAAAAAATCTTTCACCGTCGGCAAGCTACACTATTCCCGAGTGACATAGGCTATAGCTAGGATCATTATAAATTATTTTCTATGCCGTATGGTATTTTTCTGTTTTTTTTTTGTTATTCTTCTAAAGTTTTTGCCAATGCAATTATGCATAATCAATATCGTAGTTAATCATATGTATTGTTTTAACTATTAATCTCAAATATATAATAAGAAAGTAAAAATCGAGTGTCTGTACATCAATTCAAAATGAGTAACAGAAACTAAAAAATAAATCTTGGAATTTTTGTCTTTTTTTCTGACTGTCTGGTACGTTATAACGTCGAAACTACTTAACGGATATGAACGCGGTTTTTACAAGTGGATTATGTATAATTTGGAGCGTAAAACTTTGTTTCGTTAAAATCAGTTAAGGGTAAAAGAAGTTATGGTCAATTTAAAATTTACTTCAAGCACTGTTTCCAGACTTTTAAACAGAATTGAATGCGGTTTACATAAACGTATTTAATTAAGATAAAGCTAGAATTTCTACGTCGTTTTATCTGAATTGTAAAATAATTTAACAAATTGAATATTAGCATTTTAAATTTAGTCACATAAAATCTCAGTAGATCGCGCTGACTTTTTTTACAAATCGCTTTGATTATGTTTTCGCATTTGGTATAGCAGTTTGAAATTCTACAAAGATATTCTTAAATTGACTATGTCTCAAAAACATAATATTTCGAATCCATATGCTTTAATACGTATATCTGAATAATGTCCTGGTCGTGTGTGTGTGATGTGGATGTATGTTATTATTTTCTGTTTGATATCGTAGCAATGTAATGCCTATATATATAAAATTTCCACGGGAATAGGATACTATAGAATTAACTATAAGTCTATTATAGGTTTGGATAATTGTAGTTTCCACAGATTACGCGAAAAGCGACCTACACGCGGGCGGAGCCGCGGGCAACAGCTAATATAAATATATAACAATAGAAAATTTCGCTGTCTTATCTACAAAGAAAATAAAGAAAAACTTACATAAAAATGTGGTTAATGTCGTTTTAAGCTTAGCTTTGACCAGTTGTTCAAATCGAATGTTCCGAACTTTTGTATATCACGCCGTTAGAATTACAAACGAAAAATTAAAAAAAAAATTGATGTTTATTTTCATTATTATTAATTTTTCTCTTTTTATTTTATATAATAAAATAAAAAGCTTGAACACCTATGAATACTACATATCCTTATTCCTAGCCCGGTGTAGTGACACGTATGTGACGCAGCTTCATTAGGTTCTGGAATATATCGTGAAAATGGCTGTGCCTTATTCGAGAAATTTTCTATAAAAATCTACTCCACGCAATCAACCGGAGTTTCGACGAATCAATCTCGCGCTCCAACAAACCACATATTTTCATATATTTTTTAACGCTTGTACATATTTTGATTACTTATTTCATAAATGTGATTATCATTATATAATGCAATTTCGATTCCCCTAAAATAGTATTGCCAGTTGTTGTTTATATTTCTTGGATATGCTCAATAAAGAGATTTTTGAATCTAAATTGAAGAAAGTCTAGATTCAAAAACCATTGTGATATTCACTACAACCTTAACCACTGTCTAACATATTTTTATTTAATAATAACTCGTCAATTATTAGGAAATGAATTAATGTATATAAAATATACATAAATGTTTGTATATATTATAACCTCTCATATATATATACTGACGCCTACAAATGTCTAACGTGTAGCGCCGCAAAGAGGTTCGGGTTCGATTCTCGGCAGAGATAGGCATATATGTGATGAGCAAAGATGTCTGTATTTCTAGGTTTGGTCGTTTATTAGTTATATTCGCAGTATTTATAATGTGTTTTTGTATCTATTTGTTTCGTTGTCTAACAACATCTTTAACACAAGCAAATAATTTGCTTACTTAGAGGTTAGATCAATGTATGTAATTTGTCCCGATATTATTATTATTATTCTTACTACGTTTTCATGAAATTATTTCCATATTCGAATTAAACTTTTGATATTCTGCTTGTAAATAAAACCTTCATATTAATTTATAAATCCGTGTTTTTCGTGATAGTATATCATTTGTCATATAGAAAAGATGTAAATATTATCTTTAATATCCATGTTTTTATAATAAACGTCCACATATTTAGTTGTAAAATAAAGTCTGGTCTTTACTTTGTTGGGGGCGGATCGATACTTCAAACTTTCGTAAGTTTGTGACAACCTATTAGATTGATTACACTGTGTTGCAAGAGCTATGTATGTTTCTGTAACATGTATGTTTATATTTCCAACTTAGTTCATATTTTTTTCAAGGAAAGACAAATAGTATATTCCTGTTTGTAACATTAATAAATTGGTCTTAGTAGAGTTCCATTGTTCAGAATTGTTCTACCAGGGTACGTCACTGCCTTGTCTTATATGCATGGCTTCGTGTCAATGTAAAAGGATGTCAAAATACTTTTTATAATAAAGGTGTTTCTTTCAAAATTTTAAAATTTCAACATACGCTGTATTATTTTGTTTGAATGCGGTTGTCTATCTAAATAAATCATATCAAATCAAAACATTTGATGTCAGGTTATCAGTGAGTAAGGAGCGTACCTCTGTGTTTTCACTGTCATCGAACTCTTCTGTTATTACTGTACCGAATTGATTAATTTTCTTTTTAAGTTATACCTGTGGTACTGATGATTGGTAAAAGGTCATAAAATCGGTGATAGGTCATGTCGAAAATGATTTTCAATGAGTTGCATTGAGTTCAGCTGTAGCGCGCTTTTTGTGTCGAGCACTAAGTTCGATTTGAGAGGTAAACTCTAGTCTACCCTGTAAAAGTTAATCAAAATTCAAATTCAAGAATTAAAATTACGACCGCTTGATAGTCATTCAGAATGGCTGTTAACCTAGTTTTTTAGAGTTAAACATTAGTTACTTCTCTGTCTTTAGGTGCAAAAAAATTCAAACCAAATAGTGAGACCATTACGATTCAAGCCGTTTAGTATAAAAATGTAATATTTTAGTACATAACATGACGAAGATTATAATATTGTCATTAGAGAAAAAGTGACGAAAGCATGCATCTCTTATCTAAAACAGCCTCGGGGGCGACTTCCGCTTCAGAAATCGAGGGTTGAAATCGATCTGCACTTCACCCACGTTCTCTACCTATTATATTGGTATGACCGTCATACGTCATACGATCATGCATTTATTTTTTTAACAAATTTTTGTGGTTCTTTAACGCAGAAGGAAGCAGGCATTGTTTTCAAAGGAAGTGGGAAGGTGGAAATTTGGAAATGAAACACGTATAGTGTTTTCTAAGGTTTTCACGAGTTCTACACATTGAAATAAAACTATTTTTACGGATTTAACTCGCGTATATTGAATTAAATTTTAAATTTTAAATTTAATTTAATATACGCGAGTTAAATCCGTAAAAAATTGTTTTATTTCAACATGTAACACTTATTAAATAACTAATAAATTTATAAGAATTGTCGGCAACATACATATTACGTTTTTTATCTAAGTTTAGTGGAATAAAGTATAATAAATAAAAAACATTTTTATTTAATACATTCAAAAATTTAATTCATACATTCATTTAAAAACTCAGTTAAGTTATTATAAAAGAAATTAAAATATATACAGGTAAAGTCTAATTTAAATAAACAGTCATAGGGTGCTGCGGCTGCAGAAGATTATAAATTTTAATTTCTTAGATACTCATAGATTAGGAAGACTCGATTGACAAGACATATACATTGTTTTTGTTACAACTTATAATAATTATCTTGATATTATAAGTCAATAATTCAACTTTTCAACTTTTTGTTTAACATGATTTAGTTTACTACATCAGCAAAGGTTTAAAAAGAAACGGATTAAGTAAAAAAAGAATATAGTTGAAGTCTCAGTAAATGTTGTGTGACCTATCCTAGCTATGTATATATAACTATCAAGCAGACGTACGTCGTTCCACTTGAGTTGCTGCTGGGAGTGAGCACTTAGCATGCTCTCTGTCACACCGCGATGCGATTTGCCTTCCGGTCTGAATCCACACGCCTGAGCTGTCTTTATAATGAGAGAAACAATTAGTACATATTATTCTATTGATGAGAATTGATGTCCTTACAGTTATTTTAAATAAATAAATATTCATCTGTTTGGAATAATATCATTTTTTTTATCTATTTTGCCTGCCTACTACGGCACACTGTAAACGACTACAACGAATATAACATAAAATGTAAAATTATTTTAACTCTAGGATAAATACCACGAAATTTATAGATCACTTATGAAGCGGTGGGAAATTAAAATGGAACAATCATCAAATTCAACAGAAAATTATATTTTGTATTGTCTTCCAACATTCAGTCATTATTTCTTACGTAACTCTATATTTAATAAGGTATATATTTTTTTACATCTCTTCATTAGGTTCTTCTTCTTCTTAATTACTTAATAGAATCTAAATAAACCATAATAAAATAAAATAAACCATAATAAAATAAGTGCTAGTTGTTTTTTATATTGCATAGAATCAGTTATCAATGCCAAATATGTACTTACTAATAATAAGACAAAAACAATTAGTAGATAAATTGCATTGGGATATCATGGGCTTAACAGAAGTCCAACGGGTAAGGACACGATAACCCTAAAATCCGGTAATTCGTTCTATTTTCGAGAGGTCAATCAACAGTCCCGACAAGGTTTCGGGTTCCTCGTCGTACCTCGTAGGTAAAAGATAGACTGTATCCTGATGACCAACAAGCATATATTCGATGACTTCTCATTTCTTAGTAATGATTAAGTTTAGGCCCGGGAGAGAACAAGGACTTGTAAGAGCTACATTGAATATTAATGTAAAGCTTAAGATGATGGTACCGCTCTGATAAGGCCTATTCTACTAAAACTCAACCAAAATTAATCAATATTCGGAATTCAATTACATGACGACTTATTCAATTTGAATTATTCAATGTTTGAATTCGCAAATGAGCAGTTTCTACACAAATAATTTCTTGATCTCTAATCTCATTCAGGCATTTGTTTATATCAATAGGGATACATTTTTAGAAAAGTTATACTATATAAATTAATTTTATTTGTTTTCAGTTTAGTTTGAACTACTTGAAACTCAATTACCATATCAAATATGTTATGATTTAAACTGAGATATTGATTCTTAGAAGGAAACATTTGAATTTCGGAAAAAAAGTTAACTTTAAATAAATTATTATTTGACGGTTACATTCGGATCTTTTTAACAAGGGAATAATTTTATAAAGTGATCCATGTTAATTTTCTACAGTTAGCAATGTCTACTGATGAAATCTGATTGTAACGAAATTTTTCAATTAAATTAAAAATGTATATAAATAAAAGTACTTTTCTTGTGTGACTATTCTAATTTATAATACTTTTTTCCCAATTTTTATGATTTTCTCTCATGTTATCATTATAAATATCATATTTGGATCAGTTTAATAATGTTTTCATATTGATCTGAAAAAAGGCCTGAATAAATTATTTCTTGCTGGAATTAATAAATGATTTACGGAAATATTATAAATCTAAAGTATCTAATAAATAGCATGTTGACATGAATATTGTTATAAATAGTCCAAGGTATAACTACGGGACAAATTGATGTCTCCCCTATTAACAGCTTTGTTGATCGAAGTAAGATTCGAATGACCACATATCCAAATTCAACGTATATTGGATGTTTACTGATTTTGTATCAACCGGACGATTTCATTCTATTTATCATTCATCCTTGGAATATAAGTCATGATAGTTACTATGCTATAAATAACATTAGCTATATAATAAATAAAGCTCCATTAACTATATTTACCATTCAGATGTCATCTATGTTTCTGTATGATTGTATTGTATTGATTTTGTACTTGTATCTATATTGATTTTGTACCTTACCATTTTTAATCAAAATAATTGATTAATCTAAATTAATTGATGTGCAACAAAGTGAAAAATAAATAAACAAAAATTTAAAAAACCACCGATACAATGAGACCTCTAAAAAGAATAAAAATAATATTATTATATACTTATTGAAGTCGTTGCTTCGGTGGACCGCTGTACGTACTTGGACGACGCGACGGTGTCTATTTTACGAAGTTAATCATTGAGGACTTAGACTGTACGATTCGATATCGTTATTTCTTTATTTGCCTTGGTAACTTACTTACATTTTAATTTCTTCATTTACTAGACGGTCCCCCGAAACATGGATAATTAATAAACTTAGTATTAATAAACATAAACATTTAGAGTTAAAATGATTTACAATCACTAATTACATATTATATTCTGGTTAGCTGTTGCCCGTGACTCTTTATGACTACGATCATGAGTCATATAAATATATTTTTACAGTCTACGTGGACGCAGTAACGGGCAACAGCTATCCGTAAAAGTGTAAAAACTTTTGGCCTGCATACCTAACAAGGCTTTCTTTTCCTACATAGCGCGGGAACAGCTACTTATTGCATAAGAACCTCTCCCCCGCACGAATAAAACGTCAATATCTTGGAGACGACTATTTCTATTTCGATCAAGCATGGATAAGAACCATTTCGATGATTAGTAAATACTAAATAACATTCCATAATTAATTATGTAGGTGGCGCTACTCTTGTGTGCTATTTCAAAACTTATGAACTAAAACATGTAAATTCCGATGTGTTTACCATTTAAATTATTATAAATAAATATTACTAACAGTATATATGTAATCAAAGTACAATCATAAGCACTACCAAAGGATAAGCCATACCAATTAATTGATGCAGATCATATTCCAGCGCAATTTACAACAAAATCTATCAATTGGCGATTTTCTAAGGGAGAACGTCTTAGACTGTAGCGCTGCAAATTGCAACAAATTAGCGCTCATAAGAATTAAGTTCATGGAATCTTACTAGAATAAAGTGCTGATGCTGCCAAAGCATGGGGATTAATTTTGTAATTTAATTCATTTTGGAATGCGACCTAGCATCGGCGCAGTTTTAGATTGATCCTAAAGTATGGCAGAATGTAGTTTAGTTATGAAATAAATTAATTTTAAGTACCCATGTCTTATTTTTTTTGCCTCCTTTGCTGTGACCATATACAGGGTTATTTGTAATTAGTTGAACACCTCTTGCAGGCAGCCTCTTTACATCAATCCCAACATTTCTTCTAAGACTTTTTAAAATTAAAAGTTTTTAAAATTTAAATTTTTCCAGACAAAATATAGTTAAATAAATAAGCTTACATGTTTGAAAATATCTACATGTATGTTAAGCCATGTTAAGGTTGTTTAAATTTATATAAATTTAAAAGAGCTTACAGTTTTTAATTTATCGTAATGAACAAATATTTTCGTCTCATTTTATATTTTAATGTTAACGATCAGACGCGTTATTTACAAATATACTGAGTTCATTACTCATTCTGACCACGTTTTCACGAAATTTCACATGAATATATTCGTATTAAACGTTTCATATTTTACTTGTGAATACGGCCTTCACATAATTTTATAAATCCGTGTTTTTTTGTGATCGCATATCATTTCTGTATAGAATAGAAGTAAATATTATGTTTTATATCTTTGTTTTTATAATAAATTATAAAATGTCCACTTATATAGTTAAAAATAAAATCTGGCCTTTTCCTCGTGCTTGTCGGTGGCGGGTAGATACTTCAAACTTTCGTAAGTTTGTAACGATGATTATAATATTGATTACATTGTGCTGTAATCAATATTATAATCATCGTTACATTGTGCTGTACAAGAGTTAAGTAAATTTGAATAACATATATATTAACTTTTCACTTCATAGACGACAGACGAAGCTTCTTGGCAATCCATGGATTCACCGTGCGGGTGCCGGGCCCATCGCGTTGTAAGGAGTGTAAGCAGTGCCTGGGACTTGCGACCCAGGAGTAGGTTTAAGGGGTCCCTTTATTGTGCGCAAAAACGCTCACCTTCACCCTCCACACTCCTCTCCCTACCTAACCAAATTTGGAAAGAACCTACTAATGCCGCCTTTGAAATACGTTCTAGAAATGAACCGATGCTTGTTCTAGAAAGGCCAAGGTCTTTAAGTAGGCTATAGAGAGATTTTGCTGTTATACCTTTCGCTCATACTTCTACCGCGTACAAGCTAACTATAAATTTATTCCTGATCAGTTCGTTGGTTAGTTCGTAATACTTATTGAACTTGAATGTGTGATCCCTTGGGATGTTTGTTTCCCAAGGAACAGTAAGCTCCACAAGTATCACGCGCCTCAGATATTTCGAATACAGGAATAAGTCCGGTCTGGATGACGAAACACCAAGAAAAAAAGTAGTATATGTATTCCTGTTTGTAACAAGTCGCATTGCTTAGAATTGCTCTGCTGGGATACGTCACTGCCTTGTCTTAAAAAAGTAATTTAGCATTTCTTTATATTCACGAAATCATGCATGTACTCACATAAGACATTATATTCCCTAAGTCATGCATGTAATTACATTATATTCACTAAGTCGTGCATGTGATCACATTTAAATATAAAGCGATGCCAAATAACTTTTTTTTGCTTTTTATATCCATAGAATAAAAGTCTTTAGAATTTTGCAACATACGCTGTTTTATTTGGTTGGAATGCGGTTCTTTGTATAAATAAATCATAACAATTATTCTTCCGCTTCAAGAACCGAAAGCTGAAAATGATCATCACTTCACCCACGTTTTCTACGTACTAATTTGCCATGATCGTCGTTACAGAATCTTACAATGGGGTAGATCCTAAGCTCGCGTAAGTGCATTTATATGAATCCTGTTAATTAATCCACCAGAATTCTAGTTCGTGTAATTTGTCAATGCATTTATTATCATGAAATAACTTTTGTAGTTTTTCGCCGCCAGAAAGAGGCAGACGTCGTAAAGGCCGCTGCTTTCCCTTTGAAAGCTAAAAATTAGGAAGTGTAACACGCATGACATACTCAAATAAGTTATACTTGTCATCGGCCCTTAATAGGTATGCAAACATTCAAATTTATCCGACAATTCAAATTTGGCAAAATCTTAATCAAAGTTTCCTTTACAAATATAGATAATTCTGAAGCATAATAATTTAGCGTGTTAAAAAGAAAGAGTTTGTAAGAGAAAGGAATAAAGTAAACATCTCCGTAAGAGTTGTTTGACCGAACCTACCTGTGTGCATGCGAGTATCCGGCAGACGTAAGTCGCGCGTTCAACATGAGTCGCTGCTGCAAATAACCTTGTGAGTACTTTGCAAGCCATACCGAGGTGCGATCTGCCTTCCGCTGTGCATCCTCATGCTTGAGCTATTTTTATAGGGTGGGATATAATTAATACATATTATTCTATTATACAATAAAAAAAATTGACTACATATATAAACAGTATTTTTTTTCCCTTTCTGCATTAAGTTAAATTTACTTGAATCTGAATAAACCATAACTAGATAAGTTCTTGTGGTTCTATATTCTGTATGGAATATCTTAATTTCTAATTTTGCGTTTATTGGTTGCTGGGATTCATCCTAAACTTACTTCGAAAATCGTGTACTGTAAGACAATAAATTAATTTATGTCCGGTTACTATAAAAACGTTATATGTCTGCTTAAAAAAAAGTTTTCATTTAAAGAATTTAGTGTGAATTTAGTGTTAGGTGTGCTTATTATTACATATAATAAAGGGTTTTCATTCTATATGTCTTTTTTTCATTTCCGTACTTTTTACTGTTCAAAACATTTAATCGTTTGTTGTAATTTGGATAAGAAACAAAAAGGTTTATTTGTACTTTTTGGGAACACACTTTACGACGTGAATATTAATTACATACTTTACTTAATTGCTGCCATCATTAAATATTCCAAATGCCTTTACGCGTTTTATTACTTCGTTCAATTTTAATATTTTTATTTCTTATGATATGTATGTACTTGTATTCTAAATGTAAATTATATCAAGTAAAAAGGATATTATATCATGACCAACAAGCATAAATTCGATGGAGTCTCTGTGATCAATTAACCTCCTTAACACTTTAGGGACGGGAGTGGTCACCGACTTGTAAAAGCTTTATTGAATATAATTCTGAAGTTTAACGGTACCATCTGATATGGTATTCTCTACGCCCTAGTTGGATTCAAGTCTTATCATACCCAACGTAAAAGTAAAACTCAGAGAGCCTCAAATCGTAGTTTGAATCTAATAGCAAAATGGAGTGAAATAGGGTTGCAATCTTCAACTGACAGGTCAAAAATACTATATAAATAGACTAAATAGTCAAATCAAATTAAATCCGTGCGGCAAGATGTTCTTAGATTAATAATGTATTGTAAGCGCAATAGGACGAAACCAAAGCTTCAGAATGTTTCCAAGATATTTGTTTATCCAGTAAAGGGGCCGTATCAAATCATCTTAATTAACAATCTTGGCAGAGTTTTGAAGAATGATATAGTCGTTATGGCGAAATCGAAGGAAAATTTTAACGAAATTTTCAGTGATTTCTATATTGTTCTCCAACAGATGGGTCTAGTAAAATAAGACATTAAAATAACCTTGCCAGCCAATACATTAAAATAACCCTGGACGTTTCCTAGACCATGGCATGAAACCGTTTTTCTTAAAATGTCAGAAGTGCCTACAATAGCTTGTAAAATGTTTGTTGCTTGTTGGTTGACCTTAAAACGTCAGATTATAAAATATATTTTTCTTACGATTTTTAATTTTTAGGTATTATAATAAAAATCACGTTTGCACGTTTGTGGTTAATAGGATTAAATATATAAATTAAAGGATTGAACATATTCAATATCAGCGAAAATTAAAGTTATTTACTTACCAAATTATACTACCTTCTTATTTTCCAAGAAATCGTATTCATTTAATTGGATTTTATTGCAAAAGTCTATCTCTAGTAAGTTCATAGATTATACGAGAGAAAATTTGCAATGAAATTACTGTATTTACTTTTGTTCATAATTTAAGTTTATATCCAGCGAAATTCAACTAAATTTAATCGATTTCGGAATTCAATTTGATAACGACTTTGATGAGAGTTTGGTTGGAATTATTCAATGTTTGAATTCGCAAATCAGCAGATTGTACAGAAATAGTTTCTATTACACTAATCTCGTTCAGATGTTGAATTATGCTATTAATAGGAATCAACGTTTATATCATAACAAAAATGATATTGTATTTGAGTTTGTAGTTCGAACTGATTTAAAAGCAAAATTGATTTATTTATAATTGTATTACTTTGTATAAAAGTGTATATCTAATATTGGCATAATTCAACACTTGAACGAGATTACAGTAGGTAATAGAAACTGTTTCTGTAGAAGGAAGTTAACCTTTCTTGTAAAAAACTTAGTACGGTCGTAAGCATACTTCAAACCAAATTCGCTTTACAATAGTGAATTTAATATATTTTAGTTAGTTCTCATTCTCAAAGTAAGATATTTATACAACAAATTAAATAATTCCGATTTAGTTATTTTATTCCGATTAAATAGTTCCGATGTTTTATATTAAATTCAATTATTTTTTTGCATAGGGCACTGTTTATGTGGCTATTAGCATAGTAAGTTTCAGACAATCAGAACTATTTCCTGTAATCAGTCGAACCACTAGATACAAACTTAGAATTGTTTCCTCAAATTTCGATTGGACATGTTACTTTTGTTGTTTGGTTTCGTTATTTAAATAATACATGTTTTGTTACAAGATTATATAAATAATTTAAAAAAATATTGTTTACTATAAGTACATACTACGTAAGAAAAAAAAGTTATAAATTGGAGTGGTTCGTTGTTGTTAGATTTTGACAATAATGTATGACTCACGAAACGTTATATTTTTCCAATTAATATTTATTTTTTTCAATTATATTTGTTTAATTTTATCTAAAATAACTGTATTTTAATAATAATAAATATGCCCTCATTTCATTCAGTTATTATAATTGTAAACTCTACTGATAAAATCTGATTCTAATTAAACTTTGTATTTAAATGATTATGTAATAAATATATTCTTGTGTGATTATTCTGATACATAATATTTTTTCCCAATTCTTATGAATCTTCTCAACTTAATCTTATGATTATAAATGTCATAGCAGGATCAGTTGCAAGTCTAATGTTTTCATATTGAGCTTAAAAAGTGTCCCGAAATATTTATTTTACTAAATAGATAGATAGATTTATGGAATCTAATGTATCTAATAAATAACACATTGACATGAACACTGTTATAAATAAGGGTATCAATATAGCGGTACATATGACCGTATCAATTTGTCTTCGTCAATGTGAGTCTCAAATTGATGTCTTTGACAGTTTTTCTGATCTATGTGGGATATGAACGACCACATACACATATATACCATTTATATACAGTAGTTTATAGATGTTTATAGATATATGTTTTGTATGGTTACTAGTTTCAACCGACATAATTCCAACTACTGTCAATCCTGGAATATAAATCGTGGCTGTTTCATATAATAAATAATAGTTTGGAAAGTTGACAAGAACACACTTTCTTTTCCTTCTAAGAAAAGCTTAAGTTAAGTCATAGTTTAAGTAAAAGATAAGTTCAGTTAGGAAGTGTACGTTAGCTGTGGCAGACAATATGAAGCTTCTTAGCAATCCATGGATTCACCGTGCGGGTGCCGGGCCCATCGCGTTGCAAGGAGAGGAGTGCAAGCAGTGCCTGGGACTTGCGACCAGGAGTAGGTTTAAGGGGCCCCTTTATTGTGCGCAAAAACGCTCACTTTCACCCTCCACACTCCTCTCCCTACCTAAGCAAATTTGGAAAGAACCTACTAATGCCGCTATTGAAATACGTTCTAGAAATGAACCGATGCTTGTTCTAGAAAGGCCAAGGTCTTTAAGTAGGCTATAGAGAGATTTTGCTGTTATACCTCTCGCTCCCACTTCTACCGCGTACAAACTAACTATAAATTTATTCCTGATCAGTTCGTTGGTTAGTTCGTAATACTTATTGAGCTTGAATGTGTGATCCCTTGGGATGTTTGTTTCCCAAGGAACAGTAAGCTCCACAAGTATCACGCGCCTCAGATGTTTCGAATACAGGAATAAGTCCGGTCTGGATGACGAAACACCAACATCCCCAGGGATTTTGTAATGCTTTTCATACGTGTCCATCATATTATGGCAATAATATCCCATTTTTTTATAGATTTCTTAGATATTTTAAATAATCATAAATTAATTGATAAGTGCAACTACATAATAAAAAAAAAATTAATAAACCTACACCAGAATATTTCTAGACCAGAATACGCTTGGATAATTCTTATAAACATATAATGTCTGTATTATTAAATATAAAAGCACACTCCACAAATGTAAGCGCACGTTTCATAAAGAATTATATTAAACATTCTCTCTTTGGTTTTTAACAAATTTTAAGGCACTTTTTTGTCTTGTTGAATACATTGTACAGTTAATACATAAGAATTAAAAAAATATTTCGCTGTACGCTGTAATAATATCCACGTTCTGTGATCAAAACAAAGTAAGAAAACACTTCTGTTTTTAAGAATTGCTATTCTATTATATTAATTTAATTTTATTGTATACATTTTGGATATAACATTTTCTGAAAGTTTCGGTGACCCTGAGGTAACAAATGCGATGATTTTGTTAGTGTGACTGACAATTAAAGCTAACATAAGCTTGTTAAATAGCTAATATAATTTTGTAGTTCATATATATTCTTGTTGTGTACAACACTTTGGTTGGATGTGACTGTGATTGGAAGAGACTGTTGGCAAATAATTCTTTGCTATGGTAGATATCACTCAATTTATACGATAATAAAGTATAGTGACGTATTTTGTATAACGAGATCTGTATAGGAAGTATTCAGTCACCGACCCGTATATTTCGAAGTTTGTGTTAGACCATTTATAACTCGAAAGCGACTAGACAGACTTTTATATATTTTTTTAATGTTTTGGATTCAAAAATTGTCTATATCCGGAAAAAGGATTAAGTAAAAAGTAAAAATTTTAAAATTTTAAAATATGATGTACATAAAAAAAATTATTAGTTTTCTTATTTTAGTTTTTTATTAAATTTAACTAAAATATTAATCATCATGAACTAAAATTTCAAGTATATCAAAACTTTTTGCGGCTAAACTCAAAAGTATAAGTAGTCATTTAGAAAATACTTAGCTCCTGGAGGTTCTCTATATATAATGTAAAAGCAGTGGCTGGTAATTTATGGGTTTTTCCTTTTATAGAAAAGGATGTTTAAAAGATAAAGGTTATTCCATAAAAAAAAAGTAACTGGGAGTAATTGAGAATACGCTTAGTAATAATGAGGCTAACATCTATTGAAAAACAGCATTTTTTGTAAGGTTTAATGGATTTCTAGGAAAATAAGGAATCTTTTGATATTTTTTCTATTTTTTATTATTCTAACTTCAAACATAAAAAAATATCATAATTAATAAAATTAAAAGATTACATATTGCAACTCAATAACAAAATCAAATTAATGGATTTGAAATATGAAATTTCCAAAAAAACATAAAATATTCATCACTCATAAGTGACTAAAATACATCATACATAAACATCAAAAACATAGAAATAATATTATTCTTATATTTACCAAATATATCATGCTTAAAATATCAAATGTAAATGCGAGAAAAATGAGAAAGAAAACATTGCATCGCACGTGCAACAACAGGCTTCGTAAATATTGAAGCTAATTAGCAAGTGTCGGCTATCGTGTTTATATTATAAATGAAAAAATTAAAAACCCCCGATACAAAAACACCTCTAAAAACAATAAAATTGTGTACATAATTTAATTTAAAAAAATATTAAATTAAATTAAATTGAATTGAATTGAATTGAATTGAATTGAATTGAATCGAATCGAATCGAATCGAATCGAATCGAATCGAATCGAATCGAATCGAATCGAATCGAATCGAATCGAATCGAATCGAATCGAATCGAATCGAATCGAATCGAATCGAATCGAATCGAATCGAATCGAATCGAATCGAATCGAATCGAATCGAATCGAATCGAATCGAATCGAATCGAATCGAATCGAATCAAATCAAATCAAATTAACATTTATTTATCTTTAATACATCACAATTCATAGAGTAAACAGAATACACTGACTCCTGCACTAGCAGTGCTATGTTGCAGAAGCCAGTATCCTCCCCTTGATCACAAGTTGCAACAAATTATGCCCTTAGGAATGAGTACTTAGTAATTTAATTATAAAAACCCAAAAATAAATAAATATAGGAATAAAAATAACAATGTGAGATTTAAACCAAAATTTACATTAAAATATAAGCAAAAATAATAAGATTCAGACAAAAATAAACATTTTATATGTTTGTTCAGTTCTTCACTGTTTTATTTTCCTATTTTAACATTTATCGCGTGTGTGTGTGTGTGTGTATGTGTGCGCGTGAGTGCATGCGTGCGTGCGTGCGTGAGTGAGTGTGTGTGTGTGTATGTATGTGTGTATGCGAAAATACGGGGCTTCATACATATATGTTTGTCTTACTGTCAGAACATCAGCTTGCTTATAAATCGCAACAGTGGGATGTCTATAATGTCTTTTAGGACTGAGTCTATTAGACTGATGTCTTTTAGACTTTGCAGAGAAGGCACTACGCCTTCTCTGCAAGCATTATATTAGTCACACCACATCATACCAAGCTATTAAATCATAAGGAATAAATAAAAGTACTACGTAGATACTTATGTAATGATTACCTTTGTACATTCAACTCACTCTGGTGAACCAACATACTTAACACGTTTATAAAATATGTGTCCTTCAAAAATGATAATAATATTATATATTTTAGGTAAATTATTGTATTATAAAAATGTATTTATAGTTTTATATTTAGCTGTTTTTAAAATAACTTTTTTTTACAATATTCTAATATATTTTTTTACAGCTATTACTGTCGTTACAGTTTTTAAAGTCATTGTAATTTTGAGCAAACAACATGTACATGTTCTTATCAGTCAAGTCAATTAAAAGTAATATAACAAATATTTAAATAGTAATATCAAACATATATAATAAAAACAAAAGAAATTAAAATAAACATTTTATTAATTTTATTTTAAGTTTATTTAATGTTTATTAAATTAAGTTGAATATACATAAATAAATTTCATCTAAAAACTAAAATTTGGTTTTAATTTATTTTATGCAGTTTTGGTATTTTTATGAAATCCTGTAACAAAAATTTAAACGTATTCTTGTCGGCAGGGATGATATTCTGCAGATTATAGAATAGTTATTTGTAGGTATACCTGAAACTGAACTAAAATGCGGTAATCCTAACAACCTGAATCCATTTTTTGTACAGACAAACTTATATCGAGTAAAACGTTTCAATAGCTATATTGAGTTATACTATAGTAAGTAACGTATTGCTCTTGTTTACAAGGGTCTTAAACATCAAGTATTCACATTTAAGAGACCTTGTCTAGCATAAAACTCACACGTTTTAAATTCACGTTATGAATCGAACATTCTGATTGAACCATTCGGTATCTTTAACTGCCTGTCCGGATATTTTAGTCTGTTGGAATAATTTAGGTCATTTATAAAAAATATTTTAATCTGTTGGAATTATTTAGGTCATTAACAACAAACACTTAACCAGTACCTCACCAGTTTTTTTTTTAAATTTTCAATGAGAATAAGTGAACATTTATAAGTGATGATTGATTAATCTCTGCGAGGTGCCTCTCTCCTCTCTGCACTTCTCATCCCTTAGCCATTTGGTGTATTAAAGATTTTATGAATATGATAGGTTTTCGTAATGCAGGCTTTCAGAATTTTAATTCGCAACTATCAGGAAGAACTTACAAAGATAAAGACGGAACTTTGTTGCACAAAACTAATTTTATAACAAAACGAAAAGTGATGTTGACAATGTTGACAAGTTTGTAAGATCTTATGATGTATCAAGAAATTCCAGAAGATGGCCACTCACTCTTTTCTTCTGGCTATAAAACACTGCAGGAATAGATGCCAAAATTGTTCAAACTCAATTGTCCTGACATCAAACAAAATTGCAGAAGTTTTATCAACGATCTGGGTCTGGGTAAACTGTCTTTCAGATTTAAAATGAAGATAGAAAATACTCCCTCTCTACAGGTCTTACAAACGAATTGTCGACCGTATTGGTATCCAGAAGGCCCATCGGTTAAAAAAAACAGCTCCAGATGTAAGGCGTAGATGTCACGTTGGTTGGTCAAACAAAGATCGCAAAACGAAATACATATATTTGTGAGATGTGCAAAAAGACTGATTATTTTAGCTTAGAATATAAGTTGACATATGTGCCTAATGTTCCTCAAAGTCTGATTGAGATCTGTTTTTTTCTAGTTGCTTTCGCATGTTTATAAACATAAGATTTTAGATAATACCTTAAAAAACGTATAAGGAGTTTAATATTTTTTTTTATAAAAAAACTTTGATACGAAAACATACTTTATTTAAAACCCTAGAAAAAATATGGCTGTACTTTATTTACTTAAATTATTTATTTGTCATTTATTAGTTTTATAAGTTTTTTTTAATTTAGTTACCTACTATCCAAGTATGCACAAAGCAATGGAATTTGGACTGATTTATATCAGGCAGAAGATAGATGACCACAATTCCATTAAATGGGAGTGGAATATCGAGATTAGACCAAACTAGTTATGTTGGATCCTTATCCTAAATGAAATACCTACGTTAGGTTTGAAATAGTTTAAGGGAATCATTGGATGTTACAAGATGAATGATCGAGATCATTGATTAGGATGAGATACTATTTTGACAACTGCTAGCGTTTGATCATGTGTCAACACTGAGTAAAGCCAAGTTAAAGCGACGTTATTTGCTTGTATATATTTTTTTAATCTTTAAGATTAAAAAAATATATACAAGCTCTTGATATCATATTTTATCATTCTAATTTTTAAGACGAATCCTTTATAAATAGTTAAAATATAAATTATACAAGGATTATTGTTAAATGAATATTTGTATTTTTCTATGATGGTAGGCTGTTGTAGGTTGATGTAGGTAGCCACTTATTAGGCTTGCTCGACTAGGGCAGTTCCATCCAATCACGAAAAGTAATAGAAGTAAGTGAAAGTGTTTTTTAAAAATATATAGCAAGTGCCAGTAATGTGTTTAATTTTAGCCCGAGCATATTATATCATCATATATAATATATTTATCAAACTCACTGGTTTTAACACAAAATATTTTTTATTCAATTAAGCTTCCTCAGGTTTTATAGAATAAAAAAATACTTTGTGTAATAGCCCCTCGGCTTTTATAATCAATTAAAATAATAGTATAATATTATATAATAATATTCATTTGTAATAAAAAAAAAGAATTTACTGTATATTTTCTAACAGTGTTCATAATAATATGCTGTTTATGAATTCTGTTTATATAAAAAGAAAAGTAAATGACAGAAAACCGTTACAACTCAATAAAAGTCTTTAACACCTGGTAGGAGTTTTAAAACGTTTCTTTGAATTTTATAAGAATTTAAATCTTTATATCAGAAATGACTTGTATTTTTGGCCTTGTATAAGATTTATGTAGTAAATTTTAAACTAATATTAGTTTAAAATCAAAAATACACCGATGCTGGCAGGTATACGAACCATTGAATTAAGCATTCTATATGTGATCGTTATATCACCGAGGTGGGATGCGGTAGCTTGAATGATGGAACTACGGGACAGTTGCCCAGAGGTCGCGTGTTCGAATCCCGTATCGGTTTATTTTTCATTCTATAAATATTTATAATTGAAAATACGCTTAACATGGTTAGATAAGTTTACAGATATTTTTTTAAATAAATTCTGTTATGGTATCTTTCCATGTTTATCTATACCTACTTCAAAGTTAAAAACTGTTTTTATAAATATTTTTGACATTTACGTAATATTTACCTATCAATTAGTTAATCATACAGTTAGTTACTAAAATAATAACTATTTCAGTTAATTGAAACTCTAACCGTAATATTACGAAAATAGTGCGGTTTATTATGTATTAATAATTCATTATAGTGGAAAATTATTCAAGAGAGCTTAATCAGTTTGACTAATTTAAATACAGATTTTGCAGAAAGTTTACATTATTGCACGAAATAGTAATAGTCATTATTAACATATTCAATAAACTGAACTCCACTTGTAAATTGATTACATAATTAAGTCTAAGGAATTAAATGACCAATAATATCCCAAAAGAAACCAACCGCTACTGGAAATTTGGGCCGTGTTTCTCACCCTAATCGTTTTACAATGCTTCATGAAACCGGTCCACAGAGTACAAAACTTGGTTTAATTAAATAATACCATCAATTCTTTGTCTAATTAATCTGTCTTGGGTAAAGTACAGTATATATACGGTGTACCGCGGTGTAGATAATAAATGACACTAACACATTAATTTAATCGGAACTACTATACCTATATATACATGGACAGGTTTACTTGTTTTATATAAAAATATTAAAAGTAAAGTAAAAGCCACTGAGTATTTTATCTAGGTTATAAAAATAGAAAAGGTCTCCACCACCCTATTCCGAATAGAGATTATTTTGAAACCCTAAACATATAATGCGTTTAATTTAGTGTTTGTTATGTCGGTTGTATGTAGCAATTATAATTTTAAATAAAATTAAGTGTTATATGTATTTATGTCCATATATATTTCGGATTTGTATAGGATTCTTAACGTATAATATAGATATTGTTAATACGTATTAGGTAAATTACCCACACAATAAAGTAAATCCTCTTTCCTTTCACAATTCACTTACATTTAAATTAACAACATAAATTGTAACCCATACTTACATTTCAGTTTGAAATTTCTTAAGAGCAATAACATAAAAATCAACTACTTTAGATTTTTCCTGCTTGAGTAAGGAGCGCGATTCGAAAGAAAAACCTCCCATCCATCTTCTGTGTTACAAGAAAAACAACAACGAATCATCATCATCATATACCCTGAATAAATATATAATGTTGTTTCTACAGGTTAGTATTTAAAAGAAAATCAGGGTATATAAATATTTAAATAAAACTATTTTAAACGAATGAAGGTCGTATGTAATTGGATATATTTTTTACATTATACATTTTAAATTTAACTTTACCTTTCGAATGTTTTGCAACAATCGTGCCAACGGAAAATTTTATTTAAGAGATGGTTAAAAATCATTCTAGATATACTTATGTATTCAGTGCTTTTCTTAACGCCTTTTCTTAGTTCTTCAGTTTATTTGTATTTGAATTGTCTTCATCATTTAATATTATGAAGTCTTTTTACTTGTTGTCAAAATTTACCTACAAGTGAAATTATTAAGATTGTATTTGATGTAAAGATATTCAAAATCTCTATCTGGAAGACTGCAACAAAATCAAAATTCCAGTATAAAGTTGTTGTATAAACTATGTCAAGAACAATCTGATGAGTTTCATTCGCCAATTTATCAAAGCTCTGTGGTAAATGCATTTTTGGAATTGTTTTAATAAAGAAAAATGTTTAATATAAAAAACTTATCTTAAAAATTTAAAAAGTATTTTGTATACTTTCACTGGTTCACTAGATAATTCATTTAGCAAATTCGCTCATCGTGACTTTAATCTTTGAAATATGTACTCAAACCTTTTATGTATAAAAAAGTATTAAAATGGTTTTTAAATCTATAAGCTGGTATTTCGTTTTTATTCAAAATATAACATTTTAAATCTCATCAGACCGTAGGGCAGACGTTTAAAAGGGTGTGGCAGATTGCATCCTAAGTGCTTCGTTAAATTGCTCTTGAAGACGCTAAGTGGAATAACATCCATCTGCTTAATAATTACCTTACTTACTTACTCAAATTTTATTTCTGATGTATTAAATTGACACATTAATTAGAGTATAGTATACCCTACTATATTTGTAATTTACGTCAATAACACTATTACAACTAATTGTCAGTATAATTTCTGAAGTTGAAAATTGCGTTTGTGTAAAATTGTAAAACATAATAACTATATTTATATATATTTTCCCAGTTTTATTGCGTTAATGAAATCGGAATGTACCGCAATAGTTTTTGGTATTTCTTTTCATCTAAGTGTTAAGATTTCTATATCTTTCTATATTATCCATACAAACTCCTTAAAATATTTTTTTATTCCATTGTTATGATACTTAAATTCTTTGCAATATTATTATCATTTGGAGTGTCTTAAATTAATCTAATCTATGTTTTTGAGATTTAATATTGGCTTTTTTGATATAATTATTAACGTCAAATGATAACATTTTATTATTAAAAATCGTAGAACTAAAAGTTTTGATGGCTGGTAATACGCTGATCGCATATCCGATCACGAAGCGGATAGCGATACGGTAGCTAAATTCGTAAACCGATACGAGACGATTTCTCATAGGTCGTTGGTTCGAATCCCTGCCCATATGGGTTTGTTTTACATTATATATTTATATAAATATATGAAGTTTCTTTGATGAAAAAAAATGATGCAAATAAATAATTTTTGTTTGCTCAATTATAAGAACAATACCTCTATATTGCAGATATTTACTTGAAAGTGTAATAGATTATATGACCAAGTCTTAACATAAGATTGCGTGTTGCTCATTACAAACAAGAAATTCGCTGATAAAATTTTGTTCTCTCGAAATTTTTTGCAACCTTTAATTTTAGTGTTTACGTACATATATTAATCCCACAGAATATTTTAGATACATAAACCTTCTGAGATATCATGTTAATCAGTGAATAGTGTTTAACTATTATTTAGAAGCTTTTGTCTCGTGTTATCTCTGTATAGATTATAAAAGCAGCTTTCGTCAACACAGTCTGTCTTTAAAAATTGAGCTTCCCTTAAATGTTTTTGTTTTTACAAGATAAATTATCTTTAGAAAATAAGTGTAAGTACACTGATAGATTTTTTACCTAAAATCTAAATATACAATATCATCCCTTTTGTTTTATTCAAATAGTCTCTTTAATTTTCCAAAGTATTGTTTTATTTTATACAATATTCCACAGTTACAGAAAGTTATAAAAAATCGCTAACAAAATTTTAATTTTCTTATCTGGTTGATTAGTTACTTAAAAATACTCTTAAAAGCTAAGGAAATAAATAACCTTCCTCGTGTTAATACTATTATATGATTTTTTTATTTGTTAACTCGATATGTGAGTATACAAAATATACATTTATTTTATATTTTCATAAATAGCACATATGAAATAGATCATCATATTTAATTTAACAAATTGATTTCAAATTTTTTGTTTATATTTCTTTTCGAACTCGATGTTTCAAATATTGACAGTTATTTTTTCCATGGGAAGACTAGAAGTGAAAAGTTTACTGACACAACTAAGGTATAAACTAAATAATGTAAGCGATAAAAAACAACATCGATTTTAATATTTATGAAAATTATTTAAAAATATATTCTATTTCTGGATTGTGCACTGATTTATAATATCGTAATTTCATATATTTCTTCTATATGTTTAATATAAAATATAATATCATTTCATAATTTTATTTTTCAAATAATTAGGTAATATATTTTTATATATCCTTTCGCAATATATCATATTTTTAATAAAAACCTTGAATAATGTTTATGGAATAAGTAAAGAAAAAGGGAAATTAATGATAATTAATATTTTATTTTGTCTCTCAAAATATCTGAATAAACACCCTACAATTTTCTACTGCTGCAAGGTTTCTACTGCTAAAACATCAGATGATCAATATTTTTGTATGGTTTAAACAAGAAAAATCATCTATATGCAAATTATAATTATTTCGTTTTTTTTAATGGAAAACATTAAATACAAATTTAATCAACAACTAAATTAAGTTGTTTTTTTAAACATCCAAGACGTTCAATAAAACTTACTATTACATGGAAACTATTTTCTTATGTCTTTGATTTATTACTTCATGATATAACTATTTATGCAAGCCTACTAAATACTTACAACCCATATGCTACTAATCAATTCCCAGATATTTTAAAATACAATTATTAATATAATAATAAATTTATTTTTTATTATTTTCTTATTGAGTTATACCTAACACCAATACTACTATTATTATTACTACTATTTCAACTTATTATATTAACCTGCGTTAAATAAATTACCGATTATTGTATTTAGCTTATTACTTATTGATTATTATGTTTAGCTTATTACTTATTCTTAACGCGACTGCACTTGATTGTATAAGAATATGCCTGTATTTGAAAAAGTTTAAATTAAAATTCTTCCTATAAATACAATTATCTGGTCTCTAGCTTGCAGTGTGGATTCGAGTCGATGTCTTATACTTTTACAAGTTAAAGAAGCGATCACAATTAAAAGTTCAAGATTGATTGTGTAGCGCAATGTACCTGTATATATGTCAATCTTAATGCTTCTAGCTAAAGTGTAAATAACGCTTCGATACAGTTTATTTTATTATCACGCAAAATTTGAAATTATTTACAATCATAGTTTTTATAATTTCCTTTGTTTTGTTGAGGGAAAAAAAAATGCTAATACAGGACAATATTCGGCTTGTAAAGTGTGTCTCTCTCTGAAATACCACGCATTGTCTCTAATTTCCTATTCAGTCTGTTCCATTCATATTTTTTTTACTTTTTTAGTATTCTGTTAGCCACAAAGAGTTCATTCTAAACAAAACGTCTTATTTCACATTTCTATGTCGAAATATCCGCCCTCAATAGCACTTACACAGGTATTAATAAGTTATTTTCTTGTTAATTCCCTGTTTGGTCGACACTGTGTTCTCCGAACCGAATGCATAATAATTTTCATATGTTCGTAACATTAAGTTAACGAGTATGTATTTTTCCTAAAAATAATGCATGAGTAACTACGTTTTCTAAAAGTTTTATCAAGGTTACTTTCCCTTAATTATCGATTTAATTCATTTTAAAACATACGTAGCTAGTATTCTCCTACCTCCATAGAAAATAATTACAGACCGACCGTTTATAATCCAACCGCGTAATATAGGTTACATAATGCTCGGGTGATGCTATATGCTGCCGTACTTTTTTATTCGTACTACCTTCTTTATTCGTACGCTTTTTATTCATACGCCGTTAATTTGTTGATTTGTCACTTCTTATATAATAAATTGTTACACATATAAATGCATTTCAAAGAATAAACGACAGCGGTTTCGTTGAAGCTAGGTTACATATATATGTCACTTGATAAGCCACTGAACTTAATACACATTTTTTATGGCAGTGTTAAAGGCATTGATGAATTTGTGAAGACTCCAAAAAAACCCAGTTAGTATTAAAATTTATGTTAGTGTGACCTTATCTATAATCTATATATATATAGAAGGATGTTTGTATATATGAAATTGATGAACTCAGAAACTATTGGACCGATGATTATGAAAATTGGTATGTATATGTATTTTTCCACGGAGAAGTTTTATATGGCATGCCCATTGATGTAACTCACCACCAGGCGGCGCTGTCAAATATAGACTTTCGCCCCGTTCAACCGATTGTCATAAAAGTTGGTATGACCATGTATGTTTCCTCGAAGAAAACGAATATGCTATGTCCATTGATGTAACTCGCCATCAGGCGGCGCTGTCAAATATAGACTTCCGCCCCGTTCAACCGATTGTCATAAAAGTTGGTATGACCATGTATGTTTCCTCGAAGAAAACGAATATACTATGTCCATTGATGTAACTCGCCACCATGCGGCGCTGTCAAATATGGACTTCCGCCCCGTTCAAACGATTGTCATAAAAGTTGGTATGACCACGTATGTTTCCTCGAAGAAAACGAATATGCTATGTCAACAATAAATATATTTTTACAATTGATTAATTAATTAATTAACTGTTGAACAGTTTACTATTCATGATATATATTTTCTATCAAGTAATTACTACTAATGACGGCAGCTGGACAAATATATAAAATCAATCACGTTAATCGGTACGTTAAAATTTATTTGTAAATATATAAAGTTCAACAACAAATTATTTAAAAGGAAATCAATGAAATCAATAACTCTAAAAACTTCTATGTCAATAACAAAGTAGATGTTGTATTAATAAACATGTATATCAATGTGTGGGCAACAATTTTCTCCCGCTAGAGATGTGAGTGGAAGAGAATGAACATGAAGCCCAATGATGGTTTAAATTAATACATTACGATTATTTAATTTATTGTTTAATTATAAAATTTCTTATTTAATAAAGTAAGGGTTAGCGCAGCGAAGCGGGCTGGGTTCGCTAGTTATATATAGATTTACACTTTAAAATTTAACTTAGAATATGTAAAAGGCATACAGGTACTTAGAGCAAAAACATTGTATCTCTTTTTGCAAAATAAACGGGGACAGAGTAGAACAAAATTTAATACAATTATAGTTTATAAGAAGAAGTATAGAAAGCATGTTTTATATAAAAAAAATATTTTTAATATATATTTACTTAATGAAAGAAACAATACACACAGTGCAAAAGATAAACATTATAATTGTTTTTTTATGTTAACAGTAGAACAAACGAGTTTGCTGATCACCATATATTAAGTGATCACGGTCTCTTGCCATATCAGAGAAAACCAGAGATTTGCCGGCCTTTCAAGAGGGGTTTTTTTCGTTAATGATAATATCGTATCCATCTAGAAAAACCGCCGAAAGAAGTTCATTCCACATCCTTGTGGCTTGGGGTAGAAAGTACCTTGAGAACGGCTTTTTTGAGCAATGTTGTGGTACCATATCCTGGTGGTAAGAATGGAATTTTAAATGTGATATTGGAAATGAGTGTCAGGAATCGGTTTATACAACTCTTCGGATCACTCTCCGTGACAAATGCCGTAGAATTCTCATAAAGACACCATATTACTCCGCATCGCTAAAAGATCAAGCCTTTTAGCCTTTTTTCTCCGACAAATGAGCGCTACGTCATTGGGCCCAGTCGAATATTAAATGTTTATACTAAAGCAATCCAGACCAAAGATGGGAACAGTACTCCATGTGGAAGCGGACTTCATAAACTGCATTTATAAAGCCTTTATAAAAGTGAAGCATTTACTGTCTGTTAATAATGCTCCGCTTCTGTTTCAGCTTAAAACTCGGATCTTTATAAAATCATGTGCCACCTTTAAAATAAATAATGCCACAGTAACCTATATCTTAATACTAACTAGCATAGCTTGGAGTCTCGACAATTTTATTTATAAATGACTTCAAAAATATTATTTTTTTAGAAATTGGATTGAAATCTACTTCAACAATGAGCGAAGTGTTTTTGGGGTTTCACATATTCATATAGCTCACAAACTTATTTTATCTAACTTACTCAAATTTGATATAAATATGTTCTTAGTGCTCTTCTTTAAGTAAATACACTAAGAAGTAAGTTAAGTCATTTCTAGTACAAATACGTCATTCGTAATATTATGTAATGGATATTATGTTCATAAAACACTGAAGCTGATTGACAGCCCAATCAAGTTGCAAAATGTATGTTAACTGGAAATAAGCAGCACAATATTACTAGATGTATGTTTAGTATCAAATAATGAGCATTTTTGTTCTGTGGAATTTCAATTTGATGAGAAATAAAAGTTTTTAACCCAATATGATATTATGATTACGAACCAATTTTTACTAGAAATTATCTTTTTCCTTGAAGCTGAACAGCATTCGTAAGAAAGAGCCCAAGCTTTTTTTTGTACATACTTTGCTATAATTTAATTCTGCTTTCTTAATTTATAAAATTAAATATTAAAAATATCTATATTTTGAAATAGTTACTTCCTCTACAAGCACAATCCATAAAAGCCACCAAGCGTTACTTGTTTTAGTTTTGGGTATAGAAACAATATTTGATTATATGTTTGTAATCTAGAACATTTTAATATATGTTATCGAGGATTTAAGGTTAACTAATATCATGCCGTAAGACATGTATTTTCTTTAACTTAGAGAAAAAGTTAAATCTGAGAAGCAAGAAATTGCTTTATAAACCTAACAGTTAAGAAAACAAACAATAATAACGGAGAGAACAAAGAAATCAATACGTTTTCCGAGTTCTAAAGAAGATCAAATTTCTGTTTAAGTTATTTAAAACAACTTCGTTTATATTTTGTAAAATGTTCTTTAAATATTTTGTGAAAAATGAGAAGTTTAATTTTTTTTAAAGTAACAAAAAAGTAACTGACTTTTCTAATTTAAATAATTTTTATATACATATTCCTTAATATATATAATACGGTGCAAGTATGTTCTAATATTATGCATGACGTATTAAAAATAAATAAATTGTTAAACCATTCTTAAAACAGATTCCAACACAACATTTTAATGAGTTGCGTGCCCGTGCGACTGAAAGTGATCCATTGCATGTGCTGAGTGTGTGTGTGTACGTGTGTGTGTGTACGTGTGTGTGTGTACGTGTGTGTGTGTGTGTGTGTGTGTGTGTGTGTGTGTGTGTGTGTGCGTGCGTGTGTGCGTGCGTGTGTGTGTGCGTGCGTGTGCGTGCGTGCGTGTGTGTGTGTGTGTGTGTGTGTGTGTGTGTGTGTGCGTGCGTGCGTGTGTGTGTGTGTGTGTGTGTGTGTGTGTGCGTGTGTGTGTGTGTGTGTGTGTGTGTGCGTGTGTGTGTGTGTGTGGTGTGTTTATCGCTCATAAAAAAGTGCCTGCGATTCATCATATATGTTTCTTTAGGTAGTTATTAATTTTATTTTTACAATTTCTATATGTGAGGAAACATGTTAATATTTTTGGTAGCTGGAGGAGGAAAGCTAAACATAATGTCATTTAGATTGTGCAATTTGATATATTTAGTGAGTGACCTAAGGTAAGGTAAGGTAAAGTAGTATGAACGAAGCGCTTTGCTTCGTCTTTTTTACTTCGTACAGCGAAGGATTGGAACAGCTTGCCTGCGTCGGTATTTCGGACCGAATACAATGTGTGTGTCTTCAAGAGAAGAGTGGATAGGTTGCTAGGGTAATGCGCCTTACCACCTAAGACTACATTCTACCTTCCTTCAGGTGGAATGTAGTCAAGCATTGACCTAAATTATGTAAAAAAGGCATAGCTATGATTGCAACTGTTTGTAAACTAAACTTGATATTGAAGTTTAAAAACTTCTCTTTAAAATATCATCTGCATTTCTTTTTAAAACCGTAATAGAACTCGGCTGGTCGATTGCTCTCAATTATTGAACCACTTTGTCTGTATACCGCAAATCGATATTTCTCGTATTTCTGCACTTTGGATGTTCTTATTGAGTTGCATTTCTTTTTATTTTTTATTTAAAGTATTTTTTTTTCAAAATTATAATGTCATGACTTCTTTAAATTTATAATCATGAGGATACTTCAATATAATTGAATTTAAATACTTTTATTACGGATAGAAAGGATATGCGGCTAACGATATACAGCTGTATATGTTGCCATATGTTTGGAATATTTTAAATGAATATAATATATAAAAATCTTTTTATTTCATAAATTTGGTGTGCTTAGCTACACCCCCAACCCCATATTATAACAAATTCCCATAAATAGTATGACAAAAATAAAACTTAACGTAAACACCATAAAGTTTTTAAGTAACATGGACTTGATCAAATAAACTATAATATAATCATAGATATAAATTATGTAACTACTAACACGGTTGAAAAAAAATAAAGATGGCGCGTAACAGAAAAACGTTACAATTTTTTGACATTGCTATAAAATTTCTCCCATCCGTCGATAAAAAAGTTTCACTTCAAATATGGCGCGTAACGGAAAAATGTGACTTAGAAATAAAAATGGCGCGTAACAGAAAAACGTCATAATTTTTTAACATTGCTATAAAATTTTATCCCATCTATCGATAAAGAAGTTTCACTTCAAAAAAGATGGCGCGTAACGCAAAAATGTGACGCGTAACGAAAAAATGTTACACTAAATTTTTTTCCAACCCCGATAAAGAAGTTTCACTTCAAAAAATATTATTTAGGAATAATTTTTTAAGATTGCATGGTTTATATCAGGCAGAAGATAGATGAACACAATTTCACTCAATGGCAGTGGAATATCGAGATTAGAACAAAAAGATATGTTGGATAATATGGATATAGTAGTCGTTAAACAAAAAATAATTATAAATAAAAATATTTTTTTAATTCATTTTAGAAAAATATTGAGTCATGTTAAACTAGTACTTTTTACAGTTCAATAGATCTTTCCATATTTAATAAATTTTAATATAAAAACTTAAGTAGCTTTCTATCGTACAGTATCGACGATCTCTTTAAAAGATAAAAAAAAAAACCTATTCTAAACTGTCTAAATATCCGAAAATGAAACATATTCTGAGTAGAGTCTGGTGAGTACAATAGGTGTCAATGAGATTTTAGTACATAGTTATTGAAATATGGAAACATTGGTATTATCTCACAACGACGGGGCGAGCATTATTGTGAAGAATTTAAATTAAGCAACTAACAATTCTAATCAATATTTTGATAATTACCTTGTTTATTATCTTGCACTTCTTTACGAGATTTCAGTACAAAGTTATTGAAATATGGAAACATTGGTGTTATCTCACAACGACGGGGCGAGCATTATTGTGAAGAATTTAAATTAAGCAACTAACAATTCTAATCAATATTTTGATAATTACCTTGTTTATTATCTTGCACTTTTTTACGAGATTTTAGTACAAAGTTATTGAAATATGGAAACATTGGTGTTATCTCACAACGACGGGGCGAGCATTATTGTGAAGAATTTAAATTAAGCAACTAACAATTCTAATCAATATTTTGATAATTACCTTGTTTATTATCTTGCACTTTTTTACGGGATTTTAGTACAAAGTTATTGAAATATGGGAACATTGGTGTTATCTCACAACGACGGGGCGAGCATTATTGTGAAGAATTTAAATTAAGCAACTAACAATTCTAATCAATATTTTGATAATTACCTTGTTTATTATCTTGGACTTCTTTACGAGATTTCAGTACAAAGTTATTGAAATATGGAAACATTGGTGTTATCTCACAACGACGGGGCGAGCATTATTGTGAAGAATTTAAATTAAGCAACTAACAATTCTAATCAATATTTTGATAATTACCTTGTTTATTATCTTGCACTTCTTTACGAGATTTCAGTACAAAGTTATTGAAATATGGAAACATTGGTGTTATCTCACAACGACGGGGCGAGCATTATTGTGAAGAATTTAAATTAAGCAACTAACAATTCTAATCAATATTTTGATAATTACCTTGTTTATTATCTTGCACTTTTTTACGAGATTTTAGTACAAAGTTATTGAAATATGGGAACATTGGTGTTATCTCACAACGACGGGGCGAGCATTATTGTGAAGAATTTAAATTAAGCAACTAACAATTCTAATCAATATTTTGATAATTACCTTGTTTATAATCTTGCACTTCTTTACGGACTCTGATGATGTAACTACAGATGGACACCGTAAATTAGTTATTATAGCTATGTTTGTTTTGGTAAGTGAGTATTACGGATGTCTAACTCTACCTTTCTTTCCGTATGTTCTAGTATATTCCTTCACAATTATCGTAAATGGCAACGTATTCGCAAATATGAATTTAAAAAAAAAAACTCTATTGATGACAGCACCACTTACTAACACGAAGACTTTCAGCTTGATTATCAGCTAATCAATAGCCGGTAATATTCTGTAAAAGAACCACGTTTGTTGTATGAGAGCCCCCTAAATAATTAAGTTATTTTATTTTTAGTATTTGCTTTTATAGCGGCAACAGAAATACATCATCTATGAAAATTTTAACTGTCTACCCATCATGAACCATGAGCTACAGCCTGCAGACATACAGACGGACGGCGAAGTCATAGTAATAGGGGTCAGTTTTTAGCTTTAGGTGTTTACATACCATATTAACAAAGTTTTACATTATAAAGAAACACCAAATTTTTTTTGCATCATTATAATTATGTTCTATATCCAAATATATCATGATATTTAAAAAATAAATATATTTAAAACGATATTGTATAATTTTGGTATGCACATTTTAATAATATATAATCTCTTTCGAAATATAAGACACCTGTTTCAACAAAATCTGTTTGCAAATGTTGTGCCGCTGTATGTTTTAGGAACTATTCACCAAGAGAACATAAAAATTCTGTTAACTTGAATGAACAATAATGGAGCATTGTTTAATACCTTATAAAAAACTTACAAACGAATAGTATCATTTTTAAAGTTCTTTCATTATGTAAAACAATATTATCGTATTGATAAATTTTGATTGTAAGGAAAAGCTGAAAGGAAAATTATTGGTTAAAATTGAACAAATAAGCTTCGGTGTATAACAAATGTTTTGTTTATTACAAATTGGAGTAAAATGATTTTTTAATCAAAATTTAGAGTACATATCAGTTCAGACATGTAAATCAATGCATTTGTATTATAGTTTATTGTGTTAAATAGTGATGATATTGAATTATTTAGGAGAAGACCTAAATAATCCCGCTAGGACCTCTCAGAACTATTTAACGAAGCACTTAGCATGCACTCCGTCACGCCGCATTAGCGTCTACCCCTCAGCTCGATGGGGTTTATAATCCAATGATGACTTTGACTGTAATAAAAACGGAGTTACCAGTTTATTCTGCACACATGTCTTATATAATAGGATTTATTAGTTCTACATTATTATCTTTTTTTTTTTTTTTTTTTTGTATATAATAACTTCCACACATTAATACCTCCTTCCTCTCCTTTTTTTTACTATCATTCTCCATATTTCATGCCCATACCATGCCCAATTTATTCGTATATGGAGCAACTTTATGACTACAATATACAATTCGAATAGACTTTGAGAAGCCCGTAGACTTCATAGCAATAAATTAAAATAATAAACATATTTTAATATATAATAAATAAATAAATGTACAAATCTAATCAAGTAACTGCTCTCAAGAATTTAATATGAAATTTCACGAAATGAAAATTTCAATTTGAACGTAACGCAATTTGGTCGTTTGTCGTTTCGCTTGTCAAAGACATGCTTGCGTCTTACTTCTACTATTGGTCGGCACATTATTTGACACGAGGAAAAAGAAGTCGTTTTGGTATACTTATTTCATCATAATTCTTATATAGAATATTCTTAAAAACAGTAGTTTAATGTTATTACAAAACAATAAATCATTGCACAATACTAAGGTTCTTCCACTTTTATTAATTATTTCAAAACAACAGATTACAATAGACAAATTCAAATATTAACAATACATTATATGAGATATAAGCATATAGGAAATAAGGATAAATATGATCTTAAAGTACATATACGACATACGTTGACATCACGTCATAGTTGGAAGTTTAATTCAAATCTCCTTATTAAAACTATTGATAATATAATATCATTCCGTTGAAATTAGCACTTTTCGTACTGGCCACTTTAATCACAAATTTCTCCTCCTTGGTAGGGAATTCCAAATTCAAATTTTTGAAGTTTCTACACATGTATTTTTATTTCGTTGACCGTCATTCATTTGTATTTTTTCTTTTGTTTTTTTCTGTTTGCGTGACTCAAGTGTTAACAAAATGGAATACTTAAATATAGCATTATTTAAGATTACGCATTCCACCGCGGCACCAGTGCTGCGAAACCAATCTAAGCCTTAATGATGTATATGATCGTGTTGCAAAGAAATCACAGCTCGTTTTTGGTTCAAACGTTTTCGTTCTGGAAATTTCGACCTGCAGTACAAGCCCTGTGGACGGCCGGAGACCCAAGTTGATAATGAAGAATTGAGGGCTATTGTGAAAGTGGATCTATCGCAAACTGACAAATAAAAGTCCGAGGTAGTTACAGGCTGCGGTGTTAGTGATAAAACTGTTTTGATCCACTTGAAGCAAATTGGGAAGAATAAAAAGCTTGAAAAATGGGTACCTCATGAATTGACTGACGCAAACCGGCAAACGCGCATCGACTGCTGCGTTACATTACTGTAACGTCACAATACTGAAGGGATTTTAAATTGAATCATTACCTGTGATGAAAAAAGGATTTTCTACGATAATTGAAAGCGCAATGGTTGGATCCTGATCAGCCAGCCAAATCCTGCCCCAAGTAGATTAATTAAATACATTATATTCAAAAATATTCAACTTCTTGTTGCTCCCATACACAGCGTCAATTTCAGATGTAAGGACCTAATAATAGTGTGGTACTGAACTATTATGATTATGGCGTAAAAAATACACACTTCTGAAATGCGCGTTATTATTACAGTGCCTACCCACCTACAATTTTAGTAAAACAATACAATGTGGAAAAATCAATTAATATTTCATAAAATTATTTTTCAGTACCATACCACAACAACCTGTTTTTCAACATTAAAAAAGAACTTATCAAACTAAAAACATGCGGATCATTTATCAACCCTTCCTATAATAGTCGTGACCTATTCAAACTGACCTATTCAAACAGTTGTAGAAAGATATCTGCCGAGTACTCGGGCTAGCCGAGATCAAGTACAGTCTGAAAGAGAAGCCATGGTGCAACGTTTGAATGACAAACTTCAGGCAGTCTCCGCATGGAGCAATGCCAAACTTGTCAAGTTCAACGCCACCAAAACGCAGACGTGTCTGTTTACCGCCAAAAAGAGCCCTTTCACCTTGGCTCCTACTTTCCAGAATGTATCCTTGGAATACAGTGACCGGCTTCAGTTGTTAGGTTTAGAGATTTCCTCGAACCTCAACTTTGGTCGGTTCATTGAGTCCAGAGCAAGAGCAGCAGCAGCAAAGCTTGCCGTTCTTGCGAAGGTTCGGCAGTACTTTACGCCGGGACAGCTTCTTGTTCTATACAAAGCACAGATCCGGTCGTGTGTAGAGTACTGTGGTCACATATTTGCTGGTGCCGCAAAGTCTCATCTTACGGTTCTGGACTCAATTGAGAGGCGAGCAAAGAGGCTTATCGGCGATCCCGAATTGGTCGAAGCCGACCTCCAAAGCCTTGAACACAGGCGTAATATTGCTAGCCTCTCAGTATTCTATAGGATACATTTTGGTGAGTATGCTCAGGAACTACACGACTTAGTTCCCCCGTCCCCCTTCCATCACCGGACGTCCCGACGCACGGCAGGTATCCATCCTTTTGTTGTGGACATTCCACCTGTCCGAACGAAGCGCTTTGCTTCCTCATTTTTAGTGCGTACAGCGAAGGACTGGAACAATTTGCCTGCGTCGGTATTTCCGGCCAAATATAATGTGGGTGTCTTCAAGAGAAGAGTGAATAGGTTGATAGGGCAATGCGCCTTACCATCTAAGACTACATTCCACTTACCATCAGGTGGAATGTAGTCAAGCATTGCCCTAGATCGTATAAAAAAAAAAAATAAAAAAACTTAGCCTAGACCATTATGTAAATACCTGTAGCTGAAATCACTTGCTGCCGAGAGATTGCGTCCTGTAAATCCGAAATTAAATTACAATACCTCTTAGGATGCCGGAGGTCATAAGATTAACATGGTATCTCTAAGCCCTGGCATGGCATTAATTATTATTATAGTAAAATAATGTTAGGTGAAATCATAATAAAAGAATATATATAATTTCCCATTTAATTCTTAAAATTAGATTTACTATATATAGTTTTTAAATATATCTTATACCATAAAAATAATTTTATATAATATATACGAATATATTAATTACGTCAACATAAAGCAAAGATAACTTAGGTGGCTGTTACCATAGATGATCTAAGATACAAAACCCTAACACGATATACAGACCAGACAGACCTTTAAATAAGTATGTCTGTTTTTGTCGATATTAATAACATGAGTGGTTTTAAATATTATCTTCAAATCTTTCTTCTTTACTTCTTAGTAAAAAAATCTTTCTGTATATATATAAAAAAAAAATCTCTTAAAAAAACAAATACTGGCTAGGGGAATACTGGTAGTATTTTTTTAATGAAAATTGTATGGTGAAAGTTTATCGCATGTAAAGCCTTTCCGCCCATGCCAATTTAGTTACATACATTTTAGGTTAGACTTTTTATTTCATTTATAATACTTTTATATATTGTAAACTATACAAAGGTAGTTCACTGAGTATATATCATATCTTATAGAAAGTTCCAATCATTTCAATACCAGCTAGCTAAATTTAGGATACGATTGCTAAATATCAATTTTAGGTGTAGTATCGGTTATACGAGGTTTATTAGGTTCTGGAATTTATCGACAAATAACTGTAACGCATGCGAGGAATTACCTTTGCATATCATGCAAGTGCATGCAGTGTAGCAGCAAATCAAGTAGAATCACTTTCAAACATTTGGATATGTGTTCAATTAACAGTGTCATCAATGTTAATAATGTTATATGGAGCAGGTTTGTTTCTCAGAAATATTATTACACATTTCAAAATTTTGATACTTTCTTCTACAAATTATGATGACACATATTTTTTTTATTTATTGTAATCGCTAAATACGACCTTCATATTTATTTACAAAATCATGGGTTTTTTAATTTTATACAATCATTCGATATTATAAGGGCAGAATATATTATGTTAATATAATATTTAATATAATTAAAAAAAAACATCTTATTAAATACTAGCTGACCTCGTATTAAGTGTTGAGGGTCTACACTTCAAACCTTCATTAGTTTGAGAACGGCTTGATTAGAAGTTTAGGATTGTTTACTCTGTGGTACGTAAGAGTTTTTTTAAAACTAAGAGATTTTTTTTCTATATATTTCTTTTTTGTCTGTTTCATTTCATATATTATTATTAAAGGAAAGGCCAAAGATAACATGTCTTTGCAATTTTCATACGCTGTTTGAAAATATCTTTTAACTTACATAGCCGTGTTAAGCTTCCCTTAGCCTCTACCAACTGAGCTACCGTATCACTGTCCGCCTCGGTGAATTAAGCATTCTATATGTGATCGTCTTTATCGGGACGGTGGGGACATCTATTAGGTTTCTTTCGAAAATCCTAACGAATGTTTCTAACTTTAAAGTATAGATAAACATTGAAAAAATGTCACTACCGAAATTAATATTTCAAAATATCTTTAAACATGTATAGCCATGTTAAGCTTATTTCAGTTTATATAAATATAGAATGAAAAATAAACCGATGCGGGCAGGGATTCGAACCCGCAACTACTGGGAAACCGTCCCGTCGCTCTACCAACTGTGCTATCGTATCGCTGTCCGCCTTGGTGAATTAAGAATTCTATATGTGATCGTCTTTATCGAGAAAGAAAGATCGAGATAAACGACCCCATCACATCACATCACAGTACATCGCATGTGTTGTAGAACTTTATGCCATGTGGAGTTTAAGACTTATTTTATGCAATTTCTCCTTTCATCTTTTATCATCTGTTTAATTCTATGAAGTACTAGGGGTCGCTCGTGACTTCGTCCGCGTGGTATTTAAAGTTGCCGCCGACATCCATACAAAATTGATATTTAAAACCCTTAAGGGTGGAATTAACAATCTTTTTTTAGTACACAACTACGTAGAAAAACAAATGTATTCTCCAATTTTATTATCTCTACGACCTGCGGTTTAGACTGTATGCTATAACTAAGTCAATCAGAACCTATTAGATAATATTAAATTTGCAGCGTTTTTCATTGCTGCTTAACTTCTATTAGCCACAGCGAGATGATATATACCCTGTAGCCTTCCTCAATAAACGGACTATTCAACACAAAAAGAATTTTTCAATTCGGGCCAGTAGTCCCAGAGATTAGTGCGTTCAAACAAACAGACTCTACAGCTTTATAATATTAGTATAGATGCTCCATTGTTATATTCGAAATATTTGCTAAATTATTATTTTTAGAGCGAGTTCAAAAAAAGTTGATGCCTGTTCAAAGCCGAGTTCGAAAAAGCCGGCTCGTGGTTAAGATAATACTTTTGGTAAACACATAATACATATTGTACGTTCACAGCAAATATTACAAATTACAACCATATTACAAACAAGAACCTTTATTGGTTGGGTATACAAAGTAAATAGGGGTACTTGACATTAGAGAAATTCTTGAGTTAAACTGTGAGTCAAATTGTCAATTAAGTGGTAATTAAGACTGCTATATTTGTTTTATGGAAAATAATATTTGATCATGGAAAGATAAAATGCCTTGGTAAATTGTAACTATAAAAAATGTAATATTATCTGTCTATATTCAAAGTATACTAAATAAGATACACTAATAATGTCTGTTAGACTTAATTTATCAACATTGTCTTTAGCTTTTAGAATATTACTCACAAATATAAATATCACATAAGCTTTGTAAATGACATAAATTTGTTAAGCATTGAGACGTATTTCAAAGTTACGTAATTATAACAATTAGTAACTATTTCACGTTAAACTACTTTGGGCTCTTGGCAGAACCCTCGTTTATCTTAATTAGTATACCACTCTACCGGTACTGGTACAAATTTTCCCGAACAGCCTGAGGACAAATCAATAAACATATCAAGAAAATAAACGCCGATTTACTCTAATTCTTTAAAAAAATAATATTTTACTATAATAATAACATAACGGTTCAAGGGTGTATTTAAAAACTTTTCTAGGAACATAAGCCATATAAATATTATTTTCGATTACTTTTGACATAACTACCGATACCTCATACTAAAAATCCTTTAAGCCGTTAAGGCTGTAACAAGAAATATAGAAATAATTTTAAATTAAGAGCTACCAACAAATATTACTCCTATAAAAAGTAACAATGACTTCAATAACTAATTTTATTAATAACTCACAATTTTTTTTAATACGGAGCTTAAAGATGTTAAAGATATAATACAAACAAAGATTTATAATAAGACATTCAGGTTATGGAAAAGCAAAAAATAATTTCTCCGGGACTTTTTGGATCACTCGATTAGATAGAATAACATTAAAGAAATATGTGCAAAAGTAAAGTAAGTTTTTTTGTTTTTTATTTTTTTTACTATTCCTGGATGTGGGGTTCACCCATTATATATTCTACGCTTAAACATTTTGCTACGCTTAGATTATGAAAGTTTTGATGATTGTCGAAAAACAAATTTAGATAAAATTGAAAATATATGTCTAAGGCTTTTTGGTGGTTTTATAAAAAGTACACCGATCAAAGCATTGCAAAGTAAATTTGTACACCGTCGTTATTCATTCGAAAACTTTTTTTACAGTTTAAATACGGTTATTACGTCAGCATAACTTTTATTGGCCGCATAAGGTTTTCTTTAAACATTTGGGTAAGCAATGTAGATTTGTCTGTATGTAATTTTAATGCACTGGAACTAAACCCGTTGTGTAAATTATTTTTAGATGATAAGTTTGCGGGTGGTATAAATTTATTGTATGTGGATCTAAAGACGATGATGGTATAAGTGCGGCATTTTAATTCTTAAACAAATGAGAGTGTTAAATTAAGTTTTCTTGCAAAGTTTCTAGCAAGAACGTTAAATTGATTGCTATTTTAAAAGCTTTCAAATATATAAAATCCATTAATTTAAGTAACTTTGTAGTTCCGTCTGATTCAAAGAGTGCCTTACCGCGTTTGAGTTCTGCTCCTCGAGTTTTTGAGGTGCACCGGTAGCATAAAATATTACGGACTATTTACGGAATGAAACTCATTAGTTAAAACATGATTTTGCAGCAAGTTCCTGATTAGACTAGTTCACCAAATTGTTCAGAATGTGGAATGTAGTAAAAGATGTTTGACATGTTTTAATTTTATGTGTTCGGAACCAGGCCGAAAGCTTTTAAATTAAAAAAAAAGAATTTGAATTTAAAAATAGGCTTGTGCAATAGTGTATTAGTTTTCCAACTTCTGATGTTGCAAGAGCATTGTTTAGTTGCACTTCCTTAGGTATTGGTATTTTGTAAAGATAGGTCCCATACTTATGATTAATTGTAAAAAAAATATATAAGAAACATATTTTTGAACAATTAAGTGTAGCGTTGGATAATAAGGAGTGCATATTTAGAATAAATCATACTTAATATAAAAAAAAAATATAGGTCATTTACATCAACCACTAGCAATTTAAGATTTTACCGCCCCGTTTCTTGATTTATAAGTAAGAGCAGAGATTCTGAATCAAATGCTGCGAATTTGTGACATCTAAACAAGCTTTTGCAATAACTTTTCTCTCACTATCATAAACATCAGTAATAACAATATACGCGTAAAAACAATTATTAATACACACACATTTTTTTTGTAGTAAGGTGGAACGAAATATGTATTTTATTTTTATCATTCGATGAATTTTAATTAATCATAATAAACTTATATTTCAGCCTTGGTAGTCTTGTTAATATTTTAATTCTGTGCGTATTAAATACATTTATTGATCAAACAACCAAAGTAGACTTAATGATAAACATCTTGGGTTCATTTTTTATTCTTACCACATTTTTACCTTAATTATCCCCTGATGAAACATATACCTATGTGTTATACGTTTGATGGTTTGCTTGTGAATTCTGAGTATGTTTACGTATAATTAAAACATCTACTCTTGCAAAATAAAACAGAAAAGACGGCCTGAATTAAACAGGTTGTAACGGCGTCACGTTTTACGAGTAATTATGTTTCAAGTAATAGTTTAGGATTGCTCTAATGGGGTGGAGCGTGTCTTTTTTACACTCAATATGTATTATTAAAATCTTTGGTGTTCACACAATTTGTGCACTTCTTCAAAGACTGTTATTCATTTATCAAAAAAAATTACAGATATATATTAAAAACAAAGATCCAATTGTAAGGTTGTTCTGTCTTTGTTAAACTTTTTCTTCATAGTCACACTCAAAAGTTCCGAAAAGAGAACTTCTTCGGTTTACAATTTTATAGTATATACTTATTTAAGACAATTTATAGTTTTAACGATAAGTATATCCTTATACTTAACTTTAAAACTAATATTTTACTTATCTTTAACACTAATAAATACGGGTTAATATCAAGATGCACTACATATTTCGTAACATTTTTTTTAGGCTACGATAATAGCCACTTTTATTGAATCGTTAGTTTTCATACTTTTTATTACTCATGCGGGGAAAGTACTATCTTTGTGCATGCTTTTTGGACCGAAAAGACGGTAATTGCCCACTTCAATATTGTAATGTCAACTTGAGTGCGACAAGTAAACTTTTCGCACCCAAATTTTCATTGTCACACACTAATTCGCAAATTTGCGTATGCCAATGAAAATTTGGCAAACACTCAGCATGCGCAAAAGATAGTACTATCCCCGCATTTGTAATAAAAAATAATATGTGCAACTAGTGCGAGGTTGTCTTGCTCACTCGAGCGAATAAGCGCACTCATGGGCAATTGACGACTTCTCGCACTAGTTGCACAATATACTATAAGCAGATCAGTTTAGATCGCAAAGACAGTAAGTACATGGTACGAATGGAATGAACGAATAAACGTTTGCGGTTCCATTTGGGACTTGTCAAAGTCGACCTAAATTGATCGTCTTATCAGCCTCATGGTACAAAATATAAAAATGATTGATGGTAGGCCCGCAGGACTAGAAGTTTATGATTGACTAGCTGTGCCTGCGACTTCGTACGCGTAAACTTTGATTTTGATAAAACGTACCCTTTGTACGTAAAAACTATAAACCTTTAAACTGGTAACAATGGTACAACTAAGAGATTATTATCTTCTTAATTTGTTAACCGATTGTTAAAAAAAAAGAAAATATAAAGTGAATACCATGACAATATATTCCCGAAAACTGCATCCAAATCGATTAATCCGTTTCTGAGGTTAGCATGCACAAACATTCATACATACAGACATACAGACGAACAGACAAAATAAAAAAACATTGTTTTGGGTTCTCTTGTTTATTTAAAGATCCCCCTGTATGAATTTTTGAAAATATTTTTTTTTCGTATTGTGTGAACAACTAAAATACAAAAACAGATAAACAGGTAAAGATTTTAAAAATGGTTTCTGTTAGTTATCACTTGACATCCTGGTATATTTTTTAAATATTTTCAATGTACAAAGACTCCTCTACAGATTTATTACATGTATAGAATAAGATTTGCATGGTACCTATTACGTGATTGACTTAAATTGACATACCTTTTTTATTTCTTAACCGATGTAGATGAAATGAACACTAAATGATAAGTGAAGACTGTTATAATATATTCCTGAAAACCGCATTCAAATTGGTTTAGTCGTTTTTGAGATTAGCGTGCAGAGACATACAGACATATAGACAAACATAAAAACTAAAAAACCATTGTTTTGGGTTCTCTTGCTCTTATAAAGGGCCCCCATGATGTTTTTTTTTTATATTTTGCATGTACAGGAATGGATGAATGACAAGTTTATTATATGTATAGATATAAATTAATCGGTTCTTCGTTAAGTTATAAAGCCAGTAAGATTCTGTACCATGAATATATTTTTATCTGTTTCGTTTCGTGTATTTTAAAACAGGGACAGCAAACAGAACTGTAATATTTTATTCTAATTAAATACTATAGTCCAGTTTACAATCTAATTAAACGGGTTATAACGGCGTCACGTTTTACGAGTAATTACACGGTAAATATATACGGTAATGCACTGTCTCGTTTTACACTCAATTGTTAATATCTGTAGTATTCCCTCTAAATTCTACTTGTATATATTTAAAGATTCTTTCATTTGTTTTGACGCTGTTATCTATCAAAGTATATCAAGAAGAAGAAAAAAGTTAATTGTTAGAGTAATAATTACCATATCTTACGCCTTAAGTTGTATACTAACTTTCATCTACAGCAAGACCTTATCTAATAAAATATTTTATATTCAACTATTTTCATATATTGTCATTATAATTATATAGCTATCATTTTAATTCGACAATTTTACAGTATACGTACCTACTACAATAGCAAAAACATTAAGTTATATAATAAAACTAACACATAACAATCTCTGATCAAACTACTTTGACCACTTGGCAGAACCCTCGTTTACCCTAATCAGTATGCGACTCTGTCACCCTTAGGAATATCCCTAACCACCTGCGGATAAAATGAATAAATATGTATTTATTGTACCTTTATGTAAAAATCTTTAGGAAAACTCTCTTAAACTTTTAGGATAAAAATGTTAAGAAAAAAAGATAAAGAGTTCTATAAAACTTTTTAAATTAAAGTTTTTCATATGAACTGAAGTTATTTTCTTTACTTATCAAGTAACTGCTATGGAATGATCATCAATATTCGGATCAATACGTTCAAAAAAGTTTCTTTTAGAGTTTTGTGCCATACCGTTATATACGACCTAACTTGGTTACTTTGATGTATAGAAAAATAACTGTATATTCTTTGTAACGGTTATAAATATATATGATTAAGAATCTTACAACTTGATATTCCACGTTTATACAAAAACTGTTACTGAAATTGTATGAGTAGGCCTCTACGAAGTTATTTTGAATTAGACTATGAACCTTCAAAAGGTCTTAGATTAGATAGACTATAATTTTTTTGTCGTTCTTAACAAATATATTTTTTAAAATAAATGTACATAGCTATAATACGTCAAAATATATTATGATACTTAAAAATATAATGTACCTAATATTATTTGGGTAAATAAAGTACTTTTTAACGTATTGAGTCACGTTAATACTTATCATATCATCATACTATAATAATTTTATATACACCTTAACATCTCTAAAAGTAAATTAACTATATTTAATTTTGTTTATCTTAACCTAATTTACTCGTACAAAACTAATTTACTTGACCTATTAGCTGTCTTAACTTAGGACGTGTGCGACCTACCGCCGCGTTTGCTCCGGTTTTCAAATATTTACTGTTTCCGTCAAATTATGACCCTCATTTGACTTCCCATGAAACTTCTCTTAAAAACATTTCCGCCGTACACTTTACGTAATTACTTCCGTTATGTTTTTATCTTACTTTATATATGTTTTATATTTTGTTAATCATTTTAACCCTGATTTATTTATATTAAAATAAAATATATATTTTTACTTCTGTATGTAGATAGTACTTATTAGAATCTGAATAAAACAAACTACAAAGAACTAACTCTGTGGACTCATTTTATTTAAGAATTAACAATTTTACATTATGTAAGATAGTTGTAGTTTCCCTATAAATATTTAAAGAAATTTCTCAACTGAACATTTGTTCGTGAGTGCATTCGTACATTTGTAATTGCTTGGTTTCCTCCTTCAAGCTTTGTAAATAAAATGCGGAAAGAAAAAAAATGTTTTATATCCGGTTAAGACAAAAATATTCTGTGTACAGTATAAAATGTTTTATAACATTTATAATATTAATCGAAATAGTAAAATAAAAATAAAAATAAAATGTTTTATTAAAATCTTAAAAAATATTTGGAATTTTCCCAGACCTGTAATAATAAATAAAAAGGTTACCTCATAAAATAAAATAATACAATTTATTAGAAAACCATTTTCTTTATTAGAAAAGCTTTTAACTGTTTGTTGTAAGTTTTCTTAGAAACTAAAGTTACTTGTATTTGTACACTTCGCGCAAAGTATATTAATTGCTTCACTAAATTGCTAGCTTCATTTAATTTCCTAAGTATCTTTACACACGCATTTAATTTGTTAAATTCTTCAACAACATTTATTTTTAATAAAATAAAATGTCTGTACAGAAGTTGTGCTTCTTTTGTGTAATTTGTTTTTATTTCTGTATGTTGTTTTATTCAATAATAAATATTTTAAATGTAAACCTGTATTTTGAGTTTTGTATTAAAAAAAATATCATCTAAGAAAAGTTGATTCCAGACAAACCATACTCAGTGATAAGAATATTTTTGTTAATGTAATAATATTACTGTTAATAAAGATTACAAATATATAAATACTGGTTTTTATATTTTTTGAGACCTATTTTAATTATTCATTAAGTCGGTTTCGGATGAAACATTAAGAATTAGTTAGTAGAATTTTTATTTCACGCAGTCCATTTTCTACTCTTTTATATTGTGTAGGACTCTATAAATAAAGAAGAATAAAAATATTTGAAATTAATAAGAAATATATTGATTTCAATAATAATAATAGTAATGTCAATCGCGTGTTAAAAAAATTTCATAGTACCCATGAAAAATACACAAAAGAAGCACAACTTCTGTACAGACATATATATAAATCTAACTATAAATATATATTTATATATTTGTAGATAGTAATATGTGTTATATGTCACTCATCTTATATAGACCACTCAGGCGTGAGGGTGCAAGGGTGCAGATAGCATCGGGATGTGACGGAGAGCATACTAAGTGCTCACTAAATTGCTTGCTGCAGTGATTGGAGAACGACGTACGTCTGCTGGCTAACCACACGTAGATAGTCAGGTTTGTTCATGCATCACTTACTAAGGTTTTTATTACATTGTTCTTTTAATCGATGTTTTTCTAAAACTTTTTTTAAGTAATAATTTAATCATGATAAAATAAAAACATATCTTTTTTAACAAGTATTTGAAGAATATAATACTATAATTAAATCAATTTATTTGTTAGGTAAGATACCGTATAGTAGGATATATTTACATAGTATAGATATATGCTATTCGCGATAACATAAATTACCAAATTTATATAAATATAGAATGTAAAAAACCGATACGGGCAGGGATTCGAACCCGCGACTACTGGGAAACCGTCCCGTCGCTCTACCAACTGAGCTACCGTATCGCTGTCCGTCTCGGTGAATTAAGCATTCTATATGGGATCGTCTTTATCGGGACGGTGGTGACATCTATTAGGTTTCTTTCGAAAATCCTAACCAATGCTTATTTAATGCAATATTTATAGATGTTTTATGTGTCAATTTTTATTTAAATAGAATAAGATATGTTCAAAGGAAATTTTGCAGATTTATAAAGCTCCACTAACTATCCATTCACTGTCAGTATTTGACTGTTAAAAGCTCTCCAAGGCTGGTTAATGCAAATTGAGCTCGTTCAATTCACACTAACCAGATAAATTAATAGCGCTACTAAAACCGAACCACAACGAGATTTCTGCTATAAAGCTCTTTAACATCCAAAAGCAATAATTTTTTAATTAATATATAAATTATAATTAGATTTTTTTAGAGCGTAGACCGTAGTCTATATTTGATTCTGAGAAATTTTTATTCTAGTAATAAAAAAGTGAATATTAAGTTAATATTGCGTATATTAATAGTTAATATCTCGTATATACTTTGTATTATAATTTACACTTAAAAAGATATATTAAAGGTATTTAATTTAATATTTTCATTATATTGAAACTTTTAAAATCAAATTCATTTTGTATTTTTTATTTATACCTATTATACCTACAGTAGTAAAGTTCTTGTAAAGCCAAACTTGGGCTTTTAGGTATAAATTAAGACGGAAAGCAAGTCATTCCTATCCATTACACCTTATAGTACACAAATATTCAGTTGCTTGCTATTGTTATGCCTTCCCGCGACTCCTCTTAATTATTTGGGCGAAAGCCAAATTACGCAGTTTATACTGGTTCAACGTAACTTAACTGCTTTCACTTTAACAGACACAATGTTGTAGCTTTTTATATTTGTAGTATTTACTACTCTACTAAACTTACACTTTACTTTAATCTTACTACTACTACTACCACTACTACTTACTTACTACTATATTTTTGCTGTACAAACATATTTGACATTGAAGTTACTTCTTAAGAGGTAATGCAAATTTATTAAAAAGTATCATTGTAGTTATTGAGTTGAAGTTATATAAATAAAAGATAAATATATATATATATCTAATGTTAAATGTGGAAAGATGTATAAATATGATTGATTATGAACTTCAGTAAATTTCGTTTGGTGTCTTACATTTTTTTATATTGTCTTGGTGTGCTGAAACAATTTTATAACAAGAACTAAGTATAATATTCGTTTATTTATTTTATTGGAGAATAAGACAAGAAATTTGAAAATATGCAAATATATATTATATTGAGTTTGCCATTTAAATTCAAAATATCTTTATTCAAATAGGCAATTTTGAATCGTCAATGATTACATTAATTTTTTCAGTATATTCAGTGAGTAAGCTACAACTCGGTGTGCTGCTCTGTTGAGAAGAGCTGGCAGAAACTCACTATTTGCTCTTTTAAATGGAAAACAATAACAATAACAATATTTGATTTATATATAATAGATGTTATTACCCTTAACCATGCAAATGAGTCAATGACCCAAGTTCTACACATTTCAATCACATTTTCACTGTTTGCTTCCGGGTTGATTGCCCTCACAAAAAACGCCGAAATCATAGACCGTCTTGTAATATATAGGGTAAGCGTCTTTAAATATCGGCCTTTAATAAAGAGAGGTTTAATTAAATAATAAAAATATTTTCCATATTATATTTCTATAAAATTTCAGCTTCAAACCATGTTTGACATTGAACCTTTTAGTCACTTAGTCGTGCAAATCTTTATTAAAAATATGATATTGATATGCAGGCGGTATGATTAATATAGTATAAGAGCCACGTCGGATTGGTTTGTTTCACGGATTTTATTATTAACATTTCACTTTTATTTACTTGTATTTAAACCTTCCATTGTATATACTATACAGCAGCGTCTCTCTCCAATATAGTCCTAAAGCAGTTTATATACCCTTCTTTATAAACTCCCTCTTCACATAAATAATAATTATATACTTTTTCTAGTTTATTCAAGTATTTACTAATCAAGCAAATGCCCCTCCTCGCATAAATAATAATTTTAGTACCATAGACTATTTTAGTACCGTAGACCATATTTGTTCTTTTTGAGTTAAATCATTAATTTATTAATTTATATAAATCAATATAGTGACCATCAAAATATTGAAGCGAATCAACACATTACGAATTATTATAAAATAGTCGTTTAACAATAATATAACCTGACAATAGAAACAAGAGATAAATGTCGACTATAAAAATAAGAGCAAAGTCAAACAATTTATTATCTGTTTGCGAGATTCCCAGGATATCTGTAGAATGTACCTTGTAGAAATATTAGCTGCCGCTAGAAAAGCTGTTACTCAACTTATGAAAACCATAAATGTAGTTCACTGATCTCTAGAGGTTAAATCTGGGATTCGTTCAAAAATTTTGAAATATAATTTTTGAAATATAATTTTTCTTTAACACCAAAAAGAAGAATTTTTAGAAATAGTGACAGCTTCACATTTTTCTTTTAGTCTGCTTTTTGTATTAAGAAACTGTAAATATTTGAGGAACCATATAATAAACGACGCTGACAACTGTAGTAACATAACATTATTTATTTCTTCATTTATTTACTTCAATTTACAATTTTGGATCCTATTTAAAAAGAAACTCTGTAGGCCTAAATATGAATGAAAAACTCTATCGAGGTAATTTCTTTAAGATTTAAAAAACTGAGAAATCAAGTGTGAAATTCGGACAATTCGTAAAAATACATAATCGTTGATATATCTAAAATGGACATACAAATCTAAATTCTATTAAATATTATATACTTATTTATAATATGATAAACATTTTAGATGTTTATGTAGTTTTATCTACTTTAGTCAAATTTTTAGTTATTTTAGTTAATTCGTAATAAATACATTGCATTATTTACTTTAACTTGGTTATTATGAACAATTCTGTTAAAAGCAAATTCTGATAATTAATAATACCTGAAAACAACATAACTGATACATTTGGGCGGCCATAAAAAAGTCCCACCCGTTAAAAACAATATTCAATTAAACGTTTTAAACTTTTTGCGAAATATATTTGTTTTACATGTCACACAAAACCAATTAATCTAGTTTTTTATGTTTCTGTACTTCGTACAAAAAGATAACAAACTTTTGAAGGTTGGTACCTAGGGCATAGATGAATGTCTGACCTATCTTTTGCAACAACAAAAACTCTAAAATTTTATTAAATACAAGTTACTTTTTGGAGATTGAATATAAATCTAGTTACAATCTTACTATTAGCATTAATTTAGCTACGTAATTGTTCTGTCAATCAGCCCCAGTGTGTAAACCATTTAATAACGCAACGCCGTACGCAACACACATTTTAGGCGAAGCCATCGAGAGGAACGGAGAAGCGGTCGCCGTCTCTCTGGACGTCTCGAAGGCTTTTGACAGGGTCTGGCATGTGAGCCTTTTAAGCAAGCTTTCAGCGTACGGTATATCTCCTGGTCTGATTGGCTGGATAACGGACTTTTTGAGCCAGAGATCTTTCCGAGTTGTTGTCGATGGGTGTTCTTCGGAACCCTTGACAATAAATGCCGGAGTACCTCAGGGGTCCGTTCTTTCTGCAACTCTTTTTCTGCTGCACATTAACGATCTGCTGAAGCCCGGTATCTATGGGTATGCAGACGACAGCACAGTTGTAGAAAGATATCTGCCAAGTTCTCGGGCTAGTAGAGATGAAGTACAATCTGAAAGAGAAGCCATGGTGCAACGTTTGAATGACAAACTTCAGGCACTCTCCGCATGGGGCAATGCCAATCTTGTCAAATTCAACGCAACCAAAACGCAGACGTGTTTGTTCTCCGCCAAAAGGAGCCCCTTCACCTTGGCTCCTACTTTCCAGAATGTATCCTTGGAATACAGTGACTGGCTTCAGTTGTTAGGCTTAGAGATCTCCTCGGACCTCAACTTTGGTCGGTACATTGAGTCCAGAGCAAGAGCAGCTGCAGGAAAGCTTGCCGTACTTGCGAAGGTGCGACAGTACTTTACACCGGGACAGCTTCTTGTATTATACAAAGCACAGATCCGGTCGTGTGTAGAGTACTATGGCCACATATTTGCTGGTGCCGCAAAGACTCATCTTGCGGTTCTGGACTCAATTGAGAGGCGAGCAAAGAGGCTTATTGGCGACCCTAAATTGGTTGACGCCAAACTCCACAGCCTTGAACACAGGCGTAGAATTCCTAGCCTCTCAGTATTTTATAGGATACATTTTGGTGAGTGTGCGCAGGTATTGCACGACCTAATTCCCCCATCCCCGTTCCTTTGCCGGACGTCCTGACGCACGGCGGGTATCCATCCCTACGTTGTGGACACTCCACCTGTCCGAACGAAGCGCTATGCTTCATCTTTTTTAGTGCGTACAGCGAAGGACTGGAACAATCTGCCTGCGTCGGTATTTCCGGCAAAATATAATGTGGGTGTCTTCAAGAGGAGAGTGAATAGGCTGCTAGGTTAATGCGCTTTACTACCTAAGACTACATTTCACTTACCATCAGGTGGAATGTAGTCAAGCATTAACCTAGTTTTGTATAAAAAAATAAAAAAAAAATAACGATAATATCGATCATGACGAATTACTCCTTCGCCGTAATAATCTTTATGTACAATAACAACACAGGAACATCAGACCTGAGTATGTTAGGTAAAATCGAATTGTTAACTATGTGTTTATTTGAGACCCATGACTTTAAAATTACTTAGCTCAGTCTTCAAATAGTATTTTTTGTATTTAAACATAGAATAGTATATTTGTATAACCTGTTATATATTATCTTAATGATTAATTAGTATTATGATATACCTATAATCTTATCAAAGATAGTTTTAAAAATTGCATTTTTTGCAAGCATTTTGTGGGTTTTGTTACATTATAAATATATCTTGGAAGTTTCCTTCTTTCTTACCTTTACCTGGAGAAGGAGGAAAACAAAAAGAAAAATCAGCAATAGTATTATATATAAAGTGTTCATGATAATTGATCTTTGATCTTTTAACATTGGATAATACTTTAGACAAGAAAACGGAAAGTAGGTTATGTGGAGCGTTTACGTAAGATGTTTTAAAAGTTATACTATACAAAACCAACAGATACCCTTATCGCCTTAGGAGGATGTCACGTGATCGCTTTCTCAATCGACCTTATCGATATATTTATTTAATCTGAGAAGCTACTCTGAATAAACTTTGGACTTCTCAGTTAAAACTGGCACAAAATAGCTGTTAATCCAACGAGGCTACTATATAGTAGCATATGCCACCCTGGCATTGTGATTCTTGATTATTTTTTTTAATTTTCTATCACAATAAATAACCGACCTAATTTAATGCAACCTTTATAAATTAGGCTCAGAGTCATACTAACCATCAAAGTCAGAGAAAGACAAATTTATGACGGAATGTGTGAGCAATTTATTAAATTATTATTAGCATTCTGATTGGCCGTTTGAGAATTGAGAAACAATATTTATTTGGAGGATTAATTATTTGCTAAAGGGATCTTTAGAAAGTGGCAGACCGTTTCTGAGACATACGAATATACAGAAAACATTTCTGTATTGAAGTTAGAAAAGGTAAAAGAAATGCCTTAAAGAAAATGTAACCGACAGTAATTTGCTGTTAGTAATAAACTCTCACGTGTTGTAAAAAAAGCGTTTTTTTCACAAAGCCCTGACTCAACAGATGTCTTAAAAAGACTTTAAAAATATTATTATTAGCGTGCTTTTGATACCAATATTTGCTGTTGTATATCTTAAGGTTGGCTGATAGGGATTTGCAATGAGCCCACCTTTTGTGGCTTGTATTGTATTTTGTTGCAAAAAAAAATGCAACAAAAATGTGATTCTATTTACACGGAACTTAATCGTCCTTTATTATAACTATGACTTAGAACTGTAGACTATACATAGAAAGAACCAAAAAAATATTAAAAGTAACTACATAACAAACATTACAGAAAAATATGAGAACACATTCTTATAAAATTATCACACTTTATAAGTAATTAATTATCTTATAGACGAAGTATGTTCAATAATATATATTTTTTCTCTATATCCTATTTGTTAGCTTTGAGCTACTATTTTAGTATCTCATGGTAACGTATTTTTAATGGTATTTTTTTTAATAATATTCAAAAAATATAGTTGCATCCTAAAAGTATCAAACACTTTTGTGAAAAGAATACTTATAAAAGATAACATTGCATTGTACGTGGCTTTATGAGCCTCGTAAATATTGAAAGTAGTTAACACGTATCTGCTATAAAGTGTGCTGCGGGGAATTTTATATCGAAATCATTGATATAAACTATGTAATAACGTTGTATATTATACATCTTGTGTATATAAATCTCTTTGAGACACAGATTGAGTTATTACAATTAATTAGATTTAACAAACTCAAACTCTTTATGATTGTGATACTTATAACTTACAAACATGTGACATGTACACACACATGTACATGAAACCACATGTACATACACATGTATACAAACATGTGGACACACATGCTATTACCAGGTACCGAGAAATTTCTCTCTTCAAACACAAGATACCGGTGGACATTCCGAGTGAAGCGAGGATTTATTTCAGTATTTAGGTATAAATATAACAAATTATGTAGTATATTGTATAGTGTTTATATCAAAAGAAAATATTATAAGTATGTTAAATTTAGTTAATTAAAATAAAACTATTTTAATACAACAAAAATAAGTGTTCGTAATACATTTACATGTATTAAATAAAGTGTAATACATGCAACTATTATAATTAGTTTTTGTTCATTTGTTTTATTTGCAACAGATTATAAAATGTTTACAAGATTATCATCTTATACTATTAGACATTATAGACTATACTATACTATAGTAGTAGTACGCTTATCTTCTTTGAAAGACTGGTTAGTACCACAACAGTTAGTCACGTAGTATTAATAGTAGTGCTAATGGTAGTGTAAGCGAAAATGGCAGCAAATTGCTGTTATATTTTTTTAATAATAAACAAATTATAATTTTTAGTAAACTATTATTATCTGCGGTGCCTAACCTAAGGTCCGGAGAGAGAATAAATCAAAATGTGCCTACTGTTAGGTACTTACTTATTGTTTATTTTTATATTTTAGTAGATACTTAAAAAAATAGCAAATATTTAAGTAAATTGAAACCTCAACCCTAAAAAAACCGGGCCTATGGAAATTATCACGAGTCATTAACTCGCACAGCGGAAATTGATTAAAAGGAGCTAAATCAGGTTAACTCATATTAATACACATTTTGCAGAGCTTTTACAATATATCACAAAATAGTAAAATTGTCTTTGTTAACATTTTCAAGCAACAACCTAACTACACTCAAAAGTTATAATACAATAAAGTTAACAAAATCGATACGATAAATCGTATCGATAGTATTGATAAAATCGATACTATTGGACAACTATTGGTACTTCACTTTACTGTAGTACGGATATGGTTGTAAATATTCATCGTATTTGTAAACTGTTTAATGTTAGGGAAGAACATTATGTAAATACCTTTACTGAAACCACCTGCTACTGGAAAATTGCACCGTGTGTCAAACAAATCACTTTACAATGACAAGTGAGGTCAGTTTAAATAGAGAGAGATCAGTAGATCCAAGGAATACAAATGTGGTATTTAATAGCACCATCAGCTCTTTGTCAAATCGATTTTTGATTAATAAACAGGACAATATTTAGTCAACTCGTAATAACTATTGAGGTATTAATAAGACAAAAGTAATTCATATAAACAGACAATCTTACATTTTATAAAAATATTTATAGGATTTTTAATAAAAGTAAAGCCGATAAGCTAATATTTTTTTATATATATATTCATTAACTAAAACAAATATAAGAACCATTCTGTGGAGTTTTGTTTTTCTTATTGAACAAGAATTGAAAATATTTCAACAATGTTCATTATAACAACTTACTTGTAAGAACCTTTCAGAAAATCTTTAATTTAAATTTGTATACTTTTACTAGACTACGATAAAAGTGGGTCGTAATGATGACTACATTTGTACATTTGTAGAAAATATTATTCAATCATTCTTTGTTTAAATAAAAATCATTATAAACGTGCTAGACGTGTGTAAACGTAACTACGTGCTAGACGTTGTTATTAAGAGATTATAAGTATGTATTAATATTAAAATATATATTTTGTAATATAAAATTCATTTTAAAACAATATCTATTTTGAAAATGTTATATGACAGATAATTAAACATAAACATTACGTAACTTATGTATATGACCTAAGTTAACATTGAGTCGCAACTCTAAGTTATGTAATCATAACAATAAGTAACTATCTCTTGCTAAACTACTTTGGGCTCTTCGCAGAACCCTCGTTCACCCTAATCAGTATGCGACTCTATCAGTACCAGTACAAATTTTCCCAACCGCCTGAGGACGAAATCAATAAACATCTCAAGAAAATAGACGCTGATTTATTCTTGCCATAATGGTTTAATGGTTTAGTGAATATTGAATATCAAATTATGATAATATTATCATTCTATGCAATTTATTATTAAAAAGATGTAAACTTTAAATAAATATAAAATGAATTATAAACGGGCAGGGATTGAACCCGCGACCTCTGGGAAACCGTCTCGTCGTTCTACCAATTGAGCTAGTTTATTTTTCATTCTATATTTATTAAAATTTGAATAAGCTTAACATGATATTATCAAAAATACATATTTTCAAATATACTGATGCATTGAACTAAACAATATATAATTGCACAAAAATGTTAATTTCTTACATTAACATTTAACGCAATAAGTTTTTTTTTAATTGTAATGTCAGTGCTTCTGAATTAAATACTAAGAGCTCGAGAAATACACATATGGTTTGTTAAAATCATATTTGCTATCACTAACGAGTATACGAGTATAGTTAATATTACAGTTTTTTTAATGGCCACACACTTAATATTTTTACAATATAAAGTTAAAGTTTATATTTATTTTTACTTTCCATTTTTGTATGATATATGTTTTAAATAAACTTAAAGTAGTTAACAAGACCTTTCATAGTGTATTAATAGTATATTTCTATAAACTACAACACATATTGCATTCGCAAATAAGTGCACTAAAGGTATGAATGACCAGTAGGTCAGTAACATTAATGTTATGACGTAACTGTAATCCATGTTTGCGGTAATCCGTGAATGTGCTTTCAAATCAAGCTCCTAGTTATTGTTTATTAGAAATAGACTATTCTGCAGCATAAAAATACATCTTTTTTAAGGTACAGACTATAGGATGAAACAGAAGTAACACTGGACCAGACAGTCAATCTGGCATAAATATTCACAGAACATTAAATACCATATCTTAATATTTCTTCTAAAAAAAGGTGGTGTCATTTTCCGACCAAAAAATATGCATTTTTGTGCAGAAAGTCGACAGCTTTTTTGAGACTTCTACACTCGAACGTGAGCTTTTGACCTGTTAATGATGTAGTAGAAAACACTGTGAATCAGACATAAATTCTGCCAATAAGAAAATTAAAAAATATTAAATATCTTTCTCCTTTCTAATACTTATATAATATTATTTATCAACTTGTAGAATATAAAAATGTTTAGATAATATTTATCAACATCGATACTCTATTTCTTATATAGTTAGAGTATCGATGTTGATTGATGTATTTCTTATATAGTTACATAATTTTTGGTTAAATAAAATTTTACAAACTATATTGGTTATCACAGATACAGATTCAAAGCACTGATATTTACATAAATTAATGTAAATAAAACACAAGAAAAATAATGATATATAATTTAAAAAAAAATGCAATTATATGAAAATCGTGATTTTTAGAACTGTATGAAGTTACGTTCTTATAAAACTAAAGATACAATTAAGTTTAACAATTAAGTTCAGTTAGTTTTAAGAAAATAACCGTACCTTAAAATGGTATGGTATGGTATGGTAATGATATCTTACATTCTTTCTGCTTCAGAAACAGGGAAAGTGAATGACTAGTTTTCCATCTCATTTCGTGCTATCATTATCGTTGACATATCGGCATCTTTTAATCGATTTGTAATCAATTTTTTACCTTAATTCAAAATATGCAATATGTCACTTTAGTTTTATTCAGATATGCCCTTCTATTATCCAGTAATTCATTTTATAGAACACTCCACATTTGTGGCAAATAACAGGAAAGCAGAACCTTAGTATTTTTTTACGTAAAAAAAAAGCTAATAAAACATTCTGTAACAAAATGTACAACACTTTTTTTTTAGTTTTTTCATGAATTTAACTCGAGTGTTTTGATTTTACTTTTAATCGAACCGAATTTTACAAATGTTAGTGGGGGTTTTAATAGGATCTCTTCATCCTATGTGAATAGACATAACTAAGTAATTTATTAAATAAATTAGGTCAATAAAATATTGATATAAATCATAAATATACATATCCTAGTTTTGGATTTATTATTTTATTTAAGGCCATAATCTTATTCTTCTTTTCAGATTCTTTAATATCCCAGAATATTACATTTTGGTATTTCCTTTCATTTTCAAAACAGTCAAGAAGTCAAGATTCGCAGGAGATAATATTATTAGTTAGACATTTTAATAAATTTAGTTGAATATTTTTAGATTCTTACAACAGAAACGTCAAATTATAATTATTATTTCAATAGGTTTTAAACGGTTTTAGTAAGGAAGCCATTTCTAACAAGTTATTTTTATTCAAATGAAGGCTCTCTTTCATGCAACATTACTCCTTTCTTTATGAACCCAAAAGTTATGCGGGTCATTACTCGGACCAGTCAAGTAGACTAGCAACTTAGTATCGTTTAGTACTTTAGTAAGAATAATATTTTATCCTAACGATATTAAAAAACATTGGCCAAGCGCGAGTCGGACTCGGACACCATTTCGGTTCCGTACCATTACTTATAAAAATGGCCAAAAAAATGTTTGTTTTATGGGAGCCTTTCTTAAATATTCATTTTAATTTAATTATTTATGTTTAAATAAAATATATAACAATATATTGAAAATATTTCAAGGCTATACTTGTTTCCGTTATGAATATCCAGTAAAAAAATATATAATTGAACCTCAAATATTTATTTTATTCTGTTTATATTATTTGTTGTTATAACGTCAATAGAAATACATCATCTGTAAAAATGCAGCCTGGAGATGCCAGACAGACAGCGAAGTCTTAGTAAGACTGTTCAATTGCCTTTGGGTACGGAACTTAAAAAGATTTTGATCTTCTTTAGTAAGTAAAGATGTCAAGCGAACATGAAGGAAAGATGAAGCTATATTTATGTATTATATGTATATTAAAGGGGTTCTACTGAAAGCCAGGAAATATCTGATGCAAATTGAGATAGTAAAGATAACCATGGGACAATATTAAGTTATTCTTGTTGTATTATATGTTCAACAAGTATAATGTTTTCTTTCTTGGCCATCATTGACAACAGTCTTTTATTACATTGTAGTGTACTATTAAGTATTAATTAAGTACGAATTACTTATAGTTGTTATTTACCTGTTCATAAAGTTTTAGTCACTTAATGAATATTAAAGTTTTTCTCTTAAATTTTTAAATTAGAACACTATGATTTTGCGTGCAGACCGGTATTATTTTCGGCTTTCCAAAGAACATTATCACTTTTGAAAGTCACACTTTTGCAAATGTGAAGGTTTAGGTATCCCGAATCCATGTGTAATCGAAAATTAGAAGTTAATTTCTAATAATCATATAAGTGAATTTTAATAACAATCATAAGTAAGCAAAATACAACTGAAATATATATCTATACCTATCTCTAAACTGAATCTCGGTCAGCTTAATCCCGAGGAGTTACTACTGAGAATTCTCCATGTTACTACTCTTGTTGTCTCTTATTACTACGGAATTCTCCATGTTGTCTAACAAATTTAGGATTCGGTATTTAAGATAATTTTATATTATTATATTTTATTGCCTATTTTTCTATATTTATTAATTTTATCCTTAGGGGGTTAGGGAAAATTGTAAGGACATTGAGCGTCGCATACTGATTAGGGTAAACGAGGGTTCGGCTGAGTGGCTAGAGTACTTTGACAAGCGATAGTACTTGTTATTATGATTATCCTTACTTAAGCAATTCTATCTGATAAACCTAATAATATAATTAATATAGACCACATATATTGTTTAATCTTATTGAATAAAAATAAAGAACTGCCCAGGTTGTTAGTACAAATATTTGTATGTTATGAATCTAATATTCTAAGGGGATACATAGGGGAGATTATGTTATAAAAGCTTTAATAAAAATTTTTAAATTGAGGTTAAAGTTCCGTAGATTTTATTTTAAGATTTGTTACTGGCCAGTATTTTGCTTCGTCTGAAAAAAGGCACAGATGATTCCTTGAGACTGTGGCGCTTGCTGCTTCAAAATTCTTGGAGTCTGAGAAAAAGCGAGACCTATCACCTCCGGGACGCAAACGAGTAAAGAAAAATCTGCTACGCCGCCTTACGTCTCTTCTGGAGATGAAATTTTAAATATATAACTTCAAAGTAAGAACTGCCACTCGTACAATGAAATCAATGAAACTTCAAGATCTTATATAACAAAACACACTTTTGGGTACCAATTTAAAGTTTAATTCTTTTTATATGTATAAACTATTCTCCTTATAACATAACTAACTTTTAGTTATTTTTTATTACCTATCTCTACGCCGATGATACAGAATCCCTTTATGATTTAGGCCCATAAACAATAGTTTTTGAAACTTTTTGATGGATTTTCATAAAATTAGGTGTAGTTGTGGCTTATTACCAAATAAACATTTTTTTTCATTTTTTTATTGCAGATTAATAGTTGCTCTCTATACTATATATATATAAAATGAAAATAAATTTTCATTGCATGACCTATCGCCTGCTGAGTTATAATATTTATACTAATATTAAAAAGAGGAAAGGTTTTGATTATTTTTTTGTTTGTTTGAAATGAATAGGCTCCGAAACTACTGGGCCAATTTCAAAAATTCTTTCACCGTCGGCAAGCTACACTATTCCCGAGTGACATAGGATAGGCTAGGATCATTATAAATTATTTTCTATGGTGTATGGTATTTTCTGTTTTTTTTTTGTTATTCTTCTAAAGTTTATTTATGAAATGCCAATGCAATTATGCATAATCAGTATCGTATAATCTGGAGCGTATACTTTGTTTCGTTAAAATCAGTTAAGGGTAAAAGAAGTTATGGTCAATTTAAAATTTACTTCAAGCACTGTTTCCAAACTTTTAAACAGAATTGAATGCGGTTTACATAAACGTATTTAATTAAGATAAAGCTAGAATTTCTACGTTGTTTTATCTGAATTATAAAATAATTTAACAAATTGAATATTAGCATTTTAAATTTAGTCACATAAAATCTCAGTAGATCGCGCTGACTTTTTTTACAACTCGCTTTGATTATGTTTTCGCATTTGGTATAGCAGTTTGAAATTCTACAAAGATATTCTTAAATTGACTATGTCTCAAAAACATAATATTTCGAATCCATATGCTTTAATACGTATATCTGAATAATGTCCTGGTTGTGTGTGTGTGATGTAGATGTATGTTATTATTTTCTGTTTGATATCGTAGCAATGTAATGCCTATATATATATAAAATTTCCACGGGAATAGGATACTATAGAATTAACTATAAGTCTATTATAGGTCTGGATAATTGTAGTTTCCACAGATTACGCGAAAAGCGACCTACACGCGGGCGGAGCCGCGGGCAACAGCTAATATAAATATATAACAATAGAAAATCCCGCTGTCTTATCTACAAAGAAAATAAAGAAAAACTTACATAAAAATGTGGTTAATGTCGTTTTAAGCTTAGCTTTGACCAGTTGTTCAAATCGAATGTTCCGAACTTTTGTATATCACGCCGTTAGAATTACAAACAAAAAATTAAAAAAAAAAATTGATGTTTATTTTCATTATTATTATTTTTTCTCTTTTTATTTTATATAATAAAATAAAAAGCTTAAACACCTATGAATACTACATATCCTTATTCCTAGCCCGGTGTAGTAACACGTATGTGACGCAGCTTCATTAGGTTCTGGAATATATCGTGAAAATGGCTGTGCCTTATTCGAGAAATTTTCTATAAAAATCTACTCCACGCAATCAACCGGAGTTTCGACGAATCAATCTCGCGCTCCAACAAACCACATATTTTCATATATTTTTTAACGCTTGTACATATTTTGATTACGTATTTCATAAATGTGATTATCATTATATAATGCAATTTCGATTCCCCTAAAATAGTATTGCCAGTTGTTGTTTATATTTCTTGGATATGCTCAATAAAGAGATTTTTGAATCCAAATTGAAGAAAGTCTAGATTCAAAAACCATTGTGATATTCACCACAACCTTAACCGCTGTCTAACATATTGTTATATAATAAATTAACTCGTCAATTATTAGGAAATGATTTAATGTATATAAAATATACATAAATGTTTGTATATATTATAACCTCTCATATATATATATATACTGACGCCTACAGATGTCTAACGTGTAGCGCCGCAAAGAGATTCGGGATCGATTCTCGGCAGAGACAGGCATATATGTGATAAGCAAAAATGTCTGTATTTCTAGGTTTGGTCGTTTATTAATTATATTCGCAGTATTTATAATGTGTATTTGTATCTATTTGTTTCGTTGTCTAACAACATCCTTAACACAAGCAAATAATTTGCTTGCTTAGAGGTTAGATCAATGTGTGTAATTTGTCCTGATATTATTATTATTATTCTTACGAAGCTTTCATGAAATTATTTCCAAATTCGAATTAAACTTTTGATATTCTGCTTTTGAATACAACCTTCATATTAATTTATAAATCCGTGTTTTTCGTGATAGCATATCATTTGTTATAAAGAAAACATGTAAATATAATCTTTAATATCCATGTTTTTATAATAAATGTCCACATATTTAGTTGTAAAATAAAGTCTGGTCTTTACTTTGTTGGGGGCGGATCGATACTTCAAACTTTCGTAAGTTTGTGACAACCTATTAGATTGATTACACTGTGTTGCAAGAGTTATGTAAGTTTCTATAACATGTATGTTCATATTTCCAACTTAGTTCATATAAATTTTTTCAAGGAAAGAAAAGTAGTATATTCCTGTTTGTAACATTAATAAATTGGTCTTAGTAGAGTTCCATTGTTCAGAATTGTTCGACCAGGGTACGTCACTGCCTTGTCTTACATGCATGGCTTCGTGTCAATATAAAAGGATGTCAAAATACTTTTTAGAATAAAGGTATTTCTTTCAAAATTTTTAAATTTCAACATACGCTGTATTATTTTGTTTGAATGCGGTTGTCTATCTAAATAAATCATATCAAATCAAAAAAATTGACGTCAGGTTATCAGCGAGTAAGGACCGTAGCTCTGTGTTTTCACTGTCATCGAACTCTTCTGTTATACTGAACCGAATTGATTAATTTCCTTTTTAACTAATACCTGTGGTACTGGTGATTGGTCCAAGATTATAAAATCGATGATAGGTTATGTCAAAAATGATTTTCAATGAGTTGCATTGAGTTAAGCTGTAGCGCGTTACCCTGTGCAAGTTAATGAAAATTCTAAATCGAGAATTAAAATTACGACCGCTTGACAATCAATCAGAATGGCTGTCAAGCTAGTTTTTTAGAGTTATGATATCGCTTAAACATTAGTTACTTAACTGCCTTTAGGTGCAAAAGAATAAAACCAAATAATGAGACCATTACGATTGAAATCGTTTAGTATAAAAATGTAATATTTTAGTACATGACATCGAAGATTGTAATTTATAAATGTATATACTTTGATATCACCTAGTGAAATTAGAGAAAAAGTGACGAAAGCATGCAAATTTTATCTAAAACAGCCTCAGGGGCGATTTCCGCTTCAGAAACCGAGGGTTGAAATCGATCTGCACTTCACCCACGTTTTCTACCTATTACTTTGGCATGACCGTCTTTAACGAATCTTACAAAGGGGTAGTTTCCAACCACGCGTCAGTGTATTTATGATTCTTGGTAATTAATTGATGAGCTCCGGTTCTTGCTAATAGTTCATGCATTTACATTTTTTATCAATTTTTTATAGTTGTTCGACGTAGAAGGAAGCAGGCATCATTTTCAAAGGGAGTGGGAAGGTGGAAATTTGGAAATGTAACACGTATTAAATAACTAATAAATTTATAAGAATTGTTGGCAACATATATATTATGTTTTTTACCTAAGTTTAGTGGAATAAAATATAATAAATAAAAAACATTTTTATTTAATAAATTCAAAAAAATGATTTAATTCGTACATTCATTTAAAAACTCAGTTAAGTTATTATAAAAGAAAGTCAAATATATACATGTAGAGTCTAATTTAACTAAACATTCATAGGATGCTGCGGCTGCAGAAGATTAGAAATTTTAATTTCTTAGATACTCATAGATTAGGAAGACTCGATTGACAAGACATATACGCTGTCATTGTTACAACTTATAATAATTATCTTTATATTATAAGTCGAAAATAACACTTTAAATTTTTTGTTTATCATGATTTAGTTAACTACATCAGCAAAGGTTTAAAAAGAAACGGATTAAGTAAAAAAAGAATATAGTTAAAGTCTCAGTAAATGTTGTTTGACCTATCCTAGCTATGTATATATGACTATCAGGCAGACGTACGTCGTTCCACTTGAGTCGCTGCTGGGAGTGAGCACTTAGCATGCTCTCTGTCACACCGCGATGCGATTTGCCTTCCGGTCTGAATCCACACGCCTGAGCTGTCTTTATAATGAGAGAAACAATTAGTACATATTATTCTATTGACGAAAATTGATGTCCTTACAGTTATTTTAAATAAATAAATATTCATATATTTGGATTAATATAATTTTTTTAATCTATTTTGCCCTGCTACTATGGTACACTATAAATGACTACAACGAATATAACATAAAATGCAAAATTATTTTAACTCTAGGATAAATACCACAAATTTTTTAGATCACTTCCGAAGCGGTGGGAAATTAAAATGAAACTATCATCAAATTCAACAGAAAATTATATTTTGTATTGTCTACCAACATTCATTCATTCAGTCATAATTTCTTACGTAACTCTTTATTTAATAAGATATACATTTTATTACATCTCTTCATTAGGTTCTTCTTCTTCTTAATTACTCAATAGAATCTAAACAAACCATAATAAAATAAAGTAAACCATAATAAAATAAGTGCTCGTTGTTTTTTATATTGCATAGAATCAGTTTTCAAGGCCAAATGTATACTTACTTACTAATAATAAGACAAAAACAATTAGTAGATAAATTGCATTGGGATATCATGGGCTTAACAGAAGTCCAACGGGTAAGGACACGATAACCCTAAAATCCGGTAATTCGTTCTATTTTCGAGAGGTCAATCAACAGTCCCGACAAGGTTTCGGGTTCCTCGTCGTACCTCGTAGTTAAAAGATAGACTGTATCCTGATGACCAACAAGCATATATTCGATGACTTCTCATTTCTTAGTGATGTCATTAAGTTTATGCCCGGGAGAGAACAAGGACTTGTAAGAGCTACATTGAATATTTATGTAAAGCTTAAGATGATGGTACCGCTCTGATAAGGTCTATTCTACTAAAACTCAACCAAAATTAATCAATATTCGGAATTCAATTACATAACGACTTATTCAATTTGAATTATTCAATGTTTGAATTCGCAAATGAGCAGTTTCTACACAAATAATTTCTTGATCTCTAATCTCATTCATTTATTTATACCAATAATAGGTATACACTTTTATAAAAGTTATATTATATAAATTAATTTAATTTGTTTTCAGTTTAGTTTGAACTACTTGAAACTCAATTACCATATCAGATATGTTATGATTTAAACTGAGATATTGATTCTAAGAAGGAAACATTTGAACTTCGGAAAAAAGTTAACTTTAAATAAATTATTATTTGACGGTTACATTCGGATCTTTTGAACAAGGGAATAATTTTATAAAGTGTTGCATGTTAATTTTCTACAGTTAGCAATGTCTACTGATGAAATCTGATTGTAACGAAACTTTTTAATTGAAACTTTTTCATAAATAAAAATATTTTACTTGTGTGACTACTCTAATTTATAATACTTTTTTCCCAATTTTTATGATTATCTTTTTATGATTTTCTCTCATGTTATCATTATAAATATCATAGTTGGATCAGTTTAATAATGTTTTCATATTGATCTTAAAAAAAGGCCTGAATAAATTATTTCTTGCTGGAATTATTACATGATTTACGGAAATATTATAAATCTAAAGTATCTAATAAATAGCATGTTGACATGAATATTGTTATAAATAATCTTGAATTAAAAATAATCTTGAATCTTTAACTAATAATTATGTTAATTGTAACTGTTTAACTGAAAAATTAAATGTAATTTCAAACCTAAACTCTGAGGTGTTGGGTGATTCGGCTATACATATTGAAAATAATAATAAAAATGTAAATATTTTGGAAAAAAATCAAAAAACTAATAAGTCCTCTACTGTATCAGTCAAACATAATTACTTTGTTTTTTCTGACCAATTAGGTCAAGGTTTTGGATCTCTTTTAAGTAGTAAATTAAATAATGTTTATAATATATGCTCACCTGGAGCCAGTTACCAGCATAATCTAGACAAAATAATTAATTTTAACTTGACTGAAAACAGTACTATTGTACTATTACATGGAGATGGTTTGTCTGTCAAGAAAATTGAAATTATTAAAAATATAGAAAAATTATTAAAATTACATAATAGGAATAATTGTAAATTTGTAATTTGTACATTTCCTTATTCATCATCTTATTCGGACATACAAAACAAGTATATATATAATTTAAATTTGACATTGTATAATTTGACATACCGTCATAGTGACGCATTGTTTTACTTTGATGTAAATAAATTTATTTATAATAGGTTTAGGATGACAAAAGGTACAATGTATCTGCCTGTATATTATAAAAAACAGATTGCTACTTTAGTAGCATTTAATTTAAAAAACTTCGTTATAAGAGATATAACGAAAAATGATTGTAATTTAAATAGTGTAGTACTGACAAAACATAATCGTTCCACTTTAAACTAAATTTTAAGACAAAGCCTAAGCTGTTTACTATTGTCCATCAAAATATACAAGGCTTAGGTGGCAAGGAATCGGAAGTGGAACTGTTTGTTCAAAAATATAACATTAGTTTATTATGCATTACAGAGCACTGGTTGTCAAAGAATAACAATATTATAAATGTACAAAATTATAAATTGTCAAGTTCGTTCTGTAGAGAGAAAGCTATTCGCGGTGGCTCACTTATCTTAGCTCGTAACGATGTAGTGTTTAAGTCTCGATCAGATATAGTGGCGCTCTCTGTCGAGCGAATTATTGAACTATCCTGCATTGAGCTCAATTAACATATTATTTTATGCGTGTACCGACCTCCCTCTGGTGATTTTGATGAATTTGAAAACAAAATGGAGGATATTTTAACTAAACTTTGTCATAAAAACAAGTCCGTGATTGTGTGCGGTGACTTTAATGTAGATATATTACAAGTAACTTCGTCTAGTGTACGTTTATTAAATTTGTTTAAATCTTTTAACTTATTGAACGTATTTTTTGAACCTACTCGCATTACTAGTGTTTCCTCGACTTGTATTGATAATGTGTTCTGTCGCTGTAACATTTATGAAGAGACGATAATGACAAATTTAAGTTCAGACCACTGTGGTCAAAAATTTTCTATATTAATCAATCGTGAAAATGAAAAGCCCAAAAAATTTACTTGCAGACCGATAACAAAAAACCGAACTAATGCTTTTAAGAATATTGTTGCGCAAAAACTGCATAAAGTAGACATGAGCGATGGCAATCCCAATAATTTATATAATAAAGTTTTCGATTTTTTGTTACAAGAATTCAATAATATTTTTAAACCAAAAACTATAACTAAATACCTAAAACTTAAATTTAGTGATTGGGCTACCCCGGGAATATACAAAAGTAGAGAAAAATTATATGATTTGTATGGTGAGAGGCAATGGAATCATGATCCCGTGTTCTTTAATAAAGTTAGAAATTTCTCTAAAATATTTAAAAACGTTTGCGTACATGCCAAGTCGATTTATATTAGAAATAAAATTTTAAACTCTGATGATAAGATAAAAGCAACGTGGGATGTTATATCTAGTGTTTCTGGGAAAACTAGGGCTGTTCATGGACCTATTAAGCTAAAAATTGATAATATTGAAATAAATACAGATTCAAATGTTGCGGCTACTTTTGAGACTTTTTTTAAAGAAATTCCTGTAACAGTCACGCGGAATTTAAATTCTTCACCATTTGATGCAATCGCGGAATTGACGAATAACGTAAGAGTCAGTGACAAATGTTTTGTTTTTAAACCTGTTTCATCAAATGAAATTGTTAAAACGTTTAGAAACCTAAATATGAACAGGGGATCTCTGGGGTATGTCAGTTAAATTACTTACCACTGCAACTGTTATAAATGAGATTGCTCCCCAATTATGCTTAATTTTTAACAAATGTATTGAAACCGGTACATTCCCAGATTTAATGAAAAATAGTAAAGTAGTTCCTTTGTTTAAAAGCGGCGATAGACTTGAACCGGGAAATTATAGGCCAATATCTATTTTGCCTACCTTAAGTAAAATCTTCGAAAAAATTATTCTCAACCAAATGACAGAATTCGTTTACAGCAATAAAATCATGCATAGTAAACAATTTGGTTTCACCAAAGGCAAGTCAACAACTGATGCGGGTGCCACGCTTCTTAAGCACATTTACGACGCATGGGAGAAGTCACAGAATGCAATCGGGGTATTTTGTGATTTATCTAAAGCCTTTGATTGCGTAGACCATCAAACATTACTATGCAAACTTAACCACTATGGTGTGCGTAGTGCTGCGCTTGATCGTATTGCCTCTTACCTAAATCAAAGAGTTCAGACGGTTGATGTAAATAATTGTAAATCGACTGGTTCTCACCTAAAGATGGGTGTTCCACAAGGATCTATTCTTGGCCCCTTTTTATTTTTACTATATATTAATGATTTGCCCTTTTATGTAAAAGGACTATGTGACATTGTACTTTTTGCTGATGATACCTCGCTTATTTTCAATGTTGATCGTAATAAAGCTAATTATGACAAAGTAAACAGTGCTCTGTCACGTATTCTTCATTGGTTCGAAATTAATAATTTGGTCTTAAATACTAAAAAAACTAAATGCATGGAATTTACACTTCCTAATGTCAATAGTCAAATTTGTAGTTTACGCCTTAACAATGAAGTGTTAGAACTGACTGACTCAACAATTTTCTTAGGTATAACTTTAGATAAAAAGCTCCAGTGGAACCCCCATCTCTCAACTCTCGCTGGCAAACTCAGCTCTGCCGTCTTTGCAATTAAAAAAGTAAGACAACTAACAGATATTAATACGGCTCGACTCGTTTATTTTAGTTATTTTCATAGTATTTTGTCTTACGGTATTTTATTATGGGGCAGTGCTGCCGAAATGAATTCTATATTTATTTTACAAAAAAGAGCTATACGGGCTATTTGTAATCTAAGAGCTAGAGACTCCCTAAGAGATGTTTTTAAAGAAATCGGTATACTTACGGTTGCTTCTCAATACATTTTTAATAATATATTATATATACGTCAAAATTTAAATACTTATACTAAAAACAGCGACAGACATACGATAAATACAAGAAATAAAAATAAACTCGTAACGCCTAAATTTCGACTTCAAAAAGTTAACAAATCCTTCATGGGCTTCAGTGTACGCATATATAATAAGGTTCCACAAGATATTTTGGATCTTCCTTTTCATAGTTTTAAATCTAAAATTAAAAGTATATTATTAAATAAATCTTATTATAAAATTCAAGAATTTTTGGATGATCGAAATGTATGGAACTTGGGTCGTTGACTCATTTGCAGGGTTGATGTTATAATGTATAAGTCAAACATTGTTTAATTTCATTTAAAAAGAGCAACTGTTGAGTTTCTGGCCAGCTCTTCTCAGCAGAACAGCATTCCGAGCTGGTGGTAGTTTACTCACAGACTGACTATACTGACCAATTTAATGTAATTGACGATTCAAAAGTGCGTGTAAATGCCTACTTGAATAAAGATATTTTGAATTTGAATTTGAATTTGAATAGTCCAAGGTATCAACATACGGGACAAATTGATGTCTCCCCTATTAACAGCTTTGTTGATCGAAGTAAGATTCGAACGACCACATATCCATATTCAACATATATTAGATGTTTGATTTTGTATAAACCGGACGATTTCATTCTATTTATCATTCATCCTTGGATTATAAGTCATGATAGTTACTATGCTATAAATAAAATTAACTATACAATAAATAAAGCTCCATTAACTATATTTACCCTTCAGATGTCATCTATGTTTCTGTATGATTGTATTGTATTGATTTTGTACCTGTATCTGTATTGATTTTGTGCCTTACCATTTTTAATCAAAATAATTGAGTAATTTATAGAATAGGTTGTTAATTCTTGATGTAACTGCATTTTTAATTACGACTAAGAACATAATTTTTACTTGTACAAAGTTCCACTATATTAGTGGAATATTATATATAGTTAGTATAGGAATATAGTTCCACTATGTAAGTGGAAGAAATTATTAATATAGTGGAACTTTGTACAAGTAAAAATTGTGTTCTTAATCGTAATTCAAAATAATTGATTAATCTAAATTAATTGATGTGCAACAAAGTGAAAAAAAAAATAATTATGAAACCACCGATACAAAAAGACCTCTAAAAAGAATAAAAATAATATTATTATATACTTATTGAAGTCGTTGCGTCGGTGGACCGCTGTATGTACTTTGACGACGGTGTCTATTTTACGAAGTTAATCATTGAGGACTTAGACTGTACGATTCGATATCATTATTTCTTTATTTGCCTTGGTAACTTACTTGCATTTTAATTTCTTCATTTAATAAACGGTCCCCCGACACAATGATTATTAATAAATTTAGTAGTAATAAATATAAACATTTAGAGTTAAAATGATTTACAATCACTAATAACACTATGATGAAGGGATTTATATTCTTGTTAGCTGTCGCCCGTGACTCTTTATGACTGCGATCATGAGCCATATAAATATATTTTTAACAGTCTACGTGGACGCAGTAACGGGCAACAGCTATCCGTAAAAATGTAAAAACTTTTGGCCTGCATAACAAGGCTTTTTTTCCAACATAGCTGGGAACAGCTACATATTGCATAAGAACCTCTCCCCCGCACGAATAAAACGTCAATATCTTGGAGACGACTATTTCTATTTCGACCAAACATGGATAAGAACCATTTCGATGAACATATTAAAAAAACCGCATTTAAATCCGTCCACGCGTTTGGCGCCAAATTTGCCACAGACAGATACACAGATACACAGATCGACAGGTCAAACTTATAACACTCCTCTTTTTAGTCGAGGGTTAAAAATTAAATAAACGTAGACCATAAAAGTTTTAGTGCTTTACGTTTGTATCATTTTTATAAACAGGTAAATTTTGCATTATAAAATATAAAAATTAAAAACATGTTCCTAAAATAAACGCACATTTCATAGAGAATTGTAGTATACTTTCTCACTTAGGTTTTAAACAAATATGTCTCTGTTACGTTTCGGAGTTACTTACCAAATGCGATCATTTTGTTAGTTTGACTGAAATTTAAAGCTGACATCACTGCTTGTTAAATGACTAATATAATTTTGTATATCATATTATATCCTCATGTTACGTACAATTCATTTCAGTTTAATGGGAATCCAATTAGAGGCTACGGTTGGCAAAATATCGTGTTTAACAACGTAACGAAAGATATGCGAACCTTTCATTTAATATCACGTGGCGTATTTTGTACTGTATATCGAAGTAAAGTCACAGATGGCAAAGAATTACAATTATTTCATTTTTTAGAGACAAGTTTATTATTCAAAATGTTTTAGTTGCATATTATAAGAAAGTTCAAATCGTGAGGCGTCGAAGCCGTTTAGACTTTTAGACAAAAAGAACGAAAATTATTACTATGTAGCAACCATTAACTGCTATTCCCACTTAATAGTATATTAACATCTAGTTGCTTCAAGTGGTTGTTGTATTGTCTGGAGAGTCCTCGCAAATATTTGGGTACGAGCCAAATTATACGAACTGTTTATACTGGTTTAACGTATCTCATGTACTTTCACCTTGAAAAAAGTAAATATTGTTGTTATTTATGTTTACTATTAAATTAAAAAAATAATAGATAATAATTAACACATTTTTTATATAACAAAGTAATTTTTTTTATTACCTTATTTAAGTTTTGAAATTTCAACATTAAAAAAACTTCCATTTAATTAATCCGTCAATTTAAAGTTCGTCAAAATCACGTTCAAAGTTTCCGTTGCCAACATACATACTTAAATACATTTCAAGCTATTAAAAGGCAATTAAAAATATGAAGTGTAAACTGTAGTCCTAAAGAAATTCTCATAGTTTTAATATGTAGTTTGTTGCATTGTAGCGGTCCAGCCTGCAACATCCATTTCATGGAATGTTAGTAGCGTAAAGTGATGACACTGGCAAAAAAGTGAACGAAGTTTGTTATAATTTAAGAAAAGAAAATCGACTACATTTGGAAATATCTCGGTTAGAGCCATACAACCTCGATAATGTAAATATGATTAAACTTAAATTCATATTAAAGCTTTTATGCAACAATAAAGAAATCCTTATTCCAATTCTCTACATCCATTTGAAATAATCTAATTACATACGAGTAGATGCAGAATGCTTGGAGATAAATGACATTGTACCTGCTTTGGGCCGGAAGATCTATTCTGATCAATAACTTAATAAAACGAGAATGTAGTGTTAGGACTTGTTTCAGTAATACACAGTACTTGCACTTCAATATTTCATATCCAACAACTTGTAATAGAATGGGCGAGACCGGCCCCTTACAACTGTTTTTTTTAAATTATAACACTATAATATTTAGGTGAGGGTAATTTATAATTTCATAACCAACTAACAGATGCTATTATTTATACCTTATAATAAGATCTAATAATTAAAAAAAGATTAAACATTATATTAAAATATCCTATGATTCTAATTCTTAAAGCATTTAACAGTAAATACTAAATAACATTCCATAATTAATTACGTAGGTGGCGCTACTCTTGTGTGCTATTTCGAAACTTATGAACTAAAACATGTAAATTCCGATGTATTTACCGTTTAAATACTTATAAATAAATATTACTAACAGTATATTTGTAATCAAAGTACAATCATAACCACTACCAAAGGATAAGCCATACCAATTAATTGATGCAGATCATTTTCCAGCGCAATTTACAACAAAATCTATCAATTGGCGATTTTCTAAGGGAGAACGTTTTAGACTGTAGCGCTGCAACTTGCAACAATTTAGCGCTCCTAAGAATGAAGTTCATGGAATCTTACTAGAATAAAGTGCTGATGCTGCCAGAGCATGGGGATTAATTTTGTAATTTAATTCATTTCGGATTGCAACCTAGCATCGGCGCAGTTTTAGATTGATCCTAAACTATGGCAGAATGTAGTTTAGTTATGAAATAAATTAATTTTAAGTACCCATGTCTTATTTTTTTTGCTTGCTTTGCTGCGACCATGTACAGGGTTATTTGTAATTAGTTGACCACCTCTTGCAGGCAGCCTCTTTACATCAATCCCAACAACATTTCTTCTACGACTTTTTAAAATTAAAAGTTTTTAAAATTTAAATTTTCCCAGATAAAATATAGTTAGTTAATTGCCTTAATAGAAATACTCTAGACCGAAATATAAATAAATAAGCTTACATGTTTGAAAATATCTACATGTATGTTAAGCCATGTTAAGGTTGTTTAAATTTATATAAATTTAAAAGAGCTTACAGTTTTTAATTTATCGTAATGAACAAATATTTTCGTCTCATTTTATATGTTAATGTTAACGATCAGACGCGTTATTTACAAACATACTGAGTTCATTACTCATTGTGACCACGTTTTCACGAAATTTCACATGAATATATTCGTATTAAACGTTTCATATTTTACTTGTGAATACGGCCTTCACATAATTTTATAAATCCGTGTTTTTTTGTGATCGCATTTAATTTCTGTATAGAATAGAAGCAAATATAATGTTTTATATCTTTGTTTTTATAATAAATAATAAAATGCCCACTTATATAGTTAAAAATAAAATCTGGCCTTTTCCTCGTGCGTATCGGTAGCGGGTCGATACTTTAAACTTTCGTAAGTTTGTAACGATGTGTTAGATTGATTACAATGTGCTTCAAGAGTTAAGTAATTTTGAATAACATATATATTAACTTTTCACTTCATATATATATTTCCAAGAAAGAAGTAGTATATTCCTGTTTGTAACAAGTCGCATTGTTTAGAATTGCTCTGCTGGGATACGTCACTGCCTTGTCTTAAAAAAGTAATTTGGCATTTCTTTATATTCCCGAAATCATGCATGTAATCACATTATATTCCCTAAGTCATGCATGTAATTACATTATATTCACTAAGTCGTGCATGGGATCACATTTAAATATAAAGCGATGCCAAATAACTTTATTTTGCTTTTTATATCCATAGAATAAAAGTCTTTAGAATTTTGCAACATACGCTGTTTTATTTGGTTGGAATGCGGTCCTTTGTATAAATAAATCATAACAATAGGGAACATTCACGTATTTTTTTTTTGACGTAAATTAATCATTTACCTCTCTATATCGTAGAAAAAAATATTAATAGGCTTGAAAAGATTCTAGTTTTTTTTCAAAGTGAAAATTAAAACATTGAGTAAATTTGACCCGTTTAAACACCGCCATTTTGCGCGCGCTTTGCGTGACGTCAAATGATACATCCAGTGAATGTTTACTATGAACTTTTTAGCAATATCATAGATATTTTAAGTTTTAATTGCTTTACAAGTCATGGAAGAAGATAAAAATCATCTTACGAGTATTGTATAGTACCGGAGTGCAAAAATAGTATTAGAAAAACACCCGACAAAGTGTTTTTTGTATTCCAAGAGATGCGAAAATACAAAAACAATGGTGTACGGTAATTAAAAGGGATAATATATGTCCTAAATCGTGTTTATATGGTTGTGAAGATCAATTTAACGTAAGTATACTTTATTTATAATAAGTTTAATCTAATAGTTTAAATTTATAGTAAGTATTAAACATTAGAAAATTTTAGTTTAAAATTAACCTAACCTATCTTACAAATTTCAGTATAACTTTCTATAAAAACCGTAATCTTTTTTTGTTTTACGCAATTTTTATGGTCTGTCGATTTATTTCAGGTTAAGGAAGATACAGCAAATTGTATTGAATATAATATGTGTAACGAAACAACAAGGAGAAAGATGTAATCTAAGTTTGAAGAAAGGAGTTGTTCTTTATATATTTTTGTGGCAAAAACAACAGCTGATAGAATGAGAATGTGCATAGTCAAAAGGCAAAGATTGACATCGGTTAATGAAGCCTTTTAAGAGTTAGCTATCAAAAGTAGTGTTTAAAAAAATTGGTGACCTTTACGAAGAAGTGATATAGGTAGTAAGTCCTAGTACTGCCCATACAAATGTCTGTGATATTAATCAGCCAAGACTCAGTACTTCTCCTATTGAATGTGATGATCATAAGGCAGAGCCTTGCTTTTCGCATATTAAAGATAAATTACCAAGTGACTAAGCTGTGCAAGTTAATATTAAACCGAAGTATGGAAGTAAAGGTTTCAATGTAAATATACCTGCTGAAAAACAAAATGTAGCATTGTCACCATTTCCTCATTTAACACACAACATTGTTACACAACAGTTTTAAAAGTAAAACTATCTGTTTTAAAAAGAAAATTGTTTACTGAAAACACAGCTGATAATACTTCTATAGCATCTTATATCTTCTATATCTGCTGATTATCAACCAAGTTATTATCTGAGTCAAGTGAAGTGAAAAATGATTCAGAGGCAGAAACATTTTAAAAATGTATTGTGTAGTAGCATGCTAACTGCTATTCAAAAAGAGTTTGTAGGTATTTGTTTTGTTAGAGTTGTTTGAGTATTTAGAAAATGTTTTTAAGATTACCTAAACAATTGTATCATTTAATAAAACTTTTAAGCACGAAAATATAGGTTTAAATTATTTATTTTTCTCAGTCACACTGATACCACAGTATGAACTTAAACGCCGATATATTGAATGGTGTGTCAAATGACGTCACATTTCCTTTCGACCAATGGTGGCGCGTTTTGGAATTTTGAATTTCGCTCCCTAAAGTTACACTTTTCATAAATTATTTTATGGCCTTAAATGATTAGTAAATTAAAAAAAAATGATTTTATTATAATAAGATGATAAAAAGTAATCGAAAAAAAAATATTTGAGACCATTTAAATTTTTTTGCATGTTCCCTATTATTCTTCCGCTACAAGAACCGAAAGCTGAAAATGATCATCACTTCACCCACGTTTTCTACGTACTAATTTGCCATGATCGTCGTTACAGAATCTTACAATGGGGTAGTTCCTAAGCTCGCGTAAGTGCATTTAAATGAATCCTGTTAATTAATCCACCAGAATTCTAGTTCGTGTAATTTGTCAATGCATTTATTATCATGAAATAACTTTTGTAGTTTTTCGCCGTCAGAAAGAGGCAGACGTCGTAAAGGCCGCTGCTTTTAAAGGGATTAGGAAGGTGAAAATTTGGAAGTGAACACGCATGACATACTCAATTAAGTTATACTTGTCATCGGTCCTTAATAGGTATGCAAAAATTCAAATTTATCCGACAATTCAAATTTGATCAAAATCTCAATCAAAGTTTCCTTTACAAATGCAGATAATTCTGAAGCATAAGAATTTAGCGTGTTAAAAAGAAAGAGTTTGTAAGAGAAAGGAATAAAGTAAATCTCAGTAAGAGTTGTTTGACCGAACCTACCTATGTGCATGCGAGTATCCGGCAGACGTAAGTCGCGCGTTCAACATGAGTCGCTGCTGCAAATAACCTAGTGAGTACTTTGCAAGCCATACCGAGGTGCGATCTGCCTTCCGCTGTGCATCCTCATACTTGAGCCATCTTTATAGGGTGGGATATAATTAATACATATTATTCTATTATACAATAAAAAAAATATATTTGAATACTTATATAAACAGTATTTTTTTCCCTTTCTGCGTTAAGTTAAATTTACTTGAATCTGAATAAATCATAAGTAGATAAGTTCTTGTGGTTCTATATTCTGTATGGAATATCTTAATTTCTAATTTTGCGTTTATTGGTTGCTGGGATTCATCCTAAACTAAACTTTAAAACTAAACTTCGAGAACCGTGTACTGTAAGAAAATAAATAAATTGATGTCCGGTTACTATAAAAACGTTCTATGTCTGCTTAAAAAAAACGTTTTCATCTAAAGAATTTAGTGTTAATTTAGTGTTAGGTTTAGTGTTATTTAAATTTAAAAAGAAAAAAACTTATAATTTCACTAGTATTTTTTACTTTACACTATTAATTTCTCTTCTACTTTACACACTTACAGTGCTTATTATTACATATAATAAAGGGTTTTCATTCTATATGTCTTATTTTTATTACCTTACTTTTTACTGTTCAAAACATTTAATCGTTTGTTTTAATTTGGATAAGAAACAAAAAGGTTTATTTGTACTTTTTGGGAACACACTTTACGCCGTGAATATTAATTACATACTTTACTTAATTGCTGCCATTATTAAATACGCCAAATGCCTTCACGCGTTTTATTAATTCGTTTAATTTTAATATTTTTATTTCTTATGATATGTATGTACTTGTATTCTAAATGTAAATTATATCAAGTAAAAAGGATATTATACCATGACCAACAAGCATCAATTCCATGGAGTCTCTGTGATCAGTTAACCTTCTTAACACTTTAAGGACGGGAGTGGTCAACGACTTGTAAAAGCTTTATTGAATATAATTCTGTAGTTTAACGGTACCATCTGATATGGTATTCTTTACGCCCTAGTTGGATTCAAGTTTTATAATACCCAACGTAAAAGTAAAATTTAGAGACTCTCAAATCGTAGTTTGAATCTATTAGCAAAACGGAGTGCAATCTTCATCTGACAGGTCAAAAATACCACGTGCTAAATAGACTAAATAGTCAAATCAAATTAAGTCCGTGCAACAAGATGTTCTTCGAGTAATAATGTATTGTAAGCGCAATAGGACGAAACCAAAGCTTCAGAATGTTTGCAAGATAATGTTTATCCAGTAAAGGGGACGTATCAAATCATCTTATTTAACGATCTTGGCAGAGTTTTAAGGGATGATATAGTCGTTATGGCGGAATCGAAGGAAAATTTTAACGAAATGCTCAGTGACTTCTATATTGTTACCCAAGAGATGGGTCTAGTAAAATATTACATTAAAATAACCTTGCCAACCAATACAATAAAATAACCCTGGACGTTTCTTAGATCATGGCATGAAACCGTTTTTCTTAAAATGTCAGAAGTGCCTACAATAGCTTGTCGAATTTTTGTTGCTTGTTGGTTGACCTTAAAACGTCAGATTATTAAATATATATTTCTTACGATTTTTAATTTTTAGGTATTATTGTAAAAAATATGTTTCACATTTGTGATTAATAGGAGTAAATATATAAATTAAAGAAATTAACATATTCAATATCAGCGAAAATTAGAGTTATTTACCTACCAAATTATATTACCTTCTTATCTTCCAAGAAATCGTATTCATTTAATTGGATTTTATTGCAAAAGTCTATGTCTAGTAAGTTCATAGATTATACAAGCGAAAATTTGCAATGAAATTACTGTATTTACTTTTATTCATAATTTAAGTTTATATCCAGCGAAATTCAACTAAATTTAATCGATTTCGGAATTCAATTTGATAACGACTTTGATGTGAGTTTGGTTGGAATTATTCAATGTTTGAATTCGCAAATCAGCAGATTCTACAGAAATAGTTTCTATTACACTAATCTCGTTCAGATGTTGAATTATGCTATTAATAGGAATCACCGTTTATATCATAAGAAAAATGATATTGTATTTGAGCTTATAGTTCGAACTGATTTTAAAGCAAAATTGATTTATTTATAATTGTATAACTTTGTATAAAAGTGTATATCTGATATTTTCATAATTCAACACTTGAACGAGATTACAGTAATAAAAACTATTTCTGTAGAAGAAAATAAACTTTCTTGTAGAAAACTTACTATGGTCGTAAGCATTCTTCAAACCAATTAGTTAGTTCTCATTATCAAAGTAATATATTTATACAACAAATTAAATTATTCCGATTAATTTGTTTTATTCCGATTAAATAATTCCGATTTTGTTTGAAAATATCTTAAAACATTTATAGCCATGTTAAGCTTATTTAAATTTATATAAATATAGAATGTAAAAAACCGATACGGGCAGGGATTCGAACCCGCGACTACTGGGAAACCGTCCCGTCACTCTACCAACTGAGCTACCGTATCGCTGTCCGCTTCGGTGAATTAAGCATCCTATATGTGATCGTCTTTATCGGGACGGTGGTGACATCTATTAGGTTTCTTTCGAAAATCCTAACCAATGTTTCTAACTTTGCAGTATAGATAAACATTGAAAAGATGCCACTACCGAAATCAATGTTTGAAAATATCTTAAAACATGTATAGCCATGTTAAGCTTAATTAAATTTATATAAATATAGAATGTAAAACATACAAACGTATCGGTTTTTTACATTCTATATTTATATACATTTAATTCCGATTTTTTATATTAAATTAAATAAAAAAATTACATAGGGTAATTGCACTGTTTATGTGGCTATAAGCATAGTAAGTTTCAGACAATCAGAACTATTTCCTGTAATCAGTTGAACCGCTAGATACAAACTTAGAATTGTTTCCTCAAATTTCGATTGGACATGTTACTTTTGTTGTTTGATTTTGACAATAATATATATGACTCACGAAACGTTATATTTATCCAATTAATATTTTTTTTTTCAATTATATTTGTTAACTTTTATCTAAAATAACTGTATTTTAATAATAGTAAATGAGCCCGCATTTCATTTAGATATTATAATTGTAAACTCTACTGATAAAATCTGATTTTAATTAAACTTTGTATTTAAATAATAATGTAATAAATATATTTCTTCTTGTGTGATTATTCTGATACATAATATTTTTTCCCAATTCTTATGATTCTTCTCAACTTAATCTTATGACTATAAATGTCATAGCAGGATCAGTTGCAACTCTAATGTTTTCATATTGAGCTTAAAAAGTGTCCTCAAATATCTATTTTACTAAATAGATAGATAGATTTATGGAATCTAATGTGTCTAATAAATAACACATTGACATGAACACTGCTATAAATAAGGGTATAGCAATATAGCGGTACATATGACGTATCAATTTGTCTTCGTCAATGCGAGTCTACAAATTGATGTCTTTGACAGCTTTTCTGATCTATGTGGGATATGAATATATATATATATATATATATATATATATATATATATATATATATATATATATATATATATATATATTCATATATATCTACGCGATGAGCCTAGAAATTCAAAACGAATGGGTGACCATAGGAGATTTTTGTATTCCACTAGCTTTGAAATGGCGCACCCTAATTTATGATTGGTCCCCAGCATTATTAAAATTCTATCTTAATACATTCCAAATGACTCTCCCAGATCAAAGTAATTTAGTAAGATGGGGCAAAGCCACCGAAAAGTCTTGCAACATCTGTGGGGAGGCAATAGGAACCGCGAAACACCTATTAGTAGGGTGTAGGGTACTTCTAAATAAAGGTCAATACTCGCGTCGCCACGACAAGGTATTAGAAATCATACGGGAAGCGGTTAGTCTTTCAGTAGCAAGAGCGCGGAAGGGTATATCAACCACCAAACGATCTATAGAATTCGTAAAAGAAGGCTCCTCCAAAAAATCAAAAGCGAAGCCTTATTCAATATTAGGCGCGGCTCCTGATTGGACTCTCATGATGGACACGTATGAAAAGCATTACAAAATCCCTGGGGATGTTGGTGTTTCGTCATCCAGACCGGACTTATTCCTGTATTCGAAATATCTGAGGCGCGTGATACTTGTGGAGCTTACTGTTCCTTGGGAAACAAACATCCCAAGGGATCACACATTCAAGCTCAATAAGTATTACGAACTAACCAACGAACTGATCAGGAATAAATTTATAGTTAGTTTGTACGCGGCATTAGTAGGTTCTTTCCAAATTTGGTTAGGTAGGGAGAGGAGTGTGGAGGGTGAAGGTGATCGTTTTTGCGCATAACAAAGGGGCCCCTTAAACCTACTCCTGGGTCGCAAGTCCCAAGCACTGCTTGCACTCCTCTCCTTGCAACGCGATGGGCCCGGCACCCGCACGGTGAATCCATGGATTGCTAAGAAGCTTCGTTTTATGTTTTGTATGGTTACTAGTTTCAACCGACATAATTCCAACTACTGTCGATCCTGGAATATAAATCGTGGCTGTTTCATATAATGAATAATAGTTTGTAAACTTGAGAAGAACACTACCTTCTAAGAAAAGTTTAAGTTAGGTGATAGTTTAAATAAAAGATAAGTTGGGAAGTGTAGGTTAGCTGCGAAATATTATTATGGTAATAGTATCCCACTGTTTTATAGATTTTTTAGATATTTTAAATAATCATAAATTAATTGATAAGTGCAACAAAATAATAAAAAAAAAATAATGAACCTACACCAAAATATTTTTAGACCAGAATACGCATGCACAATTCTTACAAACATGTTAAGTCTGTATTATTAAATATAAAAGCACACTCCACAAATGTAAGCGCACATTTCATAAAGAATTGTATTATACATTCTCTCTTTGGTTTTCAACAAATTTTAAAATACTTTTTTGGCTTGTTGAATATATTGTGCAATTTATGCAGAAGAATTTAAAAAATATTTCTTTGTACTCTGTACAGATATCCACGTTCTGTAATCAAAACAAACTAAGAAAACACTCCCGTTTTCAAGAATAGTATACCAGCAAGTAATTAATTTTATTATATTATACATTTTGGTGATAATATTTTCTGAGAGTTTCGGAGACCCTGATTTAACTAATGCGATAATTTTGTTATTTTGACTGATAATTAAAGCTGACATAAGCTTGTTAAATAGTTAATATAATTGTTCTTGTTTTGTACAATGCACTTTGTTCGGATGGGATTGCGATTAGAGGCGGTTACTGTTGGAAAATCAATCTTTACTATGGTAGATATCCCTTACTTTATATGGTAATAAAGTATAGAGACGTATTTTGTATATCGAAATTTGTATAGGGAGTATTCGGTCCGTATATTTTGAAATTTGTGTTAGTTACACAAAATATAATTATTAGTTTCATATTTTACAAATAGCGTAACAAACCGCAGCTCGCGTAATGTTTTCTATGGTTTTTTTTGACAGTAACTCAAAAAGTTTCAATGATTTGATGATGTTTGATCATACAGATATAATACATAATTGTATATTAATTCTATATGGTTGATGGTTTGGCTTAAGATATCCAACTGACAGCAGACGTAATAATGGTTTATTTGGAAAGCTCTTACATTGAAGTGGTCAATTTTTTTTAATAAATCTTAGTGTGCCGATATTATTAACAATATTGGGATCAGAAGATCTTATCGTTCTCAACAAAGCCTTAATGCAATTAGACTCTAAAACTTTACGAAGGAAACTACGGTTTATGAAACAAGAAATCGGACGTGAGTGCTCCAAGTTAGTGTGACCTGTCTTCTTGCTTCTAAATCACAAGAGCAAAGTCTGCGAAATGGCTCGGTTATAAATGCAAAATAAAAGTTCAAATATCAGATATCTACAATTCAATAATTTTAGATGTGCAACAAATTTTAACGGTGAGGAAGTTCTTATTCAGAGGATTCCGATAATCCCAACGACTTAAATCTGATAATCCATGACGATTAACAAATCCTTAACTGTTTGTGGTATGAATTGACAAAATGATTGTTTTTTCTCATAGTCAATTATTATAACGGGCATGTTTACAGATAACCATCTGCCTTATTTTTTCTTACCACTCACAAAAAAACAAAAAAAACGTTAAATACGAGATGTTTCACTGAAGAGTGCTTTGAAGCAAAATTTTTTTAAAAATTCCATAAAAAAATAACCTAATAGTGTATTTTTTTTTAAACCTAAACCAATCTGTTCAATTTTGACTGACTGTGGCAGAACAATGTTTGGCGGATCAGCTAGTTCAATTATAGTAATTTTAGATTTAAGAAATAAGTTTGTTAGTTATTATGTTTTATTCGGTTGCACATTGCGTGCAGTTAGATTCTGGAGAATTCGTTTAGACTTTTAGATATAAATAAAGGACGAAAGTTATTGCTAATTGTTAACCACCAATCAACCCAGACAGCCATTATGACAGCTATAACATTAAGCTGTTTCATTTGGTTGTTATGTGGTCTGGAAAGTAATATCAAATATATGGGTACAATACGAAAAAATCCCCAAACTATTCAAATTTTTTTATTAAATTTAACTAAAATATTAATCATCATGGATCAAAATTTTAAGTCTTTTCAAGTATATCAATTTTATTTGCGGCTAAACTCATAAGTATAAGTATTCATTTAGAAAATACTTAGCCCCTGGAGGTTTTCTATATATAATGTAAAAGCAGTGGCTGGTAATTTATGGGTTTTTCCTTTTATAAACAAGAATGTTTAAAAGATAAAGGTTATTCCATAAAGAAAAAGTAACTGGGAGTAACAGAGAATACGCTTAGTAATAATGAGTGTAACATCTATTGAAAAACAGCATTTTTTGTAAGGTTTAATGGATATCTAGGAAAATAAGGTATCCTTTGATAATTTTTCTATTTTTCTAACTTCAAACATAAAAAATATCATAATTAATAAGATTAAAAGATTACATATTGCAATTCAATTACCTTAATATACTAAATGTATTAATGGATTTAAAATATGAAATTTTCAAAAAAACAAAATATTCATCACTCATAAGTGTCTAAAATTTGATTTGATTTGATTTGATTTGATTTGATTTGATTTGATTTGATTTGATTTGATTTGATTTGATTTGATTTGATTTGATTTGATTTGATTTGATTTGATTTGATTTGATTTGATTCGATTCGATTAAATTCGACTCGATTCGATTCAATTCGATTCGATTCGATTCGATTCGATTCGATTCAATTCAATTCAATTCAATTCAATTCAATTCAATTCAATTCAATTCAATTCAATTCAATTCAATTCAATTCAATTCAATTCAATTCAATTCAATTCAATTCAATTCAATTCAATTCAATTCAATTCAATTCAATTCAATTCAATTCAATTCAATTCAATTCAATTCAATTCAATTCAATTCAATTCAATTCAATTCAATTCAATTCAATTCAATTCAATTCAATTCAATTCAATTCAATTCAATTCAATTCAATTCAATTCAATTCAATTCAATTCAATTCAATTCAATTCAATTCAATTCAATTCAATTCAATTCAATTCAATTCAATTCAATTCAATTCAATTCAATTCAATTCAATTCAATTCAATTCAATTCAATTCAATTTAATTTAATTTAATTTAATTTAATTTAATTTAATTTAAATTTATTTATCTTTAATACATCACAATTCATATAGACTCCTGCACTAGCAGTGCTATGTTGCAGAAGCCAGTATCCTCCCCTTGATCACAAGTTACAACAAATTATGCCCTTAGGAATGAGTACTTAGCAATTTAATTATAAAAACCCAAAAATAAATAAATAAAGGAAAAAAAAATAACAATGTGAGATTTAAACAAAAAATTACAAACAAAAATAATAAGATTCAGACAAAAAATAAACATTTTATATGTTTTTCACTGTTTTATTTTAACTATTTTATCATTTATCGTGTGTGTGTGTGTGTGTGCGTGAGTGCATGCGTGCGGGCGTGCGTGCGTGTGTATGTGTGTATGCGAAAATATGTTTGCTTGTGTGTGTCAATATCACGCCCGCTTATGATTATCATTTGACTGTACTTAATAGATTTTCTGTATCATTTCAATCTAAGCATTTTAACCAGCAAGTATTTTTTCCTATAGTGTATGGATATTCAGAGTAGTAGTGTTGAAAAGTGTGTTAATTTTAATATATATGTTTCTGTAATCTTACTGTCAGAACATCAGCTTGCTTATAAACCGCAACAGTGGGATGTCTATAATGTCTTTTAGGACTGAGCCTTCTCTGCAAACATTATATTAGTCATACCACATCATACCAAACTATTAAATCACAAGGAATCGTTATAAATAAAAGTACTACGTAGATACTTATGTAATGATTACCTCTGTACATTCAACTCACTCTGGTGAACAAACATACTTAACACGCTTATAAAATAAATGTTTCCTTCAAAAATAATAATAATATTATATATTTGACGTAAATTAGGGTATTATAAAAATGCCTTTATAGTTTTATATTTAGTTGTTTTTAAATTTTTTTTTTTTAATATTCTAATATATTTTTTTACTGCTATTACTCTCGTTACAGTTTTTAAAGTAATTGTAATTTTGAGCAAAGTACATGTACATGTTCTTATCAGTCAAGTCAATTAAAAGTAATATGTATAACAAATATTTAAATATGAATATCAAACCTATATAATAAAACAAAAGAAATTAAAATAAACATTTTATTAATTTTATTTTAAGTGTATTTAACGTCTATTAAAATATGTATGTATGTATGTAGTATGTATGTTCAATACATAAATAAATTTTATCTAAAAACTAAAATTTGGTTTTAATTTTTTTTATGCAGTTTTGGTATTCTTTTGAAATCCTGTAACAAAAACTTAAACGTATTCTTGTCAGCAGGGATGATATTTTGCAGATTATAGAATAGTTATTTGTATACCTGAAACTGAACTAAAATGCGGTAATCCTAACAACCTGAATCCATTTTTTGTACAGACATATTTATATCGAGTAAAACGTTTCAATAGCTATATTGAGTTATACTATAGTAGGTAACGTATTGCTCTTGTTTACGAGGGTCTTAAACATCAAGTATTCACATTTAAGAGACCTTGTCTAGCATAAAACTCACACGTTTTGAATACACGTTATGAATCGAACATTCTGATTGAACCATTCGGTATCTTTAACTGTCTGTCTGGAAATTTTAATCTGTTGGAATTATTTAGGTCATTAATAACAAACACTTAACCAGTACCTAACCAGTTTCTGTTTGAAATTTTCAATGAGAATAAGTGAATATATAAGGAGAAGATTGACTAATCTCTGCGAGGTGCCTCTCTCCTCTTTGCAATTCTCATCTCTTAGCCATCTCGATTTCCAAATTGTGTCTCATCTAAGTTTGTTGTAGAGTAGCCATGTTAGATACGAATACTTGACTCACAGTGAACAATCCGTACGAGTTTTATTCGCTCTCAGTAGCTGACCATGATGAGCACGTTGACACCATCTGCCTAATACCTCAGGCCAGGGAAAGCTCAAGTAGTGAAATGATGTATGTAAAGTGATCTCGGGTATCTCTGACCCCACCAAGCATAAGGAGAGACGTTTTTATGTAAGTATCAATTTGTTACTTTTGTAATTTTATGTCTAACTTGTTACTAGTAAACATTATATTTGGACTGGGATCCAAATGCTAAGATTTAATGGTTTTTTTATTTGGTTATAAAATTTTATAACAAAAAAAAAAGGGGTGTTGACCATGTTGACAAGTTTGTAAGATCTTATGATGTATCGGGAAATTACAGAAGATGGCCGCTCACTCTTTTCATCTGACTGTGAAACACTGCAGAAATAAATGCCAAAATTATTCAAAAACTCAACTGTCCTAACATCAAACTAAATTGCAGAAGTTTTATCAACGATCTGGGTCTGGGTAAACTGTTTTTCAGATTTAAAATCAAGATATAAAGCACTAGCCTCTCTACAGTTCTCCGCAAACGAATTGCCAACCGTATTCGTATCCAAGAAGGCCCATCGGTTAAAAAAACAGCTCCAGATGTGAAGCGTAGATATCACGTTTGTCGGTCAAAGAAAGTTCGCAAAACACAATATATCTGTAAGATGCGCAAGAGCCATGTGTGCCTGGATCATGCAAATTTTCAGTATGAAAATTGTTTTGAAAATAAAAGCTATTGAAATTATAAAAAAATAATTTAATAATTGTTGGTTCAAAGGCGTTATTAAATTCATTTTTTATAATTTGAATTGAAAAACACCAACATCATTAGAGTCAATTTATATAAAAGCTATTGAAAATGGTGAGGTTAATTAAAAAGACTGATTATTTTAGCTTAGAATATAAGATATGTACCTAATGTTCTCTCTCTGAGATCTCTTTTTTTCTAGTTTATTTCGCATGTTTGTAAACATAAGATTTTAGATAATGCCTTAAAACGTATAAGGAGTTTAATAATTTTTTTATTTACTTTTGGTTTTTGTAAACTTTGATTCGAAAACATATTTTATTTAAAACCCTAGAAAAAATATGGCTGTACTTTATTTACTTAAATTATTTATTTCTCATTTATTAGTTTTATAAATCTTTTTTAATTTAGTTACCTACTATCCAAGTATGCACAAAGCAATGGAATTTGGACTGATTTATATCAGGCAGATAGATGACCACAATTCCATTAAATGGGAGTGGAATATCGAGATTAGACCAAACTAGTTATGTTGGATAAGGAAATGAAATACCTAAGTTAGGTTTGAAATAGTTTTAGAGAATCATTGGATGTTACAAGATGAATGATCGAGATTATTAATTAGGATGAGATACAATTTTGACAACTGGTAGTGTTTGATCACGTGTCAACACTTAGTGAAGCCAAATTAAAGCGACGTTACTTACTTTTGTATATATTTTTTTAATCTTTAAAGCTTATATCATATGTTATCATTCAAATATTTTTTTTAATTTTTAAGACGAATTCTTTTTAAATAGTTAAAAGATACAACGATTATTGTTAAATTAATATTTGTATTTTTCTATGATGTTAGGCTGTTGTAGGTTGATGTAGGTAGCCACTTATTAGGCTTGCTCGACTAGGGCAGTTTCATCCAATCACGAAAAGTAATAGAAGTAAGTGAAAGAAAGTGTTTTCTAAAAAAATATATAGCAAGTGCCATTAATGTGTTTAATTTTAGCCCGAGCATATTATATCATCACATATAAAATATTTATCAAACTCACTGGTTTTAACCTACGGGACAGTTTCCCAGAGGTCGCGTGTTTGAATCCCGTATCGGTTTATTTTTCATTCTATAATTATTTATAATTTAAAATACGCTTAACATGGTTAGATAAGTTTACAGATATTTTTAAAAATAAATTCTATTATAGATATGGTATCTTTCCATGTTTATCTATACCTACTTCAAAGTTAAAAACTGTTTTTATAAATATTTTTGACATTTACGTAATATTTACCTATCAATTAGTTAATCATACAGTTAGTTACTAAAATAATAACTATTTCAGTTAATTGAAACTCTAACCGAAATATTACGAAAATAGTGCGGTTTATTATGTATTAATAATTCATTATAGTGGAAAATTATTCAAGAGAGCTTAAACAGTTTGAGTAATTTATATACAGATTTTGCAGAAAATTTACATTATTGCACGAAATAGTAATAGTCATTATTAACAAGTTCAAAAAACTGAACTCTACTTGTAAATTGATTACATAATTAAGTCTAAGGAATTAAATGACCAACAATAACCCAGAAGAAACCAACCGCTATTGAATATTTTGGCCTTGTTTCTCACCCTTATCGTTTTACAATGCTTCATGAAACCGGTCCACAGAGTACAAAACTTAGTTTAATTAAATAATACCATCACATCTTTGTCTAATGAATCTTGGGTAATAAGTATATATACTGTGTACCGCGGTGTAGATAATAAATGACACTAACACATTAATTTAATCGGAACTGCTATGCTACATGGACAAGTTGACTTGTTTGATATAAAAATATTAAAAATAAGGTAAAAGCCACTGAGTATTTTATCTAGGTTATAAAAATTGAAAAGGTCTCCACCACCCTATTCCGATTAGAGATTCTTTTGAAACCCTAAACAAATAAAGCGTTTAATTTAGTGTTCGTTAGGTCAGTTGTATGTAGCAATTATAACTTTAAATAAAATTAAGTGTTATATGTATTTATGTCCATATATATTTCGGTTTTGTATAGGATTCTTAATACGTTTATTGTTTATAAGTATTATCGTTATACCCATACTTACATTTCAGCTTGAAATTTCTTAAGAGCCAGAACATAAAAATCAACTACTTTAGATTTTTCCTGCTTAAGTAAGGAGCACGATTCGAAAGAAAAACCTCCCATCCATCTTCTGTGTTACAAGAAAAACAACAACGAATCAACCCCTATGTACCCTGAATAAATATATAATGTTGTTTCTACAGGTTAGTATTTAAAAAAAAAATCACGAGTATATATTTAAATAACACTATTTTAAACGAATGAAGGTCACATTATACATTTTAAATTTAACCTGGCTTTTCGAATGTTTTGCAACAATCGATCCCATGGAAAGTTTTATTTGAAGAGAATATTTTAGATATACTTATGTATTCAGTGCTTTTCTTAACGCCTTTTCTTAGTTCTTCAGTTTATTTGTATTTGAATTGTCTTCATCATTTAATATTATGAAGTCTTTTTACATGTTGTCAAAATTTACCTACAAATGAAATTATTAAGATTGTATTTGATGTAAAGATATTCAAAATCTCTATCTGGAAGACTGCAACAAAATCAAAATTCCAGTATAAGGTTGTTGTATAAACTATGTCAAGAATAATCTAATGAGTTTCGTTCGCCAATTTATCAAAGCTCTGTGGTAAATGCATTTTTGGAATTGTTTTGATAAAGAAAAATGTTTAAAATAAAAAACTTATCTTAAAAATTTAAATGGTATTTTGTATACCTTTCACTGGTTCACTAGTTAATTCATTTAGCAAATTCGCTCATCGTGACTTTAATCTTTGAAATATGTACTCAAACCTTTTACGTATAAAAAAGCATTATAATGGTTTTTAAATCTATACGCTGGTATTTCGTTATTATTCAAAATATAACATTTTAAATCTCGTCAGACCGTAGGGCAGCCGTTTAAAAGGGTGTGGCAAATTGCATCCTAAGTGCTTCGTTAAATTGCTCTTGAAGACGCTAAGTGGAATAACATCCATCTGCTTAATAATTACCTACTTACTTACTCAAATTATTTTTATTTCTGATGTATTAAATTTTCACATTAATGAGAGTATAGTATACCGTACTATATTTGTAATTTACGTCACTAACCCTATTACAACTAATTGTCAGTATAATTTCAATTTGTAATTCAAATTTCGTAAAACATAATAATTATATTTATATATATTTTCCCAGTTTTATTGCGTTAATGAAATCGGAATGTACCGCAATAGTTTTTGGAATTTCTTTTCATCTAAGTGTTAAGATTTCTACAAACTTTATCCATACAAACTCCTTAAAATATTTTTTATTCCTTAAATGTTATGATACTTAAATTCTTTGCAATATTATTATCATTTGGAGTGTCTTAAATTAATCTAACTAGGTAGGCATGTTTTTGAGATTTAATATTGGCTTTTTTGATATAATGATTAACGTCAAATGATAACATTTTATTATTAAAAATCGTAAAACTAAAAGTCTCGATGGCTGGTAATACGCTGATCGCATATCCGATCGCGAAGCGGATAGTGATACGGTAGCTTAATTCGTAAACCGATACGAGACGATTTCTCATAGGTCGCGAGTTCGAATCCCGGCCCATATCGGTTTGTTTTACATTATATATTTATATAAATATATGAAGTTACTTTGATGAAAAAAATGATGCAAATAAATCATACCTCTATTGTTACTGATATTTACTTGAAAGTGTAATAGATTATATGACCAAGTCTTAACATAAGATTGCGTGTTGCTCGTTACAAACAAAGAAATTGGCTGATAAAATTTTGTCCTATCGCAATTTTTTGCAATCTTTAATTTTAGTGTTTACGTACATATATTAATGCTACAGAATATTTTAGAGACATAAACCTTCTACGATATCATGTTAATCAGTGAATAGTGTTCAACTATTATTTAGAAGCTTTTGTCTGGTGTTATCTCTGTGTAGATTATAAAAGCAGCTTTCGTCTTTTTAAAAATTGAGCTTCCCTTAAATGTTTTTGTTTTTACAAGACAAATTCTCTTTAGAATATAAGTGTAAGTACATTGATAGATTTTTTACCTAAAATCTAAATATACAATATCATCCGTTTTGTTTTATTCAAATAGGCTCTTTAATTTTTCAAAGTATTTTATTTTATATAACATTCCAGTTACAGAAAGTTATAAAAAATCACTAACAAAATTTATTTTTTCTTATCTGGTTGAGTGGTTTCTTAAAAATACTCTTAAAAGCTAAGGAAATAAATAACCTTACTCGTGTTAATACTTTTAGATGATTTTTTTATTTGTTAACTCGATATGTGAGTAAAATATTTTTTTTTTTTATTTTCATATAATAATAATAGATCATCATATTTAACAAATTGATTTCAAGTTTTTAGTTTATATTTATTTTCGAACTCGATGTTTCAAATATTTACAGTTATTTTTTCCATGGGAAGACTAGAAGTGAAAAGTTTACTGACACAGCTAAGGTATTAACTAAATAATCTAAGGGATAAAAAACAAACTCGATTTTAATATTTATGAAAATTATTTAAAAATGTATTCTAGTTTTGGATTGTGCACTTATTTATAATATGGTAATTTCATATATTTCTTCTATATTTTTAATATAAAATATAATATCATTTCATTATTTTATTTTTTCAAATAATTAGGTAATATATTTTTATATAATATTCTTTCGCAATATATAATATTTTTAATTAAAACCTTAAATAATGTTTGCCGGATAAAAATGATCAATAAAAATCATCTATATGGAAATTATATTTTTTTCTTTTTTTTTTTTAATGGAAAACATTAAATACAAAATTTTAAATTATGTACAATCATAATTTTTATAATTTCCTTTGATTTGTTGAGGTAAAATATCCGTATTCTAGTTAAGTAATAGCTAATACAGGACAATATTCAGCTTCTAAAGTGTGTCTCTCTCCGTAATACCACGCACTGTCTCTAATTTCCTATTCAGTCTGTTCCATTCACATTTTTTATTACATTTTTTAGTATTCCGTTAGCCACAAAGGGTTCATTCTAAACGAAACGTATTATTTCACATTTCTATGTCGGATTATCCGCCCTCAATAGCACTTACACAGGTATTAATAAGTTATTTTCTTGTTAAGTCACAGTTTGATCGACACTGTTTCCTCCGAACTGCATGAAAAATAATTTTCAAATGTCCGTATCACAAAGTTATACGAGTATTTATTTATTTATATTCTTTATTGTAAACCACATAAAAAAAATACATTTAAACAATTACAAATAAAAACAGGGTAAATACAAAAGGCAGTCTTATCGCCTAAATGCGATTTCTTCCAGACAACCACATTGAAAGGAATTTAATATTAGTGCACATAGATAGGTGGCTAAAAGTTTTAAACATTGTAAACATACATAAAAATAAATACACATTAATACATAAACGTAATACACATATAATTATATACAATACATAATTAATTAATAAACTAAACAATACCAATTAAAATTTATACAGTGCTTATACATAATAGAGAATTAATTATACACATAAGTAAAAAATCTAATGATAACATTAGAAAATAATAATAATAACAAAAAAAAAAAAAAAAAAAATATATATATATATATATATATATATATATATATATATATATATATATATATATATATATATATATATATAATAATAAGTCGTCTCAGTTTTTTCCTGATAAATAATATTCCTTTACAGATTTTTTTAAATATAGGCAAGGATTTAGATTTTCTAATAAAGAGAGGCAGTGCGTTGATTAATTTTGTCGCATGGACCGTAAAAGAATGTTTGAAAAATTTTGAGTTATGAGCTGGCATTCGTATAATTAAAAATTTTGATGATCGTACATCAGCTGGCAGGCCAATAAACTGAAATCTCTCCCTCAGATATGAGGGTGATTTCATGTGAAATAATACACAGTACAGAAGAGAGAGAACGTGTAGATCCCGGCGGCGGCGAATTGGAAGCCACTTGAGTTTTTTGCGAAATTCAGAAACGTGGTCATATTTTTTTAAACCAAAAATGAACCTTATAGCAATATTTTGGAGTCGCTCAAGTTTGTTAAGTTGGTCCTCAGTTAAATTAAGATAGCTTGCATCGGCATAATCGAGAATAGAAAGAAGAAGAGAGTGTGCTAACATAATTTTGGTAGGAATCGGCAGAAAATGTAGCAATCGCCATAGAGATCCCATAGCAACAAAGATTTTTTACTAAGTTCTTTGATATGACTAGTCCAAGATAATGTTTGATCCAGGTGTAGTCCCAGATTTTTGACGGTGGAACAGTAGGATATTGGAACATTGTTATATATAACTGCAGGAATGCTATCTCCATCTATTCTTGCAATCATACTGGGACTGCCAATAATAATAACCTGGGACTTGACAGGATTTATTTTAACTCCATACTGCTTACTCCGCTCAGAAATTGCAGTCAGGTCAATATTAATGGCAGATATGGAAATGTAAGATCTTCAATTCTGGAATGTTTGTAAATTTGAAGGTCGTCTGCATACATGTGATAGAGAGAAGATATATATTTAGTAATAGATTCACTTGTTGTAACTCTTGAGAAACGGACGTGTTTGCCAAATTTCCAAATATTTTTATTGTTAATTTCATGGTAATTCCACCTCTATATTTAAGTTTAATACGATAATTAGTGGTGTGCAGTTTATAAAGTGCATTGTAATAATATAACAGCGCGTGCGACCTCTGCGCTAGCCGAGGTAGGCTCCACCTCACCGCGACAAAAAGAGACGAGTTCATAAAGCAAATAATTCGTCCTTGTCGCACTACAGCAATTCTGCATCGCAACGCACCTGTGAGTCATACACCGTCTAGTTATATTAATTTAAAGCTGCAAAACCCTACCTACATCTTATATTTGTTGCATTCATACGTAAAATTAAATCAAATATGAAATGCTCGGCGTGTCCATCACTTATAACGGACGAAAAGTTTTTAAAATGCAGATTATGTTCAGATCACTATCACGAACAATGCGTAAACATATCGAAGAAGCTTTCTCCCGAAGTTCGTCGGAATTGGCAATGCCCTGCGTGTCATAATAAAACACGTAAAAGCGACAACACCAGTTAGGCCGACAACATCGCCGAACTCCAACTCTGTTTGTAACGTAAATGTAGCACGTCGTGGACACCGCGAACCGCTTGAGCAGCGCATCGTCACTAAGGAGTTAAGTTGCCCACCGCCTTGCTTAACGCGATTAGATATACGTCAAATTATCAAGGAAGAGCTCCGTACATGTCTAACCGATTGCATTGTAGAGTTTAAGCGCGAAATAAATCAACAACTACGAGAAATGAGAAGCGAATTGAGTAGTTTTCATGAATCTATTGATTTTATGAACAATTCATTTGAAAAACTTAACTCCGAAATCCACGCTTATAAAGTAGATGTTCAAAGTGTAAGGAAGGAAAACGAAAGTCTGCGCAACGATATTGCGGTGCTCTCCGCTCGCTTCAATCTTATGGAACAATTATCACGTTCGTCCAACATTGAAATCCAATGTGTGCCAGAGCACAAAACGGAAAACCTTATTAGTACAGTTAAACAACTAGGAAAAATCGTTTCATGTCCGATTACTGAAGCCGACATCTCGTACTGTGCCAGAATTGCAAAAAGAAACTCAGACAGTCCTCGACCACGTTCAATATTAGTAAGATTAACCAGCCCTCGCTTACGCGACACGTTGTTGACGGCTGTTATTACATTTAATAAAAAACATCCTGAGAATAAATTAAACTCTAGTCATCTGGGTATTAATCAAAACAAAAAATCAGCAGTGTACGTCACAGAAAACCTGTCACCAGAGAACAAACAACTTCATGCTGCCGCACGATCTAAAGCGAAGGAATTGAATTATAAATATGTCTGGGTCCGTGGTGGACGTATATATATGCGAAAAACTGATACCTCAGAATATGTTCATGTTCGTAACATGGTTACGTTAGGAAAATTAACTATTTAAAAAAAAAAAACCTTTTATTCATTAATTACTTTTGTTATCATTATTTTTTGTTATACAATTCTCATCTCTAAATGTGTATTTTCAGAATGTAAGAGGTTTACGCACTAAAACTGGAGATTTATATCAGAATATTCTTTGTTGTGATTACGACGTTATTGTCTTATGTGAGACTTGGTTAAATCATACAATTTTTGACTCGGAATTATTTTGTGATAGCTACGTATTATACAGACGTGATCGGGAGAATTCTGGTTTCCATAGCAACAAATCTGGTGGAGGGGTCTTGATAGCCATTTCCAAACGATTTAACTCACGCAGGTTATCGCACATGGAAAGCAACTGTGAGGACTTGTGGGTGGAAGTAAGTATGAGTAACGAAAATAGTGCTAATTCTGCTTACATTTGTGCAGTATATATACCTCCAACTGTTCAAAAGCATATTTTAGAACACTTTATTCAGAACAATATTAAAAACCTAGAATCGCGCCGTAATGTTCTAATAGTAGGAGACTTTAATTTAAGCTCTATCGCTTGGCACAATGAACGGCAATCATCACAAATATCACCATTAAGTTCGCTTAATACTTTGTTATTAGATTTTATCGCTCTTAATAATTTTAAACAATGTAACAGTATTCTAAATAGTAAGGGAAAAATTCTTGACCTCATTCTATCAAACGAAAACATAAATCACTTGCAAGAAAGCCAATATGTTCTTAGCACTGTAGACCTGTATCATCCTCCATTAGAATTTGTATATTCAAGTAATTGCTTGGCTAGTCTTCCCCTAAAAATTTCCAGTGATAAGTATAACTTTTATAAAGCGGATTTTTGTAAAATTTTAGAAGAGCTTAACTGTGTTCAATGGTTAGAAGAATTTTCATCTTTGACGAGTGTTGATGCTATGGTCGATAGATTAAATTATATTATAAGAGAAACTATCGTTAAATTTGTGCCAAAATGTAAGAATACAGTACAGAAATACCCTATTTGGTATTCGAAAGAACTTGTACGTTTACTGCATGAAAAATACAAAATACGCTTGCAGTTTCGTAAATATAAAAACCCCCTGGATGGAGTATCTTTTGTCTCCTTGAAAAAACGTTGTTCAGCTCTAATAAATACGTGTTATAAAAAATATATTAAGAAAATAGAACACTCGCTTTTCGAGAATCCTAAGGTATTTTGGAGCCACGTTAAAAATAAACGCCGAAACAAAGGAACTTATCCTTCAACAATGTATCTCGGCGACAGTCCTGCAACAGATGGTTCTGGTATATGCAATCACTTCGCTACATTTTTCGGGTCTGTTTACAAATCTAGTTCACGTACAGACCTAGAGATAGATGCCGCTTCGTCGGACGTAAATTTTATTGATAGAGTATCATTCACCCTTAACGACGTACTTATGGTTTTGAAATGCTTAGATCGTACAAAATCCGCAGGATCTGATGGGATACCGTCACTCTACGCAGTAGAATGCCGAGAAGCTCTCGCGTTACCTCTTTCATTAATATATAATACCTCAATTGAAACCGGTATTTTTCCTAGCGCATGGAAAGAGGCTAGAATCGTTCCAATTTTCAAATCGGGAGAGGCCACTGCTGTTGAGAACTATAGGCCTATATCTATATTACCCGTCTTCGGTAAAGTATTCGAAAAATTGCTACGACCGCTTATATCATGGCATATTAAACCTTATATATCTCCGCATCAGTTTGGTTTTTACAAAGCTCGTTCTACTGCAACTAATCTTGTATCATTTGTGACACTTTTGACTGAGTCTTTAGACTCTCGCATCCCGGTTGACACTATATATACTGATATAAGTAAAGCTTTTGATACCGTGGATAATAACATCTTAATTCGTAAGCTCTCCCGATTTGGAATTACGGGGAACTTGCTAAAATGGTGTGCTTCGTATCTTCAGAATCGTACAGCCAGGGTTGTTGCCAGTGGATATTTCTCTGATTCTTTTTCGGCCTCCTCGGGCGTTCCTCAGGGTTCAGTGTTGGGGCCAATTATGTTCAATATGTTTATAAATGATATAGTACCGCTCTTTCAGCATTCGAAGTGTTTTCTTTACGCTGACGACCTTAAACTTGCCAAACAGATTCAATCTGAGACTGATACTTTGCTGCTACAAGCTGATATCAACCGCTTAGTCAATTGGTGTGAAGAAAACAAATTGAAACTTAACATTGACAAGTGTAAATATATAAGGTTTTCACGTAACGTACAAAGCGGCTCTCAAGTGTATTGTATTCAAAACACAAAACTAGAAGAAGTGGAAACTATAAAAGATTTAGGTGTTCATTTGGATAAAAAATTGCGCTTCAACGTCCATATTGATAAGATTGCCACAAAAGCTTTTCAAATGCTGGGGTTTGTCATTCGAAATTCAAAAGACTTCAAAAATCCAAATACCAAAACCAGACTTTATTCAGCATTTGTCCGATCTGGGTTAGAATATTGTGTTCAAGTCTGGTCACCACATTACGACGTCCACATAAAACGTATTGAGAGAGTCCAAAAGAGGTTTCTTTGGCATTTGTCTTACCAATGTTACAAAGCTAGACAATTACCTTCCTATAGCGACCGATTATCTTTTTTTAATCTTGAAAGCTTGTCCAATCGTAGACATTTCCTTGACCAACTGTTTTTGTACAATTTGGTAAATGGTTATTTAGACTGCTCCCTTTTAATAGAGAAACTACACTTAAATGCACCTAATAAACTGCCTCGCCGCACAGCATTTTCTCCTTTTTGTATAAACACATCAAAAACTAATCTTGGTCAGAATGCTACAATGAATAGAATTCAAAAACATTACAATTTACTCGCAAAGCAAAATGATATTGATATTTTCTCGGACAAACGTCTAACATTTAAGCACAAAGTTCTTGCAGCTATCAAGTCCACTCCGCTATGTTAATAGTTAATTTTGTTTCTTTTTATTTTTTTTATTTTTTAATAAACTTTAATTGCAGCTTTGGAGGCCGTGCGTTGTCGTCTGATCGTGTCTGTATAATGTTTTGTCATTGTTATATTCAAGTCACGTTAATTTTCAAAAATTGTACTAGTTTGATTTCTTGTTGTATTTAACGTTTTTTATTTTTATATTTTCCCTTTTTAAATTTTCCTTTTTTTACTAAATATTATATTAATGTAAGTTAAAGGCATTGGCCTGCATTTATCCAGTAAATGTCCGTTCAACCATGTCGTGGCGACTTGTAAATAAAACAGCACTTAGATTTAAGCTAGACTAAGTTAGTATAAACTTTATTTGGTGTATGTTTTGTAAGTTGTCCTTAATAAATAAATAAATAAATAATAAATAAATAGAATTTATGAAAATTGAAAATAATAAAGTAGTATGTATTTTTCCTAAAAATATTGCATAGGTATTATAAAAGTTTAATCAAAATTACTTTCCCTTAATTATCGATTTAATTCATATTAAAACATACGTAGTTAATATTCTCCTACCTCCATAAAAAATATATACAGACCGACCGTTTATAATCCAACCGCGTAATATAAGTTACATAATGCTCTGGTGATGCTATATACTGCCGTACTTTTTTATTCGTACTACCTTCTTTATTCGTACGCTTTTTATTCATACGCCGTTAATTTGTTGATTTGTCACTTCTTATATTGTTACACATATAAATGCATTTCAAAGAATAAACGACAGCGGTTTCGATGAAGCTAGGTTACATATATATGTCACTTGATAAGCCACTGAACTTAATAAGACACATTTTTTTAAGGCAGTGTTAAAGGCATTGATGAATTTGTGAAGACTCCAAAAAAACCCAGTTAGTATTAATATTTATGTTAGTGTGACCTTATCTATGATTATATATAGATTTACACTTTAAAATTTAACTTAGAATATGTAAAAGGCATACTAGTATTTAGAGCAAAAAACATTGTATCTCTTTTTGCAAAATAAACGGGGACAGAGTAGAATAAAATTTAATACAATTATAGTTTATAAGAAGAAGTATAGAAAGCATGTTTTATATAAAAATAATATTTTTAATATATTCACTTAATGAAAGAAACAATACACACAGTGCAAAAGATAAACATTGTAATTTTTTTTTTTATGTTAACCGAAGAACAAACGTGTTTGCTGATCACCATATATTAAGTGATCACGGTCTCTTGCCATATCAGAGAAAACCAGAGATTTACCGGCCTTTCAGGAGGGTGGTAAGAATGGAATTTTAAGTGTGATATTGGAAATGAGTGTCAGGAATCGATTTATACAACTCTTTGGATCACTCTCCGTGACAAATGCCGTAGAATTCTCATAAAGACCATATTACTCCGCATCGCTAAAAGATCAAGCCTTTTAGCCTTTTTTCTCCGACAAATGAGCGCTACGTCATTGGGCCCAGTCGAATATTAAATGTTTATACTAAAGCAATCCAGACCAAAGATGGGAACAGTACTCCATGTGGAAGCGGACTTCATAAACTGCATTTATAAAGCCTTTATAAAAGTGAAGCATTTACTGTCTGTTAATTATGCTCCGCTTCTGTTTCAGCTTAAAACATGGATCTTTATAAAATCACGTGCCATCTATAAAATAAATAATGCCACAGTAACCTATATCTTAATACTAACTAGCATAGCTTGGAGTCTCGACATTTTTATTTATAATTGACTTCAAGAATATTTTTTTTTTAGAAATTGAATTGAAATCTACTTCAACAATGAGCAAAGTGTCTTCTTTAAGTAAATACACTAAGAAGTAAGTTAAAACATTTCCAGTACAAATACGAGTCATTCGTAATGTTATGTAATGGATATTATCGTCATAAAACACTGAAGCTAATTGACAGTCCAATTAAATTGCAAAATGTATGTTAACTGGAAATAAGCAAGGTATTACTAGTTGTATGTTTAGTATCAAATCATGAGCATTTTTGTTCTGTTGGTTTTCAATTTGATGAGAAATAAAAGTTTTTAACCCAATATGATATTATGATTACGAACCAATTTTTACTAGAAATTATCTTTTTCCTTGAAGCTGAACAGCATTTGTAAGAAAGAGCCCAAGCTTTTTTTTGTACATACTTTGCTATAATTTAATTCTGCTTTCTTAATTTATAAAATTAAATATTAAAAATATCTATATTTTGAAATAGTTACTTCCTCTACAAGCACAATCCATAAAAGCCACCAAGCGTTACTTGTTTTAGTTTTGGGTATAGAAACAATATTTGATTATATGTTTGTAATCTAGAACATTTTAATATATGTTATCGAGGATTTAAGGTTAACTAATATCATGCCGTAAGACATGTATTTTCTTTAACTTAGAGAAAAAGTTAAATCTGAGAAGCAAGAAATTGCTTTATAAACCTAACAGTTAAGAAAACAAACAATAATAACGGAGAGAACAAAAAACCCAATACGTTATTTGAGTTCTAAAGAAGATCAAATTTCTGTTTAAGTTATTTAAAACAACTTCGTTTATATTTGGTAAAATGTTCTTTAAATATTTTGTGAAAAATGAGAAGTTTAATTTTTTTTAAAGTAACAAAAAAGTAACTGACTTTTCTAATTTAAATAATTTTTATATACATATTCCTTAATATATATAATACGGTGCAAGTATGTTCTAATATTATGCATGACGTATTAAAAATAAATAAATTGTTAAACCATTCTTAAAACAGATTCCAACACAACATTTTAATGAGTTGCGTGCCCGTGCGACTGAATGTGATCCATTGCATGTGCTGAGTGTGTGTGTGTGTGTGCCTGTGTGTGTGTGTGTGTGTGTGTGTGTGTGTGTGTGTGTGTGTGTGTGTGTGTGTGTGTGTGTGTGTGTGTGTGTGTGTGTGTGTGTGCGTGTGTGTGGTGTGTTTATCGCTCATAAAAAAGTGCCTGTGATTCATCATATATGTTTCTTTAGGTAGTTATTAATTTTATTTTTACAATTTCTATATGTGAGGAAACATGTTAATATTTTTGGTAGCTGGAGGAGGAAAGCTAAACATAATGTCATTTAGATTGTGCAATTTGATATATTTAGTGAGTGACCTAAGGTAAGGTAAGGTAAAGTAGTATGAACGAAGCGCTTTGCTTCGTCTTTTTTACTTCGTACAGCGAAGGACTGGAACAGCTTGCCTGCGTCGGTATTTCGGACCGAATACAATGTGACCTAAATTATGTAAAAAAGGCATAGCTATGATTGCAACTGTTTGTAAACTAAACTTGATATTGAAGTTTAAAAACTTCTCTTTAAAACATCATCTGCATTTCTTTTTAAAACCGTAATAGAACTCAGCTGGTCGATTGCTCTCAATTATTGAACCACTTTGTCTGTATACCGCAAATCGATATTTCTCGTATTTCTGCACTTTGGATGTTCTTATTGAGTTGCATTTCTTTTAATATTTTATTTAAAGTATTTTTTTTTTCAAAATTATAATGCCATGACTTCTTTAAATTTATGATCATGAGGACTCTTCGATATAATTGAATTTAAATACTTTTATTACGGATAGAAAGGATATGCGGCTAACGATATACAGCTGTATATGTTGCCATATGTTTTGAATATTTACATAATTCTTATAAAAAAAAATTTTTATTTCATAAATTTGGTGTGCTTAGCTACAGCCATATTATAACAAATTCCCATAAATAGTATGACAAGAATAAAACTTAACGTAAACACCATTGTATGTAACGTTTTTAAGTAAGATGGACTTGATCAAATAAACTATAATATAATCATAGATATCAATTATGTAACAACTAACACGGTAGAAAAAAAAATATTATTTAGGAATTAATTTTTTAGATTGCAGGGTTTATATTAGGCAGAAGATAGATGTAAATAATTTCACTTAACGGCAGTGGAATATCGAGATTAGAACAAAAAGACATGTTGGATAAGGAAACGAAACAAATGATTGATGCGATATATGAACAAAAAATAATTATAAATAAAAATATTTGTTAATGCATTTTAGAAAAATATTGAGTGTTGTTGAACTAGTCCTTTTTACAGTTCAATATACCTTTCCATATTAATAAATTTTAATATACATAAGTAGCTTCCTACTGTACAGTATCGACGATCTCTTTAAAAGATAAAAAAACAGCTATTCTAAACTGTCTTAATATCCGAAAATGAAACATATTCTGAGTGGGGTCTGGTGAGTACAATAGGTGTCGATGTCATTTTAGTACAAAGTTATTGAAATATGGGAAAATTGGTGTTATCTCACAACGACGGGGCGAGCATTATTGTGAAGAATTTAAATTAAGCAACTAACAATTCTAATCAATATTTTGATAATTACCTTGTTTATTATCTTGCACTTCTTTACGGTAGGACTCTGATGATGTAACTACAGATGGACAGCGTAAAGTAGTTATTATAGCTATGTTTGTTTTGGTAAGTGAGTATTACGGATGTCTAAACTCTACCTTTCTTTCCTTATGTTCTAGTATATTCCTTCACAATTATCGTAAATGGCAACGTATTGGCAAATCTGAATTAAAAAAAAACTCTATTGATGACAGCACCACTTACTAACACGAAGACTTTCAGCTTGATTATCAGCTAATCAATAGCCGGTAATATTCTGTAAACATTGCAAGTCTTCCTTTTCATAATTGAGAAAAAGAACCACGTTTGTTGTATGAGAGCCCCCTTAAATAATTAAGTTATTTTATTTTTAGTATTTGCTTTCATAGCGGCAAAATTTTAATTGTCTAGCCATCATGAACCATGAGCTACAGCCTGGAGACATACAGACGGACAGCGAAGTCATAGTAATAGGGGTCAGTTTTTAGCTTTAGGTGCCTCCAAAGAAGAAGATATTCATAATATAACATTACACTACGACCTCATAACAAGTATATAATTACCCTTGGAAATTATATAAAAAAGAGAAATATCGTGTTTCCTAAAAAAAAACCAAATCCGCATAAAAATATTTCTGATAATAAAAAAATATATTTCTGATCTGAACTCAATTTATAAATTTACAATAGAATTATGTCTAAATCAAGTGATAACCAAATCCAAAAGTAACAAAAAAAAGTACTGTACTTTACGCATGGAGGTAAATTACAACAGTATTTGTAAACTGTTTAATCTCGGGGAATAACATTATGCAAATACCTGTACCGAAAACATCTGTTACTAGGACATTGCGCCGTGTGTCTCACACAAATCATTTTAACCTGAGGTCAGTTTAAGGAGGCAGAGCTTAACGGTCATAAAATACAAACTTGGTGTTAAATAACACCATATTTTTTTTGTCTAGTTAATCTGTATTATAAGCACAATATTACCTAGTCTACCGTACTATTAAGGTATTATAAGACAAAATCTATTAATATACACCAATCATTTTACATATGTGATATAACAATATTTAAAATGAGAGTTGCGGGTATTCTTAAGCAGGTGGTTGGGATCTATTCCTATGAATAGGAACTTAAGCTTATGAATTAATGCGTTATACTCATTTGAGAGCGGAAGTTTTGGAAGTGTTAATAGTGAAAGATTTAATTAGATTGAAAACATTGTTGTCCGTTATACATAAATGTTTTACTATATAGGCTGCAATGTGTACTGATAATAATAATAATTATAACGAAAACTGTTATACAGGTAGTCTGTATTATATATTAAATTTAAATTATAAAAGACAATGTGTATGTGTGAACACAGCGATTCCAATTCCGAGTGAGAATCAGAAAAAAAAACATCGCAAGCGAGCCGGTCCGATTACTGTGGGGGACACACGGCACACCCCGCACTAGGGAGATGAAGATGTGACAGTCGTAATTACTTCAAATTCTGATCTTGTGATTTAGATGGGAGGCATTATTATCCGAAATACATTAAGGTAGCTTTAATTCCTGTTTATTAAATAATAATATTAATATTTTTAATAAATTACAAATTAAAATAATAACTGAACTAGATGTCTTTACCACCCCCATTAATACAGAGCTCAATTTTAAAATCTTAAACAAATAAAGGAATTGAATTTGTATATTTAAGAACGTATGTATCTTTCTAATAAAAAACATTAAGTGTATATAGAATTTAAATTAAGTGCATAATGTATTTCAGATTTGTACATTTTTTTCACGTAAAAGAAATATGTTGTTTTTACTGATAGTCGTAACCTATCCAAACGATAAATTTAATCTTAATTCTATTAAGTATTTATTCACATTCTAAGTAATAATAATGTATATAAACCATATTTCCACTTTGGCCTGGAATTCTTAAAGAAAAACAATCCAAATCAACTATTTCAGGTTTTATCTTGTTTCGGTGAGGAACACTTTTCAAAAGAAACATAGTACATCTATCTTATGTCAGGGGGTGGCAACAACAGCAGCTTCCATCTCATATGTTTTAACCCTAAGTAAAAAGTATAATGTTCTCAATATAGGTTTTTTTTTCTTTTTTAATTCTTTATTTTTGTAAGGGCTTTTACACTGAGATGTATGTGTCAGACATATTGTACCTTATATAACAATTAACAAAAAACTCAAAACTAAACAACACATAATATTATAAAGATGTATATTTATACACAACAATCAACTATTATAAAGTAATCTAAATAAATTATACGCTTCTTCGGAGTTTGGAGGATCCAAAATATTATGGAATACATTCAAATTTGTTCTGTTTAAACCCAAGGATGTAATGAATGCTTGCCTAGCCGGTTCGTGCTGAGCACACACAACCAAAAAGTAGTATACATCATCTATCACACCGCACTTATCGCAATAGAGTGAAGCCCTTTTTCGCATGATATTACCAAACTTATTCGTAGGAACATGTCCCGATCTAAGTCTGTGTGCTAGTACAACATAAGTATTTTCTGCTCAACCTGGTCATACAACACCAAGGTACATGAGGACGCTCACGTTGAACTACCCTATACCATATTCCCTTTTCTAATTCTAATTATCTATATATAATTCTAATCTAATTGATTAAGTGAATAATATCTATATGTAATTGATTAAGTGAATACTATTCTGACTAATTGAGGGTTGTTGATGTATTATAGTTCAAAATGTCGTTTGTGTAACTAAATAATATGAAGCTTAAAATCTGCATATAAATACATCTTAATAGCTTGTAATGCGGTAGCAAATCGAACCTTCAAACTTTCTTAAGTTTAAGAAGTTAATCTGGTTAGAAATTTAAGATGGATGGGTCTACGCTATATAAAGTAAGTCTTATAATCAAAGTGTAAATGTTCTATAAACTTTCTCTTGTTATCTAAATAAAATTAGAGTATTTTTATCCCCTGGAATTAAAAATGTGAGAGACTAGTTCCGTATGTGCTTAATATTATCTTTTTGATAAAGCATTAATGATTGGTGGTCGGATAGTATTATTTAATAATTCATAATATTTTTTTAGTCACATTAAAAAAAAGCATTATTGCCATTTAAAAAATACAACATACTGATGTTTATTTAAATTATAACAAGAACAACTTTAAAAATAGATCAAAGGTAAAAACGATGCATTAAAGTTGAAAGTAATTGTTAGTGCAATTATTAGAAGTATATCTTTATGTGACAATTTTATTTTGTAAATTTATTAAATTATAAACCGACTGACAAGCTTCTATCCTCTCATAATTTAAAACCCTATTTCTAAGTGAAAACTACTTTAATAAATTAAATCATACGAAACATTTACCCGTATTTTTGAGATGTAGTGATTAATCAGTTAATGGTTTTTCACTCTTATATTTTACTACCTTTGTCTAAAGATTTCGATTCGATTGATTACATTGGAAAACTTGATCTCTTCTGTTTTTACATTTCAGTAAACACTTTTCTCTATATAATATTAGTGTTCATTCGTCTTGTTCAGATATCCGTTGTTACTTTCTTTCGTAAGTAGCGGAAAAAATAATTAAAATGCTGTAATAAAAACATATTTTTTTACATAAAAAGGTTGAGGGGTTGCATCGGAAGGCTCTTAAAAGCTAATGAGATAACCTCGTTCGCATCAATACTATGAGATGAATGGACTCCATTGTATTCAAGCACAATTGAATAAGTATAACACTCCTACTAGAAATATTAGTATTGTGTCTGTTATTCTTTTGTATATTTTTCTATTCGTTATTCGATATCTGTGTAACAAGGCATTATATTTTTTCTAGTCATGAAGGGTTTTAAATGAAATGAAACATCTCAAAGATTTGACGAATTTAATTCCTGAGTTTTGATTATATTTTTAATTGGAACCCAAATTGTGAAATGATCTTCTTATTTGACTCTCAACGGACTTTATACGGTAAAATTTTATGCACTTACCACAAAGAAGTCAGATGATAATTATGGTTAGATCTGGTTTAAAACGGTATAAATAAGAAAAGTCATTTATGCTCGGTATTATTATTTATATGGAAAAAATTAAACACCAATGAAATCAACTTTGTCAAAACACTAGTTTAATTGCGTCTAAATTGCAATTAGCATTTATAAATAATAATACCACAGCCATTATGCGATCCTAAGTAAACATCTTCGTCGTTGATGTCGTTTTAAATAAGATTAAGTGGGTTGAGGTAATTAAAATTAAACAAACTGTTGAGTTAACTGAGAGGGTATTTAAGGTTGTTTACAGAGAGCCAAAACAGAATATACTAATAATTGGAATAGTACTAAATAACTAAACCTTAATTTTAATAATAATAATACGGGACAAATTACACACACTGATTTAACCCATCAGTAAGAAAATTATTTGCTTGTGTTAAGGGTGTTAGACAACGATGCAAATACATAGAAATACACATTATAAATAGTGCGAGTATATTTAACGACCAAACCCAAAAATACAGACATCTACGCTCATCACATACATGCCTGTCCCCGTCGGGAATCGAACCCGAGCCCCATTGCGTCGCTATACGTTATCGTCTGCGCTAATCACTCGACCAACGGAACAGTTGAAGGGACTATAGAGTTCTATGATATTTTTATTATCCTAGAACTCTATAGTCCAGGGTAGTCCAGGGTAGTCCAGGGTTTCCAATGTAATCAATCGAATCGAAATCTTTAGACAAAGGTAGTAAAATATAAGAGTGAAAAACCATTAACTGATTAATCACTACATCTCAAAAATACGGGTAAATGTTTCGTATGATTTAATTTATTAAAGTAGTTTTCACTTAGAAATAGGGTTTTAAATTATGAGAGGATAGAAGCTTGTCAGTCGGTTTATAATTTAATAAATTTACAAAATAAAATTGTCACATAAAGATATACTTCTAATAATTGCACTAACAATTACTTAATACTTTCAACTTTAATGCATCGTTTTTACCTTTGATCTATTTTTAAAGTTGTTCTTGTTATAATTTAAATAAACATCAGTATGTTGTATTTTTTAAATGGCAATAATGCTTTTTTTTAATGTGACTAAAAAAATATTATGAATTATTAAATAATACTATCCGACCACCAATCATTAATGCTTTATCAAAAAGATAATATTAAGCACATACGGAACTAGTCTCTCACATTTTTAATTCCAGGGGATAAAAATACTCTAATTTTATTTAGATAACAAGAGAAAGTTTATAGAACATTTACACTTTGATTATAAGACTTACTTTATATAGCGTAGACCCATCCATCTTAAATTTCTAACCAGATTAACTTCTTAAACTTAAGAAAGTTTGAAGGTTCGATTTGCTACCGCATTACAAGCTATTAAGATGTATTTATATGCAGATTTTAAGCTTCATATTATTTAGTTACACAAACGACATTTTGAACTATAATACATCAACAACCCTCAATTAGTCAGAATAGTATTCACTTAATCAATTACATATAGATATTATTCACTTAATCAATTAGATTAGAATTATATATAGATAATTAGAATTAGAAAAGGGAATATGGTATAGGGTAGTTCAACGTGAGCGTCCTCATGTACCTTGGTGTTGTATGACCAGGTTGAGCAGAAAATACTTATGTTGTACTAGCACACAGACTTAGATCGGGACATGTTCCTACGAATAAGTTTGGTAATATCATGCGAAAAAGGGCTTCACTCTATTGCGATAAGTGCGGTGTGATAGATGATGTATACTACTTTTTGGTTGTGTGTGCTCAGCACGAACCGGCTAGGCAAGCATTCATTACATCCTTGGGTTTAAACAGAACAAATTTGAATGTATTCCATAATATTTTGGATCCTCCAAACTCCGAAGAAGCGTATAATTTATTTAGATTACTTTATAATAGTTGATTGTTGTGTATAAATATACATCTTTATAATATTATGTGTTGTTTAGTTTTGAGTTTTTTGTTAATTGTTATATAAGGTACAATATGTCTGACACATACATCTCAGTGTAAAAGCCCTTACAAAAATAAAGAATTAAAAAAGAAAAAAAAACCTATATTGAGAACATTATACTTTTTACTTAGGGTTAAAACATATGAGATGGAAGCTGCTGTTGTTGCCACCCCCTGACATAAGATAGATGTACTATGTTTCTTTTGAAAAGTGTTCCTCACCGAAACAAGATAAAACCTGAAATAGTTGATTTGGATTGTTTTTCTTTAAGAATTCCAGGCCAAAGTGGAAATATGGTTTATATACATTATTATTACTTAGAATGTGAATAAATACTTAATAGAATTAAGATTAAATTTATCGTTTGGATAGGTTACGACTATCAGTAAAAACAACATATTTCTTTTACGTGAAAAAAATGTACAAATCTGAAATACATTATGCACTTAATTTAAATTCTATATACACTTAATGTTTTTTATTAGAAAGATACATACGTTCTTAAATATACAAATTCAATTCCTTTATTTGTTTAAGATTTTAAAATTGAGCTCTGTATTAATGGGGGTGGTAAAGACATCTAGTTCAGTTATTATTTTAATTTGTAATTTATTAAAAATATTAATATTATTATTTAATAAACAGGAATTAAAGCTACCTTAATGTATTTCGGATAATAATGCCTCCCATCTAAATCACAAGATCAGAATTTGAAGTAATTACGACTGTCACATCTTCATCTCCCTAGTGCGGGGTGTGCCGTGTGTCCCCCACAGTAATCGGACCGGCTCGCTTGCGATGTTTTTTTTTCTGATTCTCACTCGGAATTGGAATCGCTGTGTTCACACATACACATTGTCTTTTATAATTTAAATTTAATATATAATACAGACTACCTGTATAACAGTTTTCGTTATAATTATTATTATTATCAGTACACATTGCAGCCTATATAGTAAAACATTTATGTATAACGGACAACAATGTTTTCAATCTAATTAAATCTTTCACTATTAACACTTCCAAAACTTCCGCTCTCAAATGAGTATAACGCATTAATTCATAAGCTTAAGTTCCTATTCATAGGAATAGATCCCAACCACCTGCTTAAGAATACCCGCAACTCTCATTTTAAATATTGTTATATCACATATGTAAAATGATTGGTGTATATTAATAGATTTTGTCTTATAATACCTTAATAGTACGGTAGACTAGGTAATATTGTGCTTATAATACAGATTAACTAGACAAAAAAAATATGGTGTTATTTAACACCAAGTTTGTATTTTATGACCGTTAAGCTCTGCCTCCTTAAACTGACCTCAGGTTAAAATGATTTGTGTGAGACACACGGCGCAATGTCCTAGTAACAGATGTTTTCGGTACAGGTATTTGCATAATGTTATTCCCCGAGATTAAACAGTTTACAAATACTGTTGTAATTTACCTCCATGCGTAAAGTACAGTACTTTTTTTTGTTACTTTTGGATTTGGTTATCACTTGATTTAGACATAATTCTATTGTAAATTTATAAATTGAGTTCAGATCAGAAATATATTTTTTTATTATCAGAAATATTTTTATGCGGATTTGGTTTTTTTTTAGGAAACACGATATTTCTCTTTTTTATATAATTTCCAAGGGTAATTATATACTTGTTATGAGGTCGTAGTGTAATGTTATATTATGAATATCTTCTTCTTTGGAGGCACCTAAAGCTAAAAACTGACCCCTATTACTATGACTTCGCTGTCCGTCTGTATGTCTCCAGGCTGTAGCTCATGGTTCATGATGGCTAGACAATTAAAATTTTGCCGCTATGAAAGCAAATACTAAAAATAAAATAACTTAATTATTTAAGGGGGCTCTCATACAACAAACGTGGTTCTTTTTCTCAATTATGAAAAGGAAGACTTGCAATGTTTACAGAATATTACCGGCTATTGATTAGCTGATAATCAAGCTGAAAGTCTTCGTGTTAGTAAGTGGTGCTGTCATCAATAGAGTTTTTTTTTAATTCAGATTTGCCAATACGTTGCCATTTACGATAATTGTGAAGGAATATACTAGAACATAAGGAAAGAAAGGTAGAGTTTAGACATCCGTAATACTCACTTACCAAAACAAACATAGCTATAATAACTACTTTACGCTGTCCATCTGTAGTTACATCATCAGAGTCCTACCGTAAAGAAGTGCAAGATAATAAACAAGGTAATTATCAAAATATTGATTAGAATTGTTAGTTGCTTAATTTAAATTCTTCACAATAATGCTCGCCCCGTCGTTGTGAGATAACACCAATTTTCCCATATTTCAATAACTTTGTACTAAAATGACATCGACACCTATTGTACTCACCAGACCCCACTCAGAATATGTTTCATTTTCGGATATTAAGACAGTTTAGAATAGCTGTTTTTTTATCTTTTAAAGAGATCGTCGATACTGTACAGTAGGAAGCTACTTATGTATATTAAAATTTATTAATATGGAAAGGTATATTGAACTGTAAAAAGGACTAGTTCAACAACACTCAATATTTTTCTAAAATGCATTAACAAATATTTTTATTTATAATTATTTTTTGTTCATATATCGCATCAATCATTTGTTTCGTTTCCTTATCCAACATGTCTTTTTGTTCTAATCTCGATATTCCACTGCCGTTAAGTGAAATTATTTACATCTATCTTCTGCCTAATATAAACCCTGCAATCTAAAAAATTAATTCCTAAATAATATTTTTTTTTCTACCGTGTTAGTTGTTACATAATTGATATCTATGATTATATTATAGTTTATTTGATCAAGTCCATCTTACTTAAAAACGTTACATACAATGGTGTTTACGTTAAGTTTTATTCTTGTCATACTATTTATGGGAATTTGTTATAATATGGCTGTATGCTGTTGATGTCGTTTTAAATAAGATTAAGTGGGTTGAGGTAATTAAAATTAAACAAACTGTTGAGTTAACTGAGAGGGTATTTAAGGTTGTTTACAGAGAGCCAAAACAGAATATACTAATAATTGGAATAGTACTAAATAACTAAACCTTAATTTTAATAATAATAATACGGGACAAATTACACACACTGATTTAACCCATCAGTAAGAAAATTATTTGCTTGTGTTAAGGGTGTTAGACAACGATGCAAATACATAGAAATACACATTATAAATAGTGCGAGTATATTTAACGACCAAACCCAAAAATACAGACATCTACGCTCATCACATACATGCCTGTCCCCGTCGGGAATCGAACCCGAGCCCCATTGCGTCGCTATACGTTATCGTCTGCGCTAATCACTCGACCAACGGAACAGTTGAAGGGACTATAGAGTTCTATGATATTTTTATTATCATAGAACTCTACCCTGGACTATAGAGTTCTAGGATAATAAAAATATCATAGAACTCTATAGTCCAGGGAAGTGTCAATGGGGTGAACCGTATACACCCACTTCTCTCCGGTTCCATGTTTCATCCCGCGAACTGATAATTTATTCATGAAAATCTACTACCAAGATCGACAAAATTCTATTCTATAAAAGTCATTAAAAGTCAGTCAATAAAAATATATAAAACAGATTAGCAAAAGCTAAGGTTAGACTTATTATTCTGAAATTATTCAAATATGGTTTTATGAAATTTTTTTCAAATATGGGTTTATGGTTGGGATCCTCTCATAAAACCTCAAAATGTAAAACTCTTTTTTTAAATGACGTTGAAATGTAAAAATCTCAATTAAATGACGTATAAACCTATAAAACACACTGTCCTTCGAGATAGTAGAAGAGCTTGAGATTGCACAATGAACATCTAATTACAAATTCTTTCAGTTCATGCTCATTAACTAGACTCGAGTCTGTATAAACTTCAATTATAAAGCGATTTAAAAAATAGTTTTTTACTTGAAGATAAACCAGATATACAAATAATTTTTTTTTTTTATAAAAAATAAAATCTGTCTGATATTATTTAAAATATATTGTACGTCAAGCTCTTTGAATTAGGGACTAATTTTATACTTCTAATCTTATATTATTTGAACATATTGCTTAGATTTTTGAAAATATATAAACCTATAATTCAATCATATTGATAATGTCCTCAGAGACCGCTCATACTAATAATATTATATAGCCATAATTGTCATTTAGGACAGGTCTCTGGGGTATTAGGGAGAGATATTACTATAAGCTTCTAATGTAATTTATTACTTGCCTATAGAAACCTAGAGATTTCTAGGTGCATCTATTTATTGTAGTGTTTTTATCTTTGATTATATAATACGTCATTATATAAGTAAGAAATAACAAACAGTGTGTTAAGTTTCCGATTATTACAATCTTATCTAAAACTGGTTATAGAAAGCTAAAAAATACTTGTAGCCAAGATGACCTGTAAAGAGATTTACAAATAAATCATTATATTAGCATTATAGCACCTTAGAGGTCATTAGAGGTCAGTCAACCAAAGCTGAGATCTATCTGTAAATGTAGATAATAAATAACACACTGGATGAGATACAATCCTTAATGATATATTTGTTTTACCAAATAAACGATTTTCCTATTACATGAAGCTAGATGCGAGCGTTGCTATTGCTAATCATGTGTTCCTGCACAGCGAAGCTTAGTGAAAAATTAAGTTAAGGGGTTTTATGGACAAGTCAATTACAATATTAATATTTTTTAAGGATTTAAGTAGTAATTTAAATATTGTTGTTTAAAGAAGCTTTTATTATACCCGTGTATAGAAAAAAATTTAGAATAAATAAACTATAAAGTTCTTATATCACGATGAGGTAACTTTCTTACTTAATTTACGTAACTTCCTCAAAGAAATATAAGCGTCAATATATTTTTCATTGCTTCATGTTTCGGTTTATAATTTTATTATTTTAGGTCATCTGGTTACATTTCCTAATTGTCTCTATACTATTATTATAGTATAATAAATTGTCTTTTTTTATATTTATTCATTTCAACCGCAGGCGTTTCGGAAAATTTGTAAGGATACTGAAAATCTCATATGTATTAGGGTAAATGAGGGTTTGGACGAGTCGCTAGAGTGCTTTGACAAGAGATACATACAGATACACTACATTATAGAGATAGTAAACTTAAGAAATTCTGTCTTGTAAACTAACTAATATATATATACCTATTACTTACGATACTAAAAATAGAATATATGTTTTGAAAGAAGTGGGTTAATGTTTATTGAAAATTTCGACCTTAAAAAAAATATAAAAAAATAAATAAATAATATTTTAGTCTTATTGTATTGTAATTGTGAATGAAGGAGATATGTTATAAAAAATATCTGTATATATTTCTAAAATTGAACATAAAAACGAATTAATTAATAAAAATACGACAAAAAGGACAAATAAAATACAATTATAAGTAGCTAGATAAGGTATTCACATATCACACCGTCAATTACATATTCAAGTCTAAAGAACTTCCGATCGCAAATAAGTCCGAACAAATAATTAACGACGAACACGAAACGAACACTTATATTTCTATTTATAATAATAGGCCCTCATCTCTATGGGGGCCTATAATTATAAATAGGATTTTTATATAAATAGAATATATATTAGTTTGTTAGAAGTTATTAAGTAAAGTTAAGTCTAACAAACTTTTTTTTTTTTTTTTTTTTTTTTTTTTTAACGTCAGGAATCCTCATGGATACACACCTCCATCAAGGGGATGATGGAGGTGGTTATGTGAGACTCCTACTCACTAAACCTGACGGTTGCCGCCGCCGTCATAATGGGACACCACGGGATCGCTTTCGCACTCACCGCGATGCCCCGACGTGATCCACGGAGAGGGCACCCTGCAACGAGGAGCACCCATCCCTTTTTCGCAGGCTTGATAGATCGTGGAGGGATCCCCTTCCCCCCACCCAAGCCTGCTGCCTCTGAAGGGGGCCGAGACCCCCTTCTAGCTGGACTCAGTCTCAGAATCGAGCCAGTTGGACAGACCGACTCGACCATTGACCGTGTCCAGCTCCGCCGCCGGTTATCTCCCCGAGAGGAGACCACCGGTCAGACCCCCTGGAAGAGCACACTCCCATAAGACCCAGTGATGCGCAGACAGCCTCACTGCAACACACTGGAGTCGAACGTGAGTCCGCTCACGTAGGGGGCCCAACGTCGAACCCGACAGTCCTTTACCGCCGGCCACGGTGATCAGCCGAGACCAGCAAGAAAAAGGCATAAGTCGGGAACCCACCACGCCCAGACCAACCATCACCAAGCGCAACCGTGGCGTCGCGCTCGGCAACGATTAATCCAGGCAACGTCTCGGACCGTCTCCCCACCAAGCACCCTCTCTAAAGTGCTTGGTGGAAAGAGGTCCAGACCCTAATCGCGGACCCCCCCACACAGCCGCGGAACCACTCCACAGTCCACTCTGCTATCAGAGAAGTACCAGGAGTAATTCCGCAGCCGACCCCGGCAAAGAGGGCCTGCGCCCTCCCACCCTCAACGCCCAGGCCAACTTTCCAACGTGATCAAACGATGGAAAGAGGCCCGAGCCCCCCCGCAGACAGACCACCCCGAAAGGCAGCCTGCCCGCCAGCCAGCCATGAACCGGGCACAAACCCCCATGGCCGACCCCCACCGCGCCGAGTATTAGCCAACGGCTAATGCAAACCCGAAGGATCACATTAACCGTTGTTGCCCAGGGAGCACCGGCCCGTACCGCTTCCGATGCCACCGGACGAATCCGAGCAACAAGGGAAACGGACGGGCACACGAGGAGGTTCCCGGCGACGGCCCCCCAAGTCTAACAAACTAATAAATAGGAAAAAAAGAATATATCAACATATCTATCCATATCAATAATTGATTTTAAATTTGTCTGAAGAGCATCACAAGAGCAGAACAGCAGCTCTTCAAATTCGTCCGGTTTTTTGGTGAGTTACAAATTTTAGCAAGGAAGAATTTTGTTTGGAAGATTGTTTTAGAATTTAATCTACACTGTAGTTATTTTTCTCAATAACAAATGAGATATTCTTATGTTTTCAACTATTTTTATCCTAGTGATATCTAAATAACTGAATATAACTGCCAGAATTTTAAATTATGTAAGATAGTTGTAGTTTCTCTATAAAAACTTTAAGAAATTTCTCAACTGAACATTTGTTCGTGAGTGCATTCGTACATTTGTAATTACTTGGTTTCCTATTTCAAGCTTTGTAAAGAAAATGCCGAAAGAAAAAAAAGATTTTATATCCGGTTAAAACTTGATATTTTAACATTGGATAATACTTTAGACAAGAAAACGGGAAGTAGGTTATGTGGAGCGTTTACGTAAGATGTTTTAAAAGTTACACTATACAAGACCAACAGATACCCTTATCGCCTTAGGAGGATGTCACGTGATCGCTTTCTCATTCGACCTTATCGATATATTTATTCATTCTGAGAAGCTACTCTGAATAAACTTTGGACTTCTCAGTTAAAACTGGCACAAAATAGCTGTTATTAATCCAACGAGGCTACTATATAGTAGCATATGCCACCCTGGCATTGTGATTCTTGATTATTTTTTGTAATTTTCTATCATAATAAATAACCGACCAAATGAAATACCAGTCGAAGTGTGGAAATTGTGTGATGCGGATGGAAGGAGGTGGCTGACTTTATTCTTTGGTAAGTTGCTGCACGAGAACACGATACCGGATGAATGGTGCAGTAGTACGCTAGTGCCCATCTTTAAAAACAAGGGTGATGTTCAGGATTGCAATAACTACCGAGGCATAAAGCTTATGTCACATACGATGAAAGTGTGGGAAAAAATACTTGAGAAAAGAATAAGAGAAGAGAGTGAAATTACCCAAAACCAATTCGGGTTCATGCCGGGCCGAGGGACTATGGATGCCATTTTCGCTCTTCGCCAATTATGCGAAAAATACAGACGGGTTCACAAAAACTTGCATATGGTGTTCATAGACCTAGAAAAGGCATACGACCGTGTACCCCGAGAGGTTTTGTGGTGGACCTTGAAAGAGAAAAGAGTGCCAGGTAAGTATGTGGAGCTGATTCGTGCTATGTACATTTCATCATGTACACACGTTCGGTCATCCGCTGGCAATACCGATGAATTCGGTGTGGCTGTAGGCTTGCACCAAGGGTCAGTTCTAAGCCCCTACCTTTTCCTGTTGATTATGGACGCCTTGACGTCAGACATCCAGGAAGAGGCACCCTGATGCATGCTATTCGCCGACGACATCGTTCTCGTTGGTGAAGATGGACTCGAGGTACAGAGTAGACTAGCGTTATGGCAACAGAAACTGGAGAATGTTGGCCTAAGGATCAGCAGAACAAAAACAGAGTATTTGTTCTGTGACTTTGGCGGATTATCCGGTCCTGTTGCTATCATGCTAGATGGCGTAGCACTGCCTACTTGCTCGGATTTTAAGTACCTCGGTTCACTCTTGCAGGGTGATGGCGATATAGACCGCGCTGTGGAACACAGGATCAGCTCAGGATGGATGAAATGGCGACAGGTCACAGGCATAACTTGTGATCCCCGAATGCCCATCAAATTGAAGGGGAAAATATACAAAACAATCATCAGACCTGTCGTCATGTATGGATCGGAATGCTGGCCTGTTAAGAAAAAGGACGAAAGGAGATTGCATGCAAATGAAATGCGGATGTTGCGATGGATGTGTGGAGTTAAGAGAATGGACAAGATACGAAATGAGTATATAAGAGGAAGCATGAAAGTAGCACCAGTGACCGATAAGATGAGAGGAAGACGATTAGCATGGTATGGACATGTAATGCGGAGGGACGAAAGACAGGTTGTGAAAAGAGTATTAGATCTGCGTGTGGAAGGATACAAAGGTAGAGGACGGCCCAAAAAGAGATGGATGGATTGTGTGATGAATGACATGTGTTTGAAAGGCGTGGGTGAGGAGTTGACGGCTGATAGAGATGAATGGAAGAAAAATACATACTGCGCCGACCCCAAATAATGGGAACAGGGTAGGAGGATGATGAATAAATAACCGACCTAATTTAATCCAACCTTTATAAATTAGGCTCAGAGTCATACTAACCATCAAAGTCAGAGAAAGACAAAATTATGACGGAATGTGTGAGCAATTTATTAAATTATTATTAGCATTCTGATTGGCCGTTTGAGAATTGAGAAACAATATTTATTTGGAGGATTAATTATTTGCTAAAGGGATCTTTAGAAAGTGGCAGACCGTTTCTGACACATACGAATATACAGAAAACATTTCTGTATTGAAGTTAGAAAAGGTAAAAGAAATGCCTTAAAGAAAATGTAACCGACAGTAATTTGCTGTTAGTAATAAACTCTCACGTGTTGTAAAAAAAAAAAAAAAAAAAAAAAAAAAAAAAAAAGCATTTTTTTTCACAAAGCCCTGACTCAACAGATGTCTAAAAAAGTCTATAAAAATATTATTATTAGCGTGCTTTTGATACCAATATTCGCTCTTGTACATGTTAAGGTTGGCTGATTGGAGAGATTGGCATGAAGCCCGCCTTTTGTGCCTTGTATTGTATTTTTTTGCAAAAAAAAAAAAAAAAAAAAAATTGCAAAAAAAATGTGATTCTATTTAGACGGAACTTAATTGTCCTTTATTATAACTATGACTTAGAACTGCAGACTATACATATAAAAAACCTAAAAAATATTTAAAGTAACTACATTACAGAAAAATATGAGATATAGAATATTATCACACTTTATAAGTGATTAATTATCTTATAGACGAAGTATGTTCTATAATATATATTTTTTCTCTATATCCTATTTGTTAGCTTTGAGCTACTATTTTAGTATCTCATGGTAACGTATTTTTAATGGTATTTTTTTTATAATATTCATAAAATATAGTTGCATCCTAAAAGTATCAAATACTTTTGTGAAAAGAATACTTATAAAAGATAACGTTGCATTGAACGTGGCTTTATGAGCCTCGTAAATATTGAAAGTAGTTAACACGTATCTGCTATAAAGTGTGCTGCGGGGAATTTTATATCGAAATCATTGATATAAACGATGTAATAACGTTGTATATTATACATCTTGTGTATATAAATCTCTTTGAGACACAGATTGAGTTATTACAATTAATTAGATTTAACAAACTCAAACTCTTTATGATTGTAATACTTATAACTTACAAACATGTGACATGTACACACACATGAACATGAAACTACACGTACATACACATGTATACAAACTTGTGGACACACATTTTGCTTTTGCCAAGTACGGAGAAATTTCTCTCTTCAAACACAAGATACCGGTGGACATTCCGAGTGAAGCGAGGATTTATTTCAGTATTTAGGTTGTAGGTACCAATATAACAAATTATGTAGTATATTGTATACTGTTTATATCATAAGAAAATATTATAAGTATATTAAATTTAGTTAATTAAAACAAAACTATTTAAATACAACAAAAATAAGTGTTTATAATACCTTTACATGTATTAAATAAACTGTAATACATGTAACTATTATTATTAGTTTTTGTTCATTTGTTTTATTTGCAACAGATTATAAAATGTTTACAAGATTATCATCTTATACTATAAGACATTATAGACTATACTATACTATAGTAGTAGTACGCTTATCTTCTTTGAAATACTGGTTAGTACCGCAACAGTTAGTCACGTAGTATTAATAGTAGTGCTAATGGTAGTGTAAGCGAAAATGGCAGCAAATTCCTGTTATAGTTTTTTAATAATAAACAAATTATAATTTTTGAGTAAACTATAATTATCTGCGGTACTTAACCTAGGGTCCGGAGAGAGAATAAATCATAATGTGCCTACTGTTACTTACTTAGTGTTTATTTTTATATTTTAGTAGATACTTAAAAAAATAGCAAATATTAAAGTAAATTTAAACCGGGCCTATGGAAATTATCACGAGTCATTAACTCGCACAGCGGAAATTGATTAAAAGGAGCTAAATCAGGTTAACTCATATTAATACACATTTTGCAGAGCTTTTACAATATATCAGAAAATAGTGAAATTGTCTCAGTTAACATTTTCAAGCAACAACCTAACTACACTCAAAAGTTATAATACAATAAAGTCAACAAAATCATACGATAAATCGTATCGATACTATTGGACAACTATTGGTACTTCACTTTACTGTAGTACAGATATGGGGGTAAATATTCATCGTATTTGTAAACTGTTCAATGTTAGGGAAGAACATTATGTAAATACTTTACTGAAACCACCTTCTACTGGAAAATTGAACTGTGTGTCATACAAATCACTTTACAATGCCTTATGACAAATGAGGTCAGTTCAAATAGACAGAGATCAGAAGATCTAAGGAATACAAATGTGATATTAAATAGCATCATCAGCTCTTTGTCATATGGATTTTTTATTAATAAACAGGACAATATTTAGTCTACTCGTAATAACTATCGAGGTATTAATAAGACAAAAGTAATTTTTATAAACAGGCAATCTTACATTTTATGAAAATATTTATAGGATACTTAATAAACGTAAAGCCGATATGCCTATTGTTTCATAATATTTATTCATAATATAAAACAAATATAAGAACCATTCTGAGGAGTTTTTTTTTTCTTATTGAACAAGAATTTAAAATATTTCAACAATGTTTATTATAGCAAGTTACTTGTAAGAACCTTTCAGAAAATCTTTAATTTAAATTTGTATACTTTTACTTGACTACGATAAGTGAGTCGTAGTGATGACTGTGATTACGCTCAGGATTGTAGTCGTTCACTACGAATTACGAGCACATTTGAACATTTGAAGAAAATATTATTCAATCATTCTTTGTTTAAATAAAAATCAATGTAAATATTACAATGTGCTAGATATTGTTATTAAAAGATTATAACTATGTATTAATATTAAAATATATATATTGTAATATAAAAATTCTTTTTAAAACAATATCTATTCTGCAAATGTTATATGACAGATAATTAAACATAAACATTATATAAGTTATGTATATGACCTAAGTTAACATTGAGTCGCAACTCTAAGTTATGTAATCATAACAATAAGTAACTATCTCTTGCTAAACTACTTTGGGCACGGAACCCTCGTTCACCCTAATCAGTATGCGACTCTATCAGTACCAGTACAAATTTTCCCAACCGCCTGAGGACGAAATCAATAAACATCTCAAGAAAATAGACGCTGATTTATTCTTGCCATAGTGGTTTAATAGTGAATATTGAATATCAAATTATGATAATATTATCATTCTAATCAATTTATTATTAAAAATATGTAAATTTTAATTAAAATAAAATGAAATATAAACGGGCAGGGATTGAACCCGCGACCTCTGGGAAACCGTCCCGTCGCTCTACCAATTGAGCTAGTTTATTTTTCATTCTATATTTATTAAAATTTAAATAAGCTTAACATGATATTATCAAATATACATATTTTCAAATATACAGATGCATTGAACTAAACAATATATAATTGCACAAAAATGTTAATTTCTCACATTAACATTTAACGCAATAATTTTTTTTTAAATTGTAATGTCAGAGCTTCTGAATTAAATATTGAAATCTCGAGAAATCTAAATATGGTTTGTTACAATCATATTTTCTATCACTAACGATTATACGAGTATAGTTAATATTACAGTTTTTTTAATGGCCACATACTTAATATTTTTACAATATAAAGTTAAAGTTTATATTTATTTTTACTTCCCATTTTTGTATGATATATGTTTTAAATAAACTTAAAGTAGTTTACAAGACCTTTCATAGTGTATTAATAGTATATTTCTATAAACTACAACACATATTGCATTCGCAAATAAGTGCACTAAAGGTATGAATGACCATTAATATAATAATGAATAATGAATGGTCAGTAACATTAATGTTATGACGTAACTGTAATCCATGTTTGCGGTAATCCGTGAATGTGCTTTCAAATCAAGCTCCTAGTTATTGTTTATTAGAAATAGACTATTTTGCAGCATAAAAATACATATCTTTCAAGGTACAGGATGAAGTAGAAGTAACACTGGACCAGACAGTCAATCTGGCATAAATATTCACAGAATATAAAATACCATATCTTAATATTTCTTCTAAAAAAAGGTGGTGTCATTTTCTGACCAAAAAATATGCATTTTTGTGCAGCTTTTTTGATACTTCTACACTCGAACGTGAGCTTTTGACCTCTTAATGATGTAGTAGAAAACACTCTGAATCAGACATAAATTCCGCCAATAAGAAAATTAAAAAATATTAAATATCTTTCTCCTTTCTAATACTTATATAATATTGCTTATCAACTTGTAGAATATAAAAATGTTTAGATAATATTTATCAACATCGATACTCTATTTCTTATATAGTTAGAGTATCGATGTTGATTGATGTATTTCTTATATAGTTACATAATTTTTGGTTAAATAAAATTTTACAAACTATGTTGGTTATCACAGATACAGATTCAAAGCACTGATATTTACATAAATTAATGTAAATAAAACACAAGAAAAATAATGATATATAATTTTAAAAAAAGTACAATTATATGAAAATCGTGATTTTTAGAACTGTATGAAGTTACGTTCTTATAAAACTAAAGATGCAATTAAGTTTAACAATTAAGTTCAGTTAGTTTAAAGAAAATAACCGTACCTTAAAATGGTATGGTATGGTATGGTAATGATATCTTACATTCTTTCTACTTCAGAAACAGGGAAAGTGAATGACTAGTTTTCTTTCTCATTTCGTGCCATCATTATCGTTTACATATCGGCAGCTTTTATCGATTGGTAATCAATTTCTTACCTTAATTCAAAATATACAATATACCACTTTTGTGTTATTCAGATATGCCCTTCTATTATCCAGTAATTCATTTTATAGAACACTCCACATTTCTGGCAAATAACAGGAAAGTAGAACCTAAGTATTTTTTTACGTAAAAAAAAAAGCTAATAAAACATTCTGTAACAAAATGTACAACACTTTTTTTTTAGTTTGTTCATGAATTTAACTCGAGTGTTTTGATTTTACTTTTAATCGAACCGAATTTTACAAATGTTAGTGGGGGTTTTAATAGGATCTCTTCATCCTATGTGAATAGACATAACTAAGTAATTTATTAAATAAATTAGGTCAATAAAATATTGATATAAATCATAAATATACATTCCAACAGAATTGCGTAGTAATAAGAGACACCAAGAGTAGTATTCTCCATGATGTCTAACAAATTTAGGATTTCATATTTAACATAATTTTATATTATTATATTTCATTGCCTATTTTTCTATGTTTATTAATTTTATCCTTAGGGGGTTAGGGAAAATTGTAAGGACACTGAGCGTCGCATACTGATTAGGGTAAACGAGGGTTCGTCTAAGTGGCTAGAGTACTTTGACAAGCGATAGTACTTGTTATTATGATTATCCTTACTTAAGCAATTCTGATAAACCTAATAATATATATTAATATAGACCACATATATTGTTTAATCTTATTGAATAAAAATAAAGAACTGCCCAGGTTGTTAGTACAAATATTTGTATGTTATGAATCTAATATTCTAAGGGGATACATAGGGAAGATTAAAGAAAAATCTGCTACGCCACCTTACGTCTCCTCTGGAGACAAAATTTTAAATATGAAAATTCTAAGTAAGAATTTCAACTCGTACAATGAAATCAATGAAACTTCAAGATTTTATATAACAAAACACACTTTTGGGTACCAATTTAAAGTTTAATTCCTTTTATATGTATAAACTATTCTCCTTATAACATAACTAACTTTTAGTTATTTTTTATTACCTATCTCTACGCCGATGATACAGAATCCCTTTATGATTTAAGCCATAAGACGAAGCTTCTTAGCATTCCATGGATTCACCGTGCGGGTGCCGGGCCCATCGCGTTGCAAGGGGAGGAGTGCAAGCAGTGCCTGGGACTTGCGACCCAGGAGTAGGTTTAAGGGGCCCCTTTTATTATGCGCAAAAACGCTCACCTTCACCATCCACACTCCTCTCCCTACCTAACCAGATTTGGAAAGAACCTACTAATGCCGCCTTTGAAATACGTTCTAGAAATGAACCGATGCTTGTTCTAGAAAGGCCAAGGTCTTTAAGTAGGCTATAGAGAGATTTTGCTGTTATACCTCTCGCTCCCACTTCTACCGCGTACAAACTAACTATAAATTTATTCCTGATCAGTTCGTTGGTCAGTTCGAAATACTTATTGAGCTTGAATGTGTGATCCCTTGGGATGTTTGTTTCCCAAGGAACAGTAAGCTCCACAAGTATCACGCGCCTCAGATGTTTCGAATACAGGAATAAGTCCGGTCTGGATGACGAAACACCAACATCCCCAGGGATTTTGTAATGCTTTTTATACGTGTCCATCATGAGAATCCAATCAGGAGCCGCGCCTAATATTGAATAAGGCTTCGCTTTTGATTTTTTGGAGGAGCCTTCTTTTACGAATTCTACAGATCGTTGGGTGGTTGTTATACCCTTCCGCGCTCTTGCTACTGAAAGACTAACCGCTTCCCGTATAATTTCTAATACCTTGTCGTGGCGACGCGAGTATAGACCTTTATCTAGAAGTACCCTACACCCTACTAATAGGTGTTTCGCGGTTCCAATTGCCTCCCCACAGATGTTGCAAGACTTTTCGGTGGCTTTGCACCATCTTACTAAATTACTTTGATCTGGGAGAGTCATTTGGAATGCATTAAGATAGAATTTTAATAATGCTGGGGACCAATCATAAATTAAGGTGAAATCTCGAGAAATCTAAATATGGTTTGTTACAATCATATTTTCTATCACTAACGATTATACGAGTATAGTTAATATTACAGTTTTTTTAATGGCCACATACTTAATATTTTTACAATATAAAGTTAAAGTTTATATTTATTTTTACTTCCCATTTTTGTATGATATATGTTTTAAATAAACTTAAAGTAGTTTACAAGACCTTTCATAGTGTATTAATAGTATATTTCTATAAACTACAACACATATTGCATTCGCAAATAAGTGCACTAAAGGTATGAATGACCATTAATATAATAATGAATAATGAATGGTCAGTAACATTAATGTTATGACGTAACTGTAATCCATGTTTGCGGTAATCCGTGAATGTGCTTTCAAATCAAGCTCCTAGTTATTGTTTATTAGAAATAGACTATTTTGCAGCATAAAAATACATATCTTTCAAGGTACAGGATGAAGTAGAAGTAACACTGGACCAGACAGTCAATCTGGCATAAATATTCACAGAATATAAAATACCATATCTTAATATTTCTTCTAAAAAAAGGTGGTGTCATTTTCTGACCAAAAAATATGCATTTTTGTGCAGCTTTTTTGATACTTCTACACTCGAACGTGAGCTTTTGACCTCTTAATGATGTAGTAGAAAACACTCTGAATCAGACATAAATTCCGCCAATAAGAAAATTAAAAAATATTAAATATCTTTCTCCTTTCTAATACTTATATAATATTGCTTATCAACTTGTAGAATATAAAAATAGTTTTTGAAACTTTTTGATGGATTTTCATAAAATTAGGTGTAGTTCTGGCTTATTACCAAATAAACATTTTTTTTTCAATTTTTTATGGCAGAATAATAGTTGCTCTCTATTAAAAAATATATATATATATATATATATATATATATATATAAAATGAAAATAAATTTTCATTGCATGACCTATCGCCTGCTGAGTTATAATATATAAATATATAATAATAGAAAATCTCGCTGTTTTATCTACAAAGAAAATAAAGAAAAACTTACACAAAAGTGTGGTTAATGTCGTTTTAAGTCAAAAGCTAAGGTTGTTCAAATCGAATGTTCCGAACTTTTGTATACCACGAAGATAGAATTACAAAAGAAATTTAAAAAGAAAATTGATGTTTATTTTCATAATTATTATTTTTTCTCTTTTTATTTTATATAATAAAATAGAAATCTTGAACACCTATGAATACTACATATTCTTATTCCTAGCCCAGTGTAGTGACACGTATGTGACGCAGCTTCATTAGGTTCTGGAATATATCGTAAATATGGCTGTGCCTTATTCGAGAAATTTTCTATAAAAAACTACTCCACGTAATCAACCGGAGTTTCGACGAATCAATCCCGCGCTCCAACAAACCACATATTTTCATATATTTTTTAACACTTGTACATATTTTGATTACGTATTTCATAAATTAAATTATCATTATATAATGCAGTTTCGTTTCCCCCAAAATAGTATTGTCATTTGTTGTTTATATTTCTTGGATATGCTCAATAAAAAGATTTTTGAATCCAAATTGAAGAAAGTCTAGATTCAAAAACCATTGTGATATTCACTACAACCTTAACAACTGTCTAACATATTTTTATTTAATAAATTAACTCGTCAATTATTAACAAATGATTTAATGTATATAAAATATACATAAATGTTTGTATATATTATAACCTCTCATATATATGTACTGACGCCTACAGATGTCTAACGTGTAGCGCCGCAAAGAGGTTCGGGTTCGATTCTCAGCAAAGACAGGCACATATGTGATGAGCAAAGATGTCTGTATTTCTAGGTTTGGTCGTTTATTAATTATATTCGCAGTATTTATAATGTGTATTTGTATGTATTTGTTTCGTTGTCTAACACCCTTAACACAAGCAAATAATTTGCTTACTTAGAGGTTAGATCAATGTATGTAATTTGTCCTGATATTATTATTATTATTCTTACTACGTTTTCATGAAATTATTTCCATATTCGAATTAAACTTTTGATATTCTGCTTGTAAATAAAACCTTCATATTAATTTATAAATCCGTGTTTTTCGTGATAGCATATTTGTTATAAAGAAAAGATGTAAATATAATCTTTAATATCCATGTTTTTATAATAATTGTCCACATATTTAGTTGTAAAATAAAGTCTGGCCTTTACTTTGTTGGGGGCGGATCGACACTTCAAACTTTCGTAAGTTTGTGAGACAACCTATTAGATTGATTACACTGTGTTGCAAGAGTAATGTAAGTTTCTGTAATATGTATGTTTATATTTCCAACTTAGTTCATATATATTTTTTCAAGGAAAGAAAAGTAGTATATTCCTGTTTGTAACATTAATAAATTGGTCTTAGTAGAGTTCCATTGTTCAGAATTGTTCTACCAGGATACGTCACTGTCTTGTCTTACATGCATGGCTTCGTGTCAATATAAAAGGATGTCAAAATACTTTTTAGAATAAAGGTATTTCTTTCAAAATTTTTAAATTTCAACATACGCTGTATTATTTTGTTTGAATGCGATTGTCTATCTAAATAAATCATATCAAATCAAAACATTTGACGTCAAGTTATCAGCGAGTAAGGAGCGTAGCTCTGTTTTCACTGTCATCGAACTTTTCTGTTATTATTGGACCGAATTGATTAATTGGTGATTGGTCAAAGGTCATAAAATCGGTGATAGGTCATGTCAAAAATGATTTTCAATGAGTTGCATTGAGTTCAGCTGTAGCGCGTTTCTTGTGTCGAGTAGTAGCCTCGATTTGGGAGGTAAACTCTAGTCTACCCTGTGCAAGTTAATTAAAATTCTAATTCGAGAATTAAAATTACGACCGCTTGACAATCAATCAGAATGGCTGTCAAGCTAGTTTTTTAGAGTTATGATATCGCTTAAACATTAGATACTTATCTGCCTTTAGGTGCAAAAAAATAAAAACAAATAATAGTCCGGAAGCCAGTGACAGATTTTCATGACCAATTTCCTACAAGTGAAAATTTGTAAAATGCAATAGGAAGTTGTATTATGAAGCTTCGCGATCGTCAGCTGCCACTCCGGTGGTGGAGAAGGCAGCCTTCCACGCACGAAGAAAAAAAAAATATTTTTATATCATTTCTTCCCATTCTAAAATTTCTTGAATAATAGTTTATCTAATATCTTGAAGGGAAAATAAAGTCAGCTAACCATAACATGGTGGATTATACGTCAGCTGGCCGCCCGAATACGAAAAAAAATAAAAAATTTTCAATGATTTCCTCTCAACTAAAAATTTATCTAGAGATAGTTTATATGTTACTGTGAACGAAAATCAACATCAGCTTGCTGTATCTCAGTGGAAAGTTCGTCAGCTGGTTACTTGAAATGTGTAATGTAGCAGCATTTATCACCTACTGAATCTTATCAGCTGACGACTTTTCCCTTTACTTACAGCTAGCTGATTTGTTTTATTATTTATTAGAGTATATTAACTATTCTCTTATAAATTTTCATCCAGGAGGAAATCACTTTTCTCTATTTATCTCTTTTTCTTATACAAATTAAAGTAATACATGAGCCCTTTTTACATTATAGCTAGATTGTAGATTCAAATTACCCTCTCCAGATTTTATGCTACAGCAGAGCGTAACACACACTCACGAGAGGATAAGTTGAAATTATAATGTGACTCGAATAGAAAGTGAAAGATTCCATGTTTAAGTTGGTCAGTCGAACACAGTGTTATTATAGTAACGGATAATTAAAAATAAAAATGTCTAACGTGGTACCTTATTGCGTCCTTTGTAAAAACTAATGTTCATTTAAAATTATTTAGTGAAGATAATTTAAATAAGTGTAGATCTATATTAACAATACGAAAAGTTATAATCAAACCGGTCAAAATACTGTGCTTCCTACACAGCCTAACCATTTTCAGTTCTATCACAGTGAGTGTTATCGACGTTATACTGCTTTGCCGCAAAAATATCGGCAAATAAGAACGATATCAGAAGAGACACCTTTAACATTAACGTAAATATATGGATAGAATGTTATTTCTTTCCACTATTTCGACTATAATTTTCTAACAATACAATGTAAGAAAAAGTATAATTTAGTGTAATGCATTATTTGCCTCATGTATTCCAACTAGGGAATTACACTATTGAGAACTTCTACAGTAAGCATAAACATTATATATATATAATTTTTACTTAAGCAATAAGTGTATGTGTGCGCTGTTATCAAAAGTAATAATAATATAAATTACACTAATTATATATGGTCGCAGCGGAGGGTGCAAATGGAAATAAGACATACTTATTTTATAATTAAATTACATTCTATATGATTCTAAAACTGCGCCGATGCGACTCAAGCCAAAGCGAGAACGAAAATGAACAACCGTTGTCAGTATTTTTATTCATTATATTAAAATAAAATTTCATTAATTTATAAAATTGTGGTTCAATAAATTGATTGATTAATTAAATTTGATTAATTAAACTTTAGTTATAACTATATTTAACAAATCAAATATACTGCCAAATAACCAGAGAAAAGTGGTTTCCTCCTGGATGAAAATTTATAAGAGAATAGTTAATATACTCTAGTAAATAATAAAACAAATCAGCTAGCTGTAAGTAAAGGGAAAAGTCGTCAGCTGATAAGATTCAGTAGGTGATAAATGCTGCTACATTACACATTTTAGAATGGGATCAAGATGAATCAAGAAATTTTAGAATGGGAGGAAATCATTAAAAAAACTTTTTTTTTATTCGTGCGTGGGAGGCTGCCACTGCCTTCTCCACCACCAGAGCCGCAGCTGACGACCGCGAAGCTTCATAACACAACTTTCTATTGCAGTTTACAAATTTTCACTCGGGAGGAAATTCATGACGAAAATTGGTCGCTGGCTCCCGGACTATAATGAGACCATTACGATTGAAATCGTTTAGTATAAAAATGTAATATTTTAGTACATGACATCGAAGATTGTAATTTATAAATGTTTTTACTTTGATATCACCTAATGAAATTAGAGAAAAAGAGACGAAAGCATGCAACTCTTATTCAAAACAGCCTCAGGGGCGATTTCCGCTACAGAAACCGAGGGTTGAAATCGATCTGCACTTCACCCACGTTTTCTACCTATTACTTTGGCATGACCGTCTTTAACGAATCTTACAAAGGGGTAGTTTCCAACCACGCGTCAGTGTATTTATGATTCTTGGTAATTAATTCACATGAGCTCCGGTTTGTGCTAATAGTTCATGCATTTATATTTTTTTTATAGTTCTTCGACGTAGAAGGAAGCAGGCATTATTTTCAAAGGGAGTGGGAAGGTGGAAATTTGGAAATGTAACACGTATTAAATAACCAATAAATTTATAAGAATTGTTGGCAACATATATATTATGTTTTTTACCTAAGTTTAGTGGAATAAAATATAATAAATAAAAAACATTTTTATTTAATAAATTCAAAAAAAATATTTAATTCGTACATTCATTTAAAAACTCAGTTGAGTTATTATAAAAGAAATTCAAATATATACAGGTAAAGTCTAATTTAACTAAACATTCATGGGATGCTGCGGCTGCAGAAGATTATAACTTTAAATTTCTTAGACACTCATAGATTAGGAAGACTCGATTGACAAGGCATATACGTTGTCTTTGATACAACTTATAATAATTATCTTTATATTATAAGTCGAAAATAACACTTTAAATTTTTTGTTTATCATGATTTAGTTTACTATATCAGCAAAGGTTTAAAAAGAAACGGATTAAGTAAAAAAAGAATATAGTTGATGTCTCAGTAAATGTTGTTTGACCTATCCTGGCTATGTATATATGACTATCAAGCAGACGTACGTCGTTCCACTTGAGTCGCTGCTGGGAGTGAGCACTTAGCATGCTCTCTGTCACACCGCGATGCGATTTGCCTTCCGGTCTGAATCCACACGCCTGGGCTGTCTTTATAATGAGAGAAACAATTAGTACATACTATTCTATTGATGTCCTTACAGTTATTTTAAATAAATAAATATTCATATGTTTTTAATAATATCATTTTTTTATCTATTTTGCCTTGCTACTACGTCACACAGTAAACGACTACAACGAATATAACATAAAATGCAAAATTATTTTAACTTTAGAATAAATACCACAATTTTTTTAGATCACTTACGAAGCGGTGGGAAATTAAAATAGAACAATCATCAAATTCAACAGAAAATGATATTTTTTATTGTCTTCCAACATTCATTCATTCAGTCATTATTTCTTACGTAACTCTATATTTAATAAGGTATACATTTTTTTACATCTTTTCATTAGGTACTTCTTCTTCTTAATTACTTATTACAATCTAAATAAACCATAATAAAATAAAATAAACCATAAAAAAATAAGTGCTAGTTGTTTTTTATATTGCATAGAATCAGTTATCAATGCCAAATGTATACTTACTTACTAATAATAAGACAAAAACAATTAGTAGATAAATTGCATTGGGATATCATGGGCTTAACAGAAGTCCAACGGGTAAGGACACGATAACCCTAAAATCCGGTAATTCGTTCTATTTTCGAGAGGTCAATCAACAGTCCCGACAAGGTTTCGGGTTCCTCGTCGTACCTCGTAGTTAAAAGATAGACTGTATCCTGATGACCAACAAGCATATATTCGATGACTTCTCATTTCTTAGTGATGATTAAGTTTATGCCCGGGAGAGAACAAGGACTTGTAAGAGCTACATTGAATATTAATGTGAAGCTTAAGATGATGGTACCGCTCAGATATGGTCTATTCTACTAAAACTCAACCAAAATTAATCAATATTCGGAATTCAATTATATAACGACTTATTCAATGTTTGAATTCGCAAATGAGCAGTTTCTACACAAATAATTTCTTGATCTCTAATCTCATTCAGGCATTTATTTATACCAATAATAGGTATACACTTTTATAAAAGTTTTACTATATTAATTAATTTAATTTGTTTCAGTTTAGTTTGAACTACTTGAAACTCAATTACCATATCAGAAATGTTATGATTTAAACTGAGATATTGATTCTTAGAAGGAAACATTTGAACTTCGGAAAAAAAGTTAACTTTAAATAAATTATTATTTGACGGTTACATTCGGATCTTTTGAACAAGGGAATAATTTTATAAAGTGTTGCATGTTAATTTTCTACAATTAGCAATATAAGTAAAATATTTATATAAATAAAAATATTTTACTTGTGTGACTATTCTAATTTATAATACCTTTTTCATGAATATTGTTATAAATAGTCCAAGGTATACATACGGGACAAATTGATGTCTCCCCTATTAACAACTTTGTTGATCGAAGTAAGATTCGAACGACCACATATCCATATTCAACGTATATTGGATATTTACTATTTTTGTATCAACCGGACGAATTCATTCTATTTATCATTCATCCTTGGAATATAAGTCATGATAGTTACTAAGCTATAAATAAAATTGACTATATAATAAATAAAGCTCCATTAACTATATTTACCATTCAGATGTCATCTATGTTTCTGTATGATTGTATTGTATTGATTTTGTACCTGTATCTGTATTGATATATATCTGTATTGATTTTGTACCTTACCATTTTTAATAAAAATAATTGATTAATCCAAATTAATTTATGTGCAACAAAGTGAAAAAAAAATAACAAAAATTTAAAAAACCACCGATACAAAAAAACCTCTAATAAGAATAAAAATAATATTATTATACACTTATTGAAATCGTTGCGTCGGTGGATCGCTGTACGTACTTTGACGACGGTGTATATTTTACGAAGTTAATCATTGAGGACTTAGACTGTACGATTCGATATCGTTATTTCTTTATTTGTCTTGGTAACTTACTTGCATTTTAATTTCTTCATTTATTAAACGGTCCCCCGACACAATGATTATTAATAAATTTAGTATTAATAAATATAAACATTTAGAGTTAAAATGATTTACAATCACTAATAACACTATGATGAAGGGATTTATATTCTTGTTAGCTGTGGCCCGTGACTCTTTATGACTACGATCATGAGCCATATAAATATTTTTTTTACAGTCTACGTGGACGCAGTAACGGGCAACAGCTATCCGTAAAAGGGTAAAAACTTTTGGCCTGCATAACAAGGCTTTTTTTCCTACATAGCGCGGGCGAAGCCGCTGGGAACAGATGCAGAAAGCTTGAAGATAAATGACATTGTACCTGCTTTGGGGCAGAAGATCTATTCTGATCAATAACTTAATAAAACGAGAATGTAGTGTTAGGAATTGTTTCAATAATACACATTACTTGCACTTCAATGTTTCATATCCAACAACTTGTAATAGAATGATCGAGAACAGCCCCTTACAACTCCTTTTTTATATTATAACACTATAATATTTAGGTGAGGGTAATCTATAATTTCATAACCAACTAACAGATGCTATTATTTATACCTCATAATAAGATCTAATAATTAAAAAAAGATTAAACATTATGTTAAAATATCCTATGCTTCTAATTCTTAAAACATTTAACAGTAAATACTAAATAGCATTCCATAATTAATTACGTAGGTGGCGCTACTATTTCGAAACTTATGAACTAAAACATGTAAATTCCGATGTATTTACCATTTAAATTATTATAAATAAATATTACTAACAGTATATTTGTAATCAAAGTACAATCATAAGCACTACCAAAGGATAAGCCATACCAATTAATTGATGCAGATCATATTCCAGCGCAATTTACAACAAAATCTATCAATTGGCGATTTTCTAAAGGAGAACGTTTTAGACTGTAGCGCTGCAACTTGCAACAATTTAGCGCTCTTAAGAATGAAGTTTATGGAATCTTACTAGAATAAAGTGCTGACACTGCCAAGGCATGGGGATTAATTTTGTAATTTAATTCATTTCGGATTGCGACCTAGCATCGGCGCAGTTTTAGATTGATCCTAAAGTATGTAATTTAGTTATGAAATAAATTAATTTTAAGTACCCATGTCTTATTTTTTTGCCTCCTTTGCTGTGACCATATACAGGGTTATTTGTAATTAGTTGAACACCTTTTGCAGGCAGCCTCTTTACATCAATCCCAACAACATTTCTTCTAAGACTTTTTAAAATTAAAAGTTTTTAAAATTTAAATTTTTCAAGACAAAATATAGTTAGTTAATTGCCTTAATAGAAATACTCTAGACCGAAATATAAATAAATAAGCTTACATGTTTGAAAATATCGACATGTATGTTAAGCCATGTTAAGGTTATTTAAATTTATATAAATTTAAAAGAGCTTACAATTTTTAATTTATCGTAATCAACAAATATTTTCGTCTCATTTTATATTTTAATTTTAACGATCAGACGCGTTACTTACAAACATACTGAGTTCATTACTCATTCTGACCACGTTTTCACGAAATTTCACATGAATATATTCGTATTAAACGTTTCATATTTTACTTGTGAATACATAATTTTATAAATCCGTGTTTTTCTGTGATCGCATATCATTTCTGTATAGAATAGAAGTAAATATAATGTTTTATATTTTTGTTTTTATAATAAATAATAAAATGTCCACTTATATAGTTAAAAATAAAATCTGGCCTTTTCCTCGTGCGTATCGGTGGCGGGTCGAAACTTCTAACTTTCGTAAGTTTGTAACGATGTGTTAGATTGATTACAATGTGCTTCAAGAGTTAAGTAATTTTGAATAACACATATATTAACTTTTCACTTCATATATATATATCCAAGAAAAAAGTAGTATATTCCTGTTTGTAACAAGTCGCATTGTTTAGAGTTGCTCTGCTGGGATACGTCACTGCCTTGTCTAAAAAAAGTAATTTGGCATTTCTTTATATTCACGAAATCATGCATGTAATCACATTATATTCCTTAAGTCATGCATGTAATTACATTATATTCACTAAGTCGTGCATGTGATCACATTTAAATATAAAGCGATGCCAAATAACTTTTTTCTGGTTTTTATATCCATAGAATAAAAGTCTTTAGAATTTTCCAACATACGCTGTTTTATTTGATTGGAATGGGGTCCTTATATAAATAAATCATACCAATTATTCTTCCGCATCAAGAACCGAAAGCTGAAAATGATCAGCACTTCACCCACGTTTTCTACGTACTAATTTGCCATGACCGTCGTTACAGAATATTACAATGGGGTAGTTCCTAAGCTCGCTTGTGTGCATTTATAAGAATCCTGTTAATTAATCCACCAGAATTCTAGTTCGTGTAATTTGTCAATGCATTTATTATCATGAAATAACTTTTGTAGTTTTTGCCGCCAGAAAGAGGCAGACGTCGTAAAGGCCGCTGCTTTCAAAGGGATTGGGAAGGTGAAAATTTGGAAGTGTAACACGCATGACATATTCAATTAAGTTATACTTGTCATCGGTTCTTAATAGGTATGCAAACATTCAAATTTATCCGACAATTCAAATTAGGTCAAAATCTCAATCAAAGTTTCCTTTACTTCTAAATAATTCTGAAGCATAATAATTTAGCATGTTAAAAAGAAAGAGTTTGCAAGAGAAAGGAATAAAGTAAAAATCTCAGTAAGAGTTGTTTGACCGAACCTACCTATGTGCATGCGAGTATCCGGGAGACGTAAGTCGTGCGTTCAACATGAGTCGCGGCTGCAAACAACCTAGTGAGTACTTTGCAAGCCATACCGAGGTGCGATCTGCCTTCCGCTGTGCATCCTCATGCTTGAGCCATCTTTATAGGGTGGGATATAATTAATACATATTATTTTATTATACAATAAAAAAAATATATTTGAATACTTATATAAACAGTATTTTTTTCCCTTTCTGCGTTAAGTTAAATTTACTTGAATCTGAATAAACCATAACTAGATAAGTTCTTGTGGTTCTATATTCTGTATGGAATATCTTAATTTCTAATTTTGCGTTTATTGGTTGCTGGGATTCATCCTAAACTAAACTTTAAAACTAAACTTCGAGAATCGTGTACTGTAAGAAAATAAATAAATTGATGTCCGGTTACTATAAAAACGTTCTATGTCTGGCTAAAAAAAGTTTTCATTTAAAGAATTTAGTGTGAATTTAGTGTTAGGTTTAGTGTTATTTAAATTTAAAAAGAAAAAAACTTATAATTTCACTTTTGTTTTTTTACTTTACACCATTAATTTCTCTTCTACTTTACACACTTACAATGCTTATTATTACATATAATAAAGGGTTTTCATTCTATATGTCTTATTTTCATTACCTTACTTTTTACTGTTCAAAACATTGAATCGTTTGTTGTAATTTGAATAAGAAAAGGTTTGTTTGTATTTTTTGGGAACACACTTTACGGCGTGAATATTAATTACATACTTTACTTAATTGCTGCCATCATTAAATATGGCAAATGCCTTCACGCGTTTTATTACTTCGTTTAATTTTAATATTTTTATTTCTTATATGTATGTACTTGTATTCTAAATGTCAATTATATCAAGTAAAAAGGATATTATTCATGACCAACAAGCATAAATTCGATGGAGTCTCTGTGATCAATTAACCTCCTTAACACTTTAAGGACGGGAGTGGTCACCGACTTGTAAAAGCTTTATTGAATATAATTCTGAAGTTTAACGGTACCATCTGATATGGTATTCTCTACGCCCTAGTTGGATTCAAGTTTTTTAATACCCAACGTAAAAGTAAAATTTAGAGACTCTCAAATCGTAGTTTGAATCTATTAGCAAATCGGAGTGAAATAGGGTTGCAATCTTCAACTGACAGGTCAAAAATACCACGTGCTAAATAGACTAAATAGTCAAATCAAATTAAGTCCGTGCGATAAGATGTTCTTAGAGTAATAATGTATTGTAAGCGCAATAGGACGAAACCAAAGCTTCAGAATGTTTGCAAGATAATGTTTATCCAGTAAAAGGGCCGTATCAAATCATCTTAATTAACGATCTTGGCAGAGTTTTAAAGGATGATATAGTCGTTCTGGCGGAATCGAAGGAAAATTTTAACGAAATGCTCAGTGACTTCTATATTGTTTTCCAAGAGATGAGTCTAATAAAATAATAAAATAATACATTAAAATAACCTTGCCAATCAATACATTAAAATAACCCTGGACGTTTCCTAGATCATGGCATGAAACCGTTTTTCTTAAAATGTCAGAAGTGCCTACAATAGCTTGTCGAATTTTTGTTGCTTGTTGGTTGACCTTAAATCGTCAGATTATTAAATATATATTTCTTACGATTTTTAATTTTTAGGTATTATTGTAAAAAATACATTTCACATTTGTGATTAATAGGAGTAAATATATAAATTAAAGGAATTAACATATTCAATATCAGCGAAAATTAGAGTTATTTACCCACCAAATTATCCTACCTTCTTATCTTCCAAGAAATCGTATTCATTTAATTGGATTTTATTGCAAAAGTCTATCTCTAGTAAGTTCATAGGTTATACGAGAGAAAAATTGCAATGAAATTACTGTATTTAGTTTTGTTCATAATTTAAGTTTATATCTAGTTAAATTTAATCAATTTTCGGAATTCGATAACGACTTTGATGAGAGTTTGGTTGGAATTATTCAATGTTTGAATTCGCAAATCAGCAGATTGTACAGAAATAGTTTCTATTACACTAATCTCGTTCAGATGTTGAATTATTCTATTAATAGGAATCACCGTTTATATCATAAGAAAAATGATATTGTATTTGAGTTTGTAGTTCGAACTAATTTAAAAGCAAAATTGATTTATTTATAATTGTATAATTGTGTATAAAAGTGTATATCTGATATTTTCATAATTCAACACTTGAACGAGATTACGGTAATAAAAACTATTTCTGTAGAAGAAAATTAACATTTCTTGTAGATAACTTAGTACGGTCGTAAGCATTGTTCAAACCAAAGTCGCTTTACAATAGTAAATTTAATATAATTTAGTTAGTTCTCATTATCAAAGTAATATATTTATACAACAAATTAAATTATTCCGATTTATTTGTTTTATTCCGATTAAATAACTCCGATGTTTTATATTAAATTCAATTATTTTTTTGCATAGGGCACTGTTTATGTGGCTATTAGCATAGTAAGTTTCAGACAATCAGAACTATTTCTTGTAATCAGTTGAACCGCTAGATACAAACTTAGAATTGTTTCCTCAAATTTCGATTGGACATGTTACTTTTGTTGTTTGGTTTCGTTATTTAAATAATACATGTTTTGTTACAAGAATATATAAATAATGTTAAAAAGATATTGTTTACTATAAGTACATACTACGTAAGAAAAAAAAGTTATAAATTGGAGTGGTTTCTTGTTGTTTGATTTTGACAATAATATATGACTCACGAAAAGTTATATTTTTCCAATTAATATATATTTTTTTTCAATTATATTTGTTAACTTTTATCTAATATTACTGTATTTTAATAATAATAAATGAGCTCGCATTTCATTCAATTATTATAATTGTAAATTCTACTGATAAAATCTGATTCTAATTAAACTGTATTTAAATGATTATGTAATAAATATATTTCTTCTTGTGTAATTATTCTGATACATAATATTTTTTTCTCAATTCTTATGATTCTTCTTAACTTAATCTTATGATTATAAATATCATAGCATTGCATTGCAACTCTAATGTTTTCATATTGAGCTTAAAAAGTGTCCCGAAATATCTATTTTACTAAATAGATAGATAGATTTATGTAATCTAATGTATCTAATAAATAACACATTGATATGAATACTGTTATAAATAAGGGTATCAATATAGCGGTACATATGACCGTATCAATTTGTCTTCGTCAATGTGAGACTCAAATTGATGTCTTTGACAGCTTTTCTGATCTATGTGGGATATGAACGACCACATACACATATATACCATTTATATACAGTAGTTTATAGATGTTTATAGATATATGTTTTGTATGGTTACTAGTTTCAACCGACATAATTCCAACTACTGTCGATCCTGGAATATAAATCGTGGCTGTTTTATATAATAAATAATACTTTGTAAACTTGAGAAGAACACTGCTTTCTAATAAAAGTTTAAGTTAGGGGATAGTTTAAATAAAATATAAGTTTAGTTAGTAAGTGTAGGTTAGCTGTGAAATATTATTATGGTATTAATATCCCATTGTTTTATAGATTTTTTAGATATTTTAAATAATCATAAATTAATTGATAAGTGCAACAAAATAATAACAAAAAACCTACACCAGAATATTTTTAGACCAGAATACGTTTGCATATGTCTTTTAAACATGTAAAGTCTGTATTATTAAATATAAAAGCACACTCCACAAATGTAAGCGCACATTTCATAAAGAATTGTATTATACATTCTCTCTTTGGTTTTTAACAAATTTTAAGGCACTTTTTTGTCTTGTTGAATATATTGTACAGTTTATGCATAAGAATTTAAAAAATAATTCTTTGTACTCTGTATAGATATCCACGTTCTGTGATCAAAACAAAGTAAGAAAACACTTCTGTTTTCAAAAATTTGCTATTCTATTATATCTTTATATATATATTTCTTGTGTGCGCGTGTATGTCACTGAACTCCTCCTAAACGACTGGACCGATTTTTATGAAATTCTTTGTGTGTGTTCAAGGGGACTTGAGAATTGTTTAGATTCACAATTTGGTCCACTGGATAATGGATTTTTTGATTCATTTTTTATGTGTAAGTAGGTGGTGATTTTGGAATGTTTCACATTGGTTCCGACGGACTGCGTTACCATGGCAATGTCAAATACTAAATAATATTATATTTTAATTATAGTCTGCCCTGACAGTTGGCGTTGCGATAGAAATCAGAAAAATATTTTAGTACTAGCGGCCCCATACGTGCTTCGCTACGCAAAAAGTGAAATTTAAAAAAATATATCGGAACAAATTCATTTATTCAAACAAAAAAATCTTTATTTTCATACGGTATCGATTGGTCGAATTATAATAAATGTACATGTAGGTAATGACGTTAGACATTGTGATAACTTTTTAATATTTGTTTTTTTTAAGTTTGATTTTTTAAATTAAAGATTAAGATTAAGGGTTCGCTAGTTATTGTATATATTTTATTGTATACATTTTGGAGATAATATTTTCTGAAAGTTTCGGAGACCTTAAGGTAAGTAAGGACAAATGCGAGGATTTTGTTAGTGTGACTGACGAATAAAGCTAACATAAGCTTTTTAAATACCTAATATAATTTTGTAGTTCATATATATTTTTGTTGTGTATAATGCACTTTGGTTGGATGTGACTGCGATTGGAAGCGACTGTTGGCAAATAATTCCTTACTATGGTAGATATCACTAAATTTATATGATAATAAAGTAAATACAGTGACGTATTTTGTATAACGAGATCTGTATAGAAAGTATTCACTCACCGACCCGTATTGTTAGCTTTTATACATGTAGTAGTTTGGTTTTGACTAAAAATAAAGATATAAGTTGTTGATTTGACTAAAACAATTGAATCTCTGTATAGAAGTTTAATTGATAAAATAAATGTAATATTGGATACTGATTTGACTAAGAAGAAGAAGTATATAAATCGCAGCTCGGTAAAGAGAAGGCATTGTGAAATTTGGAGTACAAATTGTGTGGTGGTGCTATTGTGATAAAAGTGTAACAGTTATAATAAACCGCTGAGTGTGTGATCGAGAGACTAAGTTGTGTAACAGCGATAGTTAAGAGTTTAAATGTTAAACAGTTTAGTGTATTTGTGAAGTGTCATAAAATGCTTTTCTTCTTCTGATTTTTTGCGGTAAGAGAGCTCTAATAGTATATTTCGAAATTTCTGCTAGTTAGACCATTTTTAACTCGAAAGCGACTAGACAGACTTTTATATATTTTTTTAATGTTTTGGATTAAAAGAATGTCTATCTCCGGAAAAAGGTTGATTTTAAAATATGATGTACATAAAAAAATATAATTATTAGTTTTCATATTTAATAAAAAGTGTAACAAACCGCAGCTCACGTAATGTTGTCTATGGTTTCTTTTTACAATAACTCAAAAAGTTTCAATGATTTGATGATATTTGATCATAGAGATTTTATACATAATTTTATATTAATTCTATATGTTTGATGGTTTGGCGTAAGAAATCTAAGTGACAGCAGACGTAATAGTTGTTTTTTTTGGGAAGTTCTTCCATTGAAGTGGTCTATTTTGTGCAAATGCGATTTTTCTAATAAATCTTATTGTGCTGATATTATTAACAATATTGGGATCAGATCTTATCGTTCTTAACGAAGCCTTAATGCAATTACACTCTAGAACTTCGCTAAGGAAACTACGGTTTACTAAACAAGAAATCGCACGTGAGTGCTCCAAGTTAGTGTGATTTTTCATTCTATATTTATATAAATTTAAATAAGCTTAACATGGCTATAAATGCTAATAAATATTTTATTAGTTTTACTTCTTCATTAGTGTGACTTCTTGCTTCTAAATCACAAGAGCAAAGTCCGCGAAATGGCAAATAGCAATGCAAAATGAAAGTCCAAATATCGGATATCTACAATTCAATAATTTCAGACATGCAACAAATTTTAACGGTCAGGAAGTTCTTATTCAGAGAATTCCGATGATCCCACGACTTGAATCTGATGACTCATGACGATTAACAAATCCTTAACTGTTTGTGGTATGAATTGACAAAATGATTTTTTTTTCTCATAGTCAATAACGGGTCTGCCTTATTTTTTCTTACCACTGAAAATAAAACAAAAAAAAAATCGTTAAATACGAGGTGTTTCAATGAAGAGTGCTTTGAATCAAAAATTTTGCTGGCTTTAGATAGGCGGATTAATAATGATTTTTTAAATTTATTTTTATATAATCTAATAAAAAATAACCTAATAGTGTATTTTTTTTAAAACCTAAATCAATCTGTTCAATTTTGACTGACTGTAGCAGAACAATGTTTGGCGGATCAGCTAGTTCAATTATAGTAATTTTATATTTAAGAAATAAGTTTGCTATTTATTACGTTTTTTTTTAAATATAAATAAAGGACGAAAGTTATTGCTAATTATTAACCACCAATAACCCCAGATAGGTATTATGACAGCTATAACATTAAGCTGTTTCATTTGATTGTTATGTGGTCTGGAAAGTAATTTCAAATATATGGGTACAATACGAAAAAATCCCCAGACTATTCACATTATTTTATTAAATTTAACTAAAATATTAATCATCATGAACTAAAATTTCAAGTCTTTTCAAGTATATCAAAACTTTTTGCGGCTAAACTCAAAAGTATAAGTATTTATTTAGAAAATACTTAGCCCCTGGAGGTTTTCTATATATAATGTAAAAGCAGTGGCTGGTAATTTATGGGTTTTTCCTTTTATAGAAAAGGATGTTTAAAAGATAAAGGTTATTCCATTAAGAAAAAGTAACTGGGAGTAATTGAGAATACGCTTAGTAATAATGAGGCTAACATCTATTGAAAAACAGCATTTTTTGTAAGGTTTAATGGATTTCTAGGAAAATAAGGTATCCTTTGATATTTTTGCTATTTTTTATTATTGTAACTTCAAACATAAAAAATATCATAATTAATAAAATTAAAAGATTACATATTGCAACTCAACAATTACCAAATTAAATTAATGGATTTGAAATATGAAATTTCAAAAAAAACATAAAATATTCATCACTCATAAGTGTCTAAAATATATCATACATGAACATCAAAAACATGATATAATATTATTTTTAAATTTACCATTTTTATATTTATCATGCTTAAAGTATCAAATGTAAATGCGAGAAAAATGTTAAAAAAAACATTGTATCGCACGTGCCTCTACAGGCTTTGTAAATATTGAAGCTAATTGGCAAGTGTCGGCTATCGTATTTATATTATAAATAAAAAAAATAAAAAACCCCGATACAAAAAGACCTTTAAAAACAATAAAAAATGGTGTCTATAATTAAATTAAATCGAATCGAATCGAATTGAATCGAATAGAATAGAATAGAATAGAATAGAATAGAATAGAATAGAATAGAATAGAATAGAATAGAATAGAATAGAATAGAATAGAATAGAATAGAATAGAATAGAATAGAATAGAATAGAATAGAATAGAATAGAATAGAATAGAATAGAATAGAATAGAATAGAATAGAATAGAATAGAATAGAATAGAATAGAATAGAATAGAATAGAATAGAATAGAATAGAATAGAATAGAATAGAATAGAATAGAATAGAATAGAATAGAATAGAATAGAATAGAATAGAATAGAATAGAATAGAATAGAATAGAATAGAATAGAATAGAATAGAATAGAATAGAATAGAATAGAATAGAATAGAATAGAATAGAATAGAATAGAATAGAATAGAATAGAATAGAATAGAATAGAATAGAATAGAATAGAATAGAATAGAATAGAATAGAATAGAATAGAATAGAATAGAATAGAATAGAATAGAATAGAATAGAATTAAATTAACATTTATTTATCTGTAATACATCACAATTCATACAGTAAATAGATTACACTGACTCCTGCACTAGCAGTGCTATATTGCAGAAGCCAGTATCCTCCCCTTGATCACAAGTCACAACAAATTATGCCCTTAGGAATGAGTACTTAGTAATTTAATTACAAAAACCCAAAAATAAATAAATACAGGAAAAAAAAATAATATGAGATTTAAACAAAAATTTACATTAAAATATAAGCAAAAAATAAAAGATTTAGACAAAAATAAACATTTTATATGTTTGTTCAGTTCTTCACTGTTTTATTTTAACCATTTTATCATTTATCGTGTGTGTGTGCGTGAGTGCATGCGTGCGTGTGTGCGTGTGTGTGTGTGTATGTGTATCATTTCAATCTAAGCATTTTAACCAGCCAAGTATTTTTCTTTATAGTGTATGGATATTCAGAGTTGTAATGTTGAAGAGTGTGTTAATTTTATATAAATAATTTTAGCATGGAAATTGTAGAGTTTTCGCCCAAAAGTCATGTCAATTGAGTAATATAACAAATATTTAAATAAGAATATCAAACTAATATAATAATAACAAAAGGAATTAAAATAAACATTTTATTAATTTTATTTTAAGTTTATTTAACCTCTATTATAATAAGTTGAATGTTGAAATATACATAAATACATTTTATCTAAAAACTAAAATTTGTTTTTTTTATGCAGTTTTGGTATTCTTATGAAATCCTGTAAGAAAAACTTAAACGTATTTTTGTCAGCAGGGATGATATTTTGCAGATTATAGAATTGTTATTTTCTTAGTGCAAACATGTCTGAAACTGAACTAAAATGCGGTAATCCTAAAAACAACTTGAATCCATTTTTTGTACAGACATATTTATATTGAGTAAAACGTTTCCATAGCTATCTTGAGTTATATTATAGTAAGTATCGTATTGCTCTTGCTTACGAGGGTCTTAAACATCAAGTATTCACATTTAAGAGACCTTGTCTAGCATAAAACTCACACGTTTTGAATACACGTTATGAATCGAACATTCTGATTGAACCATTCGGTATCTTTAACTGTCTGTCTGGATATTTTAATCTGTTGGAATTATTTAGGTCATTAACAACAAACACTTAACCAGTACCTCACCAGTTTTTTTTTAAATTTTCAATGAGAATAAGTGTATATTTATAAGTGAAGATTGATTAATCTCTGCGAGGTGCCTCTCTCCTCTCTGCACTTCTCATCTCTTAGCCATCTCAAAATCAAAATTGTGCCTCATCTTTGCCTCATGTTTTTTGTAGGGTAGCCTTGTTAGAAACGAGTACTTGAGTCACAATGAACAATCCGTAAGAATTTTATCCGCTCTTAGTAGCTGACCGTAGTGAGCTCATTGACACCATCTGCCTAATACTTCAGGCCAGGGAATGCTCCAGTAGTGCAATCACGTATGTAAAGTGCTCGCGGGTATCATTTACCCCACAAAGCGTACGGAGTAACCTTTTTATGTAAGTATCAATTTTTTACTTTTGTAATTATATGTCTAACTAGTAAACGTTATATTTGGACTGGGATCTAAACGCTAAAATTTAATGGTTTTAATTTGTGGTGTATTAAAGATTTTACGAATATGATAGGTTTAATAAAAGGTTTAGTGTAATGGACGTGAGGCTTTCACAGTTGAATTCGCAAGTATCAGGAAGAACTTACAAAGAGAAAGACATAACCTTGCGCAACAAAACTAAGCGTTATAAAATCTTATAACGAAACGAAAAGTGGTCTTGACAATGTTGAAAAGTTTGTAAAATCTTATGATTTATCAAAAAAAAACAGAAAATGGCCACTCACTCTTTTCTTCTGGCTATGAAACACTGCAGAAATAAATGCCAAAATTATTCAAAAACTCAACTGTCCTGACATCAAACGAAATTGCAGAAGTTTTATCAACGATCTGGGTCTGGGTAAACTGTCTTTCATATTAAAGATCAAGATAGAAAACACTCGCCTTTCTACAGGTCTCCGCAAACGAATTGCCAACAATTGGTATCCAAGGAGCCCCATCGGTTAAAAAAACAGCTCCAGATGTAAGGCATAGATGTCACGTTTGTCGGTCAAAGAAAGATCGCAAGACGCAATATATCTGTGAGATGTGCAAGAGCCATGTGTGCCTGGATCATGTAATTTATTTTGTTTTGAAAACAAAAAAATGTTTTGAAAACAAAGCTAGTGAAAATGATGCTGTTAATTAAAAATTCTGATTATTTTAGCTTAGAATATAAGATAGGTGCCTAATGTTCCCCAAAGTCTGATTGAGATCTCTTTTTTTCTAGTTGTTTTCTCATGTTTGTAAACATAAGATTTTATATAATGCCTTAAAAAACGTCTAAGGATGTTAATATTTTTTTAATTTATTGTTGATTTTTGAAAACTTTGATTCGAAAACATATTTTATTTAAAACTCTAGAAAAATATGGCTGTACTTTATTTACTTAAATTATTTATTTCTCATTTATTAGTTTTATAAATCTTTTTAATTTAGTTACCTACTATCCAAGTATGCACAAAGCAATGGAATTTGGACTGATTTATATCAGGCAGAAGATAGATGACCACAATTCCATTAAATGGGAGTGGAATATCGAGATTAGACCAAACTAGTTATGTTGGATAAGGAAATGAAATACCTACGTAAGGTTTGAAATAGTTTAAGAGAATCATTGGATGTTACAAGATGAATGATCGAGATCATTAATTAGGATGAGATACTATTTTGACAACTGCTAGTGTTTGATCACGTGTCAACACTTAGTGAAGCCAACTTAAAGCGACATTACTTACTTTTATATATTTTTTTAATCTTTAAAGCTGATATCATATGTTATCATTCTAATATTTTTTTTAATTTTTAAGACGAATTCTTTTTAAATAGTTAAAAGATACAACGATTATTGTTAAATTAATATTTGTATTTTTCTATGATGGTAGGCTGTTGTAGGATGATGTAGGTAGCCACTTATTAGGCTTGCTCGACTAGGGCAGTTTCATCCAATCACGAAAAGTAATAGAAGTAAGTGTAAGAAAGTGTTTTCTAAAAATATATTGCAAGTGTCAGTAATGTGTTTAATTTAAGCCCGAGCATATTATATCATCATATATAATATATTTATCAAACTCACTGGTTTTAACACAAAATATTTTTTATTCAATTAACCTTCCTCAGGTTTAATAGAATAAAAAAATACTTTATATAATAGCCCCTCGGCTTTTATAATCAATTAAAATAATAGTGTAATATTATATAATAATAGTCATTTGTAATAAATATTTTTAATTTACTGTATATTTTCTAACAGTGTTCAAAATAATATGCTGTTTACGCATTCTGTTTATATAAAAAGAAAAGTAAATGACATAAAAAACCGACAATAAAATTCTTTAACACCTGGTAGGAGTTTTAAAACGTTTCTTTGAATTTTATAAGAATTTAAATCTATATATCAGAAATGACTTGTATTTTTGGCCTTGTATAAGATTTATGTAGTAAATTTTAAACTAATATAAAATCAAAAATACACCGATGCTGGCAGGTATACGAACCATTGAATTAAGCATTCTATATGTGATCGTTTTATCACCGAGGTGGGATGCGGTAGCTTGAATGATGGAACTACGGGACAGTTTCCCAGAGGTCGCGTGTTCGAATCCCGTATCGGTTTATTTTTCATTCTATAAATATTTATAATTTAAAATACGCTTAACATGGTTAGATAAGTTTACAAATATTTTTAAAAATAAATTCGATTATGGTATCTTTCCATGTTTATCTATACTTACTTCGAAGTTAAAAACTGTTTTTATGAATATTTTTGACATTTACGTAATATTTACCTACCAATTAGTTAATCATACAGTTAGTTACTAAAATAATAACTATTACAGTTAACTGAAACTCTAACCGTAATATTACGAAAATAGTGCGGTTTATTATGTATTAATAATTCATTATGGTGGAAAATTATTCAAGAGAGCTCAATTAGTTTGACTAATATATATACAGGTTTTGCATAAAGTTTACATTATTGCACGAAATAGTAATAGTCATTATTAACATGTTCAATAGACTGAACTCTACTTGTAAATTGATTACATAATTAAGTCTAAGGAATTAAATGACCAACAATATCCCAAAAGAAACCAACCGCTACTGGAAATTTGGGTCTTGTGTCTCACCCTTATCGTTTTACAATGCTTCATGAAACCGGTCCACAGAGTACAAAACTTGGTTTAATTAAATAATACCATCAATTCTTTGTCTAATTAATCTGTCTTGGGTAAAGTACAGTATATATACGGTGTATCGCGGTGTAGATAATAAATGACACTAACACATTAATTTAATCGGAACTACTATAATATATATACATGGACAAGTTTACTTGTTTTATATAAAAATATTAAAAATAAGGTAAAAGCCACTGAGTATTTTATCTTGGTTATAAAAATAGAAAAGGTCTCCACCACCCTATTCCGAATAGAGATTATTTTGAAACCCTAAACAAATAAAGCGTTTAATTTAGTGTTTATTAGGTCGGTTGTATGTAGCAATTATAATTTTAAATAAAATTAAGTGTTATATGTCTTTATGTCCATATATATTTCGGATTTGTATAGGATTCTTAACGTATAATGTAGATATTGTTAATACGTACTAGGAAAAGTACTCACACAATAAAGTAAATCCTCGTTCCTTTCACAATTGATTTACATTTAAATCTATACTTATATTATAAAGCTGAAGAGTTTGTTTGTTTGAACGCACTAATCTCTGGGACTACTGGCCCGAATTGAAGAATTCTTTTTGTGTTGAATAGTCCGTTTATTGAGGAAGGCTATAGGGTATATATCATCTCGCTGTGACTAATAGAAGTTAGGCAGCAATGAAAAATGCTGCAAATTTAATATAATCTAATAGGTTCTGACTGACTTAGTTATAGCATACAGTCTAAACCGCAGGTCGTAGAGATAGTAAAATTGGAGGATACATTTGTTTTTCTACGTAGTGGTGTACTAAGAAAAGATTTTTAAATTCCACCCTTAAGGATTTTAAATATCAGTATATAATAGCGACCCCTAGTTAACAACATAAATTGTAACCCATACTTACATTTCAGCTTGAAATTTCTTAAGAGCAAGAATATAAAAATCAACTACTTTAGATTTTTCTGCTTAAGTAAGGAGCACGATTCGAAAGAAAAACCTCCCATCCATCTTCTGTGTTACAAGAAAAACAACAACGAATCAACCCCTATATACCCTGAATAAATATATAATGTTGTTTCTACAGGTTAGTATTAAAAAAAAATCACGAGTATATATTTAAATAAAACTATTTTAAACGAATGAAGGTCGTGTGTAATTGGATATATTTTTTACATTATACATTTTAAATTTAACCTGGCTTTTCGAATGTTTTGCAACAATCGATCCCATGGAAAGTTTTATTTGAAGAGATATTCTAGATATACTTATGTATTCAGTGCTTTTCTTAACTTCTTAACTTCTTCAGTTTATTTGTATTTGAATTGTCTTCATCATTTAATATTATGAAGTCTTTTTACATGTTGTCAAAATTTACCTACAAGTGAAATTATTAAGATTGTATTTGATGTAAAGATATTCAAAATCTCTATCTGGAAGACTGCAACAAAATCAAAATTCCAGTATAAAGTTGTTGTATGGTGTATTTTTTTATCATTTAATAAACTATGTCAAGAACAATCTGATGAGTTTCGTTCATTAATTTATCAAAGCTCTGTGGTAAATTCATTTTTGGAATTGTTTTGATAAAGAAAAATGTTTAAAATAAAAAACTTATCTTAAAAATTTTAATCATATTTTGTGTACCTTTCACTGGTTCACTAGATAATGCATTTAACAAATTCGCTCATCGTGACTTTTATATTTGAAATATGTACTCAAACCTTTTACGTATAAAAAAGCATTAAAATGGTTTTTTTAAAACTATACGCTGGTATTTCGTTATTATTCAAAATATAACATTTTAAATCTCATCAGACCGTAGGGCAGACGTTTAAAAGGGTGTGGCAAATTGCATCCTAAGTGCTTCGTTAAATTGCTCTTGAAGACGCTGAGTGGAATAACATCCATCTGCTTAATAATTACCTACTTACTTATTCAAATTATTTTTATTTCTGATGTATTAAATTTTCACATTAATGAGAGTATAGTATACCCCACTATATTTGTGATTTACGTCACTAACCCTATTACAACTAATTGTTAGTATAATTTCAATTTGTAATTCAAATTTCGTAAAACATAATAACTATATTTATATATATTTTCCCAGTTGTATTGCGTTAATGAAATCGGAATGTACCGCAATAGTTTTTGGTATTTCTTTTCATCTAAGTGTTAAGATTTCTACAAACTTTATCCATACAAACTCCTTAAAATATTTTTTATTCCATTGTTATTTGTATTGTTTGTTATTTTATATTGTTGATACTTAAATTCTTTGCAATATTATTATCATTTGGAGTGACTTAAATTAATATAACTAGTTAGGCATGTTTTTGAGATTTAATATTGGCTTTTTTGATCTAATGATTAACGTTAAATGATAACATTTTATTATTAAAAATCGTAAAACTAAAAGTCTTGATGGCTGGTAATACCCTGATCGCATATCCGATCACGAAGCGGATAGCGATACGGTAGCTTAATTCGTAAACCGATACGAGACGATTTCTCATAGGTCGCGGGTTCGAATCCCTGCTCATATCGGTTTGTTTTACATAATATATTTATATAAATATATGAAGTTACTTTGATGAAAAAAAATGATGGAAATAAATCATTTTTGTTTGCTCAATTATAAGAACAATACCTCTATATTGCAGATATTTACTTAAAGGTGTAATAGATTATATGACCAAGTCTTAACACAAGATTGCGTGTTGCTCATTACAAAAAAAGAAATTGGCTGATAAAATTTTGTCCTATCGCAATTTTTTGTAATCTTTAATTTTAGTGTTTACGTACATATATTAATCCTACAGAATATTTAAGATACATAAACCTTCTGAGATATCATGTTAATCAGTGAATAGTGTTCAACTATTATTTAGAAGCTTTTGTCTCGTGTTATCTCTGTGTAGATTATAAAAGCAGCTTTCGTCAACACAGTGTCTTTTAAAAATTGAGCTTCCCTTAAATGTTCTTGATTTTACAAGATAAATTATCTTTAGAAAATAAGTGTAAGTACACTGATAGATTTTTTACCTAATATCTAAATATACAATATCATCCCTTTTGTTTTATTCAAATAGGTTCTTTAATTTTTCAAAGTATTTTATTTTATATAATATTCCACAGCTACAGAAAGTTATAAAAAATGGCTAACAAAATTTTAATTTTCTTATCTGGTTGATTAGTTTCTTAAAAATACTCTTAAAAGCTAAGAAAATAAATAACATTACTCGTGTTAATACTATTAGATGATTTTTTTATTTGTTAACTCGATATGTGAGTAAACAAAATATACATTTATTTTATATTTTCATAAATAGCACACATGAAATAGATCAACATATTTAACAAATTGATTTCAAGTTTTTTGTGTATATTACTTTTTGAACTCGATGTTTCGAATATTTACAGTTATTTTTTCCATGGGAAGACTAGAAGTGAAAAGTTGACTGACACAACTAAGGAATTAACTAAGTAATCTAAGCGATAAAAAACAACATTGATTTTAATATTTATGAAAATTATTTACAAATATATTCTATTTCTGGATTGTGCACTGATTTATAATATCGTAATTTCATATATTTCTTCTATATGTTTAATATAAAATATAATCTAATATTATTTCTGTATTTTATTTTTCAAATAATTAGGTAATATATTTTTATATATTCTGTCGCAATATATAATATTTTTAATTAAAACTTGAGTAATGTTTGTCGAATAAGCAAAGAAAAAGGGATATTAATGATAATTAAAATTTTATTTTACATCTCAAAATATCACTATAAACACGGTACAATTTTAGGTTTTTACTGCTAAAACATCATATGATCAATTTAAATCATCTATATGCAAATTATATTTTTTTCGTTTTTTTTTTAATAAAAAACATTAAATATAAATTTAACCAACAACATGTGATATAAGTTAATGTCATTGATTGTCTTATGTCCAGGATTAATTACTTCATGCTTTAACTTTTTATGCAGGCTTACTAAATACTTACTATCCATATGCTGTCCGCGTAAGGGACCGGTCTCCGAGGATCCTCTTAGCTGCGTCCTGTGCGGACAGAAGGGCCATCTCGCGTATTATAGCGGGTGCCCCAAAGCGCCGCGCAGGACACAGCCGGCAAGGCATCCTCCTCGGTTCGTCCAGCCTCCATGGGCTCCTCTAGCCCCTAGGAGGCCCGCGGCTCCTCAGGCATCCCAGGCCCCTCAGGCACCCGCGAACGCGGTCGCAAACGCTTGGGTGAAGCCTCCGAGGATTATCCCACAGCCCGTCCCTCAGTCAATACCGTCGCCGCCGGTTCGTAACTCCACCGACGGAGTTGCGAGTTCGATCGCGTGCGTCACGAGCCTCTTCGGTGTAATAGACATCGAAGAGCTCCTAGTCTTTTCGAACGAAATGAGAGATTCCGCGCGGAACCCTCCCGCGAGGATGGAAGTGCTCCTCAAGCACGCCGTCCTAATCAAATCGATATACGAACACACGATGTCAACCAAACCTCGCTCTCTGACTGTCGCTACATTCAACGCGAACGGGCTACTTAAGCAGATAGATCTAGTGCGCGACTTCGTAGTCACGCACCAGATAGACGTCCTGTTAGTACAAGAGGCCTTTCTGAAGCCGTGTAATCGTGATCCGCGCATCGCGAATTACCGTCTCGTTAGGAACGATAGGGTAACCGCGAAGGGGGGAACCATCATCTACTACAGAAGGTCTCTTCATTGCACTCCGCTCGATCCGCCCCAACTAGTTAACGTAGAAGCGTCATTATGTCAGGTGGGTATGACCGGCCATCAGTCGATCGTACTAGCATCCGTCTATCTTTCTCCCAATAAAGCCTTAGTTGAGAGGGACCTTAAGTCTTTACTCCAATTAGGTAACGCAACCATTCTGGCCGGCGACCTAAATTGCAAACATCCCCGCTGGAACTCTACTGTCGCAAACAGTAGAGGAAATCTCCTTGATAGGCTAAGTTACAAGGCTGGTCTCGACTTTGAGATCACCGCGCCTTTGAGTCCCACGCGATACTGCGACACAGACTTCCGACATGACAGACCCGACGTGCTCGACATAGTACTCTTGAAGGGCGTGACACTCCAGTTACGTTCTATCGAGACGCTTTCCGAGCTAGTCTCTGACCATCGACCGGTCCTATTTCAGCTAGGACTTCCCCCTCTTAGGGAACCCGCGACAAAAACAATTATTAACTGTACGAAGCTTCGAGAGCAACTCCATTCCCCCGTATCAGCGCACCTCGACAAAATTCCTGACCAGCTTACATCGGTCGAGGACGCTGTCTCAGCCGCGACTAACTTCACAGAACATTTGGTAGACAGCATAGGAAAGTCCTCGAGGAAGGTCCGAGCGAACTTCGAGGGTTACCAAGTACTCCCTCCGGACATTAGACTTCTCATCACCCGTAAAAACGCCGCGATTAGAGCCCATGACCGATACCCGACAGATGATAAACGACGGAGGCTGCGCTGTCTCCAGAGGGAGTCAAGACAAGCTCTCGACGACTTCAGAGATAGCGGCTGGGATAGGACGCTTGCGACGCTCTCTCCAACACACCAGGCATTCTGGCGGTTGCAGAGAGCGTTGAAGGCGGACACTGTCTCAGATATGCCTCCCTTGGTTGGACCTAACTCCGCCATCGCGTTTGAGGACCCTGACAAAGCTAAGTGCTTAGCCGACAGTCTAGAGAGCCCGTGTCGTCTGTCTGCTCAATCGGTTGATCGCAATCATGTCGAAATAGTTGACAAATCGGTCAATACAATGTGTTCTCAGCCACCGGTCGGTCCGCCAATCAAGGAAACGAACCTAGACGAGGTGACGTCAATAGTTAGGGCGCTTCACGCCAAGAAATCGCCAGGTCCCGATAGGATCACTAACAAAGTGATAAAGCTTCTTCCGCCTCCTTTAATTTACCTATTGGTTACCATTTTTAACGCTCTACTGGCCGGTTGCTCGTTTCCGGCCAAGTGGAAAGAGGCCATAGTGATAGGGTTCCATAAGCCGGGCAAACCCCGGCATCTGCCTAGTAGTTACCGTCCCATTAGTCTTCTTAGTTCCTTAGGGAAAGTATATGAGAGAATCATCCTCTGTAGACTTAGATCGTAAGTCGAGAGACTCAAAATCATCCCAAATGAGTAGTTCGGCTTTAGAGCCAACCATTCATGTTCCCATCAGGTGCAACGCCTCACGGAGCACATACTGATAGGGGCCACTGTGAGGGCCAAGAATCATAGGACAGGAGCGCTCTTCCTCGATGTAGCTAAGGCGTTCGACAGGGTCTGGCACAATGGACTGGTGTACAAGTTATACCAGTTCAAGGTGTCGGACAGACTCGTACTCATCATACGGGACTACCTGTCGAATCGCTCCTTTCGCTACAGAGTGGAAGGCGTTTTGTCAACCCCCCGCCCAATCAGGGCGGGTGTCCCCCAGGGTTCAGTTCTCTCGCCCATCCTCTACTCCATCTACGCTAGCGATATTCCTAGGCCGCGATCTAAAGTGCACCTTGCCATGTACGCGGACGATACCGCGCTTTACATGTCCTCTAAGGATCACTGGGAGATATACCAACGTCTCCAATCCGCAGTCGCCTCCCTCGAAAGTTGGCTGCGGAAATGGCGGATCGAGGTAAACCCTGAGAAGAGCGTTTCCGTGCTCTTCGAACGGGGCCCCCCAAGGATCCTCCCGCGAATCAAACTCTTTGATAAACCGATACCTTGGAAAGACGAGGCAAAATACCTAGGAGTAACGTTAGATAGAAAGTTAGTTTTCATATTAGGACCGTTCGTAGCAGAGCGGCCTACATATTAGGTCGTTTATATCCGCTGTTAGGCAAGCGGAGTAAAATGTCCCTTCGCAACAAGGTGAATAAGTTCAAGATTGATTGTGTAGCGCAATGTACCTATATATATGTCAATATTATTGCTTTTAGCTAAAGTGCAAGTAACGCTTCAATACAGTTTATTTTATTATCACGCAAAATTTTAAATTATTTACAATCCTAGTTTTTATAATTTCCTTTGTTTTGTTAAGGTAAAAAAATCCGTATTCTAGTTAAGTAACAGCTAATACAGGACAATATTCGGCTTCTAAAGTGTGTCTCTCTCTGTAATACCACGCACTGTCTCTAATTTCCTATTCAGTCTGTTCCATTCACATTTTTTATTACATTTTTTAGTATAATGTTAGCCACAAAGGTTTCATTCTAAACGAAACGTATTATTTCAAATTTCTATGTCGGAATATCGGCCCTCAATAGCACTTACACAGGTATTAATAAGTTATTTTCTTGTTAATTCCCTGTTTGATCGACACTGTTTCCTCCGAACTGCATGCATAATAATTTTCAAATGTCCCTAATATTAAGTTATACAAGAATGTATTTTTCCTAAAAATATTGCATAGGTAATTACGTTTTCTAAAAGTTTTATCAAGGTTACTTTCCCTTAATTATCGATTTAATTCATTTTAAAACATACGTAGCTAGTATTCTCCTACCTCCATAGAAAATAATTACAAACCGACCGTTTATAATCCAACCGCGTAATATAGATTACATAATGCTCTGGTGATGCCGTACTTTTTTATTCGTACTACCTTCTTTATTTGTACGCTTTTTATTCATACGCCCTTAATTTGTAGATTTGTCACTTCTTATATAATAAATTGTTACACAAATAAATGCATTTCAAAGAATAAACGACAGCGGTTTCGTTGAAGCTAAGTTACATATATATGTCACTTGATAAGCCACTGAACTTAATAAGACACATTTTTTTAAGGCAGTGTTAAAGGCATTGATGAATTTGTGAAGACTCCAAAAAAACCCAGTTAGTATTAATATTTATGTTAGTGTGACCTTATCTATAATTATATATAGATTTACACTTTAAAATTTAACTTAGTATATGTAAAAGGCATACTATTACTTAGAGCAAAAAACATTGTATCTCGTTTTGCAAAATAAACGCGGACAGAGTAGAATAAAATTTAATACAATTATAGTTTATAAGAAGAAGTATAGAAAGCATGTTTTGTATAAAAAAAATATTTTTAATATATTCACTCAATGAAAGAAACAATACACACAGTCCAAAAGATAAACATTATAATTGTTTTTTTTTAACTGAAGAACAAACGAGTTTGCTGATCACCATATTATTATTAAGTGATCACGGTTTCTTGTCATATCAGAGAAAATCAGAGATTTGCCGGCCTTTCAGGAGGGAGTTTCTTTTTGTTAGTGATAATATTGTATCCATCTAGAAAAACCGCCGAAAGAAGTCATTCCACATCCTTATGGTTTGTGGTAGAAAGTACCTTGAAAACCGCACTTTTGAGCAACGCTTTGTATCCCGATGATAAGAATGGAATTTTAAGTGTGATATTGGAAATGAGTGTCAGGAATCGATCTATACAACTCTTCGGATCACTCTCCGTGATAAATGCCGTAGAATTCTCATAAAGACACCATATTACTCCGCATCGCTAAAAGATCAAGCCTTTTAGCCTTTTTTCTCCGACAAATGAGCGCTACGTCATTGGGCCCAGTCGAATATTAAATGTTTATACTAAAGCAATCCAGACCAAAGATGGGAACAGCACTCCATGTGGAGGCGGACTTCATAAACTGCATTTATAAAGCCTTTATAAAAGTGAAGCAATTACTGTCTGTTAATTATGCTCCGCTTCTGTTTCAGCTTAAAACTCGGATCTTTATAAAATCACGTGCCATCTTTAAAATAAATAATGCCACAGTAACCTATATCTTAATACTAACTAGCATAGCTTAGAATCTCGACATTTTTATTTATAATTGACTTCAAGAATATTTTTTTTTAGAAATTGAATTGAAATCTACTTCAACAATGAGCAAAGTGTCTTCTTTAAGTAAATACACTAAGAAGTAAGTTAAAACATTTCCAGTACAAATACGAGTCATTCGTAATGTTATGTAATGGATATTATCGTCATAAAACACTGAAGCTGATTGACAGTCCAATTAAATTGCAAAATGTATGTTAACTGGAAATAAGCATGGTATTACTAGTTGTATGTTTAGTATCAAATCATGAGCATTTTTGTTCTGTTGGTTTTCAATTTGATGAGAAATAAAAGTTTTTAATCCAATTTGATATTATGATTACGAAAAATTTTTTACAATATATTGTCTATATGGATCCTAATAATTGTTGAATTTCAATTTGATGAGAAATAAAAATTTTAACCCAATATGATATTATGATTACGAACAAATTTTTACTAAAAATTGTCTTTTACCTTGAAGCTAAACAGCATTCGTAAGAAAGAGCCCCAAGCTCTTTTTTGTACATATTTTGCTATAATTTAATTCTACTTTCTTAATTTATAAAATTAAATATTAAAAATATCTATATTTTGGAATAGTTACTTACTCTACAAGCACAATCCATAAAAGCATCCAAGCGTTACTTGTTTTAGTTTTGGGTATAGAAACAATATTTGATTATATGTTTGTAATCTAGAACATTTTAAAATATGTTATCGAGAATTTAAGGTTAATTAATATCATGCCGTAAGACATGTATTTTCTTTAACTTAGAGAAAAAGTTAAATGTGAGAAACAAGAAATTGCTATTCAAACCTACCAATTAAGAAAACAAACAATAATAACGGAGAGAACAAAGAAATCAATACGTTTTCCGAGTTCTAAAGAAGATCAAATTTCTGTTTAAGTTATTTACAACAACTTCTTTTAATATATTTATTGAGTGACCGAAGGTAAGGTAAGGTAAAGTAGTATGAACGAAGCGTTTTGCTTCGTCTTTTTTACTTCGTACAGCGAAGGACTGGAACAGCTTGCCTGCGTCGGTATTTCGGACCGAATACAAGACAATTCGTAAAAAAAAAAAAAATCAAAAGCGAAGCCTTATTCAATATTAGGCGCGGCTCCTGATTGGATTCTCATGATGGACACGTATGAAAAGCATTACAAAATCCCTGGGGATGTTGGTGTTTCGTCATCCAGACCGGACTTATTCCTGTATTCGAAACATCTGAGGCGCGTGATACTTGTGGAGCTTACTGTTCCTTGGGAAACAAACATTCCAAAGGATCACACATTCAAGCTCAATAAGTATTACGAACTGACCAACGAACTGATCAGGAATAAATTTATAGTTAGTTTGTACGCGGTAGAAGTGGGAGCGAGAGGTATAACAACAAAATCTCTCTATAGCCTACTTAAAGACCTTGGCCTTTCTAGGAAAAGCATCGGTTCATTTCTAGAACGTATTTCAAAGGCGGCATTAGTAGGTTCTTTCCAAATTTGGTTAGGTAGGGAGAGGAGTGTGGAGGGTGAAGGTGAGTGTTTTTGCGCATAATAAAGGGGCGCCTTAAACCTACTCCCGGGTCGCAAGTCCCAGGCACTGCTTGCACTTCTCTCCTTGCAACGCGATGGGCCCGGCACCCGCACGCGGAATCCATGGATTGCTAAGAAGCTTCGTCTAGGTGTCTTCAAGAGAAGAGTGGTTAGGTTGCTAGTGTAATGCGCTTTACCACCTAAGACTACATTCTACCTACCATCAGGTGGAATATAGTCAAGAATTGACCTAAATTATATAAAAAAGGCATAGCTATGATTGTAACTGTTTGTAAACTAAACTTGATATTGAAGTTTAAAAACTTCTCTTTAAAACATCATCTGCATTTCTTTTTAAAACCGTAATAGAACTCAGCTGGTCGATTGCTCTCAATTATTGAACCACTTTGTCTGTATACCGCAAATCGATATTTCTCGTATTTCTGCACTTTGGATGTTCTTATTGAGTTGCATTTCTTTTTATTTTTTATTTAAAGTATTTTTTTTTTTCAAAATTATAATGTCATGACTTCTTTAAATTTATAATCATGAGGACACTTCAATATAATTGAATTTAAATACTTTTATTACGGATAGAAAGGATATGCGGCTAACGATATACAGCTGTATATGTTGCCATATGTTTGGAATATTTTAAATGAATATATATATATATATATAAATCTTTTTATTTCATAAATTTGGTGTGCTTAGCTACACCCCCAACCCCATATTATAACAAATTCCCATAAATAGTATGACAAAAATAAAACTTAACGTAAACACCATTAAGTTTTTAAGTAAGATGGACTTGATCAAATAAACTATAATATAATCATAGATATAAATTATGTAACTACTAACACGGTAGAAAAAAAAATAAAGATGGCGCGTAACAGAAAAACGTTACAATTTTTTGACATTGCTATAAAATTAATTAATATTTATAAAGATATCGATAAAGAAATTTCACTTTAAAAAACATGGCGCGTAACGCAAAAATGTGACGCGTAACGAAAAAATGTTACACAAAATTTTTTCCAACCCCGATAAAGAAGTTTCACTTCAAAAAATATTATTTAGGAATAAATTTTTTAGATTGCATGGTTTATATCAGGCAGAAGATAGATGAACACAATTTCACTCAACGGCAGTGGAATATCGAGATTAGAACAAAAAGATATGTTGGATAATATGGATATAGTAGTCGTTAAACAAAAAATAATTATAAATTAAAATATTTTTTTAATTCATTTTAGAAAAATATTGAGTCATGTTGAACTAGTCCTTTTTACAGTTCAATAGACCTTTCCATATTTAATAAATTTTAATATACTTAAGTAGCTTTCTATCGTACAGTATCGACGATCTCTTTAAAAGATAAAAAAAAAACCTATTCTAAACTGTCTAAATATCCGAAAATGAAACATATTCTGAGTAGGGTCTGGTGAGTATAATAGGTGTCGATGAGATTTTAGTACAAAGTTATTGAAATATGGACACATTGGTGTTATCTCACAACGACGGGGCGAGCATTATTGTGAAGAATTTAAATTAAGCAACTAACAATTCTAATCAATATTTTGATAATTACCTTGTTTATTATCTTGCACTTCTTTACGGTAGGACTCTGATGATCTAACTACAGATGGACAGCGTAAAGTAGTTATTATAGCTATGTTTGTTTTGGTAAGTGTGTATTACGGATGTCTAAACTCTACCTTTCTTTCCGTATGTTCTAGTATATTCCTTCACAATTATCGTAAATGGCAACGTATTCGCAAATCAAAATTAAAAAAAAACTCTATTGATGACAGCACCACTTACTAACACGAATACTTTCAGCTCGATTATCAGCTAATCAATAGCCGGTAATATTCTGTAAAAGAACCACGTTTGTTGTATGAGAGCCCCCTAAATAATTAAGTTATTTTATTTTTAGTATTTGCTTTTATAGCGGCAACAGAAATACATCATCTATGAAAATTTTAACTGTCGACCCATCATGAACCATGAGCTACAGCCTGCAGAAATACAGACGGACAGCGAAGTCATAGTAATAGGGGTCAGTTTTTAGCTTTAGGTGCCTCCAAAGACGAAGATATTCATAATATAACATTACACTACGACCTCATAAAGGTATAAAATGACCCTTGGAAATTGTAAAAAAAAGAAAAGTTTCCTGAAAAAAAAACCAAATCCGCATAAAAATATTTCTGAAAATAAAAAAAATATATTTCTGATCTGAACTCAATTTATAAATTTACAATAGAATTATGTCTAAATCAAGTGATAACCAAATCCAAAAGTAACAAAAAAAAGTACTGTATTTTAGATATGGAGGTAAATTACAACAGTATTTGTAAACTGTTTAATCTCGGGAAACAACATTATGCAAATACCTGTACCGAAAATATCTGTTACTAGGACATTGCGCCGTGTGTCTCACACAAATCATTTTACCCTGAGGTCAGTTTAAGGAGGCAGAGCTTAACGGTCATAAAATACTAAACTTCGTGTTAAATAACACCATAATTATTTTGTCTAGTTAATCTGTATTATAAGCACAATATTACCTAGTCTACCGTACTATTAAGGTATTATAAGACAAAATTTATTAATATACACCAATCATTTTATATATGTGATATAACAATATTTAAAATGAGAGTTGTGGGTATTCTTAAGTAGGTGGTTGGGATCTATTCCTATGAATAGGAACTTAAGCTTATGAATTAATGCGTTATACTCATTTGAGATCGGAAGCTTTGGAAGTGTGAATAGTGAAAGATTTAATTAGATTTAAAACATTGTTGTCCGTTATACATAAATGTTTTACTATATAGGCTGCAATGTGTACTGATAATAATAATAATTATAACGAAAATTGTTATACAGGTAGACTGAATTATATATTAAATTAAAATTTTAAAAGACAATGTGTATGTGTGAACACAGCGATTCCAATCCCGAGTGAGAATTAGAAAAAAAAACATCGCAAGCGAGCCGGTCCGATAACTGTGGGGGACACACGGCACACCCCGCACTAAGGGAGATGAAGATGTGACAGTCGTAATTACTTCAAATTCTGATCTTGTGATTTAGATTGGAGGCATTATTATCCGAAATACATTAAGGTAGCTTTAATTCCTGTTTATTAAATAATAATATTAATATTTTTAAAAAATTACAAATTACAATAATAACTGAACTAGATGTCTTTACCACCCCTATCAATACAGAGCTCAATTTTAAAATCTTAAACAAATAAAGGAATTGAATTTGTATATTTAAGAACGTATGTATCTTTCTAATAAAAAACATTAAGTGTATATAGAATTTAAATTAAGTGTATAATGTATTTCAGATTTGTACATTTTTTCACGTAAAAGAAATATGTTGTTTTGACTGATATTCGAAACCTATCTAAACCATAAAGTGAATCTTAGTTCTACTCAGCATTTATTCACATTTCAAGTAATAATAATCTGTATAAACCATATTTCTACTTTCACCTGGAATTCTTGAAAGCAAAACAATCCAAATCAACGATTCCAGGTTTTCGGTGAGGAACTCTATTCAAAAGAAACATACTACAACCATCTTATGTCAGGGGGTGGCACCAACAGCAGCTTCCATCTCATATGTTTTAACCCTAAGTAAAAAGTATAATGTTCTTAATACTGGCTATAAGACATTATTGTAGATATGCCTTAATTCGAGTTTAACTATTTTTCTATTATTATTTCCCTTTGCAACTTGTCTAAATTTACTTACATGTAAAATCATTAATGTTGCAGTTAATATAAATATTTTTCCCTATGAGTATTAACAAATTAGGTATGTATTTATATTTTGTATGTTTGTAGATTTGCAATCAGTTCGTATGGTTATAAAGCTGTTGCATATAAGCTACATTTCTTTAAGGTATATTATCCTAATGATAAGCATAAAAACAAACAAATCTGGTGAGTTTTTTTCCGATAATTCATGAAAGGTTTGTGGCAGACACATTTTTGAAGTTGTAAAATAATGAAAAATGTTTAACAAAAAACTTACTTTGTCTAGACTGAGATTAGACATTTGAGAAATTTACTAATTTTGGCACATCATCTTCTACTTTTGAAACATGAGATAAATCATTTAATGTATTCTTTCAAATTTAAAAAAAATATGTGGGTATATATATATACAGGCCGTAGGGCTGACGTTTAAAAGAGTGTGGCGTAGTGCACATAAGATAAATTGTTCTAGAAAACGCCAAGTGGATGACATCTTTTTACTTAATAGTTACCTACTCATTAAAATATGTTTTTATTCAGATACATTCAATTCATACACTTTAAATAAGTATATATTATCGTCTATATCGAGAGGGTGGTATAGAGAATACTTAATTCTTCGAGACTGGTATTGACACGGTAGCTCAATTGTTAGAGTTACGGGAAGCATTTTTAGAAGTCGTGGGTTCGAGTCCCTGCTCGTAACGGCTTATTTTTATTCCATATTTATTTAGATTTTAAATAAGGTCAACATGGCTATACATAAGATTAAGTGAATACTATTCTGACTAATTGGGGTTGTTGATGTATTATAGTTCAAAATGTCGTTTGTGTAACAAAATAATATGAAGCTTAAAATCTAGTCATAAATACATTTTAATAGCTTGTAATGCGGTAGCGGGTCGAACCTTCAAACTTTCACAAGTTTAAGAAGTTGATCTGATTAGAAGTTTAAGATGGATGAATCTGCGCTATGTAAAGTACGACTTATAATCAAAATGTAAATGTTCTATAAACTTTGTCTGGTTATCTAAATTAAATTAAGTATATTTAACCTCTGGAATTAAAAATGTGACTAGTTCCGTATGTGGTTAATATTATCTCTTTTGATAAAGCAATAACGATTGGTGATAGGATAGTAATATTTAATAATTAATCATATTTTTTAGCCATATTTAATAACTAATCATATTTTTTGTAAAATAACATTATGAAAAAAAAAATTATTGCCATTTAATCAATGCAACATACTGATGTTTATTTAAATTATAGAAAGAACAACTTTAAAAATAGGTCAAAGGCAAAAACGATGCAATAAAGTTGAAAGCATTAAGTCAGTTCTGTTTGCGCAATTATTAGAACTATATATTTACATGGCAAATTAGTTTTGTAAATTTTTTAAATTATAAGGGAAAGTCTTTATATTTAAAAATATAAGAACCGACTGACAAGGTTTTATCGTCTTATAATTTAAAATAATTATTCTTAGTGAAAACTACTTTAATAAATGAAATCCCACATTTAAGACCTTTTGTTTGGGATGTAGTGATTAGTCAGTTAATGATATTTCACTGTTATATTTTACTAGCTTTGTCTACAGCTTTTATCAATTACATCAAAAAACTTAAAATCTATTGTTTTTACATTTCAGTAAACACTTCTTCTCTATATAATATTAGTGTTCATTTGTCTTGTTCAGATATCCATTGTTACTTTCTTTCGTAAGTAGCGGAAAAAAATAAAAAATGCTGTAATAAAAACATATTTTTTTATATAAAAAGGTTGAATCGGAAGGCTCTTAAAAGCTAATGAGATAACCTCGTTCGCATCAATACTATGAGATGAATGGACTCCATTGTATTCAAACACAATTGAATAAGTATAACACTCGTACTAGAAATATTAGTATTGTATCTGTTATTCTTTTGTATATTTTATCTATTCGTTACTCGATATCTGTGTAACAAGGCATTATATTTTTTCTAGTCATGAAGGGTTTTAAATGAAATGAAACATCTCAAAGATTTAACGAATTAAATATTCTGAGTTTCGATTATATGTTTAATTGGAACCCAAAGTGACAAATGACCTTTTATTTGATTCTCAACGAACTTTATACGGTAAAATTTTAGGTACTTATCACAAAAAAGTCAGATGTTAATTATGATGAGATCTGGTTTAAAACGGTATTAATAAGAAAAGTCATTTATGCTCGGTATTATTATTTATTTGGAAAACATTAAACACCAATGAAATCAACGTTGTCAAAACACTAGTTTAATTGCGCCCTAAATTGCAATTAGCATTTATAAATAATAATACCACAGCCATTATGCGATCCTAAGTAAACATCTTCGTCATTGATGTCGTTTTAAATAAGATTAAGTGGGTTGAGGTAATTAAAATTAAACAAACTGTTGAGTTAACTGAGAGGGTATTTAAGGTTGTTTACAGAGAGCCAAAGCAGAATATTCTAGTACCGTATAGTAGTTTAGTTAATATAATATTATACCCTTGCATAAAAAAAAAATTTCTTTAATAAGTTCACATCTATTGCATATAGAGGGAAGAATGAAGATCAGAACAAATATTTTTATACAATTCAAGGAAAATCTTTGATTGTTATTCAAATAAAATGTGATGGAAACCTATAAAGAAATACAAACATAATGACAATATTAATTGGTAAAATCCTATACATAAGTCCTTACATTACTATAGATTTATTCAAATCATCTATTGTAAAAGCTTACTTATCTTAAGAATCATAAGGTAAGCAAAAGAAAAATATCCCAAAAAGGAACCATTGTTGAAATACACATTATAAATATTGCGCATATATTTAATAAACGACCAATCCCAGAAATACAGATATCTACGCTCATCACATACATGCCTGTTCCCGTCGGCAATCGAACCCGAGCCCCATTGCGTCGCTATACGTTAGGCGTCTGCACTAACTATACTACTATCCTAGAACTCTATAGTTCAGGGTAGAGTTCTATGATAATAAAAATATAGTATAGTATAATAAAAATATCATATAACTCTATAGTCCAGGGAAGTGTCGATGGGGTGAACCGTGGGTGCATACGGTTCACCCCATCGACACTTCTCTCCGGTTCCATGTTTCATCACGCGAACTGATAATTTATTCATGAAAATCTACTGCCAAGATCGACACAATTCTATTCTATAAAAGTCATTAAAAGTCAGTCAATAAAAATATATAAAAATAACACAAAGACAGATTAGCAAAAGCTAAGGTTAGAATAATTATTCTTAAATTATTCAAATATGGTTTTATGACATTTCTTTCGAATATGGGTTTATGGTTGGGATCCTCTCATAAAACCTCAAAATGTAAAACTCTTTTTTTAAATGACGTTGAAATGTAAAAATCTCTTTTTAAATGACGTACAAACCTATAAAACACACTGTCCTTCGAGATAGTAGAAGAGCTTGAGATTGCACAATGAACATCTAATTACAATTTCTTTCAGTTCGTGCTCATTAACTAGACTCGAGTCTGTATAAACTTCAATTATAAAGCGATTTAAAAATAGTTTTTTACTTGAAGATAAACCAGATATACAAATAATATTTTTTTTTTATAAAAAATAAAATCTGTCTGATATTATTTAAAATATATTGTACGTCAAACTCTTTGAATTAGGGACTTATTTTATACTTCTAATCTTATATTATTTGAACATATTGCTTAGATTTTTGAAAATATATAAACCTATAATTCAATCATATTGATAATGTCCTCAGAGACCGCTCATACTAATAATATTATATAGCCATAATTGTCATTTAGGACAGGTCTCTGGGGTATTAGGGAGAGATATTACTATAAGCTTCTAATGTAATTTATTACTTGCCTATAGAAACCTAGAGATTTCTAGGTGCATCTATTTATTGTAGTGTTTTTATCTTTGATTATATAATACGTCATTATATAAGTAAGAAATAACAAACAGTGTGTTAAGTTTCCGATTATTACAATCTTATCTAAAACTGGTTATAGAAAGCTAAAAAATACTTGTAGCCAAGATGACCTGTAAAGAGATTTACAAATAAATCATTATATTAGCATTATAGCACCTTAGAGGTCATTAGAGGTCAGTCAACCAAAGCTGAGATCTATCTGTAAATGTAGATAATAAATAACACACTGGATGAGATACAATCCTTAATGATATATTTGTTTTACCAAATAAACGATTTTCCTATTACATGAAGCTAGATGCGAGCGTTGCTATTGCTAATCATGTGTTCCTGCACAGCGAAGCTTAGTGAAAAATTAAGTTAAGGGGTTTTATGGACAAGTCAATTACAATATTAATATTTTTTAAGGATTTAAGTAGTAATTTAAACATTGTTGTTTAAAGAAGCTTTTATTATACCCGTATATAGAAAAAATGTAGAATAAATAAACTATAAACTTTTTATATCATGATGAGGTAACTTTCTTACTTAACTTACGTAACTTCCTCAAATAAATATCAGCATCAATATATTTTTTATTGCTTCATGTTTCAGTTTATATTTTTTTTTTAGGTCATCTGGTCACATTTCATAATTGTCTTCATACTATTGTTATAGTATATTCAATTGTCTATTTATATATTTATTAATTTCAACCGCAGGCGGTTGGGAAAATTTGTAAGGATACTGAAAGTCTCATATGTATTAGGGTAAATGAGGGTTCGGACGAGTGGCTAGAGTGCTTTGACAAGAGATACATACAGATACACTACATTATAGAGATAGTAAACTTAAGAAATTCTGACTTGTAAACTAACTAATATACATATACCTACTATTTACTATACTTAAAATAGAATAAATGTTTTGAAACCAGTGGATTAATGTTTATTGAAAATATCGATCTTAAAAATATATATTTTTTTAGACATATTCCATGTAATTGTGAATCAAGGAGATATGTTTTAACATATATCTGTGTATATTTTTAAAATTAAACATAAAAACGAATTAATTAATAAAAATACGACAAAAAGGACAAATAAAACACAATTATAAAAGAGCTAGATAAGGTACTCACAGATCACACCGTAAACGAACACGTATATTTCTATTTATAATAATAGGCCCTCATCTCTATTGAAGCCTATAATTATAAATAGGATTTTTATGTAAATAGAATATATATTAGTTTGTTAGAAGTTACTAAGTAAAGTTAAGTCTAACAAACTAATAAATAGGAAAAAAGGAATATATCAACATATCTATCCATATCAATAATTGATTTTAAATTTGTCTGAAGAGCATCACAAGAGCAGAACAGCAGCTCTTCAAATTCGTCCGGTTTTTTGGTGAGTTACAAATTTTAGCAAGGAAGAATTTTGTTTGGAAGATTGTTTTAGAATTTAATCTACACTGTAGTCATTTTTCTCAATAACAAATGAGATATTCCTATGTTTTCAACTATTTTTATCCTAGTGATATCTAAATAACTGAATATAACTGCCACTGCCAGAATTTTAATGATTAAAATATATATTATATACGATAACTATTAACAAAGTTTTACATTATAAAGAAACACCAATTTTTTTTTGCATCATTATAATTATATTCTATATCCAAATATATTCTGATATTTAAAAAATAGATATATTTAAAACGATATTGTATAATTTTTGGTATGCACATTTTAATAATATATAATCTTTTTAGAAATATAAGATACTTGTTTCAACAAAATCTGTTTGCAAATGTTGTGCCGCTGTATTTTCTAGGAACTATTCACCAAGAGAACATAAAAATTCTGTTAACTTGAATGAACAATAATGGAGCATTGTTTAATACCTTATAAAAAACTTACAAACGAATAGTATCATTTTTAAAGTTCTTTCATTATGTAAAACAATATTATCGTATTGATAAATTTTGATTGTAAGGAAAAGCTGAAAGGAAAATTATTGGTTAAAATTGAACAAATAAGCTTCGGTGTATAACAAATGTTTTGTTTAATAAAAATGATTTTTTAATCAAAATTTAGAGTACATATCAGTTCAGACATGTAAGTCAATGCATTTGTATTATAGTTTATTGTGTTAAATAGTGATGATATTGAATTATTTAGGAGAAGACCTAAATAATCCCGCTAGGACCTCTCAGAACTATTTAACGAAGCACTTAGCATGCACTCCGTCACGCCGCATTAGCATCTACCCCTCAGCCCGATAGGGTTTATAATCCAATGATGACTTTGACTGTAATAAAAACGGAGTTACCAGTTTATTCTGCACATATGTCTTATATAATAGGATTTTTTAGTTCTACATTGTATTATTATCTTTTTTTTTTTTTTTTGTATATAATAACTTCCACACATTAATACCTCCTTCCTCTCCTTTTTTTACCATCATTCTCCATATTTCATGCCCATACCATGATCAATTTATTCGTATATGGAGCAACTTTATGACTTCAATATACAATTCGAATAGACTTTAAGAACCCCGTAGACATTATAGCAATAAATTTAAATAATATTCATATTTTAATATTTATTTATTTACTATAAATAAATGTACAAATCAAGCAATATCGTAACTGCTCTCGAGAATTTAATATAAAAATTTCACAAAATGAAAATTTCAATTTGAACGTAACGCAATTTGGTCGTTTGTCGCTTCGCTTGTCAAAGACATGCTTGCGTCTTACTTCTGCTATTGGTCGGCACATTATTTGACACGAAGAAAAAGACGTCGTTTTGGCATAGTTACTTTATTTAATCATAATTCTTATATAGAATATTCTTAAAAACAGTAGTTTAATGTTATTTTAAAACAATAAATCATTACAAAATACTAAGGTTCTTCCACTTTTATTAATTATTTCAAAACAGATTACAATAGACAAATTCAAATATTAACAATACATAATATGAGATATAAGCATATAGGAAATAAGGATAATTTTTATCTAAAAGTACATATTGTGTCGACGTAAGCAAAAGTTAGAAGTTTGGTTCAAATCTGCTTGTTAAAACTAATAATAATATATTACATTTAAAATTGGTGTTTTTCGTACTGGTCACTTTAGTCACAAATTTCTCCTCTTTGGTAGGAAATTCCAAATTCAAATGTTTTTCAGCTTTTTTACAGATTTCTACACATGTATTTCTGTTTCGTTGACCGTCATTCATTTGTATTTTTTCTTCTGTTTTTTTCTGTTTGCGTGACTCATTTCACATAACGAAATACTTAAAATATAGCATTATTTAAGTGTACAAGTTCCCCCGTGCCACCAATGCTGCTGAAACGACTCGAAGGATTAGTGTTGCAAAAGATAACATAGTTGGTTTTTAGTTCCAACGTTTTCGTTCTGGAATTTCGACTTGCAATACAAGCGCTGTGGACGGCCGGGGCCCAAGATGATAATGAAGAATTGAAGGCTATTGTGGAAGCGGATCCATTACAAACCACGTCCGAGTTAGTTATAGGCATGTTTCAATCCACTTGAAAAAAATCAATTCCGAAGGGGCAGACTAAATCGCCTCCAAAGATTTTATTGATTTCCGTCCGGCTGTTTTTTTGTAAAGGGATCAATGAACTACCTATATGATGGCAAATATGCATAGAAAACAATGGTTCATACTTTGATTAATTAAATAAATTATATTAAACAATATTCGATTTTTTATTACTCCCATATAAAACGCCAATTTCAGATGTAAGGACCTAATAATAGTATAGTACTGATATGGTACTGAACTATTATGATTAGGGCATAAAAAAAATACTCAACTCTGAAATGCGCGTTACAATTACAGAAACTACTCTAGGTAGCTACAATTTTAGTAAAACAATATAATGAGGAAAAACCAATTAATATTTCATAAAACTATTGTTCAGTACCATAACGAATTAGGTAACGAATATGAGAAGTATTTGTATACATTTTGACTGTATTTTATTTATATTTGAGGATTATACAGTTGAGAGGGCAGAAACATAGCTGTCGTTAAATATATTCATAAAAGCAAGCCTATTTTTTATAAAGCAATAAAAAGGAACTTACCAAACTAGAAACATGCGGATCATTTATCAACCTTTCCTATAATAATCGTGACCTGTTCAAACTCAGCGTAGACCATTATGTAAATACCTGTAGCTGAGATCACCTGCTGCCGAGGGATTGCGTCCTGTAAATCCGAAATCAAATTACAATACCTCTCAGGATGCCGGAGGTCATAAGATTAACACGGTATCTCTAAAACCTCTCATGGCATTAATTATTATTATAGTAAAATAATGTAAGTAATATCCCATTTAATTCTTAAAATTAGATTTACTATATATAGTTCTTAAATATATCTTATACCGTAAAAATCATTTTATATAATATATAGGAATATAGTAATTACGTCATTATAAAGCAAAGATAACTTAGGTGGCTGTTACCATAGATGATCTAAGATACAAAGCCCTGACACGATATACAGACCAGAAAGACCTTTAAATAAGTATGTCAGTTTTTGTCGATTTTAATAATATGAGTGGTTTTAAATATTATCTTCAATTCTTTCTTCTTTACTTCTTAGTAAAAAAATCTTTCTGTATATATAAAAAAAAAAAAATCTCTTAAAAAAACAAATACTGGCTAGGGGAATACTGGTAGTATTTTTTTCAATGAAAATTGTATGGTGAAAGTTTATTGCATGTGAAGCCTTTTCGCCTATGTCGATGGTTTTACAACATCTACTTTTATTTAGTTACATACATTTTAGACTTTTTATTTTACATATAATACCTTTCATTCTATTTCATATATTGTAAACTATACAAAGGTAGTTCACTGAGTTTATATCATATCTTATAGAAAGTTCCAATGATTTCAATACCATCTAGCTAAATTTAGGATACGATTGCTAAATATCAATTTTAGGTGTAGTATCGATTATACAGCGTGGTATACGAGGTTTATTAGGTTCTGGAATTTATCGACAAATAACTGTAACGCATGCGAGGAATTACCTTTGCATATCATGCAAGTGCATGCAGTGTAGCAGCAAATCAAGTAGAATCACTTTCAAACATTTGGATATGTGTTCAATTAATAGTGTCATCAATGTTAACAATACACACACATTTCAACACTTTCTTCTACAAATTATAATAACACATATTTTTTTTTATTTATAGTAGTTTCTAAATACGACCTTCATATTAATTTACAAAACAATCCGGGTTTTTTAATCTTTTACAATCATTCGATATTATTAAGGTATTATGTTAATATAATGTTTAATACAGTTCAAAAAATCATCTTATTAAATATAGCTGTTGCCCGCGGCTCCGCCCGCGTGTAGGTCGCTTTTCGCGTAATCTGTGGAAACTACAATTATCCAGACCTAAAATAGACGATATTATATTATATAATAGACGATATTATTTTAGAACTAATTTCATAACCATAGAAAACGTTATAGTGAGTCAACCTTAAAAGCTAGATATATCTTGCCGCAGACTTCTTTTTAAAACTTTTAAAGAGAAACAATTTCATAGAACATAATTTTTGCGTAACTTTCACCGTTTTCACAGCGCATGCAGTTTTTTATTTATTCTTTTACACCTTACGTTAGAATATTCAAGTTTTAGTAATTATCCCTAATTTTTTGAAAATGAAGCATGGCCTATGTCACTCGGGAATAGTGTAGCTTGCCAACGGTGAAAGAATTTTGGAAATCGGTCCAGTAGTTTCGGAGCCTATTCATTTGAAACATACAAAAAAATAATCAAACCTTTCCTCTTTATAATATTAGTATAGACTAGCTGACCTCGTATTAGCACTTCAAACCTTCATTAGTTTGAGAACGGCTTGATTAGAAGTTTAGGATTGTTTACTCTGTGCTACGTAAGAGTTTTTTTTAAATCTAAGAGGTTTTTTCTATATATGTCTTTTTTCTGTTTCGTTTCATATATTATTATTAAAGGAAAGGACAAAAGATAACATGTGTTTGCAATTTTCATACGCTGTTTAAAAATATCTTTAAACATGTATGGCCATGTTAAGTTTATTCAAATTTATATAAATATAGAATGAAAAACCGATAAAGACGATCACATATAGAATGCTTAATTCACCGAGGCGGACAGCGATACGGTAGCTCAGTTGGTAGAGCGACGGGATGGTTTCCCAATTGTCGCGGATTCGAATCCCTGCCCGTATCGGTTTATTTTTCATTCTATATTTATATAAATTTTCATTCGCTGTTTTTAACTTAGACGCTTTGCAAGTATTATTTATTTAATATTTTAGAATTGTTCTACTTCTGTGAGTGTGGGTGCACTACCTTGTTCTTTAAGTACTCGTCTTATTTAAAATGTATCAAAAGGACAACAGAACATATTTTGATTTTGGAAAAAATAAGTCACCTGAACTAAAAAGGTTATTTTGGGAATATCACTCTATTAGTTCTCTTCTTATAATGTGCTGGTTAAATATAGAAGAACAACAATTAATGTCAACCTTGCCAGTGTTTGAAAATATCTATAAACAAGTATACGTTAAGATTGTTTATTTTTTTATAAATATAGAATGAAAAAGAAACCGATACGGATGGGGATTCGAACCCGCGACAACTGGGAAATCGTCCCGTCGTTCTATCAATTGAACTACCGTATCGCTTTATATAGTTACCCGGTATCTATTGAGATACCGGGCAAAATAAACGCTCTACTATTGAGTAGAGCGTTTATTTTTCATAATATTTTTATTAAAAAACCGTAAAAGTTCTGTTTTGTTACTTTTAATGTACTACATTAGAAAATATTGCAAAACACAGGGTCTGCATATTCGTTTCTCAGTACATGTTAGTATCCAGCAGACGTACGTCGTTCCACTCGAGTCGCTGCTGGGCGTCTAGTGATCATCAAGCATGTTCTCCGTCACACCGCGATATGGCTTGCCTTCCTATTCCTTCCTGTCTTCCTTCCTGCGCGCCTGAGCGTCTTTACAGATGAGAGATATTTGACATATTATTATTCATGAAAATGTGCGATCTTACTATGAATATACTGTTTGTGAGTCTAGACCACTGTCTTTTTTAATTATTTTATTTAAACATAAGCTACATAATTGTCTTTGTGACCAATATTATTTTCTGCAACAGATGTACGTGAAGGTTTCAGTATTGTAAAATATATATATTTAAGTGCTATATAAATAAAAACTGAAAGCTTTGAATGAATATAATAATTTTATAATATAACTTGCTAATGGGCTAGTAAAAAATGACAATATTGAATTTTTAAAGATAACATATATTGTAGATTGAATTACTTCGAAAACTCGTTGATAAGCCGACAATAAGAAATTTCAAATGTAAATTGAATTGAAAATAAAATACTTCATTCATCTTAATTAATTACGTCAATATAACATCCCAATTTCGTTCAAGTCTAATTTATAGGACCGATTTGACATCTCAACTTAGAAGGATGTTTGCGCGGCGTCGCCTTGTTTGTTCCCGCTTTCAAATAATGATACATACAGATTTATAGTCCTCAATGAAATTTCCATGGAACTTCCCGTAATATACAATATTATTAATCATTTTCTCAGATAACATAATTACATCCATTTTATTTATAAAATGTTATGATTTTATTCTTATTATGTATTTTAGATATATATAGCAATAAAAGTATAAACATTATGCAATTAAAGTGCGTTATCATTCTTAACATTTACGGAATAAACCATGTAAATGTAAAAATAATATTTTAAGGATTCTAGAATGTTTCTGACAAATTAACTTTAACTACTTTAATAATGTGCCAGTAGTAACAAAAAAGTTTTATTCTAAATAATTCTTAATTTAAAAATAATATCTCAGATAGTTTTGTGGACTGAATTATTTTTATTTAGTTACTATCAGATAAGTTTGTTAAAACAATACCAACTAATAATATAAAGGAAAATACGAGTTTGTTTATAGTAAAGCTTTTATTTCTTAACCACTCAACCGACTTATGGAACTTCGGACACCCCTTGACAGGAGAACATAGAAGGATATGGGGAAAATCTTATTCCAAAAATACGCATTTTTCCCGAGGGATATAAAAACAACATTTCGACTGGCTTCCGACATACATAAGTTACTTACACATTGTAAATAACTACTTTTTCTATTACTCTAATCTTATAAAAATATTTAAAATATATATAACATATTGGATATCCCAATTTATAGCAAAGATATTAAACTGTTTCAAAATCAACTTTGAAATCAGTACAAACTTTAAACTCAAATACCATGTCAATGTAGTAATGGTGTATACCGTCATAAGCGTGCATGAAACATCGAAACTCTCTTTAAATATATTAAAAACTTATTCAGACCTCATAATCAAAGTAGTATATTCTTACAACGAATATATTAAATAATTATGATTATTTATATCATTTAGGTATTACAATAGTCCGTAAGTTTAAAAAAAATAGAATCCTTTCTCGTATCTTGTTAAACCACAAGATCTCGATTTGAACAGTTTTAATAAAATTTCTTTGACACTGTTACCTGTGCTTGTATTAATTATTAAAATGAATACCTGTCTTATAAGAACTAACTTTAATTTATTAACTTCGTCTGTTGGGCGACCACTATAGTGCAATCTCTATAATTAATATATTGAATATAATAGCAAGAAGAAAAAGCAATAAATCACTGACAGGATCGATTTATGGGATAGTCTAATGTTATGTTATAAAGTTAATGTTAAAGAGCGTATTATTTAATGGTTAAAGTAAGACATTTTGAACATGAGATGATTTAACGAATCGTTACCTTTTTTGTTTTCTTCGGTTACTTTCTACTTCTGACGAAATCTGTTTCTAACGATACTGTCTATTTTCTAGTTATAACTATATAAATTGTTACCATATAAATTGTTACATAATTATTTCGATAAATAATCTTTTTGTCCCAATTTCTGTTTCCCCGTGGAAACTGTCCCATCAATTTTGATTTTAATTTGAGATAAAAAAAATATTTATGAATATATTACAAATCTAATAATAAATAGGATGTTGCCATGAATATCATCGGTCCACGGTATCAAAATAGAGGTACAGATGACAATATCAATTTGTCCCATCAGTATCGAGACCCATATTGACAGCTTGAAGCTTATATATAGGATAATAATGATCCCACACACGTAACTACCATTCATTGTGTGGTTACTGGTTTTGCGTTAATTAACGGATTCATTCAGTGTAAGCTACACATGACAGAATATAAGTTGAAATATAATAAATAAATTACATAGTAATAAACAACAAATAATAGTTCAGTCTCGACAAGAATGTCCCTTTATTTTCTAAGAGTGAAAAGTTTCTTTTAATTAAATAAAGTAGATAAGACGACAGGATGTCGTTGATTAGTAAATCAACAAGCCTAACGACGTAAATTGAAAAGTTAGTCCATTTATTTATTTCATTTTAAGAATTGACGTCGTGGTATATAAATAGAATTGACTTGTTTTCAATATTACTATATTTGTACAGAATCTAAATAAGGTTTTAAAAAAGTTTTACAATGAAATTTTAGAAGTCTCCTTACCTAATTATCCATTTAGCGGCCAGTTTTTACTTTGTATGGTACAGTATAGCTGGTTATTGCAAATTGTGCTCGTTCAATTTGTACTAACGATATAAAGTAATAGCGTACCTAAACTGAGCCAAGCTAAGGTTTATGTTATAAAATCCTTTAGTGTCCAATGACAATTATTTTGCAGTTTAAATACTTAGTAAGTAAATATCGTAACAATGAGTTATCTCATCCCCACAATCTGGATTTAAGGCATTCATTATAAGTGTAATTCGCAAGAAAATTTCTGCCAAACTAGCAAAATATGGAATTAAGTTTCCTCGGTAGAGTTTCCATGTCGAAACGACACTTTCAAAAAGCTCCTTTCTCAAATACCGACGTCGCTCTTTTAATGTCTCTGGTGCTGAAGACATCGTAGACATCAAGGATTACTGATCATCATGTGACCCGTATTCTCATTTACCCTTCTATAATATAGAAAAACCAGCTAAGTGTGATGTAGACTCGCAGACAAAGGATGCCGTACCATTAAATTTAAAGAACGGAAAGCAGACAAGTGAAAGCTGATATTATAACAAAATATAAATTTATGTTAATATTGCCATAAAAAACAACTGGAGCCCAAAACCATACATTGCTCTGTGAATAAGGCTAAGGTGCAACAAGAAAACCACCTGTTTTACGGAAACTTTCTGTTTGTCTATCAGTCAGTTTATAATTAGATTACAGTAAGCTACATAAATTGATTTCCGCATGCCTCTGAATCCTGAATTATTTTCACTAAGTCCCTGTGTGTTCTATAATCAAAGCTCAAACAGTATTGGCACAATAAATCATTGTAGCATAAATCGTTGCAGATCTCGGTGACATCAAAGTGCATATCATTACGCTCTAAAACTAGAAACAGACTATCAGCGATGAGTCCTGAATACTAACTACTTGCTAACTTCGGAATAACTATCGCCAAATATGCATTATTGACTTTAAAATAACTCATGAATATAACTTTCGTAAAATTAAAGTTTCCTAGGTACCTACTGTGAAACTGTGAAATTTGGTACGAATGACAAAATAAAATATAAAAAATTTGATGCTATCAATTTTTTTACACTACTTTGCAAGATAATGCTGAACATATATGTTACTAACTACATACTGATATAAATATACCTAAGTACAATAAACAATATTTTAAAAGTAAATTTATTTATTTAATTTATTCATTAATACAGTAAATTCAAATAACAACTAAAAAAATATTTGTATGTTTATGTAAATATTTTTATTTTCCACCCTTGTTCTCGGTGGTAGACCATAATATCGGGTCGCCGGCAAGGTTACCACCTATCCGGCAAAATGGTGCCGCAAATCAAAACCACTTTAAAGGCAAAAAAATATTTCACTTTTTCAAAAAACTAAATTCACATGATATGCTATTTTATGTTTTTTTAACATTTACAGTATGAATCAATATATATATACCTACGTTAAATACTGTATGTTATTAAAAAATCCCATGAAACATATATTTATTATAGTCCAATAATTAGTACGCTGTAAATTATGATATATGAAACTACATATAATTTAAGAAGATTTACGATACGAACTTAAAAAGCGATGTATAACCCTACTTTCGTAAGTACATATAAAAAAGACAAGCGTTCGCGTTTCACTTAATATTGCTGCGAGCAACTTAGCGGGCACTTAGAAATCCCTTCATCCTAGCGTACTCTGAGGTGTCTATATGAGCTGTTTAAATTTCTACACTCTTACCTAGTGACGAAAATCTAACAGTTATATTTGTGTAATATTTTATTGTAAATTACCTACATTTACATTCATATCGTCATAACCACCTTAAATTAAGTCTCATCGCTATAACCACCTTAAGACAATCCTCAATAAATGTATGACTTATATAAGAGATTTTCCTTCATAATCATATCCATAATAAAAAGTCTTAATCTAATCTCTACGAATGGAATTTAATTTGGCGTTCAATCGAACGTCCGGCGGAATCCTATATATACCTTACCGCCATCATTTAGATGCAATTTATGTAACATTATCTCATAATCATAAAATTATCATCTTGTACTATTGAGCATTTTAAACTTTACAATACCATCGTTATCTTATTATTAAGAGCATTTTAAAAAGTGTCACAGGTGTTTTATGCTTAATGGAATGAATAATATATCCAATACACTATTTTTTTATAAGTATTGGACATAGGGAATGGACATTTTTTTACCATTTTTTCTGAGGTGCAACTAAAATATTTATCCTGATTTTCTCCACTAAATTGTTTAAATTAAAAATATACAAAATCATAAGATTCGCAAATCTTTAATAAATATATAAGTATCTTATAGCTTGCGATGCGCTGACGGGTCGATAAATCAAACTTTCAAAAGTTTAAGAAGCCGATCTCATTACTTAGAAGTTTAAGATTGATGATTCTGCGATACGTAAAGTATTTCTGTTAATCACAGTTCAAATATTATGTAAGAATTTTCTTAAGATCAGCTTAAACTTTTCAACTTATTTTCGTGCTTTCGTACTATTACATTACATATAAAAATCGGTAATAGCGTTGGTTGTAATGGAGCCCTTAAATAATTATTTTATTTGCACATCAATATTTGTATATAAAGTATAAAATACATTAATGTAATTATGATCGCATTCCTTGCTTAGGATGACACTTTAAAAAAAAAACTATGTTTCTAATTATTGTTTGTTTTAAGAAACATACAATTCTGAAAACGACATAAACAAACTTCTAGTTTGAAGGATATTTGAAAGGTCTTAAACATAAACTCTAGGCTCAGATAGTTATTCTGCAAAAAAAAAACCTAAACCCGTATTTCATCGCTTCGTTTAGAAGAGGGCGAGCTCATTTTACTATAAAAGAATAAGCAATGTAAACATATGTATGTAATAAGAGTCAACATTATTCTTGATACTTTTGCGCACGAACGTGACTTATTCGACATTGTGAAGATCATTAAGGTAGATAGCTTTTTTTAAACAATTATTGTTATGAAAATCAAAAATACTGTAAAAAGTATTACGTATTAATGTTAGAGCTCTCTTACCGCAAAGAATCGGCAACGACGGTCTTTCTATTCTTTATAGCACTTTATGACACTGTTCACAAATACACTAAACTGTTTACCATTTAAACTCTCAACTATCACTGTTACACAACTTAGTCTCTTGATCACACACTCAGCGGTTTATAATTACAAAGCAGCTTTGTAATTAATTGGTTATAAGACTCAGTGATTTAATCTTAAAAAAACTGATATAGTGATATTTGTATAAATTATAGTAATTTCAATCATAAAGGTCGTGAAATATAATTAATAGAAGAAAAATAAATATACACGGGCACTTCTTAAGAAAAACATTGCTATTTATTCAGACGAATGAAACATTTTCAGTCACCTCATATAAAGGAATCATATTTATAAGGGAAAAAAATGTAAATTTAATAAATTATAATCTATTTATTTATTTATTGCACCAACAAGATAATCACTATTACAAGAAAATATTGAATCAAGCATACAATAAATTGTAAGTGTCACCTCAATTATAGGAGCAAACCAGATGTAAATAAGCGATATACCGTAATAACATAAAAATAATTTGTAATTATTATTATAATTAATTGATTAAATATATATTTTAAAAAATAAACGATATTACTAGATTCCAGACTTAAAATTTGCATAGCAAGATATTAAAAAATATATAACAAGTGAATAAGCGATAATACAACATGAAGACAATTAAACTAATAAAAATGTTAATAATTTAAATAAAACAATAAAAACTATTTTTCAATTAAAATCAGAAAACATCATAGAATGAAGATAGTATTTAATCTATAATAAAATCTTATATTACACAAAACATCTATTTATTAAGTCATATAATTATTATTATTAACTGGAATAATTAGCTTTCGAAATGTATCGAAGAATTGGAGAAAATATTTCATGTTAAAGGTTTGTATGATTTATCACCAACGGTGTCTCTATTCACTGTATTGTTGACAATTTTATTATGTAAATTGTTTTAGCTTTTAAATATTCTATTTACAGGAGCGTTAAGACCAACACTTGATCGTGCTAGCTTTCGGACGAAAGGATTGTATTTCATGTCTCTAGGCAATCTTCTAGAAATGTCGAAATTTATTTGTGATAGAAGATCAGGTGTCAAGGTGACCATTAATGAGCTTGAACAGAAACATGACATCCAGAATAGTCCGGCGGTTAAATAGAGATTTCATACGGAAATCTTTCAGAAGATCATTATAACTTGAAGGGGTTATTGACAAATGAAAGTATAAGAAAGGTGGCTGCGAAATGGCTTTTGCACACTCTCGTTATTTTTTTTATATATTTTATAGGAAGGCTTCCACACAATTATACCGTATTCAAAATAATTAAGTACAAAAGCATTGAACATTGTGATTGGATTTTTGATTCCCTGCTATTGCGTAGAACGGAACCTAACATTTTACTATAATATCAATGTGCAAATGAAATTGTAAGCTGCTATCCAGTATAATACCTAAGTCTTCAATGTGATCGCTTAATTTCAGTTGCACATCGCCAACACATTAGAAAGTAAAAATAGTACTCTTTCTTTTACTGAACCTTACTACTTTGCACTTGTCAAAGTTCGCCCTCATCCCGATTAAATCACAGCACAAGACAAGATTATCTAAATTCGCCTGCAGCAACAGCTCATCCGTAGACGAAAAGACTGTCCTAAAAAAAATCATCAGCAAACACATAAATCTCACGTCATCATGTTAAATTTCTTATATCCTATTTCAAAATAAGAAAACAGAATAACAAATATTCATTCCCTCGTAATTTCCAAACCCCCTTTTTAAGTGTACTTATATGATGTAATGATCTCCTACTTAAAATCTTAGACTTAAGCCTTTTTTCTGAGATATCATGATGAGTAGTTTTATTAGATTATTTTGTTTGTATTTAGTAGTATTTTTCCACTATTCCGTCCGTGTAGATTGCTGAAGGTAGCTTTCATAAGAATTTCTATTGACGACCATATTCATTTATTATTACTATTTCTACAGGATAGAATACACTATTTTCTTTTTTACTATTTTCGTTTCTACTAGTAAGTTATTTCTAACCAATAATCATAATATAAAATGTTATGACTTTTGTTTGATTCAGATATTATTGTATGATTGAAAAAATATTTTCATTTCATTAGTTCTTTGTTTCATATTCCAACTGTTTATTTAATAAAATAATCATTTATTTAATAGAATATTTCACAGCAGCACAAAATAATAAAAAACTGCGCTTATAAAAACATTTTTTTATTATAAAAAGGTTGAGTGGTTTCATCGGAGGGCTCTTAAAGGCTAATGAAATAACCTCGTATCATAGGATACTACGAGATGAATAGACTTCATTGTATTCTAGTACGATTGCTAGTAGTATTGTCAGTAGTATCATTGACATTATTTTTTACACCAGAAATTCTTTTTCAGTTTTATAATATGTAATTTATATGTAAATTTTCTTCACAATCCAGGAATGGCACGTTAACTTAAACTCTGTCCACCAGTTATTTTTAACTAAACTACTAAACTGTTAAATATGATATAGGAATTTATTATTATCATACTTATATCTGGAATGAATTCACAAATTAAAAGCCAAAAATAGCTCTATTATAATTAAACAGATAGGCTACAGTCTGTAATAAATAGATGTATAGATTATAAAAAATTTGACTAAAATCTAATTCTTATATGTATTGTAAAATATCAACCCAAAAATTTTCTCATATCTATCTAATACATCTAAACTGAAAAATGATGATGATATATCATGTATTTAGTAGAGGAGTTTAGTGATCCCGCTAGGAACTCTCAGGACTATTTAACGAAGCACTTAGCATGCACTCCGTCACGCCGCATTAGCGTCTACACCAAGGCCTGATGGAGTTTATAATCCAATGATGACTTGGCCTGTTCTAATAAGGGAATTACGAGTTTATTAATTACATATATCTTGTAAAATAATATTAATCATATGTATTTTTCCATGTATATTTCATATGTTTAATGTTGTTAAATCAAATAATGGTAAAATATATCTTTACCATTACTTGACAATATAGTTATATAACGTGTAATATATATAATATGGTCATATAACATATAATATAGTTATATAACATATGTATATGTGTGTGCGTGTTGGAAAATAAGGTTATTTAATTTTCTGATAAAATCACTTTCTTCCTACTCTAATGCTTATAATTAAATGGCATTTTTCTAGTTTTATTTAAGTTACTAAGTTCACTTATTTTAGTACGGTAGTTCTAATTTTATTACAAATATTGGTATCCCTATAAGTTTCCAAATGTACAGTCGTTTTTGGTATCCCAATTAGTTTTGAAATGTATAACTGTTTTTATTCAAATTATAAAAACTTGTTTACCAAACCAAAACTTTTGTTACTAATTTAGACAATTTTTTTTTTTCTCCTTCATAAACTTTCTTCTAATAATATCATAGTGTATAGGACTAAACAAACCAATTACCTTTCAATACTAATATTATTATTTTTAATTATTTGAACTCGATACTTAAGCCGGTCACATATTATAAGAGTGTTTTATTTTTACTTTTTATTTAAACCCTTGATTGGAAAATTGTGCTTAACTAAATAAGAGAATTAGAGACATTCATAGTGTTCGTTCCAATTTATTTTTTCTAGTGTTTTTACACGATGATTGAAGTTTTTTCGGGTAATCCTATTTATGTATTATAAATAATAATTTGAACCAAATTAACGACTGTTCTAATGATTTTTTTACTTTAATACAAGCAATACTAACAGAACTATAATAAGATATTTGTTATACCAAATATTTTTTAAGGAATTACAAAGATAATTTTTATGACCAAAAACTTCACTTATTGTAAACACGACAAAAAGTTTTGATGAAATAAACCTTAAATGTGTATCAATATTATAGTTTCTTAGATTGACGGAGTCGAAATAATATTTACATAGATATATTCATATTTTTAAAAGTAGTTCTTTATTAAACTTAAAAATTTGAAAGTTATTATTACCATCGAACTTTTCTCTATTCTTATTTAATCTATATCTTTTATCTATTCTTTATTGAATATTATATATATTGAATACATATAATATTCAAACAGCTTGATAATTTTAAGACATTGAATTTTATGTTATTCGTTTTATTCGTCCACAATAATCTATTATTTAGCTAAACTGCAAAATAGTGATTTAAGGTCATGAATACACTGTTAGTACAAAGCTCGCTTTTAACTGCACTATTAATCTGCGGTCAATTTATATAGTATTTAGTTCGGTTGGATAATTCTAGCTTAATTTGCATTACATATGAAAATATATTCACTGATGAATGATTTTGTATTAAGTAGAGTGGAAAAAGATATATGTGTACAAAAATGTATTTAAAAAAAATCTGTGCTCCAGAATTTAATATAAATGTACATAAAATCTCACAAAGGACGAATTTCAATTTCAGCGTAAAGTAATTTTGACGTTTGTCGCTTCGTTTGTCAAAGACGTGCTTGCATCCTTATTGGTGGGCATATGACTTGACAAGAGGAAAGAGAACTCGTTTTCGCACCTTTTATGTTGTAGTCGTCTTTCTTAAACATAACATATATATATTTCCATTTAAAATGCATATATTACCAATACTTAATATAAGACAATTTATCACGAGGGTCAAACTAAAGGTTTTTAGAACTAGCTTGTAACTAGCAACTTTTAATCAATTTAATAAAACTAGGTTGACTGGAATTACCCTTTAGGTTTTGACTCCCTTGTGAATAGTTGCGAGTTTGAAAATATGTACTTAAATTATTGTTTCTTTTCATTGCATTGACATAAAAGTTTAATTTTGTTACAGTTTAAAAGTGAAAAGAGATAGAAGTGTGGGAAAAAAGATGGTGGCCTCGTTCTTTGGAAGGATGGTCATTACGCGACAAATGTTTTAGAGGTTCAAGCAGTTACTGCCGAGTAGTTCACTATTGTTTGCAACTTGTCTTGGAAAAGGTTCACGAAAAACAACCTCGCAGTCGAATCCTCCTTCACCATGACAACGCCTCGTCGCGCACTTTCTGACGAACAACCGACTATTTGGCAAAGTTAGACGTGGAATTACAGAGTTAACGGCCGCTTAGCCCTGTTCTTGCACCTTGCGACTTTTATTTATTACCGAATATAAACCGACAACTTAGAGGAAAAAGTTTTATGGACGCCAAGGATGCTGTGGCTGCGTTTCAAAATGCCGTCGAAAACACCTTTAAGGAGGAGTGGGAAAAGTGTTTTTCTCAGTAGTTCGATGTACTAATGTGAATGAACACTATTTTGATATATTAAAACTAATAACTTACTGATTGGATCAATTTTTTATTTTTAAGAACTTTCGGTGTGACCCTCATATAGATAATAAAAGTACAAATAACTGCATCGCATGGTTTGGATCGGAAGTTTGGTTCAAAGCCGTTGGTTCAAAATTGTTGTACGTAGATTTTTACGACGATTTTATTAAGTGGATCTGTAATTAATTTTTTAAACATAAAGAAGAAACGATTCTTTAGTTTTTATATAATATCTTAGAAACATATCACATAGCGTGACAGAACAATAGTATGACGAAACCCTGAAATGCTCATTACAGTTATTACATTTCTATGGACACAATCGTTTTTAAAAATGTTGTCTTTATGAAGTATGTTTGTTAACACATAACACAAAATCTACAAAACTGATTATTATGAAAACAAGTATGTTTATTACAGAATATTTTTGACTCTGGAAAATTATATTATTTCACAGAAAAACGCAAAAACAGGTTTTGTTCTATAACGACATCACAATATAACTACTTCATGGATTTTTATTACATTTTCTTTTGTGTTATTATGTAAGACAACATAAAGAAATGGTCTTAACTGCGCTCTTATCTCATTTTTATGGCAAATTATATATAATATAATTACTTTAGTCCAAGCAACACAACATAATTATCGGGCGGTTTTTATATAAGATGTTGTGTAGGCAAGTTGTTTTTACAAGGCATTAGGGGGTTGGCGTGGATGGAACCGGGCAGACGATTTTGCTAGAAACGACTGGTGTTCAATAATTATATAAATTAGCTTTATATTATGATTAAATATTAATAAAATTAACAAAATCAATTAATTTTTTTAAACAGTAGGACACAATGTACCTACTTTACAATAACCATAGAAAGCCGGAGAACATTGAGACCAGGATTAACTCGACACCTGTAAGACACGTAACACCATTTTATAAATAGGTATATATTATTGTATGCACTCAAATCTTAAATAAGCATTAAAAAAATAATTCTTAAAATGATAAGACCAGTCTTGTGTAGTACATTTGATTACTGAAAATACGTGGTTATAAAGATAAACAATATTGTAATTACCGCTCGCTTGCGCAACGTTTTATTGAGAAATCTATATATTATAATACAACAGTACCACAATTAAGCTGTGAATTTAATATTTTATCATTAAAATACTAGCTGGATGTTGATGATACACACCTCAAACACGCTACAGGCTCCTATATTTTTAATTGACTATTTATTGGTTTGAGTTTTATAAAATGATGTGATATTATTTATAATGTTATTATCCCAACCAACATAATATTGGGGCTGGCATTTGTTTCTGTATAGCTACATCATGTTCATTTTGTCTAAACAATAGAAAGTAGTGATTTAGATAATAGTAAACAATAACATAAAACAGATTTTAATTATATAACTTATAGCCTGTTATAATAATGTATACAATATGATTTATAATAAATTATAAAATGTACATATTTTATATTACTTACATACATTTCACCGACTATATATGCCCTTCAAGGAATTCTTACAATTTCAATCAATTCAAGTTAATTCTAAAACGCCATTGCTAGTATCCTAGCCAGGTGTAGTGACACGTTTATAGCATAGCGGACGAGCCTTACCAGGTATTGGAATTTAGAGAGATTACCTCTGAATACCATCTAGCAATCGACCGAAGGCTCTGCGAATACGTTTCAACGTTTCAACGTTCCTTTCAACATATCAGGTATTTTTTTTTAATTTATATTTTAATTTTATGGCTATAATTATGAACTGTTTTCATTGCCTTGAAAAATATTTTATTCACAAATTTACGGCTAAAATGTAGTTTCTTCTTATAATTATTATTAGGAAACATTGTTCTGTTTAATTCGGTTTTACAAGTTGTTGTATTAATTTAATTCCTAATGATTGGAATAATTCAAAATCTCTAGCGGACAAACTCACTACGTCTTAAACAAGTTTCCATATAAAAATGAAGCGCTCTTTGGAATACATTATCAAATATTACAAATTAAAATATACAATGAATGTTTATAATGTACAGTTAGTCACGAGTATCACGATATACATGTAAGTATATATAAATAAATTGGATTATAAACGTCATAAGGGCTTAAAGTAGATGCTGATAAACGAGTGATAACATGGCGTGACTGAATGCATGCTAAGTTAGCCCTTCATTAATCTTAGAATGTCAAATGGGATTACCAAATACTTAACTATAGAATGTTGAAATATTTCTCATGTATTAATTAAATGTAGAAAAATACACTAAACAGAAGTGAAGAAACAGAAATAAGATATTCGTTATTTTCGGCAACTACACTTAAAAACATAAAATAAAAAAATAGCGAAAATACATTTTACATAATTAACTTATACTTGATATTATATATCACAATATTTAACCTTTTTAATAACTTTAATTAAGCAATCAGTCGAGTTAATGACAAACATATTGAGGTCATTATACATTCTTACCACGTTTTCACTAAAATGGTACCCAATTGAAACATATTCGGATAATATGTTTGATACTTTTGAAGTTACGGCTTTTGAATACAGCCTTCACATTAATTTATGAAACCATATAAAATCATTCTCAATATTTTAGGTACACTTAATGTAAATATGTTTGATATATTTGTAATAATTGTCGAGTAGCTTAGAAATAAAATACACCCCGGTTTTTTTCTGTGGACGCTCCACAATTTCTGAGGGTCGATTCTTCAAACTTTCATAAGTTGACGGCCTGATTAGAAGTTAAGAATTGATTACTCTGTGTTGCGCAAGTGTTTTACTCTTATCTCAAAATTATTATTCTTGTATAATAATCTTTTGTGTTTCGTTTCATATATTTTAGTAAAAGTCTATAACCTATGTAACCTTTTTTTTTTTTAACGTCAGGAATCCTCATGGATACACACCTCCATCCAGGGGATGATGGAGGTGGTTATGTGAGACTCCTACTCATTAAACCTGACGGTTGCGCCGCCGTCATAATGGGACACCACGGGTACGCTTTCGCACTCACCGCGATGCCCCGACGTGATCCACGGAGAGGGCACCCCGCAACAAGGAGCACCCATTACTTTTTTGCAGGCTTGAAATATTGTAGAGGGATCCCCTTCCCCCCACCCAAGCCTGCTGCCTCTGAAGGGGGCCGAGACCCCCTTCTAGCTGGACTCAGTCTCAGAATCGAACCGGTTGGACAGATCGACTCGAATATTGACCGTGTCCAGCTCCGCCGCCGGTTATCTCCCAGAGAGAAGACCACCGGTCAGATCCCCTGGAAGAGCACACTCCCATAAGACACAGTGATGCGCAGACAGGCTTACTGCAAGACACTGGAGTCGAACGTCCGCTAACGTAGGGGGCCAAACGTCGAACCCGGATCAAACGCTGGTAAGAGGCCTGAGCCTCCCCCCGCAGGCAGGCCACCCCGAAAGGTTAATTGCCCTGGCCAGCCATGGACCGGGCACAAACCCCCATTACCGACCCCCACCGCGCCGGGTATTAGCCTACGGGAGAACCCGAAGGTTTTCAGTAACCGTTGTTGACCAGGGAGCACCACGAGGAGGTTCTCGGCATTCGCCCCCCATAACCTATATAACCTTAAAACAATTAGTCTTAACGGAGTCCCGTTACATGAGTAATTATATTTAAGGTAATCATTTACAATTCCTACACTAGTGTACGTCACCTTGTCTTCATATATATTGTCTTAGTTTGTGTAGGGATGTCATCTTATTATTTTTTTTTTATAAGATATAGCTAACTTTCAAAATGTTAACTGTGTCTTTCCATTAGCTGTTCGATTTTGTAATAACGTGGTCATCTATAAAAACAAATTATATTAAATTAAAGAGATTAAGTTTTTGTCTTCGACTAAGTAAAGCATAATTATTATTAAAATTTTCCGGGCTGATATGCCGTGGTCCAACGGATCTTGTAGGTCCTAACGTTTCGACGGACACTGTGGTCGTCATCTTCAGAGGTTTGTAGTATCTTGGCTGGTGGCGTGTTGCTGACTGTTTTTGTAGGGCTTCTGTCGCTGTATTTATACTAATAGCTTATCTGTACGGTGGTGGGGGTAGTGCGGGTAGTAGTAGAAGGCGTGACCAGCACCGTCGTCCACACCCTGTTAATTTTGGTGATCTCTTCCTTTCTGTTTATGTTGTCCGGGTGTTTGTGTATTTCAATGGCTTCCCTCTGCATTCTGGGATAATAATGCTTGATAGTAGATAGCACCTTCGTCTCTCCAAATAACGGCTTATGGCCCGTTTCCAGAGTATGTTTAGCTATAGCTGAGCCCTGCGGTTGTCTTAATCTGCAGTGCCTTTCATGCTCTTTCACCCTCGTTTTCACGCTTCTCATAGTGGTCCCAATGTATACACTCCCACAGCTACAGGGTATTCTGTACACGCCCGTGGAGTCCAGTGGGTCCCTTTTGTCTTTAGCGGATCTCAGCGCCTCCTGGATTTTCAACGTGGGTGTAAAAACAGTGCGTATGTTTTGTCTCTGCAGTATTTTGCCAATCCGGTCAGTCACATTCTTGATGTACGGAAGGAAGGCTTTACCCACTGGTGCTGGCCTGTCTTTTGGTTGTATTACGGGCTGTCTCCTCGGTCTGATCGCTCTTCTTACTTCCTGCGCAGTGTACCCATTTCCCTGCAGTGCTCTCTGTAAGTGATTCAGCTCGTTATCCAGGTGCTGTGGCTCACAGATTCGTTTGGCTCTGTCAACCAAAGTTTTTATGACCCCTCTCTTTTGCTTCGGGTGATGGTTGGAATCCTTGTGTAAGTACCGATCCGTATGAGTTGGCTTTCTATATACCTTGTGGCCCAAACTGCCGTCTTCTTTTCTGTTCACCATCACGTCAAGGAAGGCTAGTGACCCATCTTTTTCTTTCTCCATGGTGAATTGAATGGACGGGTGTTGCGAGTTGAGATGTGCGAGGAAATCATCCAGCGCTTCCTGTCCATCTTCCCAGATTATGAACGTGTCATCCACATACCGGTACCACACTTTGGGCTTGGTTGGTGCTGATTCCAGGGTTTCTGTCTCGAATTTCTCCATGTAAAAATTGGCTACCACTGGGCTTAGTGGGCTCCCCATGGCTACCCCATCCAACTGCTCGTAAAACACCCCATCCCATTGAAAGAATGTTGTAGTCAAGCAATGGCGGAATAAGGCTGTGATGTCAGGTGGAAACAACGTTGTGATCTGTTCCAGGACACAATCCAGTGGTACCTTCGTAAATAACGATACGACATCACAACTGATCAACATGGCACCTGGATTTAGTCGCAGTTGTTCTATCTTCTCAATGAAGTGTCCCGAGTCCTTGACATATGAATCCGTGTTGCCAACCAGAGGCTGGAGTAGGCTAGTCAGATGTTTAGCTAAGTTATACGTGGGCGAGCCGATAGCACTCACAATAGGGCGGAGTGGCACTCCCTTCTTGTGGATTTTCGGTAGGCCATATAGTCTTGGCGCCAAGGCTTCGGAGTTGCGGAGCTTTTTCTTCACCTTCTCGTCTAATGATGAGCTTTTAACGAGATTGTTAGTAGTGCGCAGAATTTTGGAAGTCGGGTCCCTTGCGAGTTTTCGGTAGGTTAGCGGGTCGAGCAAGTCCTGAATCTTCCTTTGGTAGTCCGTTTTGTTCATCACAACCGTTGCATTGCCTTTATCAGCCGAAAGCACTAGAATGCCCTCATCACCGTTTAATTCCTTTAGTGCTTTTCTCTCCCCTGTCGTGATGTTACTTTTAGGGGGGGCAGCTTTGCGCAACGTTCTAGACGCCTCGACTCTGATCAATTCCGCTTCCACCGCTGGTAGACTTTTGATGGCTGCTTCCACATTGGCATTGGCAAAATACTGCAGAGACAAAACATACGCACTGTTTTTACACCCACGTTGAAAATCCAGGAGGCGCTGAGATCCGCTAAAGACAAAAGGGACCCACTGGACTCCACGGGCGTGTACAGAATACCCTGTAGCTGTGGGAGTGTATACATTGGGACCACTATGAGAAGCGTGAAAACGAGGGTGAAAGAGCATGAAAGGCACTGCAGATTAAGACAACCGCAGGGCTCAGCTATAGCTAAACATACTCTGGAAACGGGCCATAAGCCGTTATTTGGAGAGACGAAGGTGCTATCTACTATCAAGCATTATTATCCCAGAATGCAGAGGGAAGCCATTGAAATACACAAACACCCGGACAACATAAACAGAAAGGAAGAGATCACCAAAATTAACAGGGTGTGGACGACGGTGCTGGTCACGCCTTCTACTACTACCCGCACTACCCCCACCACCGTACAGATAAGCTATTAGTATAAATACAGCGACAGAAGCCCTACAAAAACAGTCAGCAACACGCCACCAGCCAAGATACTACAAACCTCTGAAGATGACGACCACAGTGTCCGTCGAAACGTTAGGACCTACAAGATCCGTTGGACCACGGCATATCAGCCCGGAAAATTTTAATAATAATTATAACTCCGGCCGTGAAAGCCTCAGCATTTATTTACGACGCCTCTACGGGGAGGAATTGTTCACCCTGACCAAGAAATTTGAGGGATGGCGACTGAAGAAGGTGGATCTGCTATGTTCGTTGTCCTTTCTACTACGCTGCAGAGACGCAAAAATCACTCCTAACTGTGTCAGGAGTAAGAGGAACTTCAGGTCAGCCCAGGCACACCGGATATACGATCGTATGGAAGCCGCCCTGCTCAGAGAGAGAATCCACTCTGCTCGCAAGGACTTGGCCATTCTTGACGAGAACTTGCGCGCAGCTCACCTCCGCATCAGTGCGTACTTCTCAAAGGAAGATTGGGACAAATTTGACCGCATTACGACGGAGAAAGCTAGATGGCAGAGCGAGCAGACAACGACCAGACACAAGAGGAAATTTGACAAACTTACAGAAAATGCCGAAACAAATCATGGCAGACAGCTGCAGACCAGGCCACAACTGAGCCGCACTGTAGTCAATTTATCAAATCGGATATTGAGCAGCGATGAAACGGCCATCCTTGCCAAAGGTGGAAAGTTCGCCATCACCCTGAAGACGGTTCCAGTTGAAGACATCATAGCCAATGTGGAAGCAGCCATCAAAAGTCTACCAGCGGTGGAAGCGGAATTGATCAGAGTCGAGGCGTCTAGAACGTTGCGCAAAGCTGCCCCCCCTAAAAGTAACATCACGACAGGGGAGAGAAAAGCACTAAAGGAATTAAACGGTGATGAGGGCATTCTAGTGCTTTCGGCTGATAAAGGCAATGCAACGGTTGTGATGAACAAAACGGACTACCAAAGGAAGATTCAGGACTTGCTCGACCCGCTAACCTACCGAAAACTCGCAAGGGACCCGACTTCCAAAATTCTGCGCACTACTAACAATCTCGTTAAAAGCTCATCATTAGACGAGAAGGTGAAGAAAAAGCTCCGCAACTCCGAAGCCTTGGCGCCAAGACTATATGGCCTACCGAAAATCCACAAGAAGGGAGTGCCACTCCGCCCTATTGTGAGTGCTATCGGCTCGCCCACGTATAACTTAGCTAAACATCTGACTAGCCTACTCCAGCCTCTGGTTGGCAACACGGATTCATATGTCAAGGACTCGGGACACTTCATTGAGAAGATAGAACAACTGCGACTAAATCCAGGTGCCATGTTGATCAGTTGTGATGTCGTATCGTTATTTACGAAGGTACCACTGGATTGTGTCCTGGAACAGATCACAACGTTGTTTCCACCTGACATCACAGCCTTATTCCGCCATTGCTTGACTACAACATTCTTTCAATGGGATGGGGTGTTTTACGAGCAGTTGGATGGGGTAGCCATGGGGAGCCCACTAAGCCCAGTGGTAGCCAATTTTTACATGGAGAAATTCGAGACAGAAACCCTGGAATCAGCACCAACCAAGCCCAAAGTGTGGTACCGGTATGTGGATGACACGTTCATAATCTGGGAAGATGGACAGGAAGCGCTGGATGATTTCCTCGCACATCTCAACTCGCAACACCCGTCCATTCAATTCACCATGGAGAAAGAAAAAGATGGGTCACTAGCCTTCCTTGACGTGATGGTGAACAGAAAAGAAGACGGCAGTTTGGGCCACAAGGTATATAGAAAGCCAACTCATACGGATCGGTACTTACACAAGGATTCCAACCATCACCCGAAGCAAAAGAGAGGGGTCATAAAAACTTTGGTTGACAGAGCCAAACGAATCTGTGAGCCACAGCACCTGGATAACGAGCTGAATCACTTACAGAGAGCACTGCAGGGAAATGGGTACACTGCGCAGGAAGTAAGAAGAGCGATCAGACCGAGGAGACAGCCCGTAATACAACCAAAAGACAGGCCAGCACCAGTGGGTAAAGTCTTCCTTCCGTACATCAAGAATGTGACTGACCGGATTGGCAAAATACTGCAGAGACAAAACATACGCACTGTTTTTACACCCACGTTGAAAATCCAGGAGGCGCTGAGATCCGCTAAAGACAAAAGGGACCCACTGGACTCCACGGGCGTGTACAGAATACCCTGTAGCTGTGGGAGTGTATACATTGGGACCACTATGAGAAGCGTGAAAACGAGGGTGAAAGAGCATGAAAGGCACTGCAGATTAAGACAACCGCAGGGCTCAGCTATAGCTAAACATACTCTGGAAACGGGCCATAAGCCGTTATTTGGAGAGACGAAGGTGCTATCTACTATCAAGCATTATTATCCCAGAATGCAGAGGGAAGCCATTGAAATACACAAACACCCGGACAACATAAACAGAAAGGAAGAGATCACCAAAATTAACAGGGTGTGGACGACGGTGCTGGTCACGCCTTCTACTACTACCCGCACTACCCCCACCACCGTACAGATAAGCTATTAGTATAAATACAGCGACAGAAGCCCTACAAAAACAGTCAGCAACACGCCACCAGCCAAGATACTACAAACCTCTGAAGATGACGACCACAGTGTCCGTCGAAACGTTAGGACCTACAAGATCCGTTGGACCACGGCATATCAGCCCGGAAAATTTTAATAATAATTATAACTCCGGCCGTGAAAGCCTCAGCATTTATTTACGACGCCTCTACGGGGAGGAATTGTTCACCCTGACCAAGAAATTTGAGGGATGGCGACTGAAGAAGGTGGATCTGCTATGTTCGTTGTCCTTTCTACTACGCTGCAGAGACGCAAAAATCACTCCTAACTGTGTCAGGAGTAAGAGGAACTTCAGGTCAGCCCAGGCACACCGGATATACGATCGTATGGAAGCCGCCCTGCTCAGAGAGAGAATCCACTCTGCTCGCAAGGACTTGGCCATTCTTGACGAGAACTTGCGCGCAGCTCACCTCCGCATCAGTGCGTACTTCTCAAAGGAAGATTGGGACAAATTTGACCGCATTACGACGGAGAAAGCTAGATGGCAGAGCGAGCAGACAACGACCAGACACAAGAGGAAATTTGACAAACTTACAGAAAATGCCGAAACAAATCATGGCAGACAGCTGCAGACCAGGCCACAACTGAGCCGCACTGTAGTCAATTTATCAAATCGGATATTGAGCAGCGATGAAACGGCCATCCTTGCCAAAGGTGGAAAGTTCGCCATCACCCTGAAGACGGTTCCAGTTGAAGACATCATAGCCAATGTGGAAGCAGCCATCAAAAGTCTACCAGCGGTGGAAGCGGAATTGATCAGAGTCGAGGCGTCTAGAACGTTGCGCAAAGCTGCCCCCCCTAAAAGTAACATCACGACAGGGGAGAGAAAAGCACTAAAGGAATTAAACGGTGATGAGGGCATTCTAGTGCTTTCGGCTGATAAAGGCAATGCAACGGTTGTGATGAACAAAACGGACTACCAAAGGAAGATTCAGGACTTGCTCGACCCGCTAACCTACCGAAAACTCGCAAGGGACCCGACTTCCAAAATTCTGCGCACTACTAACAATCTCGTTAAAAGCTCATCATTAGACGAGAAGGTGAAGAAAAAGCTCCGCAACTCCGAAGCCTTGGCGCCAAGACTATATGGCCTACCGAAAATCCACAAGAAGGGAGTGCCACTCCGCCCTATTGTGAGTGCTATCGGCTCGCCCACGTATAACTTAGCTAAACATCTGACTAGCCTACTCCAGCCTCTGGTTGGCAACACGGATTCATATGTCAAGGACTCGGGACACTTCATTGAGAAGATAGAACAACTGCGACTAAATCCAGGTGCCATGTTGATCAGTTGTGATGTCGTATCGTTATTTACGAAGGTACCACTGGATTGTGTCCTGGAACAGATCACAACGTTGTTTCCACCTGACATCACAGCCTTATTCCGCCATTGCTTGACTACAACATTCTTTCAATGGGATGGGGTGTTTTACGAGCAGTTGGATGGGGTAGCCATGGGGAGCCCACTAAGCCCAGTGGTAGCCAATTTTTACATGGAGAAATTCGAGACAGAAACCCTGGAATCAGCACCAACCAAGCCCAAAGTGTGGTACCGGTATGTGGATGACACGTTCATAATCTGGGAAGATGGACAGGAAGCGCTGGATGATTTCCTCGCACATCTCAACTCGCAACACCCGTCCATTCAATTCACCATGGAGAAAGAAAAAGATGGGTCACTAGCCTTCCTTGACGTGATGGTGAACAGAAAAGAAGACGGCAGTTTGGGCCACAAGGTATATAGAAAGCCAACTCATACGGATCGGTACTTACACAAGGATTCCAACCATCACCCGAAGCAAAAGAGAGGGGTCATAAAAACTTTGGTTGACAGAGCCAAACGAATCTGTGAGCCACAGCACCTGGATAACGAGCTGAATCACTTACAGAGAGCACTGCAGGGAAATGGGTACACTGCGCAGGAAGTAAGAAGAGCGATCAGACCGAGGAGACAGCCCGTAATACAACCAAAAGACAGGCCAGCACCAGTGGGTAAAGCCTTCCTTCCGTACATCAAGAATGTGACTGACCGGATTGGCAAAATACTGCAGAGACAAAACATACGCACTGTTTTTACACCCACGTTGAAAATCCAGGAGGCGCTGAGATCCGCTAAAGACAAAAGGGACCCACTGGACTCCACGGGCGTGTACAGAATACCCTGTAGCTGTGGGAGTGTATACATTGGGACCACTATGAGAAGCGTGAAAACGAGGGTGAAAGAGCATGAAAGGCACTGCAGATTAAGACAACCGCAGGGCTCAGCTATAGCTAAACATACTCTGGAAACGGGCCATAAGCCGTTATTTGGAGAGACGAAGGTGCTATCTACTATCAAGCATTATTATCCCAGAATGCAGAGGGAAGCCATTGAAATACACAAACACCCGGACAACATAAACAGAAAGGAAGAGATCACCAAAATTAACAGGGTGTGGACGACGGTGCTGGTCACGCCTTCTACTACTACCCGCACTACCCCCACCACCGTACAGATAAGCTATTAGTATAAATACAGCGACAGAAGCCCTACAAAAACAGTCAGCAACACGCCACCAGCCAAGATACTACAAACCTCTGAAGATGACGACCACAGTGTCCGTCGAAACGTTAGGACCTACAAGATCCGTTGGACCACGGCATATCAGCCCGGAAAATTTTAATAATAATTATAACTCCGGCCGTGAAAGCCTCAGCATTTATTTACGACGCCTCTACGGGGAGGAATTGTTCACCCTGACCAAGAAATTTGAGGGATGGCGACTGAAGAAGGTGGATCTGCTATGTTCGTTGTCCTTTCTACTACGCTGCAGAGACGCAAAAATCACTCCTAACTGTGTCAGGAGTAAGAGGAACTTCAGGTCAGCCCAGGCACACCGGATATACGATCGTATGGAAGCCGCCCTGCTCAGAGAGAGAATCCACTCTGCTCGCAAGGACTTGGCCATTCTTGACGAGAACTTGCGCGCAGCTCACCTCCGCATCAGTGCGTACTTCTCAAAGGAAGATTGGGACAAATTTGACCGCATTACGACGGAGAAAGCTAGATGGCAGAGCGAGCAGACAACGACCAGACACAAGAGGAAATTTGACAAACTTACAGAAAATGCCGAAACAAATCATGGCAGACAGCTGCAGACCAGGCCACAACTGAGCCGCACTGTAGTCAATTTATCAAATCGGATATTGAGCAGCGATGAAACGGCCATCCTTGCCAAAGGTGGAAAGTTCGCCATCACCCTGAAGACGGTTCCAGTTGAAGACATCATAGCCAATGTGGAAGCAGCCATCAAAAGTCTACCAGCGGTGGAAGCGGAATTGATCAGAGTCGAGGCGTCTAGAACGTTGCGCAAAGCTGCCCCCCCTAAAAGTAACATCACGACAGGGGAGAGAAAAGCACTAAAGGAATTAAACGGTGATGAGGGCATTCTAGTGCTTTCGGCTGATAAAGGCAATGCAACGGTTGTGATGAACAAAACGGACTACCAAAGGAAGATTCAGGACTTGCTCGACCCGCTAACCTACCGAAAACTCGCAAGGGACCCGACTTCCAAAATTCTGCGCACTACTAACAATCTCGTTAAAAGCTCATCATTAGACGAGAAGGTGAAGAAAAAGCTCCGCAACTCCGAAGCCTTGGCGCCAAGACTATATGGCCTACCGAAAATCCACAAGAAGGGAGTGCCACTCCGCCCTATTGTGAGTGCTATCGGCTCGCCCACGTATAACTTAGCTAAACATCTGACTAGCCTACTCCAGCCTCTGGTTGGCAACACGGATTCATATGTCAAGGACTCGGGACACTTCATTGAGAAGATAGAACAACTGCGACTAAATCCAGGTGCCATGTTGATCAGTTGTGATGTCGTATCGTTATTTACGAAGGTACCACTGGATTGTGTCCTGGAACAGATCACAACGTTGTTTCCACCTGACATCACAGCCTTATTCCGCCATTGCTTGACTACAACATTCTTTCAATGGGATGGGGTGTTTTACGAGCAGTTGGATGGGGTAGCCATGGGGAGCCCACTAAGCCCAGTGGTAGCCAATTTTTACATGGAGAAATTCGAGACAGAAACCCTGGAATCAGCACCAACCAAGCCCAAAGTGTGGTACCGGTATGTGGATGACACGTTCATAATCTGGGAAGATGGACAGGAAGCGCTGGATGATTTCCTCGCACATCTCAACTCGCAACACCCGTCCATTCAATTCACCATGGAGAAAGAAAAAGATGGGTCACTAGCCTTCCTTGACGTGATGGTGAACAGAAAAGAAGACGGCAGTTTGGGCCACAAGGTATATAGAAAGCCAACTCATACGGATCGGTACTTACACAAGGATTCCAACCATCACCCGAAGCAAAAGAGAGGGGTCATAAAAACTTTGGTTGACAGAGCCAAACGAATCTGTGAGCCACAGCACCTGGATAACGAGCTGAATCACTTACAGAGAGCACTGCAGGGAAATGGGTACACTGCGCAGGAAGTAAGAAGAGCGATCAGACCGAGGAGACAGCCCGTAATACAACCAAAAGACAGGCCAGCACCAGTGGGTAAAGCCTTCCTTCCGTACATCAAGAATGTGACTGACCGGATTGGCAAAATACTGCAGAGACAAAACATACGCACTGTTTTTACACCCACGTTGAAAATCCAGGAGGCGCTGAGATCCGCTAAAGACAAAAGGGACCCACTGGACTCCACGGGCGTGTACAGAATACCCTGTAGCTGTGGGAGTGTATACATTGGGACCACTATGAGAAGCGTGAAAACGAGGGTGAAAGAGCATGAAAGGCACTGCAGATTAAGACAACCGCAGGGCTCAGCTATAGCTAAACATACTCTGGAAACGGGCCATAAGCCGTTATTTGGAGAGACGAAGGTGCTATCTACTATCAAGCATTATTATCCCAGAATGCAGAGGGAAGCCATTGAAATACACAAACACCCGGACAACATAAACAGAAAGGAAGAGATCACCAAAATTAACAGGGTGTAGACGACGGTGCTGGTCACGCCTTCTACTACTACCCGCACTACCCCCACCACCGTACAGATAAGCTATTAGTATAAATACAGCGACAGAAGCCCTACAAAAACAGTCAGCAACACGCCACCAGCCAAGATACTACAAACCTCTGAAGATGACGACCACAGTGTCCGTCGAAACGTTAGGACCTACAAGATCCGTTGGACCACGGCATATCAGCCCGGAAAATTTTAATAATAATTATAACTCCGGCCGTGAAAGCCTCAGCATTTATTTAAAGCATAATTATTTAAAGTACTTATAATGAGATAACTATTGTTAAAATCGTTTACAAGTAATTTAAACTTTTATGATACTATTATTAAAAATATCATAAATATATAATGTACATTTTCTTAACGTTAAAAAGTCAGTAGGTAGATAGAACAGAATCTGAATTGTATAATTTAGAACAATTCAATTCAGTTATCGAGAGACTCTGTTAACATTGACTCTAAAAGTTGAATTGATATACGAAACGTTTACTACTATTTGTCAACATTTATATTTTTTTCAGATAACCTATTCCATACGCAGGACAGTGTTTTTACATAAAGTACTAGGAGCTCGTGATTTTTAAATATGAATAAAACTAACAATTTATATCACGCCAATTAACTAAACTTATGTCTTGTGCAATAATCTTCACTATCAATCCGGTTATCCGGCAGGCGTACCTAAGTCGTTCCACTAGAGTACATATATTATTATACATTAGAACACATATTATTATATTTATAAGAATTTTCTTCCTTACAATTATTATAAAACATTTTTAATTGCTTTAACTTGAGGTTTCCAAACTATATCCCATCCCTGGACGAGTCAATAGTAATAACAACCGCATTCAATTCTGTCGCTGCGTTTGGCTGCTATGTTGCCACAGACAGTCACACAGATACACAGATACACAGGTCAAACTTATAACACCGCTTTTTTGGGTCGGCGGTAAAAACCAGCAAATTTTTCGTTGTTCCTGAACGTATATTCCAAATAAAATGTTACAACCTCCTTAATCTAAGAGAAAAATCATATTTAGTAGCTTATATAGTAATATTTTCAAAGTTGATGATAAAAAACTGTGGAAACTTAAAAAGTGACTATATATTTCAATAAAATATAGATATTAAATAACTGTACATAGTAAGACAACATTATAGAAAAACATTTTATCCATCTTAACGTCACGCGTACCGCCAAATTTACTTCACCAAGAAGCCGTCTTAATTTAGAAGGATGTTTGCAAACTTCCGCCTTGTTTGTTTCCGCTTTACAATATTGACACAAACAGACTTATGATCCTCAATTAACTTCCAATGGAACTTTCCGTAATAAACATTATTGTTAATCATTCTCTTATATTACTTTATTACTTCCGTTCTCTTTATAGCCTCTTTTTAATATCAAATCAAATAAAAATGTCTTTATTTGGACATCACATATTAATCAAAACTGACATAAAATATTAAATCTTTTTTATACAACAAAAGAAAAAAATAATAAGAAAAGAGAAAAAAAAAACAATATTAATACAATAACAAAGAAAGTTATAAAAAATGATGCCCGAATCGGAGAGCCACTAAGCTATTGTACAGGAAACTGTCCCCTACGCTGATTTTCAGTGACCGCCGTTTAGACTATTCGAAAGCTAATGACGGAGATACAAGTACAAAAACACAAAAAAATATACATATAAAAAATATAACAGGAAATATTGGCATCATAGCACAAAAAAAAATATTTTAAATAAAAAAGTAAAAAAAAAAAAAAATAATAAGTAAAGTAAAAATAAAGATAAAAATGATTAACAATAATAACTATTATTTACTATACTATACTATACCGTACTATATATAAAAAAAACCAGCAACTAATAAACAAATAGAAAAGTGATCGCATTTGTAGTAAACAAACAAACCGGTCTTAATACAAGAATGAAAGGTACAATCCACCGCACCTTGTTTATGATATTTTATGATTATGTAACTACAAATCATAAACAAGACACACAACGCCGAGTTAGTCAGAACTCAGATCCAGATACCTATAATATGTTTTATAGGTATTTTTAAAGTGCTTTCATGAGACAGTAATGATATTATAAAATTATATTTCTTGAAGTACATTGTCTATATTTCTATAAAACAAATAATGTTTAAGACATTTTTGGGTCTTAATGACGCATGTATAACGTGTATAAATGTAATTTCTATAAACCTCTGAACCTTCTGAATATCTGCTACAAGAAGGTAATAAAATATTTATTTTTACTGATTTTTGTATAATATTTTTAGATCAGTAGATTGTGGATCATAATTCATATTTTAACAAAACATATGATGTTATAGGTTAATTGGTCTAGACTGCAGACAGTTCTAGTTAGTGTTACGACATAAGTTATTATGACATTTTGTTTTTAAAATAGACAGTTGTTGCTTTTCTGGAGTTGTGAATTTTAAAACACTCGTTACTGTCAATATTTGAGAAACGTTCCACAACTAGAACACTCAAGCTCCCTGCAACTCGCAACTTTAATATATTTACCTCTTCTTTTTCTTTTAATTATTTTCTTTGAAATCGTTGTTTTATTTAACGTTACCGGTAATCTAAAATTTGTAAGCATTACGTCACACATATAAGTTTATTTTTTATATACTTTGGAATAATTTTATGTGAGAACTGTAGCCTTAAAAACAATGCAAAATTTATTCTGAACTTTTTTTTTACTTTATAAGCAATTATTTCAGTAGTTACTACTTTTTTTAAATATCATATTAGAACTCTCTTACCGCAAAGAATCGCCAACGACAGTCCTACTATTCTTTAAAGCACTTTATGACACTGTTCACAAATACACTAAACTGTTTACCATTTAAACTCTTAACTATCACTGTTACACAACTTAGTTTCTCGATCTCACACTCAGCGGTTTATTATAACTGTTACACTTTTATCACAATAATACCACCCCACAACTTGTATTCCCAGTTTCAAACAATGCCTTCTCTTAACCGAGCTGCGATTTATATATAAGAATAAGAATTCTTAGTCAAATCAGTATTCTATATTACATTTATTTTATCAATTAAACTTCTATACAGAGATTCAATTGTTTTAGTCAAATCAACAACTTATATCTTTATTTTTAGTCAAAACCAAACTACTACATGTATAAAAGCTAACAATCATACCTTTTTTAACCTAATTATGAAAATGTTTAAGATTTGTAGAGACAATAAAAATCAGTTAAATTTTGAAATAATACTTGTTAAACGTTGTTTAACAGTTGTTTAACAAGTCTATTCGTTTGACAAAAACATTTTGATATGTGGTATACCACAACAAATCACAATTAAGTTTTATTATTCACTTGTATACCTACTTATTATTTTCTTAATCTCTGTCTATGTATATAGTGAGCCTATCGTATGTTGACATAATTCCTGTTCTAGTCATGGCATAATTTAAAAGAGGGTATCAACCATTTTTATGTTCTAAATTACTTTATACCAAAGAAAGGGATGGCCGGAGCGTTTATATAGCACTCTCGGCTGCATAGAGAAGTCAGCATTTTAATGATACCCGTTAAATACCAATATTGACCATCATCATCATGTGATATCTAAGAATAGCCTTTTCGTTTGACATTTTAAGTCATTGAATATTTTTTCTTATTCCTTTAATAAACTGTAAAGGCGGTCTGATTGACTGCACTCGATTATGGAGATTATGGATGTTGCTTTTATTTTAATTTGATATACAAACTAATACGTTTTTATTTTTAATGCTATTATTAAAAAAAAATTGTCATCAGGCTTTATAATAATTGAATTTTAATACTATTTTTACGGATATCAAGAATATAGTGCTTAACTTGGTATTTACTGCTATATTTTAAGAACGGTCAAAGGTGATCATTAGAAATTATGAAAGGCCGGCAGAAATAGACATTTGGAGTGTATAAATGGTGAGGCTTTCACGGCCGGTGTAAATATTATTAAAATATTCCGGGCTGAGTTGCCGTGGTTTAAAGGAGCATTTTCTTTGCTGCCGGGTGGTCCCAAATAACCCCTCGGTCTAAAGTATTTTGTAGGTCCTGACGTTTTGACGATCACTGTAGTCGTCATCTTCGGAGGTTATAACGGTTCATAGGTTGGTGCCGTAATGCTAACTGTGGATATTGGGCCGTAGCCGTTGTATTTATGTCAGGCCCAAAGACCGAAAACGCTCAGTGGACGGAAAAAACGGCCACATCGCGTTCTGGCTGCCTTCAAATGCACAGAACGCGTTCTGGCTACTTTTAAACGCTCGCAACGGGTTTTGGTAATTGTCGAACGGCCAGAACGCGTTTTGTCAATTTATTCAAGTGTTATTTTAAATAAAATATCAAATTTTAATTTGTGTTATTATAAACATCTATATAATTTGGTTAGGTTATCTTAGGTTGTATAGATTATATTTAGGATAGAATAGAGAATATGATAATAAAAGATATTATTAATAAATGTAAAATTTAGATAATTTATTCAAGTGTTATTTTAAATAAAATATCAAATTTTAATTTGTGGTATTATTATACGAGTGAAATATCAAGAATGCGTTCTGAGCGCTTGACAAATGACAAAACGCGTTCTGACCGTTCGACAAATACCAAAACGCGTTGCGAACTTTTGAAAGCAGCCAGAACGCGATGTGGCCGTTTTTTCCGTCCACTGAGCGTTTTCGGTCTTTGGGCCTAACATTTATACCAAAAGCTGGCTGCAGTGCTGGGTGTAGTGGCAGGGGGTGGAGTCACCAGTCCTCGGTCGGCCGCGTCCGAGCTCGTATCCCTCCCGGGCAGTGTAGTATTGAGGCGACTTTTGACCCGGCCAGTCCACACCCTGTTGATTTTGGTGATTTCTTTTTTCTTGTAGATGTTATCCGCATGTTTATTTCTGTGATGTATTTCTCTGGCTTCCCGTTGTATTCTGGAATAATAGCGTTTGGTGGTAGATAGCACCTTCATGTCTCGAAATAACGGTTTATGGCCAATTTCCAGAGTATATTCAGCTATAGCTGTGCCCTGCGGTTGTCTTAATCTGCAGAGTCTTTCATGTTCTTTTACCCTCGTTTTCATGCTTCTCATAGTTGTCCCAATGTATACACTCCCATAGCTACTGTAGAGTATTGCTACCGCTACAGTGGAGTCCAGTCCCTCTTGTTTTTTGCGGATCTCAGCGCATTCTGGATTTTCAACGTGGATATGAAAACAATGCAGATGTTTTGCCTCTCCAGTATTTTGCCAATTCGATATACGGAAGGAAGGCCTTTCTTACTGGTGCTAGCCTGTCCTATGATTGGTTTTTTGGTTGTCTCCTCGGTCTGATCGCTCTTCTTACTTCCTGCGCAGTGTACCTATTTCCCTGCTGTGCTCTTTGTAAGTGATTCAGCTCGTTATCCAGGTACTCACAGATGCATTTTCATGATATCTCTCTTTTGCTTGGGGTGATGGTTGGAATATTGTGCCACATCGCGTTCTGGCTGCCTTCAAATGCACAGAACGCGTTCTGGCTACTTTTAAACGCTCGCAACGGGTTTTGGTAATTGTCGAACGGCCAGAACGCGTTTTGTCAATTTATTCAAGTGTTATTTTAAATAAAATATCAAATTTTAATTTGTGTTATTATAAACATCTATATAATTTGGTTAGGTTATCTTAGGTTGTATAGATTATATTTAGGATAGAATAGAGAATATGATAATAAAAGATATTATTAATAAATGTAAAATTTAGATAATTTATTCAAGTGTTATTTTAAATAAAATATCAAATTTTAATTTGTGGTATTATTATACGAGTGAAATATCAAGAATGCGTTCTGAGCGCTTGACAAATGACAAAACGCGTTCTGACCGTTCGACAAATACCAAAACGCGTTGCGAACTTTTGAAAGCAGCCAGAACGCGATGTGGCCGTTTTTTCCGTCCACTGAGCGTTTTCGGTCTTTGGGCCTAACATTTATACCAAAAGCTGGCTGCAGTGCTGGGTGTAGTGGCAGGGGGTGGAGTCACCAGTCCTCGGTCGGCCGCGTCCGAGCTCGTATCCCTCCCGGGCAGTGTAGTATTGAGGCGACTTTTGACCCGGCCAGTCCACACCCTGTTGATTTTGGTGATTTCTTTTTTCTTGTAGATGTTATCCGCATGTTTATTTCTGTGATGTATTTCTCTGGCTTCCCGTTGTATTCTGGAATAATAGCGTTTGGTGGTAGATAGCACCTTCATGTCTCGAAATAACGGTTTATGGCCAATTTCCAGAGTATATTCAGCTATAGCTGTGCCCTGCGGTTGTCTTAATCTGCAGAGTCTTTCATGTTCTTTTACCCTCGTTTTCATGCTTCTCATAGTTGTCCCAATGTATACACTCCCATAGCTACTGTAGAGTATTGCTACCGCTACAGTGGAGTCCAGTCCCTCTTGTTTTTTGCGGATCTCAGCGCATTCTGGATTTTCAACGTGGATATGAAAACAATGCAGATGTTTTGCCTCTCCAGTATTTTGCCAATTCGATATACGGAAGGAAGGCCTTTCTTACTGGTGCTAGCCTGTCCTATGATTGGTTTTTTGGTTGTCTCCTCGGTCTGATCGCTCTTCTTACTTCCTGCGCAGTGTACCTATTTCCCTGCTGTGCTCTTTGTAAGTGATTCAGCTCGTTATCCAGGTACTCACAGATGCATTTTCATGATATCTCTCTTTTGCTTGGGGTGATGGTTGGAATATTGTGTAGGTATCGGTCCGTATGAGTTGGCTTCCTGTACATTAATACATTAAAGATTTCCCATCATAATCATATAAATATAAAATCTTGATCTAATCTCAACCAATGGAATTTAATTTGAGGTTCAATTGAACGTCCTGAAGCATCCTGTGTATACTACACATAATTTGGTTGCAATTTGTGCAACCTATTACCTCATAAGATTATTATCTTCTACTATCAAAAGTTTTAAACTTTACAATACTATAGCTATCTTACGCCTATTTTCTTTTAGAGGGTAAACAGTATCCATGCTACAGGGCCGGGACACGAAGTAGTAGTAACCATTGGCTGAGAAGTACTCTTTTTGTTGATACGTGTTTATTCTTTAACGCAAATTAGAATCAATAGGTCCAATACATAAAGTTTTTAAAGGTGTCGTGGCAGAATAATTTCGTAGATTATTGACTATTGTTTCTAAGATGCAAATATTTATCCTGATTTTTTCCATTTTAAATTTACATATTATATAGAATGAAAAATAATTTGATACGGGCAGGCACTCCAACCCGCGAGCTCTTGAAAACCGTCCCGTCGGAGCCTCAGCCGCACATCTTTCATAAATACATCTTAATAGCTTACGATACGGTAATGGATCGATAACTAAAATTTTCACAAGTTTAAGAAGCAGATCTAATTATTTAGAAGTTTAAGATTTATGATTCTGCGAAACGTAAAGTATTTCTGTTAAAGTAAACAGTAATTGAATATACGTTTAATAATACTTTATTTACCGATATGAAAAAGGAAATATAACAAAATGAAAGATTCAGATTTCTCTGTTTCTCTTCAGTTTTTTTTGACCCGTAAGCAGGTCAGTGCTTCTTAATTATATACTGAGAGCTTGTGACATCCAAACAAGATTTGTGTCGACAATTCTTCGTCTCACGCTCATTAACCAGATAAAAACTCTAAAATTTATTCACAACGACATAATATAATACCTTGGACTTATTAAAAAAAAATAGTATTATTAATACCTGTAGCATTTTTGCGATGTAAGTAGATAAACATTATGCTTAGTGTACACTGTAGTAAGTCTACATCTAATTTAAATAAACTTTGGTTATCTTTATCAAAACCTAAAATTTATATAAATTGTTTATCCTTGTATAGATAACAAACATATTTTATTTACAAATTAGTGCTTTAATGGTCCGTTGTAAAAGCCTGTAACATTAATGTATTTACAATTATGTGACCGCGTTCCTTGCTTAATGTTGCTTAGTGTTGCTTGTTTAGTGTGATACTTCGTAACATTAAAAATGTATTACTTTATTTTTTTAATTATTGTTTGCATTTGAAACAGACAATTCTGTAAGAAACATAAACAAACATCTCATTTGAAGGATAACATATTTGTAAGTTTTGAAATATGAAATCTTGGCTCAGAAAAAAATATACTAAAACACCGTATTTTATCACTTATTCTAAAATATGGCGAGTTTATTTTTTGTTAAGAGTAGAAGCATTGTTGTTTAAAGAGACAACAACATTCTTGAGACTTTTGCACGAACGTGAGTTATACGACATTGCGAAGATTATTAAGGTAGTTAGTTTTTAAAATACTTATTGTTATGAAAATCTAAAATACTACTGAAAATATTATATAAAAATTCCAACAACATTTAACTCTCTATATTTGTTTCTTATTTTTTTTTTTGTAAAATCTTTAACTTTTGTTTCTAAAGCAGTCTTGTAACCAAGACACTGTGGTTTTATATTTTTGTAAAGGTACTAAAAAAACAAATATTCAAGCCCTCGCAACTTCTAAAACCCACTTTTGTGTATACATACATGATACATGAATATATAACAAAATCTTACATATCTTAGAAACGTAGCCCATGTTTCTGAGATGTCATGATGAGTGGTTCTGTTAGATTATTTTGTTTTAATATATTATAGATACTATATTTTCCACTATTTCGACCGTTTAGATTACGCAAGGCAGCTTTCATAAAAAATACATTGGACTACTATATATTTTTTTACTGCTCTTTCTACAAGATAACGTACACTTTTTCTTTTTTACTATTTTAGTATCTACTGGTAAATTATTTCTTACTATTTATCACAATACAATTTTATGACCTTTGTTTGATTCAGATATTATTTTATTTTGAAATATTCTATGAAATAAAGTACTATGAAAATAAAGGTAATTTCCATAGTACTTTATTTCATCACAGCAGAAAGAAATAAAAAAACTGCGGTAATAAAAATATTGTTTTATCGTAAAAATGTTGAGTGGTTTCATCGAAGGTCTCTTAAAGGCTAATGAAATAACCTCGTATCGTAGGATACTACGAGATGAATAGACTTCATCGTATTCTAATACAATTCGTTAAGTATACCACTGACAATATTTTTATTCATTAGGTGTATACATCTGCAATTTTTTAGGAGCTATATATTTTTTTATTATTATAACTCATTGTAAGTAAAAATTATACAGTCATTGTGTAGTATTTGCATACATGTTGCATGATGTTTAAAATATTAGAAGTGCTTTTTACATGTGAAGATGAAATGTACGATTGGGATTTTATGTAAACATTAAAAAAAAATGTACAATTTACGCTATATTAGTCAATTTCTCAAATATCTAGGAGTTCGTAATACCATCTAACGTGCGAGTCATTCGATACTGTCACGTAAATTTAAACTGGACAATGTTGTTGCTACAGTCTGACACTTTTATTGAGACATCGTGCACTTTATCTCTCATAGACAACTTCCTTGCTACATTATACTCTAGTCAAATAGCATGGTAAATGCGTTATACTATGGGCCATTGACGATGAAACACACAATAACACATTTGGCAATAATACGACAATTATACTTTTTAAGTAACTGAAAAATATTTATAACCAATTTCAGCACCTTACAGTGTCTTCGTTCGTTAAGAGGAGAGCCCGTATTTCAATATTTTATGATACCTTGTATATTACGATATTTAAATTTTCATAAAATGCATTACAAAGCTCGGGTACTTTAAAATGCTTCCTATAAATACTAAAACGTGGTCTTAATAGCGTGTAGTGGAGTAGCGAGTTGATACTTTAAACTTTTAGTACTTAAAGAAGAGGTCCAGATTAGAAGTTTAAGATTTATATTGCGACGCAATAAAATTCTTCTAGCTTGCGCGTACGTAAAACCTTAATAATTTTAAATTACTAACGCAAACTTTTTGTTATGTTTATTTTATGTTTTATTACCCCATAACATATTTTTTAAACTATTAAACCTAACAATTATAAATTTAGTTTTTATTTAATTCAAATAAATGATCCTTTTTTTTTTTTTTACGTCAGGAATTCTCATGGATACCCACCTCCATCCTTGGGATGATGGAGGTGGTTATGTGAGACTCCTACTCACTAAACCTGACGGTGGCCGCCGCCGTCATAATGAGACACCACGGGATCGCTTTCGCACTCACCGCGATGCTCCGACGTGATCCACGGAGAGGGCACCCCGCAACGAGGAGCACCCATCCCTTTTTCGCAGGCTTGAAAGATTGTAGAGGGATCCCCTTCCCCCCACCCAAGGTTATCCGCCCTGGCCAGCCATGGACCGGGCACAAACCCCCATGACCGACTCTCACCGCGCCGGGTATTAGCCAAGGGGAGGACCCAAAGGTTCAGTAACCGTTCAGTAACCGTAACTAATCTATATACAAAGAGCAACACAAATAACAATATATTTCAAGTTATGTTCTTTATAGTTACGGCAAATGTATACAGTGAAATACTGACAAATAGCAATATATTCCTAATCATCTTTGGAACCTCTTATATTGAGTGGCCATAAGTGTCACTTAGGGAGGGTGTCCTGGGTATTATAGGGAGATACAACTATAAACATCTAACGTAATTGATTACTTGTCTATAGATACCCAAAGATCCTTATAGATATATAGATATATGTCTACTTGTAGAAGTATATATTTAGATTTATATTTATTTAAAATTATTTAGAATATAAGAACCGACGAAAAGTGTTTTAGATTGATTGATGATTTAAATTGAACTAAGCAGTTATTTGTCAAACTGGTCATACTAATCGTAAATTTATAGTTGTATTAACGAGAGATTCAAACTGACCTTAAATGAGAATGAAATGAGCAATGTACAAACAAATCACTTTAAATTGTTATACATGCCACAGCATCTCAGAGATCAACGAAAAAAAGGTGATATTTATCGGTAAATATATGGATAACATAGACACATAGAACAGGACACAATAAGTACCTTTTTATTATTATTATTAGTACTTTCTTCTTTTTGGGGAATTATTTGTATCATTCATTCACTTGTATGAAATTGAATGGATGTCATTGCTCTTACTTATCGTTTGGTCGTACACAGGCTAGCCTGGTAACTGAGATTTATCAAGTTGTGGGTTTTAGTTTAAAAAGTGATTTCTATATCAACACAACCTAAAATTGTCAGTAATGGTTTAAATTATTTTTACTTATATATTCAATATTTATGTTTATTAAGATGATAGCTTTTATTACATCCATATAAATATAATGATATTAAAACAAATATCGGAAATATTTGTTGAATAAACGAACTATTAACTCTTCATATCAAAAAAGATAAGGTAACTTCTTATAAGGTCATTCTCAAACAAATATTACGGTATATTTTATTTTACCACATGTTTTAAATAGATACTTTATTAATTTTCGTATGTTTTTTTAATAGGTATATATGATTTTGTCAGTTAAAATATATGAATTGAATCTGAATATATGAATTGAATCTAAATATAGGAATTGAAATTAAATATATATACATTTAGATATATATAACTCAACTCACTCAATTAAAAACGACAGCTCTTTTTTAGTTAAGATCTAGAGACGAAGCTTCTTAGCAATCCATGGATTCACCGTGCGGGTGCCGGGCCCATCGCGTTGCAAGGAGAGGAGTGCAAGCAGTGCCTGGGACTTGCGACCCATTTTTTTTTTTTTTTTTTTTTGTTGGAAAATCCTCATGGAGACCCCCGCCCTTGGGGAAGGGCGAGGGTACTGTCAGACTCTTACTGACTAAAAACCAACCGTGTCCTTCTCGTACCCATGTGTCGGGGGGCGGGTATCACCGAAGCATTCGTCACACCCGCCCGACGGGTATTGGCCCTCCAAAACGATAGGAGGGCCCCGTCACGGCCCGCCGATTCAATGGCGGGCCACGTCACCCACTGCGGCCGACACCCCGGCCGCAGGACTCCACTTCGAGGGGCGCGCGTAAGGACACGACGCCGCCGCCTCGAGGCCTGCTGCTGGTCGGACGACAAGACGCCCCGAGTCTGTCGTCCGCAGGCCGCGCCCTACGGTGGCCGAAAGTCGGCCACCCTACGACGCCTAGTGCGTCTGCTGCGGGAGGGTAGAGAGGAGGCGACCTCTCTCTCCCTTTCCGCCGCCTCCTTAGCGGACATTACTGCCTCGCAAAAGGCGGCGACGGCACTCCACCCCGACTCGCTCCCGACCATCGTAGAGACAACAGCCGGAAGCGAGAGGGTTCCCGCAGCACCTACGGCCGCGACCAAGTCACGGCGCTGCTCAGCCCAAGCTGGGCATTCCGCCAAGGTATGCAGCGCCGTATCGTCGCGGCAATCATCACAATGATGGCACTGGGACGTCTGCTCCCGGCCTATGCGACACAGGTACTTCCCGAAACATCCGTGTCCGGTCAGCACCTGCGTCAGCCGGAAGCTGAGGGCGCCGTGGCTCCTCTTGAGCCACTCCTCCAATATGGGCCTTACCGCCGCTACAGCGGCGTGCCCCGCCGTGGGTTGCGTTAAGCGCGTCTGCCACTCCGCCACTAGGACCTGGCGGAGATCTGCCCTGCGTGCCTCAATCTGTCGAGGCACCAGGCGCTCGCCCCGCTCGACCGCCTCCGCGCGCCACCAATAGAGCGACGCGAGGAGCCTTGCGTCGAGATCCCAGGGCGCTGATCCGGCTAGGAGGCCCGCCGCCTCAAAGGAGATCGTACGGTACCCCCTTATGGCCCTGACGGCCATTGCGCGCTGCGGCCTCCGCAGCGCGGCGATATTACGGGCCGTCAGGGCGTCCGCCCAGACTGGCGCGGCGTATAACGCCATCGACCGTACGACCCCCATGTAGAGCCTCCGGCAGGAGGAGCCAGGTCCCCCGAGGTTGGGCAGCAAGCGCGAAAGCGCAGAAGCGGCGCCCAACAACCGGGGGGCGAGCCGCGTAAAGTGCGGCCCGAAGTTCCACCGACTGTCGAGGACGAGTCCGAGATACTTCATCGTCGGCTCGACAGCGATGGAGGCCCCTCCCACTATGATTGCTGAACCCGGAGGCGGCTTCATCCTCGGCCCATGAAAACATAGGGCCTCGGACTTGTGCAATGCCACCTCCAAGCCCAGCCGCCGGATCCTATGCACGACGTGCGCGACACCAGCAGTCGCGCGTATGGCCGCCTGCCGGTACGATTTCCCACGTGCTGTGACGAGCGTGTCGTCGGCGTAACAAATGACGCCGACGCCGTGCACAAGCGCACCGCGCAGAGCCCAGTCGTATCCGATGTTCCACAGCAGCGGTCCCAGGACCGAGCCCTGTGGAACACCGCACGACGTCTCCCGCCGACCCCATCCTTCTCGACCCGGGTATACGACAGCTCTCTCGGAGAGATAGGCCCCGACAATGCGTTGGAGGTAGCGCGGCACCCCGTGGTAGCGGAGTGCCTCCCTGATAGTGCTCCAGGGCAAGGTGTTGAAGGCGTTGGCGATGTCGAGCGACACCGCCAAGACCACCTCACCCCGGGTGACTGCCTCCTCCGCAAGGACCCTCACGCGCATGATGGCGTCCACCGTGGAGCGCCCCTGGCGGAAACCAAACTGGTTGTCCGCCAAATCCGGACCCACCCCAGACATGTGCCGGACGAGGCGATTGGCGATTACTCGCTCGAAGATCTTGCACACCTCGTCCAGCAACACGATGGGGCGGTACGCAGACGGCGAGTCTGCGGGGCGCCCCTCCTTCTTCAGCAAGACCAGCTTCCCGGTCTTCCACCGGCTTGGAAACTGGCCCCGCTCCAAACATGCGCTTAAGAGCCCCTCTAGTCGGGGCCCGAGAGCCCTCATGGCCAGGAACCATGCGCGGCCTGGAATGCCGTCGGGCCCTGGGGCGGTGTTCCTTATGCGAGCCACGGCCACTCTCAACTCTACCCGGGTCACTTCGGGCACGTCGTCGTCAATGTCGTCTTCCGCGTCGGGCACATTGCGAGGCGGAACCATAGCCGGTGGCGTGTGCTCCGGCCTCGCCGGAAACAAGGCACACACCACCTCCTCCAGCAGCTGTGGCTGGAGACTCCGGGACAGCGGGGGAGCCCACTGGCGCAGCTTGCCCCGTACCATGAGGTAGGGGCGTCCCCACGGGTCTCGGTCCAGAGTCTCCAGCATCTCCTCATTGGCCTGGGCCTTAGCCCGAACGATGGCCAGCTGGAGGTCGCTCTTCGCTTGTTTGTAGCGTTCATACAGTTCCGCCTCTTCCTGCTCGTCCGCCGCTGTAAAGGGGCGGCGGACACTCCTTCTTCGTCGGCACCTGGCGTACTGGCGCCGCACCTCCACACACGCGATGCGCAGCTGCGCAATCGTCTGCGACCACCAGTACACCTGGCGCCTAGCAAGTAGCGGCCGGACTCGGGGCATGCCAGCATCACAGATGTGCGACATGCTCTCCCGGAACCACTCCGCCTCCTCGTCGATGTCGGACGGCCTGACTGGAGAGTCCAGCCAGGCCTTGACGATGGAGGCCTCCAGGAGAGCCTCCCTGTCCAGCCGCTTCAGTGCCCAACGCGGGCCGTCACCAACGCCCACCGGGGCCGCTTGGACCGGCCCAACCGAGGTCTGGGCGGAGACGCTAAATCGGATGTACCGATGATCGGACAGCGTCTCCACCTCCTCCAGAACGTGCCAGTCCTGGACAGTGCGCGCGAGAGCGGGACTCGCGAACGACAGGTCCACTATGGACCCGCCCCGCTGCCGCACGCACGTCTGCACGGAACCCCGGTTCAGGAGAAGCAGGCCCTGCTCGACCGCCCACTCCTCCACCAACTCGCCCCGCACGTTCGTGGCCGGGGAACCCCAAGCCGTGGATTTGGCATTGAAGTCCCCGAAGACGATCGCGGGACGAGGACGGCTACGACTGACGACCGTGCCCAACTCCAAAATAATGTCCTCCAGGTCGGCGAGAGAAAGGCTGGGGGGAAAGTACACCCCCACGACCATGAGATTGCCCCACACTGCCGCGACATAGCCCCGCCCTCGGGTGACGTTCTCGAAGGGAAGGGTGTCGGCGCCAGACCTCACAATAAGTGCCACCGAGCGGCCCATGTCGCACACCCAGTCATCTCTGGGTGGCACAAAGTACGGCTCGGCGGCAACAGCCAGATCGATCGACCACTGCGCCATGCTCTGGAGCAAGAGATCCTGAGCCCTGGCGCAGTGGTTTACGTTGGCTTGGAGGAGACGACGTAGAGCCATTACTAGGTGTCCATGGCCGTCGCCCCCTCCCCAGCCCTCGGCAGTTGTTCTGCCGCAACCGGCGGGTGTACCGGTTGCGAGGAGCTGGTTGCCGTGATCGTAGTCGGCTGTCTCCTCGCATGCTTCTGCGGCGTTTTGGGCCTGGCGCAGGCCTTTGACCCGGTCTGGTGGTCGGCTGGCTTGCCAGCTGCCGCACAGATGACGCAGTGCGGCGCGGCAGTGCAGGGGCCAGCATTGTGACCAGGCTGACCGCAGCGGAAGCATAGATTGCTGCGGTCTACCCCAGCGGTGCACCGTGCCCCTGAGTGTCCTCCTTCCAGGCAGCGGTAGCACCGGAAGGGCTTTGGCGCTAGGAACGCGACCTGCGCCGAGACCCATCCAACCAGGAGTCTTTTGCCCTCCAATTGTTTTGCCGCCGCAACGGGACACCTGACCAGGATTGTCCCTTGACCGGAGACACCCCGGCGTATCGTGCCCGCCTTTATTTGATCCGGCGGGCATCCTCCGGTCGTTGCGACGGCAGCGGCGACCTCCTCCAGCGTCACGGAGTCGTCCAGGCCTGAAATGCGCAGATCTGCGCACTTAGTTGGCCTGGACACTCGGACATCTTCCGGGTCCAGCGACGCTTTGAGCCTGTCAGCGAGGGCGTCAGCCTGGGGACCACTGGTGCTGCCGGGGATCTCCAGGAGACGACCCCCGGTGGCAGTAGTCTTGCACCTTAGACCCGTTATGCCAAGATCGCTGAGCGAAATCTCGGCTTTCGCCTTCGCCAGGATCCTGGCATACGTGGAGCCACGCTCTTCCGCCCCCGGCTGCAAGGTCAGCACCACAGCTGTGGAGCGGGGGGTGGTGAGCCTCACGGCCTTGCGTTTGGCCGCCGACCGCTCCTCTTTGGCCTTCTTTCTGGCCCGCTGGCGCGCCTTCCTCGATTGTTTGGCGGCGCCAACAACCGTCCACTCCGCTTCCGGTTGAGTGGCGGGTCTTAACGGTGCAGAAGCCCGTGCAGGCGGAGCAGTGGTCGCACCTGCCTTTTTAGCAGCCCTCCTGTGTCCCGCTTGTGCCGGTTGGGCGGCACGGGGCGCTTGTGCCGGTTGGACGGCACGGGGCGCTGCGGCTTGGGCCGCGTATGTCGGCGCCGGTGTTCTGCGCCGATCTGTAGCGAGGGGGGGACGCAGAATTTTCCCCTCCAGCACAGAGAAGCGAGCGTTAAAGCTCGCCATTTCCTGACGGATCAGGCGAACTACGTCCGCTTCCTGTGACTTCTGCGGTGACCGCGGTTGCGACTGCGGTTGCGGCTCTACATGCGGAAGGCCCACCTTCCGCCTGAGTTGCTCGCGGCGGAAATTGACCATCTCCGCCTTAAGCTCTTCGTGCTCCTTACGGAGCTCCGTCATTTGGGCCGCGAGCTTCTTATTCTGGGCCCGCAGCAAAGCCGTTTCCTCCGTAGTACTTCGGGTCAAAAGGGCCTCAGCACTGTCCACTATCGAGGCCGTGGCCTCTTTCAGCGCCTTCTGGCAGCGGCCGCTAAGGCCTTTAGAGACCCGGCCGACCCTTCTAATGGCCGCAATCGCATCGGCCATCCTTTCCTTAAGATCGCAGGCAGGGAGTTCCCCTGCCTCGACCTCTGCCTCAGGGACGGCAGACGACGACTCCGACGAGCGAGTGACTTTCCTGAGCGTCACCCTCTCCGTCAGAGCCGCAATCTGCCGCTCATCCTCCGCCAGTTTGTCGGCGGCTGCTGCGGCCTTCACTGCAGCCGCAGCTTCACGCCTGGATACGCCGACTCCGACATATTGGCCGGTAGAAGCGGGCCTAACCCTTCTTCCTTTTTTGGCGCCGACTTTGGCTGCCGGCACCACTGTGTCGCTCAGGTCTCCCGAGCCCTCCCTCAAGCGGCGTTTGCGCGTGTTTCTGGCGTTATCGCTCGCCGCGCTCTCCACAGTCATAAAACTGCACACGCTGTCGGAATCCGACAGCGCGTTCGTCCTTTCCTCTTCCTCTCCTCTCCTCTCCCTCACTTCAGCTTTTTGAGTTTTATTGGTATCCATATAAATCCCACGAGTAGTGAAGAAATAAATGTCCACCTGGGCAGAGCTTCGTACCCAAGTAAGCCTAAATACTGCTGGGGGCGGCAGGTACCAGCAGGGGGGGGAGCGCTAACGACCGTACTCCCAACGGCCATCCATTCCCTCGCCGCGCTCCAAAACTTGGAATTGGGTGGTTTTTTATCTTAGAGGTGTCCTTCCTCTGGGGCCGGGCACTTAAGCCAAGCCCCCCGACGGCGACATTAGACATGCCTCCGTCCGCTGTCCGGCCAACCCGACTCAGCGAACCCGCCGGAAATTCTCTCCTCGCGAGGAGAGAATCCTCGCCACTAAGGTGCGCCTGCACCTTAGCGACGGAGGTAGCCGCTCCTTCGTCGGTCGACCGAACAGGAGCGACCCCTTGGTGTCTCTCTTAGTCTAGCCTCTCACTTCGAGCCTTTCCGGCATGAGAAACTCTACCGGCAGAGCCTCGAAGATCACAGAGGCACGCAAGCCCCACCACGACGGCAACGTGGAGACACCTTTCGGTGGGGGACTTGCGACCCAGGAGTAGGTTTAAGGGGCCCCTTTATTATGCGCAAAAACGCTCACCTTCACCCTCCACACTCCTCTCCCTACCTAACCAAATTTGGAAAGAACCTACTAATGCCGCCTTTGAAGTACGTTCTAGAAATGAACCGATGCTTGTTCTAGAAAGGCCAAGATCTTTAAGTAGGCTATAGAGAGATTTTGCTGTTATACCTCTCGCTCCCACTTCTACCGCGTACAAACTAACTATAAATTTATTCCTGATCAGTTCGTTGGTCAGTTCGTAATACTTATTGAGCTTGAATGTGTGATCCCTTGGGATGTTTGTTTCCCAAGGAACAGTAAGCTCCACAAGTATCACGCGCCTCAGATGTTTCGAATACAGGAATAAGTCCGGTCTGGATGACGAAACACCAACATCCCCAGGGATTTTGTAATGCTTTTCATACGTGCCCATCATGAGAATCCAATCAGGAGCCGCGCCTAATATTGAATAAGGCTTCGCTTTTGATTTTTTGGAGGAGCCTTCTTTTACGAATTCTATAGATCGTTCGGTGGTTGTTATACCCTTCCGCGCTCTTGCTACTGAAAGACTAACCGCTTCCCGTATAATTTCTAATACCTTGTCGTGGCGACGCGAGTATTGACCTTTATCTAGAAGTACCCTACACCCTACTAATAGGTGTTTCGCGGTTCCTATTGCCTCCCCACAGATGTTGCAAGACTTTTCGGTGGCTTTGCCCCATCTTACTAAATTACTTTGATCTGGGAGAGTCATTTGGAATACATTAAGATAGAATTTTAATAATGCTGGGGACCAATCATAAATTAAGGTGCGCCACTTCAAAGCTAGTGGAATACAAAAATCTCCTATGGTCACCCATTCGTTTTGAATTTCTAGGCTCATCGCGTGGAGTCGGTAATTATCGTTTTCGTCTTGTCGAATAAAAGATTTTGTTATGTCTATGTCTTGAACTTTCCTACTTGATCCTAGCCCTACTTTATTTGTTTGAGCACCTATCATAAACTTTTTATGGAATTGAAGTCGTGACTCGAGCTCTGAGGCAACTTTGTCTTTTGGGAGAGAAGTTACAGTATCATCTTTAGATTTTCCGATGATATGTCTTTTGGTAACTCTTAGATGTTTGTAGAGCTCCGATGGTTTCTTTAATTTTAATCCAAAGTTGTTACGGTCTCTAAATAAGGTTGAAGAGTCCGCTGAGTGCGCTAACCCGAGCCATAACTTCAATGTCTTTATGACGCTTGCATCTAACTTTGACAAAAGGGTTTTATTTATATCATACACGAGGAAAGGCCAATTTAGACGTGATGTTAAATAATTATCGTAAATCCAAGCTTTTTTGACGTTACTTATTGGTTGGTTGTCTACCTTTTTGAGATCGTTTAAAAAGCTATCGACTATTACATCCAACGATGGAGTACGGCCTTGGTAATCGATTTTTTTACCTAAAAATTTAAACGGAGCTGCTTCCGTAACCGTACTAACGCACTGACCGCCTATTATAAGACCCGGATCGTAAGAGGTATATTTGGTATTCCGTCTACCCAGACACAGAATAAAACATTTACTTGGTTTTGTCCTCAATCCGCCCGTCCACGTACAGAAATCCTCCACTACATTTAAAAGTACCTGACATTGTTTCGGATTACGTGTCAGTATCGCGAGATCATCTGCAAAAGCTAGTATGGATTCTGTGTATTTGTTGTTGAACTTAAACCGATAGCCCCACTTTTTTTCATTTCTAATTAATTTGTCTATTAAAATATTAATAACTATATTAAATATAATAGGAGAAATACAACAGCCCTGAAATAAACCAACGTTATAATTAAGTGATTTTGAATGGTTTTCATTAAAAATTATTGAGAATTTTAATTTTGAATAATATGATGCAATAATGTCGCGAACTACCATAGGAAAGTTATACCATTTAAGCGCGAACATCATTAGTTCATGTCGTACCGACCCAAAGGCGTTTTCTAAGTCTATCCAACAAACCGTAATTTGTCTCTCGCTAGTTCTAGCATCTTTAAGGCTTTCCGATATTAACGTATTATGTTCCAGGCATCCAGAAATTCCGGGCAAAAACCCTTTCTGGTGATTAGGCCTGAAATATCTATTGTTAATCATGAATTGCGTCATTTTAGTTTGTAAAAAAGAAAAAAATATTTTGGAAATTGTATTTGTTAGGGCTATCGGTCTAGTATCCTTGGGATTATTGACATTGTCGTTTTTCGGAATGAGGACAAAAAGGGCTTTTCCGAACGATACCGGTATTTGTTTTCTTGACCAGATTTTACCGAATATATTTAAAAGATGTTTATGGAGCGACGGACATTTTTTGTAAACTATATAAGGGATACCATCCGGACCTGGTGCTGACTTAGATGGTTTCATTTTAATTATTTTATTGATTTCCTCCAAAGTTGGTGGGTTGGCTTGAAAATCTTCAGTAGGAGTCTCAGGTTTGTGTTCGTTTGGATCCCCATATAGTCTTTGGTTTTCTGGCACTTCGTATGTGCTTTTATAATGGTCGAAAATTTGCTCGTTGGTCAAGAGAAGCTTACCTTTTTGATCTTTGAAAATGTTTTTTGAGTATTCAAAAGGATTTTTATCAAATTCTACTTCATGTTTTGCCCGATCAAAGCTATCACGATTTTTCGTTATTTGATTTGTTATACCTTGGATAAGTTTAAGAATTGATCGCAATGCCCTAGACAGTTGGTGACTAAGTTGATTATCGCCTAAGGCTTTGGCTATACGAAGTTTCTTTATAAGATCTCTTTTTTTCCTCCTCATTTTCAATTTAAAACCGTTTTCTTTATTTTTGTGAGCATAACGATTCGTAGGTGGATAGTGCTCATTAAAGTAGTCGTAAATAGTATTTTGGAAAGTCTCTACTTGCGCATCGAGTACCTGATTTGAGCCCGGGTGCTCTAACAGGGCCGCTATATTTTGGTCATGTACTTTCCAGGTCGATTGTTTAGTATTTGGAATGCTAAGACGCGTCCGGATGGTCATGGACTCCTGGTAGTTTTCATTCAATGGCTCACCATGAGATATATGAGGGTAAACTCTATCCGCAGTGAAAACTGAAGATCTTACCGACGGTTGCCGCACTTCAGCACCATTGTGTGTTTTAAGATGTTTAATAAACCAGGCTCGTCTTTTGTAATTTTTCCCGCACGTAGGGCATTTCAATTCCGTTATCGCGCCGTTTTCGCCGTAATTGTCAACCGGTGGACAGTTCTTCCGCCCCCCCTCTCGGACTGTCCTAGGGGTATTTTTCTTATTTGGACTTTTAGCGTTTATCGACGTTCCCGAGCTTGGCTTGCTAGGCCATCGCCCTCATATAACAAAACATTTTAACCGAATAAGTGGAACTGCCAAACCGTTTTAATAAAATAATATAGATATAAATCATAATACATTTAAAAGTAAACAATAAGAACATATATTTACAATAAGTACATATATTTTTGAATTTTATTTAAATATCCACCCTGTACATATATATTGAATTAGCGCACATCTTTTTCAAAAGATATACTTGTTTAGAAATAAAAAGAACCAATCACTAATCTCGATTTATGTTTTAGGAACCGTCCATAAAAAGGATATATGAAGAGAATGTTATTAACTTGAAAATATACGAAAACAGATTATTCGTCATACACATTAATCGTTATTTTATCATTGGATATTATTTTTCTTTAACCCTAATGGTAGAAAAAAAAAGAAAAAAAAATCGTGATTCCAAAAATTAAAAAGTAAATTTAAACTATGAGTTATAAAATATATCTATTGTATATTCACACAACAACTACTAGATTATACTTAGTTATGTAAAAGAAAGACCTCAAGAAGAAAAATATTATATAACTCGAATGAAAAAATGGTAGCTGTCCTTGCTAGAAAACACGCCTAAACTACTACGGCCTTGAATAACATTTGCTAAAAGCGCAAGCACTGATGGCAAATTAGCTGAGACAAAAATCAATTATATAAAATATCAACTCAAACATTTACGCCTATCTACGTCAAACACGTCTAAACTATTTTAAAAAGTTAATATTTGTATGATACATACTTTTTTGTGTTAAATGTAATGTAATGTAATTTAGTAGAGGAATTTAGTGATCCCGATAGGACCTCTCAGAACTATTTAACGAAGCACTTAGCATGCACTCCGTCACGCCGCATTAGCGTCTACACCAAGGCCTGATGGAGTTTACTAATAAGGGAATTACGAGTTTATTAATTACATATATCTTGTAAAATAATATTAATCATATGTATTTTTCCATGTATATTATATATATATATATATATATATATATATAATATACATGGAAAAATACATATGATTAATAATATTTTACATTTATATATATATATATATATATATATATATATATATATATATATATATATATTTATATATTATATTTATATATTTATATATATTTTATCAGAAAGTTACATAACCTTATTTTCCAACACGCACAAACATATACAGTATTATATATATATATATATAAATATATATATATATATATATAACATATAATACTGTATATGTTTGTGCGTGTTGGAAAATAAGGTTATGTAACTTTCTGATAAAATCACTTTCTTCCTACTCTAATGCTTATAATTAAATGGCATTTTCTAGTTTTATTTAAGTTATTAAGTTCACTTATTTTAGTACGGTAGTTCTAATTTTTTTACAAATATTGGTATCCTATAAACTTCCAAATGTACAGTCGTTTTTGGTATCCCCATTAGTTTCCAAATGTATCATAGTTTCCAAATATGTCATTTTCAAAACTTTTGTTACTAATTTAGACAATTTTTTTTTCTTTCATAAACATAACAAATAATATCATAGTGTATATGATCAAACAAACCAATATTATCTTTCAATACTATTTTTAATTATTTAAACTCGATACTCAAGATGGTCACATATTATATGAGTGTTTTATTTTTACTTTTTATTTAAACCCTTGATTGGAAAATTGTGCTTAACTAAATAAGAGAATTAGAGACATCCATAGTGTTTGTTCCAATTTATGTTTTCTAGTGTTTTTACACGATGAGTTAAGTTTTTTCGGGTAATCCTATATGTGTATTATAAATAATAATTTGAACCAAATTAACAACTGTTCTAATGATTTTATTACTTAAATGTAAGTAAAATTAACATAACTATAATATCTAATATATTTGTTATACCAAATATATTAGATATTACAGTTATGTTCATTTCTTAAATAATAATATATAATGAAACGCGATAGTTTAAAAGTTAGTATACCAAATATTTTTCAAAGAGAATTATAATGACCAAAAACTTCACTTATTGTAAACACGACAAAAAGTTTTGATGAAATAAACCTTAAATGTGTATCAATATTGTAGTTTCTTAGATTGACGCAGTCGAAATAATATTTACATAGATATATTAATATTTTTAAAAGTAGTTCTTTATTAAACTTAAAAATGTGAAAAGTTATTATTATCATCGAACTTTTCTCTATTCTTATTGAATCTATATCTTTCTATCTATTCTTTTATATTTCAAACAGATTGATAATTTTAAGTCATTGAATTTTATGTTATTCGTCCACTATAATCTATTATTTAGCTAAACTGCAAAATAGTGATTTAAGGTCATGAATTGTTAGCACAAAGCTCGTTTTTAACTGCACTATTAATCTGCGGTTTATTTATATAGTATTTAGTTCGGTTGGATAATTCTAGCTTAATTTGCATTACATATGAAAATATATTCACTAATTAATGATTTTGTATTAAGTAGAGTTTAAAAATAAATATGTGTACAAAAATGTATTTAAAAAAAAATCTGTGCTCCAGAATTTAATATAAATGTACATAAAATCTTACAAAGGACGAATTTCAATTTCAGCGTAAAGCAATTTTGACGTTTGTCGCTTCGTTTGTCAAAGACGTGCTTGCATCCTTATTGGTGGGCATATGACTTGACAAGAGGAAAGAGAACTCGTTTTCGCACCTTTTATGTTGTAGTCGTCTTTCTTAAACATAACATATATATATTTCCATTTAAAATGCATATATTACCAATACTTAATATAAGACAATTTATCACGAGGGTCAAACTAAAGGTTTTTAGAACTAGCTTGTAACTAGCAACTTTTAATCAATTTAATAAAACTAGGTTGACTGGAAGTACCCTTTAGGTTTTGACTCCCTTGTGAATAGTTGTAATAGCGTAATAGCGATAATGCGTAATGTTGTTGTGTAATAGCGAGTTTGAAAATATATACTTAAATTATTGTTTCTTTGCATTGATTTTGAAAAAGTTTTATGGACGCCAAGGACGTCGTGGCTGCGTTTCAAAATGTCGTCGAAAACACCTTTAAGGAGGAGTGGGAAAAGTGTTTTTCTCAGTAGTTCGATGTACTAATGTGAATGAACACTATTTTTTTATATTAAAACTAGTAACTTTCTGATTGGATCAATTTTTTATTTTTAAGAACTTTCGGTGTGACCCTCATATAGATAATAAAAGTACAAATAACTGCATCGCATGGTTTGGATCGGAAGTTTGGTTCAAAGCTATTGGTTCAAAATTGTTGTACGTAGATTTTTACGACGATTTTATTAAGTGGATCTGTAATTAATTTTTTAAACATAAAGAAGAAACGATTCTTTAGTTTTTATATATCTTAGAAACATATCACATAGCGTGACAGAACAATAGTATGACGAAACCCTGAAATGCTCATTACAGTTATTACATTTCTATGGACACAATCGTTTTTAAAAATGTTGTCTTTATGTAAGTATGTTTGTTGACACATAACACAAAATCTACAAAACTGATTATTATGAAAACAAGTATGTTTATTATAGAATATATTTGACTCTGGAAAATTATATTATTTGACAGAAAAACGCAAAAACAGGTTTTGTTCTATAACTACATCACAATAAAACGACTTCACGGATTTTTATTAAATTTTCTTTTGTCTTATTATGTAAGACAACAGAAAGAAATGGTCTTAACTGCGCTCTTATCTCATTTTTTATGGCAAATTATATATAATATAATTGCTTTAGTCCCAGCAACACAACATAATTATCGGGCGGTTTTTTATATATAATATTGTGTGGGCTGGTGAGCCTATACCACAATAGATAATACATTTTTTACAAGGCATTAGGGGGTTGGCGTGGATGTATTTGGGCAGACGATTTTGCTAGAAACGACTAGTGTTCCAAAATTATATACATTAGCTTTATATTATGATTAAATATTAAAAAAAATAACAAAATCAATTAATTTTTTTAAACAGTAGGACACAATGTACTTTATAATAACCATAGAAAGCCGGAGAACATCGAGACCAGGATTAACTCGACACCTGTAAGACACGTAACACTGTTTTATAAATAGGTATATAATATTGTATTTATAAAACAGTGTTACGCAAATCTTAAAAAAGAATTAAATAATATATCTTAAAATGATAACACCAGTCTTGTACTACACAATTTGAGTACTGAAAATACTTCGTTATAAAGGAAAACAATATTTTAATTAACGTTCACATGCGGAACGTTTTATTGAGAAATCTATATATTATAATATAACAGTACCAAAATTAAGCTGTGAATTTAATATTTTATCATTAAATATATGTTGGATGTTGATGATACACACCTCAAACACGCTACAGGCTTCTATATTTTTAATTGACTATTTATTGGTTCCAGTTTTATAAAATGATATGATATTATATATAATGTTATGATCCCAACCAACATAATATTGGGGCTGGCATTTGTTTCTGTATTGCTAAATCATGTTCATTTTGTCTAAACAATAGAAATTAATGATTTGGATAATAGTTAACCATAAAATAAAACTGATTTTAATTATATAACTTATAGCCTGCTATAATAACATATATAATATGATTTATAATAAATTATAAAATTTACATATTTTATATTACCTACATACATTTCACCTATATATGCCCTTCAAGAAATTCTTACAATTTCAATCAGTTCAAGCTAATTCTAAAATGCCATTGCTAGTATCCTAGCCAGGTGTAGTGACACGAGTATAGCATAGCGTACAGCCTCACCAGGTATTGGAATTTAGGTAGATCACCTCTGAATACCATCTAGCAATCAACCTAAGGCTCTGCGAATACATTTCGCCTTTTCATAGAAATAGGATTTTCATAGGAATTTTATTTTTTTTTTATTAATAGTTTAATTTTATGACTATAATAATGAACTGTTTTCATTCAGAAATTTAAGGCTAAAATGTAATTCTTCTTATAATTATTATTAGAAAACATTGTTCTATTTCATTCAGTTTTACAAGTTGTTGTATTTATTTAATTTCTAATAATTGTAATAATTTAAAATCTCTAGCGGACAAACGCACAATATCTTAAACAAGTTTCCATATAAAAATGAAACTCTCTTTGGAATACATTACCAAATATTACAAATTAAAATATACAATGAATGTTTATAATGTACAGTCAGTCACGAGCATTACGATATAACATGTAGGTATATAAATAAATTTGATTTTAGACGTCATAAGGGCTTAAGGAAGATGCTGATAAACGAGTGATAACATGGCGTGACAGAATGCATGCTAAGTTAGCCCTTCATTACTCTTAGAATGTCAAATGGGATTACCAAATACTTACCTTACAGAATGTTGAAATATTTCTCATGTATTAATTTAATGTAGAAAAATACACTATTCAGGAGTGAAGAAAAACAAATAAAATATTCGTTATTTTCGGCGACTGACTTACACTTAAGAACATAAAATAAAACAATAGCAAAAATACATTTTAAATAATTAACTTACACTTGATGTTATATATTATAATATTGTATCTATTTAATTCCTTTGATTAAGCAATCAGTCGAGCTAATGACAAACATATTGAGATCATTATACATTCTTACCACGTTTTCACGAAATTTTACCCAATTGAAACATATTCGGATAATACGTTCGATACTTTTGAAGTTACGGCTTTTGAATACGGCCTTCACATTAATTTATGAAACCATATAAAATCATTCTCAATATTTTAGGTTAAGTGTACCTAATGTAAATATGTTTGATATATTTTTTTAATAATTGTCGAGTAGTGTAGAAATAAAGTACACCCCGGTTTTTTTCTGTGGAGCGTTGAGGGTCGATTCTACAAACTTTCATAAGTTGAAGAAGACGGCCTGATTAGAAGTTAAGAATTGATTACTCTGTGTTGCGCAAGTGTTTTTCTTTTATCTCAAGAAAATTATTATTTTTATATAATTATCTTTTGTGTTTCGTTTTATATATTTTAGTAAAAGTCTATAACCTATATAACCTTAAAAAAAACTAGTCTTAACGGAGTCGCGTTATACGAGTAATTATATTTAAGGCAATCATTTACAATTCCTACACTAGTGTGCGTCACCCTGTTTCTTCTGATCTTATTATGTTTCTTTTTTTTTAAAGATATAGTTTACTATCAAAATGTTAACTGTGTCCATTATCGGTTCGATTTTGTAATAAAGTAGTCATCTATAAAAACAAATTAGGTATATCAAATTAAAAATATTACGTTTTTGTCTTCGAGTAAGTAAAGTATAATTATTTAAAGTTCTTATGAAGAGACCACTATTCTTTAAATCGTTTACGAGTCATTCAGACTTTTATGATATTATTATAAAAAAATATCATAAATATATAATGTATATTTTTTTAACTCTAAAAAATCAGTGGGCAGGAATTGAACAGAATCTGAATTGTTTAATTTAGAACAATTCAATCCAGTTATCTAGAGACTCTGTTAACATTGACTTTAAAAGTTGAATTGATATACGAAACGTCTACTACTAATTGTCAACATTTATATCTTTTTCAGATAACTTATTCCATACGCAGGACAGTGTTTTTACATAAAGTACTAGGAGCTCGTGACTTTTAAATATGAATTGTACATTATTTATATCACGCCAATTAACTAAACTTACCTATGTCTCGTGCAATAACCTTTACTATTAATCCGAGTATCCGGCAGGCGTACCGAAGTCTTTCACTGCTGCACGTAATGTAGTGAGCACTTAGCATGCTTTCAGTCACACCGCGATGTGATTGGTTTCCTCTTTGCAGCCTCACGCCTGAGCTATCTATACAAGATGAGTGAAAGTGAAAGAAAGAAAATTCTTATAAATATAATAATATGTGTTACATATTATTATATTTATGAGAATTTTCTTCCTTACAATTATTATAAATTATTTTTAATTACTTTAACTTGAGGTTCCCAAACGATATCCCAACCCTGGATGACTCAATTGATAAAAACCGCATTCAATTCTGTCGACGCGTTTGGCTGCTATGTTGCCACAGACAGACATACAGATACACAGACATACAGATACACAGATACACAGGTCAAACTTATAACACCGCTTTTTTTGGGTCGGGGGTTAAAACCAGCATTTTTATCGTTGTTCCTGAACGTATATTCCAAAATAAAATGTTACAACCTCCTTAATCTAAGAGAAAAATCATATTTAGTGGGTTATATAGTAATATTGTCAAAGTTGATGATAAAAAGACTATGGAAACTTTAAAAGTGATTATATATTTCAATAAAATATAGATATTAAATTACTGGACATAGTAAGACAACATTTATTGAAAAACATTTCGTCCGTCTTGACGACACGCGTATCGCCAAATTTACTTGACCAAGAAGCCATCTTAACTTAGAAGGATGTTTGCAAACCTCCGCCTTGTTTGTTCCCGCTTTACAATATTGACACAAACAGACTTATGATCCTCAATTAACTTCCAACTTTCCGTAATTGTTAATCATTCTCATTTATTACTTTATTACTTCCGTTCTCTTTATATGCTTTTTTTAATGTTTGATACGTATTTTTAAAGTGCTTTCATGAGACAGTAATGATATTATAAAATTTTATTTCTTGAAGTACATAGTCTATATTCCTATAAAAAAATAATGTTTAAGACATTCTGGGGTGGTGTAATTTCTATGAAACTCTGAACCTTCTGAATATCTGTTACAACTAGGTAATAAAATATTTATTTTTACTGATTTTTGTATAATATTTTTAGATCAGTAAGATTGTGGATTATGATTAATATTTTAACAAAACATATGATGTTATAGGTGCATTGGTCTAGACTCCAGACAGTTCTAGTTAGTGTTACGAGTTAGGATATTGTGACAATGTGTTTTTAAAGAAGACAGTTGGTGCTTTTCTGTAGTTCTAAATTTTAAAACACTCGTCACTGTCAATATTTGAGAAACGTTCAACTACTAGAACACTCAAGTTCCCTGCAACTCGGAACTTTAATATATTTATCTCTCTTTTTTTTAACTATTTTCTCTGAAATCATTGTTTTGTTCAACGTTGCCGGTAATTTAAAATTCGTAAGCATTACGTCACACATATAAGTTTATTTTTATATACTTTCAAATAATATTATGTGAGAACTGTAGCGTTAAAATGCAAAATATATTCTGCTCTCTTTTTTACTTTATATACAATTCTTTCAGTATTTACTACTTCTCTTTTAATATTATACCTTTTTTAACCTAACTATTTAAATGTTTAAGATTTGTAGAGACAATAAAAATCAGTTAAATTTTGAAATAATACTTGTTAAACGTTCTTTAACAATTCTATTCGTTTGACAAAAACATTTTGATATGTGGTATACAAATCACAATTAAATTTTATTGTACACTTGTATACCTACTTATTATTTTCTTAATCTCTGACTATGTATATAGTGAGCCTATCGTATGTTGACATAATTCCTGTTCTAGTCATGGCATAATTTAAAAGAGGGTATCAACCATTTTTATGTTCTAAATTACTTTATACCAAAGAAAGGGATGGCCGGAGCGTTTATGTAGCACTCTCGGCGGTATAGAGAAGTCACCATTTTAAGGCTACCTGTTAGATACCAATATTGACCATCATCGTCATGTATATCTAAGAATAACCTTTACGTTTGACATTTTTCGGACTAGGTATTGCACTCTGAAGCCCCTTGTGACCTTTTGGTTAAAACTGGCGATAATTTGCCAGCAGAGCTCTCTATTTCGACATCAATCAATACTTAGTGGATATTTTGTTGTTTTTATTTTGTGAAAGTGGTAAACAAACTTGATTAAATTATAATAAGTAAAAGAGCTGACTGAGTTACGATAAACAGTATTTTTATTATTTGCATTAGGGATGAGGAGCAAGTATAAGAGGACGCGTTAATACAAAATAATTTTAATATTTAGCATTTGTTGTTAAGCTGTGATGTTGTTAGGTTCTAGTTTTGATAACAAAATAAGTCTACAGGTGTCTAAAATGTGATAAATAAAAAATAAACATTAGCCATTAAAATAACAACGTAATCCATATTCTTGGGACTAAGGTGGTACAATATATACTTTATATTTTGTAAAGCCAATAGAGTCACATTAAATATTCACTGTTTATGGTATGCCACATTTTATCAGAATAAAATTACAAACATCTAAGAGTTACCAAAAGACTACAAACATCTAAGAGTTACCAAAAGACATATCATCGGAAAATCTAAAGATGATACTGTAACTTCTCTCCCAAAAGACAAAGTTGCCTCAGAGCTCGAGTCACCACTTCAATTCCATAAAAAAAATTATGATAAGTGCTCAAACGAATAAAGTAGGGCTAGGATCAAGTAGGAAAGTTCAAGACATAATATAACAAAATCTTTTATTCGACAAGACGACAACGATAATTACCGACTCCATGCGATGAGCCTAGAAATTCAAAACGAATGGGTGACCATAGGAGATTTTTGTATTCCACTAGCTTCGAAGTAGCGCACCTTAATTTATGATTGGTGTCCAGCATTATTAAAATTCTATCTTAATGCATTCCAAATGACTCTCCCAGATCAAAGTAATTAAGTAAGATGGGGCAAAGCCACCGAAAAGTCTTGGAACATCTGTGGGGAGGCAATAGGAACCGCGAGACACCTATTAGTAGGATGTAGGGTACTTCTAGATAAAGGTCAATACTCGCGTCGCCACGACGAGGCATTAGGAATTATAACAACCACGATACTATCTGTAGAATTCGTAAAAGAAGGCTCCTCCAAAAAATCAAAAGCGAAGCCTTATTCAACATTAGGCGCGGCTCCTGATTGGATTCTCATGATGGACACGTATGAAAAGCATTACAAAATCCCTGGGGATGTTGGTGTTTCGTCATCCAGACCGGACTTATTCCTGTAATCGAAACATCTGAGCCGCGTGATACTTGTGGAGCTTACTGTTCCTTGAGAAACAAACATCCCAAGGGATCACACATTCAAGCTCAATAAGTATTACAAACTGACCAACGAACTGATCAGGAATAAATTTATAGTTAGTTTGTACGCGGTAGAAGTGGGAGCGAGAGGTATAACAGCAAAATCTCTCTATAGCCTACTTTTAAGTAGCCTTGGCCTTTTTAGAACAAGCATCGGTTCATTTCTAGAACGTGTTTCAAAGGCGGCATTAGTAGGTTCTTTCCAAATTTGGTTAGGTAGGGAGAGGAGTGTGGAGGGTGAAGGTGAGCGTTTTTGCGCATAATAAAGGGGCCCCTTAAACCTACCCCCGGGTTACAAGTCCCAGGCACTGCTTGCACTCCTGTCCTTGCAACGCGTTGGGCCCGGCACCCGCACGGTGAATCCATGGATTGCTAAGAAGCTTCGTCGTCGTAATATCTCTATGCAAAAGTCTACCCGTAAGAGTATAACTAATTAAGCTATAAATAAGCAATATAGTATAGTTTTGGTCTTACGATAAAATATATGCTCACGATAAAATATATGTTTAACCAGTACTTAGATTTGAGATAATTTTTTTATCAGAAAAACAAATAGTGTTAAAATAATATATTAATTAGTATTAGTGAAAAAATTTGTAATGATTCTCTTCGAGTTTTTTTGTGAAAACCAGGACCGAGAAAATTATTAAAAAAAAAACTTGAGAAACTTAAAGTGATTTTTCTTTTCATTTTGTTCAATTTACAAACTAGCTCTTTTAATTAAGTAAAGTAAAGTAAAGTATTCCATTCTATTTTTAATATTTAAGAACTACTTTTAAGTCATTGTATATTTTTTCTTAATCCTTTAATAAACTGTAAAGGCGCTCTGATTAGCTGCACTCGATTACGGATGTTGCTTTTATTTCAATTTGATATACAAACTAATACGTTTTTATTTTTAATGGTATTATTTTAAAAAAAATTGTCATCAGGCTTTATAATAATTGGATTTTAATACTATTTTTATGAATATCAAGAATATAGTGCTTAACTTGGTATATACTGCAATATTTTGCCAATCCGGTCAGTGACATTCCGGTCATTGATATACGGAGGAAGGCCTTTCCCACTGGTGCTGGCCTGTCCTGTGATTGGTTTTTTGGCTGTCTCCTCGATCTGATCGCTCTTCTTACTTCCTGTGTCATGTACCCATTTCCTTGCAGTGCTCCAGGTGCTCACAGATGCGTTTACCTCTGTCAACCAAAAGCTTCCATGATTCCTCTCTTTTCCTTGGAGTGATGTTTGGAATAAGTATTCCAACCATCCATTCACGGAACGATATCTACACAACCAAGTTGTGTAGGTATCGTTCCGTGTGAGTTAGCTTCCTGTACACTAAACTGTATATTAGAGATTGTCTATCATAATCATATAAATATAAAATCTTCATCTAATCTCAACCAATGGAATTTAATTTGAGGTTCAATTGAACGTTCTGCAGCATCCTGTGTATACTGCCATAATTTGGTTGCAATTTGTGCAACCTATTACCTCATAAGATTATTATCTTCTACTATCAAACGTTTTCAACCTTACAATACTATAGCTATCTTACGCCTATTTTCTTTTAGAGGGTAAACAGTATCTATGCTACAGGGCCGTGACACGAAGTAGTAGTAACCATGGGCTGAGAAGTACTCTTTTTGATGATACTTGTTTATTGTTTAACGCAAATTAGAATCAATAGGTCCAATACATAATGTTTTTTAAAGGTATCGTGGCAGAGGAATTTCTTAGATTATTGACTATTGTTTCTAAGATGCAAATATTTATCCTGATTTTTTCCACTTTAAATTTATATAAATATAGAATGAAAAATAATTCGATACGGGCAGGGATTCAAACCCGCGACCTCTGGAAAACCGTCGCGTCGGAGCCTCAGCCGCACATCTTTCATAAATACATCTTAATAGCTTGCGATGCGGTAATGGATCGATAACTAAAATTTTCACAAGTTTAAAAAGCCGATGTAATTATTTAGAAGTTTAAGATTTATGATTCTGCGAAACGTAAAGTATTTCTGTTAAAGTATACAATAACTTAATATACGTTTAATAATACCTTATTTACCGATATGAAAAAGGAAATATAACAAAATGAAAGATTCAGATTTCTCTGTTTCTCCTCAGTTTTTTTGACCCGTAAGCAGGTCAGTGCTTCTTAATTATATACTGAGAGCTTGTGGCATCCAAACAAGATTTGTGTCGACAATTTGTCTCACGCTCATTAACCAGATAAAAACTCTAAAATTCATTCACAACGACATCATATAATACCTTGGACTTATTTAAAAAAAATAGTATTTTTAATACCTGTAGCATTTTTGCGATGTAAGTAGATAAACATTATGCTTAGTGTACACTGTAGTAAGTCTACATCTAATTTAAATAAACTTTGGTTATCTTTATCAAAACCTAAAATTTATATAAATTGTTTATCCTTGTATAGATAACAAACATATTTTCTTCACAAATTTGTGCTTTAATGGTCCGTTGTAAAGGCCTGTAACATTAATGTATTTACAATTATGTGACCGCGTTCCTTGCTTAATGTAGCTTAGTGTTGCTTGTTTAGTGTGATACTTCGTTATACATTAAAAATGTATTACTTTATTTTTTTAATTATTGTTTGCATTTGAAACAGACAATTCTGTAAGAAACATAAACAAACATCTCATTTGAAGGCTAACATATTTGTAAGTTTTGAAATATGAAATCTTGGCCCAGTTAAAAAATATACTAAAACACCGTATTTTATCACTTCTTCTAAAATATGGCGAGTTTATTTTTTGATAAGAGTAGAAGCATTGTTGTTTAAAGAGTCAACAACATTCTTGAGACTTTTGCACGAACGTGAGTTGTTCGACATTGCGAAGATTATTAAGGTAGTTAGTTTTTAAATACTTATTGTTATGAAAATCTAAAATACTATTGAAAGTATTATTAAAAAATTCAAACAACAATTAACTCTCTATATTTGTTTCTTATTTTTTTTTTGTGAAATCTTTAACTTCTGTTTCTAAACAGTCTTGTAACCAAGACACTGTGGTTCTATATTTTTTTAAAGGTTACTATATGTTGGCTTATTTATTTACTCTAAAATGCACTAATTCTCCATCTACCACACTGTTCGATACTTTTTATCAAAAAAACACATATTTAAGCCTTCGTAAGTGCTAAAACCCACTTTTTGTGTGTACATACATGATACATGTATACATATATGATATAACAAACTCTTACGTATCATCTTAGAAGCGTAGCCCTTGTTTCTGAGATGTCATGATGAGTGGTTCTGTTACATTATTTTGTTTTAATATATTATAGATACTTTATTTTCCACTATTTCGACCGTTTAGATTACGCAAGGCAGCTTTCATAAAAAATGCATTGGACTACTATATATTTTTTTACTGCTCTTTCTACAAGATAACGTACACTTTTTCTTTTTTACTATTTTAGTATCTACTGGTAAATTATTTCTTACTATTTATCACAATACAATTTGATGACCTTTGTTTGATTCAGATATTATTTTATTTTGAAATATTCTATGAAATAAAGTACTATGAAAATAAAGGTAATTTCCATAGTACTTTATTTCATAGAATATTTCACAGCAGAAAGCCATTAAAAAACTGCGGTAATAAAAATATTGTTTTATCGTAAAAATGTTGAGTGGTTTCATCGACGGTCTCTTAAAGGCTAATGAAATAACCTCATATCGTAGAATACTACGAGATGTATAGACTTCATTGTATTCTAATACAATTCGTTAGGTATACCACTGACAATATTTTTATTCATTAGGTGTATACAACTGCAATTTTTTTGGAGTTGTATATTTTTTAAAGTGAAACTTTTATTACATCGTCTCAAACTTTTTCGTCTGTGTGTTGCATGTCGCGTGACGGTCGGCCGCGGAGTAGGGATAAAGTGAAAGGCGCTCGTATCGATGCGGTTTTTACTAGATACATTGAAAAAATCGAATGTAAGTCACTGTTCACGTATTTTGGTTACCATAAAATATTGGTTACATTTATAAACTGTGAAATTCATGATGAAGAATGAATTGATAATAGAATGATTGAAAATAATTGAAAAACGGATCAAAATGACTCAACGATTATAAAATATTGTTTTCAGTGTTTTAATATGTGTATATCATCTAAATAATTGTTAAGTATTATGTATGTCGTACTCTAAGACACAGAGTTCAATAAAAATATTAGTTGGAGACCTAGTCTACTTTTATCATTTCCCATTATCATTCCCATTTTCTAATTATAAAATTAAGATTGATGAAGCAATTTTTATACCCTTAATGGAATATTATTCCGAAAATTTTTAGTTAAATGTCTATAATGTGAAAAAAAGTTTCACTTTTACGGTGGTTTCATAAAACCACACAAGTTTTTTTATCATTAACTCATTTTAAGTAAAAATTATACAGTCATTTTGTAGTATTTGCATACATTTTGCATGATGTTTTAAATATTAGAAGTGCTTTTTACATGGGAAGATGAAATGTACAATTGGGTTTTTATGGAAACATTAAAAAAAATAGTACAATTTACGCTATATTAGACCATTTCTCAAATATCTAGGAGTTCGTAATACCATCAAACGTGCGAGTCATTCGATACTGTCACGTAAATTTAAACTGGACAATGTTGTTGCTACAGTCTGACACTTTTATTGAGACATCGTGCACTTTATCTCTCATAAATAACTCCCTTGCTACATTATACTCTAGTCAAATTGCATGGTAAATGCGTTATACTATGGGCCTATGACGATCAATAAATACTTACCATCTGTATAGCTTCGGTCTTTAACAATTTAGTAAGCAATATCTTAACTCGTTCCTTCTATTCCTATTTTTGGCCATAAGGTCATTACTCTAATATGTATCAGTAACAAGGAGCCAAAATATCATTGACTGTTTGATAAAAAATCGATAAATTTTTATGAAACACACAATAACACATTTGAATTATGTACAGAAACGGGATTATTGCCACGGTCAGTTATATTATTATTATTACCTCGGTTACACGTTCCATGGTCACGAGTAGACTAGTTGAGTCTACTCGTGACCATGGAACGTGTAACGGCTTCGAAATGTCTAGTGAAAATAACCACGTTAATCTCAAAACTGATAATAACACATTTGGCAATAATACGACAATTATACTTTTTAAGTAACTGAAAAATATTTATAACCAATTTCAGCACCTTACCGTGTCTTCGTTCGTTAAGAGGGGAGTCCGTTTTTGAATATTTTATGATACCTTGTATATTACGATGTTTAAATTCTCATAAAAATGCATTACAAAGCACGGGTAGTTTAAAATGCTTCCTATAAATACTAAAATGTGGTCTTAATAGCGTGTAGTGGAGTAGCGAGTTAATACTTGAAACTTTAAAGCAGTTAAAGAAGAGGTCCAGATTAGAAGTTTAAGATTTATAGTGCGACGCAATAAAATTCTTCTAGCTAGCGCATAAGTTAAACTTTAATAATTGTAACTTATTAACGCAAAACTTTAGGTTATGTTTCATTTATGTATTATTACCTCATAAATTTTTTAAGGTATTAAACCTGACAATTATTAATTTAGTTTTTATTTAAATCAAATAAATGATCCTACTCTAATTACTTTCAACTATTGTTTGTTATAAAATTAACTAATCTATATGCAAAGAAGAATACAAATGACAATTTCTTTTAGAAAATTAAATGTTGATACATTTTATTATTGTTCTAGTAAGTTCTTTATAGTTACGGCAAATGTATACAGTGAAATACTGACAAATAGCAATATACTCCTAATCATCTTTGGAACCTCTTATATTGAGTGGCCATAAGTGTCACTTAGGGAGGGTGTCCTGGGTATTATAGGGAGATACAACTATAAACATCTAACGTAATTGATTACTTGCCTATAGATACCCAAAGATCCTTATAGATAGATAGATATGTGTCTACTTGTAGTAGGATATATTTAGATTAATTTAATATAAGAACCGACGAAAGTGTTTTAGATTGATTGATGATTTTAATTGCACTAAGGAGTCATTTGTCAAACTGGTCATAGTAATCGTAAATATATACTAGTATTAACGAAAGATTCAACCTGACCTTTCATGAGAATGAAATGAGCAATGTACAAATGTTAGCTTTTATACATGTAGTAGTTTGGTTTTGACTAAAAATAAAGATATAAGTTATTGATTTGACTAAAACAATTGAATCTCTGTATAGAAGTTTAATTGATAAAATAAATGTAATATTGAATACTGATTTGACTAAGAATAAGAAGTATATAAATCGCAGCTCGGTTAAGAAAAGTCATTGTGAAATTGGGAGTACAAGTTGTGGGGTGGTACTATTGTGATAAAAGTGTAACAATTACAACAAACCGCTGAGTGTGAGATCGAGAGACTAAGTTGTGTAACAGTGATAGTTAAGAGTTTAAATGGTAAACAGTTTAGTGTATTTGTGAACAGTGTCATAAAGTGCTTTAAAGAATATTAGGACTGTCGTTGGCGATTCTTCGTGGTAAGAGAGTTTCAATACAAACAAATCGCTTTAAATTGCTCTACATCCCACAGCATCTCAGAGGTCAACGAAAAGAAACTGATATCTATCAGTTAGTTATGTAAATCGGATTAGTTATGTAAATTGGAAAAATGTTATATAACTCGAAAGAAAAATGGTGGCTGTCCTTGCAGTGATCACATTTGCTAAAAGTTCAAGCACTGATCGCAAATATGTAATTATTTAATGTAATTATAAAATATCAACTCATACATTTACGCCTATCTACGTCAAACACGTCTAAACTATTTTAAAAAGTTAATTAATTTAGTTTAAGAGTTTAGTGATCCCGCTAGGACCTCTCAGAACTATTTAACGGAGCACTTAGCATGCACTCCGTCACGCCGCATTAGCGTCTACCCGAAGGCCCGATGGAGTTTATAATCCAATGATGACTTGGCCCTTACTAATAATTGAGTTACAAGTTTATTAATTATATATATCTTGTAAAATACGAATTGGTATATGTATTTTTAAATGTATATTTTATCTATATATTAACTGGACAAATGATTGACTGTTTTAACACGAATTAGCCTTTTATAGAATAGCAAGAAAGGTACTAATATAAAACTTACTTTTTAATTAGTAAAATAGATAAAGCAAACCAAAATTCTTTCATTAATTATTCGAGCTCGATATTCAAGTCTCGTCCCGCATATGAATGTTTTATTTTTATTTCTTTTGATTGGATATTTATGCTTTATTAAGTAAGAAAGCTCGTGATATCTGTAACATTCGTTTTTATATTAATTCTATATATTATATCAACTAGGAAAAGAATATTTTTATTTTAAATATTTTCAATTCTTTATCTATGTACAAACAGCTTGCTAATTTCAAAATGAAATAAGTCTTCTTCAAAAAAAATAATTTCATTCGTCCATTATAGTCTATTATATTTAGCTAAACTGCAAAATAGTGATTATAGGTCGGGAAGATACTATTATAGTATAAAGCTCGCTTTAAATTGAATAATAAATTCGCGGTTAATTTACGTAATATTTAGTTCGGTTGAATAATTCTAGCTTTATTTACGTTTCCCATTTGAAAATAAATTTACTGATGGGTGATTTTTTATTTTGCGGATATTAAAAAGCTTTAGGAGTAAAAAGTGCGTTTAAAAAAATACAAATCACAAATATCATAGGTGTTCTCCAGAATTTTATATAATGTATTCTATGAATTTCACGACGTTTGTCGCTTCGTTTGTCAAAGACATGCGTCTTACTTCTGTAATTGGTGGGCACATTACTCGACATGAGAAAAAAGAAATTGTGTTCGCATCTTTACATATTTAAAACCTTAGTAAAATTGGTTGTCTTTAAGTGTGTTTGTTGACACATAACGATGACACTTAACGCCAAATCTAAGAAACAGATTATGATGAAAACTGATATGGTTGTTGCTTAGAGCCTCGATTAAAATAACAAAAAAACATTTTTGACTCCGGAAAATTATCCTATTTCACAGAAAACGCAAAACTAATTTTAGGCTATTTATATATTGGGATATAACTACAACACATTAAAACTACCTCACGGATTTTTATAAAACTTTGTGTGATTCTCTTAATATCTAAGTCAACATAAAGAAATATCATTCATCCCCATCGTGTCTCATAATCGCAGGCAAATAATCTTACTGTTACTAATATATAAGTGCGAATGTTTGGATGGATGGATGTTTGTTAGTCAATCGCGCCAAAACTACTAAATGGATTTTGATGAAACTTATCAATATTGTAGCTTGTGTAACAGAATAATACATAGGCTATAGAAATACTAACTTTGTCTCCTGGTTTAGTCTGTGATATAACATAGTTTGTAGCGCAATTACAAAATTCTAGGGAGATCCTACTTTTAATCTTTTGGTTCACTGAATTTTACATGAGTATTTACGAAAAACCATTTTATTAGCCGACGCCTTTAGGAGTGTTATGTTATTCAAGTATATATAGCCATTTATCTTTGTATGTTCTCTGCTACAATCTAAACGGTTTAAAGGATTTTGACATAATATGAGGTATCGGTAGATAAATCTTGATGGCACAAGTAACACTGGGTATATTAAAAAGTAAAATAGTGGACTTTATGTTTACAAGCAAAACCCACCCAGGAGCCATTAAATCCATTCCGTCGTTTAGCTGCTAGAATGCCACAGACAGATATACATACACACAGAAACACAGGTCAGTCAATCTTATAACAACCCTCTTTTTGAGTCGGGGGTTAAAACTAATATTTACTTAAGATGAATGCTCATGATCAATGTTCAAGGCTATATACCAAGTATATATAAACAAATTGGATTATCGACGCCATTGGGGCTTAAGGTATATGCTAATAAACGAGAGCTAACATGGCGTGACAGAGTGCATGCTAAGTCAGCCGTTAATTAATCTTAGAATGTCAAGTGGGATTACGAAATACCTAGGTGTAGAGTATTAAAATATTTCTTATTTATCAATTTTATGTAGAAAAATGTGCTGAATATATGTTAAGAAAATCACATATAAAGTTTTCGTTATATATTCGTAAATAACTTAAACTCAGGAACATTTAATAAAACAATAGCAGAAATATATTTATTATAATTAACAAATACTTGTCGTTTCATAAAATTATATTTCTATAAACAATACTTTTTATTAAGCAATCAGTCAAGTTACTGACAAACTTATTGAGGTCATTATACATTCTTAGCACGTTTTCACTAATTTGTTGCCAATTAAATTGTTTTAAGTTTTCACAATTTGTATTCATATTTTTATACTGTAAATCGTGTAGGTACAATTTTAATCGAAGTATTTATCTCGATTCTCTACGTTTCGACCGTAATGCAACAGCCGTGGTCACGAGTAGACTGATTCTCCATGGTACCTCTGTCTCGTAGCCGCGCGAGTTCTTCGAACTACCCGCGGTTGATCTCCATTTTTTTTATTTAAAACATTAAGGTCCCGGCACACAACACTCACAACACCCGATGATTTATCCAAAGATACATAACGACGGCTACATTGCCCGATAACCGGGTTCCACGACACCAACCACATATAACTTTCCTTCAATTGAATCATATTCGTATAAGACGTTTGATATTTAGCATTTTAAATATTTATAAAGCCATCCAGAATTATAAAATCTTTCGCTTTATGTAAGGTAGAATAATATAGAATAATATGATTTATCCAAAAGCACAGTAATAAAATACCACCTGTTTTTTTTTATGCCGAACTTTTATAAGTTGGAGAAGACGGTCTGATTCGAAGGTAAAGGTTGATTAATCTGTTGAATATTTTTTTTTTATAAGCACAAGAATATAATTATTTTCTATACCATATTTATGAATATTATCTGTTTTATTATCTGTTTTGTCGTAAAAAGAAAGAAAAAATATTATAATCCAGTTTATAACCTTAAAAGATTGGTCTTAATGGAGTCGCGTTGCACGAGTAATTATAATTATGATAATGATTTATAATTTCCATATTAGTGTGCGTTAATCCATTGTCTTTAAATGTACTGTCTTAGTGTGTGTAGGGATGTTATGCTATCGTAAATTTATCTTAGCAAGTAGACAGATAAGATCTCGATTAGTAGGTTAGACTTATGCAACAACTTACTTATACTTCGTAACGATGTAAAAGGTTTAAGAAAAAACAGATTTAGAGAAAAAGAAATGTAGTAAAAAAGTCAGTAGCGGTATACCAACAACCAACCGGTGTACATGTGAGTATCCGTTAGACGCAGGTCGTTCCACTCGAGTCGCTGCTGCAAGCAATCTAGTGAGCACTTAGTATGCTCTCCGTCACACCGCCATGCTATCTGCTTCCTCTCCGCACTCTCACACCTGAGATGTCTATACAAGATGAGAAACATTTAACACATATATTATATTATAATGAGAACGAAATTTGTTCAACAAATAAATAAAAGTTATTAGTAATTGTCATTTTAATCAAATGCAGTTTTTTGTAATAGGTTTACACATGCCTTGAATAATAATAGTTACATTTATGTAATTGATTAATATAAAAAACATTCCCTATGTTTATTTTTAATGTGATCGTCACATATCCTTTAAGTCACTTTGTAACAAAAAACATTGAATTGATAATATAATGATTAACATGCAAAGTTATCGTATTTTCTGAACGTATATCACGAATAAAATGTTACAACCTCCTAATTCTAAAAGAAAAATATATTCACTTGGAAATATGGTAATATCTTCAAAGTTGATGTTAAAGAAACTGTAAAAAACTTCACATGTGACTTATATATATTTAAATAAAATATACATTATAAATTACTGCCCATAATAAAATAAAATCTATTGTAAAACATTAAGTTCATCGTAACGACTCTCGTACCGCCTAATTTACTTGACCAATAAGCCGTCTTAACTTAGGATGTTTGGGAGCTTCCGCCTTGGTTGTTACCGCTTTCAAATATTGACACAAACAGACTTATGTTCCTCAAGTAACTTCATGCAACTTCAACATTATATTATTAATAATTCTCTCATATTGCTTAATTACTTCCGTTCTGTTTATACCTTCTTATTTTGTATGCATTTTTGAATCCTAATTTTAAGAGATAGTAATCACATTATAAAATTTTATAACAGTTAAAGCGTTTTCTTTGAAGTGCATAGCATTTGTTCCTGGCTATTAAGTTAGACTCACTAGACTCTGACTTAAAATGGCTTTCTACTATTGACTTCAAATGGCTAAAATTCATTCAAGCTTGGGAAATTCAATGGTGTAAGAAAAAAAAATTGCCGATTTCGAAAATGTCATATTTATTTTCTAATATTTTGAAAGTTTCGTATTATTTAATTAGGTCAGAAAGATTTTGGTTATTTATCTAGTATCTGTAATATGTGGGCATACGAAATCTTATGCTTATCAATGATATAACTTAATTTAAGAATGGTTTTCATGGAGGCTTTCATGGTAAAGGCAGTTAAATGTTTGTTGTAATTTTGTTTTAAAACTTAGGTTAAGACAGTATTTATAGTCATGAAAGTTAATTGAGGATAAATTAATTACTTCACTAAAATTCTGCCGTTATTTATTAAGGCATTAACATAGTTGGTAATTTATAGACAATCAAAACTATTTCTCGTAACTAGGTGAACCACAAGATACGAACTTTGAACTGTTTTAGCAAAATTTCCATTAAACACGTTATCTTTGTTTGGTTTAATTATTTAAATAAAACACGGTTCTTAAACTGGATAACATTTTATAACAATAATGAATAAGTAACAAAAACAGTATTATTCACTTTGTTTCAGAATAATGACTTTTGAGTAATTGATTTGAAATAAGTGTTGTTTAGTTTAATTTGTTTGTTACTTAATCCACGACAGTTATTGGTCATATTTATTTATTTTTGCTACTTATTTTAATAATATAGATAGATTAACAACTTATATCAGAAGCGTGACTTGTACAGTCTAATAATTAATATTTAGTTAATGCAATTACAAGAGTGGACAATTGTAGCTGTAGTAAGCGCAATAAATCAATGGGATGATATGTAACGACTTTCTTTTCTATTCTTTAGTTACTTTTCCTTATAAATATTAATTTCGTTATTGCTAAATATACTTCCTTATTAATATCAATTGCTATTTATTAGATAAATACTTCCATGTAATAAATAGCATGTCGACATGAACACCATCATCCATAGCTCACGCTAACAACATAACGGCATTGTATCAATGACCGTATCAATTTACTTCCAACAGAGCCGAGACAGGAAGTGATTGACAGCTTTGCCGATCCATCTAGGATACAAATATTCCACTACATTTCCACTATTGATGATTGGGTTACTGTTTTTACAGTATTGGACGACATAATGCAATATAACATTCTCAAATATAAACTAGAGATCGTGGAGTATCTGTAGTTAAATAACAAATAATAGTTCGGACTCGACTAGCATGCCGGTTGTTTTCCTTGTAATAAAAAAATATTTGACAAGTATCAATTGAAATGATCGTAGTAGTTCAATTTATGCTTCTTTTGCAATTGAATTTGTATGAATACAATAATATTAAAATAAATAAAATAAGGTTTGTTTGAATTTTATTTCACACCAAGCTCCAATAAGTTTTTATTTACTGTGAATATTACGACTCTTTAAAGCTCTTTATAGCTGCTTAATGCAAACTGGTCTCGTTCAATTCACATTAACCAGATAGAGTAATGGCACATCTGAAACCGAACCACACTGAAGTGTAATAAAATCCTCTAATGATGAATAATAATTCAACCGTCCCGATGGTCGAGTGGTTAGCGCATACGCCTAACGTATAGCGACGCAATGGGGCTCGGGTACGATTCCCGACCGGGACAGGCATGTATGTGATGAGCATAGATGTCTGTATTTCTGGGTTTGGTCGTTTATAAAACATATTTTCAGTATTTATAATGTGTATTTCTATAAAATGTGTATTTAATGTGTATTTAATGTGTATTTCTGTAAAAAGTAGAAAAAAGAATTAAAAATCTAGATCTACTACCTTCAAAAAGAATAAAAAATATATTATTATGTACTTATTGAAGTTGTTGCGGCGGGAGACCGCTTAATAAGGAATAAATTAAAATGCAAGTAAGTTACCAAGGCAAATAAAGAAATTACGATATCGAATCATATAGTCTAAGCCCTCGAAACTTCATGAAATAGACACAATCGTCAACGTACGTACAAGGGTCCCCCGACACAATGAATAGTATATATATTTATATACAATATATAATTTTTATTAAGCTACTATACAAATAATGGTTACATAATTTAAAATCAATTAAAAATAGGTTGAAATAAGTGTCAAACTCTGTTTTTCTTCAACGTTCGTAAGTCGAGTAGAAAGTATAAAATATCAGTTCCATATCAAATTTAACATTGATCTTTATAGTAAATTCCACATACGAATGTTAATCAAATAAAAGGTTACGTATACAGATAATAACACAACTAACAATAGATAACAACAATAAGAGCAAATGTATTATAATTTTGTGAGATTCATACGAAAAATGTGAAAGGGTCCTTTATATATGATATAAGCTCCCCGAGGAATGACTCGTACTCCACTTACAAATACCACAAATATAGTTATCGGATCTCTTGAGGATACGTTCAGGACGTGTTTGAAATATATACTTCTTGGTCATATAATATGTTTTTTTTATTTTTATATTCCCATAGTCGTAGTAAAAGTAGTAATAGTAGTAGTAGTAGTAACAGTAGCAGTAGCCATAGCAGTAGCAGTATAGATAGTAGTAATAAATGTATTAATAATTATAATAATAATACTTTTATTGAACTCCACATTACAATTTTATATATATATATATATAATACATTATACGAAAGCGATATATAAAAGTACAAGTATTATATCTATTATACTAAGATAACTTTTTCATCAATTCCTTGTAGATTGTTGATTTTCGGTAGCTCGTACTTTTATTAGAGAGATACGAATATATACTGAAATGTTGTAAAATTTTATGTTACACCTCAAGCACCGCGTAGTGGTCAAATATTTACGTTACCTACCACGTGTCGGCTATAAAGGGCGCTGCAGGGCATTCAATATCGATGAATATTTTAGCACAATAGTGTAATATAAATTTTAGCAAAAAATATTACTTATATCATAGGTTCTTTAGAAAAAGAAAACCAATTAAGCGTTCACAAAATAGACGTTTCACCTATATACTTAGCCAGTCATAAAATGTACTATTATATTTTATTCTATGTTACTCAAGAAAAAAAAACATTTTTAGGCGTTTATCATTTGACTTGACATTTTTTCACATGTAAGGGATTCGATACTTATTTAACTCCTTAATTTTGTTAATCAAATCTATAATTTAAATTTGTTACGCATAATAACAAAAATATGCAATATAGCATAACAACGACTTCTTGCCATCATCACAGCGTAAATTACACTACACGTCTTTACATTAGTAGATAAATAAATGTCATGCAGCGCTAAACTTTCAGACTAATTTAAATATCTCATAATTATGTTATTAACTCAACAAATGTTTCCTGAAAATTATAAAGCTTTTAGTTCTTACCCATTTCGGCCGCGCTTAACATGGGATTTTGCATGTGTTAGATATATTATTATACGTAAGTATAGCACACATAACTCTAGGGACGCGCGACCCAGAAGCGCACATTATTATATTTCATGCCGTTCAAATAAACCAACGAGTTAATGAATCATTATCAAGTTAAGGAGTACTTTACTGAGTCAATATTTTTTTGACCGTCACATAGTTTTTTCAGGACATAGTGGTCGCTTATGGTTTCATGTCGTTTTTTCGTGCTGTCATTCTGATATCGTTAGAAATAGTAAACACAGTTTTGTATGGGAGTCATATTAATATATTGACTACCCTTTTTATCAGAAAGTAGTATCGATTTATTAAATCGAGTAACAAAGATGCAACGCAATGCGTTTTTTTTTGGGACGGTTTCCCAGTAGTCGCGGGTTCGAATCCTGCCCGTATAGGTTGATTTTTCATTCTATTTTTTTATAAATTTTAATAAGCTTAACATGGCTATACATGTTCATAGATATTTTCAAACATACGAAATATTCTTCTAGTTCGTCAACATTTCAGTCAACATTGAAAGAACAATCCGATTTTTTTTATAGGTATATTTGTACAAGTAGGTATCTTAAATATATTTTATCGATGAGTAAAATAAGTTACTTTTAATAGTTTCGGACATTTATCTATTATTTATATATTGTGCTAAATGCTTTATGCGTCTTTAAAGCATGAGACAAAGAGACTGAACAGTTTAGCTCCTTTATACGATTAGGACCTTGGAATGTTCTCGTACTCAACCAATGTTATTATCAAACATAGTTAAGTTTGTCAATTTTATACAGCTTATAGGTTTTGTGTATCCAACATATTTTCTGGTATTATATCGGTTAATATAAAATCCAATTAGATTTTAGTATATTATATAACTATGTATGTGACGATGTATCACTAAGCAACTCAATATATGTGAAAATATCTTTAGACATTTATAGCTATGTTAAACTTATTTAGATTTATTATATTTTTGTAATTCCTTAAATTTTGGAAACTAAAATTGTGAGAACCTTGGTTAATTTAATGGACGTACAATAATATTCAGAATATTTTTAATTATAACAGTATTTTATGAAAACTCCAGACTCATGGCGATTTAAGGTGAAGCCCTTCAAAGAACCGTCTTTTCCTATATATTTAAAATAATATTTTTCAAATGTTGTTTCTATGTGTTTACTTGAGATTTGTTTTCAACGATCACTTAATGCAGCAAATCAATGCTTTTGAGTTGAACAAACAGAGCTCGTAGCACCCGAAGTGAACGCGCAAATAAATTTTGTATAGAAAAACTTCATTTTTAAAAACTATTAATTTCTAAAAGTCGTAGAACAAATGTTGTTGAGATTGATGTAGAGACGGTGTCTGCAGAGGTGGCCAATTAATTACCAATAACTTTGTATATCCCAATATTTACACTGACACTACACAAAAATATTTAATATATATTTTTTTGTCAGTAGCAATAAAAAAAAAGTATTAAAATTAATACTTCTTTTTATTATATTAACAAAAAGTAAACAACGTACGTCCAATCTTTTATTTCAATCCAATAAAAAATTAAATTTAGAGCTTAAAATTCTTCAAATAACTCAAGTAGAAACATAGAATTAAATTAAGTCAAAAATGTTCCATGTTTATGTTCCATGATGCAGATTCTACAGAAGCAGTTTCAATAATGCTAGCTTGTTGAATTGTGGCACTATATTGGTCAGTATAAATCAAATTTATCACCAAGTGAATACTACTGATAACCACTTGTATAATTTATACCTACTATTCTAGAATATTTTGTAAACTAATCTAAATTATTGGTATAAAAATCAACAGTATTATAAAAAATCGCTTTAGTGCGAGTCGGACCGTACGAAGGTATGTAGGTATCAGCAAAAAAATCATGTTTGTATGGGCCCTTAAATATTCGTTTCATTTTAATTTAATTTTTTTTTGGATATTAAACATAACTAATATTTCAAAGGTCTACCTGTTGCCTTTATTTAATAATATGAACAAAGGTAACAACTTTTGTTGTATGGGAGCTTCCCTCAAATATTTATTTAATTTTGTGATACTTTAATACATCATCTGCAAAAATTACAACTGTATAGCTATCACGTTTCATGAGATACAACCTAAAGACAGACAGACGAACTGCGTTGTTACCCTATCCGTCTAACTGTAACTTTGGAGTGTTACTAAAGAAGTTATTGAAGAATCCTTGGCTTGATGAATGATCAAAAATAGATATAGTAATAATGAAAAATATACAAGTTACTGACAAAAATCTTTAGTCTGAACATAATAGAATTAAATAATTATACAAAAATATTTTGTACAACTTAGCTATACCTTGAACTAGTGTTCAAATAAATGTACTTACTGACTTTGGAAATAAAGTTTTAAAACAATAGGGAAATCATCTTACAATTACAAATACCTACCTTGTAAGTGAAGTTATTCCATAAACGACAATATCAATTCCTAGGAGTAATGCCAGTAAAATTGCGCTTTACCAAAAAGATAGTCTAATCTTATTTATATATTATTTGTTATTACAGACACAATTATAATTCGTGTAATATACAATATTACTAATGTACTATTTTTGTAATGTAATCTTATTAGCGTAAATGGGCATATTGTATCAGAAGAGTTTTTAATACAATCAAATTAATAATGAAGATGGCAACGTGTTTAGTTCATTTAGTAAGATCTGGATTCTGGAAATATTATATTATAATAAAAATAAATAATGATGTTATGTGTGACGAAATGGTCTAAAAAAATATTTAATTTGAATTGATATTTATTTAGTTTTGTAAAAGGTTTACTAACACAACTTAGTTAATAGAAGAAGAAATGTACTGAGTTATATTAATCATTGAAAAATAATTAAAGATATTATTATCAGAGGATTAAAATAAGTTTTATTGAAATTTTTTTAAGTTTTCAGTTCATTTTTTTCTGTTAACAAGTATCTAGAGATAATATTTTGTAAGTAGACAAAATTATTATTTTAATCATTATATAGTAATATTTATAAAAGGGGGTTTCATTTCCAAAGGGTTGAATGATTCATTTAATTATTTTTTTTATATTTAAAAATTATTTCTGTTATCTTTTGTATTTTATTAAAATGTGCTATTTGCCATTTCATAAGTAGAATGATGTTGACATGCTAATTGTAAAAAGTCAACACTATCAACATAGTACAATTTACAAATGACCGTATCAATCTATCTACGACAATTTATCGAGTCCCAAATGGATGTCCGCATTGATTTGATTGATTGTACGTAAGAAACAAACGACCCAACACGTATGTCATTATATATAATCTAAAAAAAAACAACTATACTCTGAAATGGAATAATAGTTAGAAAATGTAAACAAGGAGTTACCATCACCAAAAAATATTTAATATTTTGTGCAAATCCAAAAACGCTTAAAAAAAGATGTGTTTTTTTTATATTATGCAAAATTTATGTGCATTTATGTCAACAAAATAATATATAACCTTTTATTTTATAAATAGCCCAATCAATTACATATTCAATTACATATAATAAAAAAACGTTCGAAAATTTGTTTATTACAATGACAATGTCTCAGGGACACGCAACCTTTGGTAATCATTTACTCACCTCATTGCCATTGAGATTGCCATAATTTAAATAAAGAAGAAGAAGAAGACGATGTATCCGATAAATTTATTATATATGTAACTAATTCTGATTTGAACTCACCAAGTCTAACGTCTAGTGATAGCGAATAAAGTAATAATGTTACACAGTTGCTTAATTTTATTTCCTTATTTTTTCTCATAGAGTGATACTTAATATTAAATAAAATCTAAATTAAATGATTATAAAATTATTTTATTAATACGTAATATTTATGATCATTTACAAGAGTTAAATATAAAAAATAAACCAATTTAGACAAGGTTTTTTGTCACTGAAAGAATACTTTGACATATAATGTAATGACAGTTCTTTGTTTACATTTACTAACTATTATTCTAATTAGTCATCAACTGAAAGCCATTAAATCAATCTACCTATCTATCTAATTAGTCAGAGTATGACTTTATACTATCATCAAATTCAATAAAACTATAACTTAGTATATATTTTGCTAATTAACTATTGTGAACAGAAAAGTATATATTTTAAAATATAAGGAATTGTTAAAAAGGGTTTATCTATTATTACATAACTATGCGTTTTGTGTCTACTTCATTATATATATAAGTAAATAAAATGGAATTAAAGTATGTACAACAAGATCATTTTATTTTTAAGTAACCTACATAGGAGTATAAAAAAGACAAATATGAATGAATGTCAAATAATCAACGCATAATTATGGGTTTTGACATTGGTGACTTGACATTTTTAATTATACTCTAAATTTGTACAAATATTCTACAATACAAATTGTGAAAATTGTTTTCCATTTATTTTGGAACGGTATTTCTTTTGGGAGTGAAATTATAGTCGGTAATTTGTTTATTCTATTTTTATTTTTCATTCAAAGAATTTAATTAAAACTTTATACTACGCTCCTCAACACAAAGAAAGTAATACGTAAATAAACGCGCGTGTTCAATCATATTGATTAGTGGATATTTCGTTAATTAGATAATCAAATTCAATAATGACTAGGTAAATAAGAACATTTACACTTTCTACAATATAATATAATATATAATATGATTTTATAAACTTACTACCAACTTTATTTTAAATAGTAAAATAAATTTAAATTCTATGGTCGCTTTGCACTGCGGGTAATTTTAATATAAAGCTATTATTTAATATATAGCTCTTACTGCCACCCTTAATCTTGGTCGGTGACCACGGAACAGTCACAATCAATCAAATAATTTTGGTATTTTCTCAGACTCATGAGTACTACACAATGAAATAAAACTATTTATACGGATCCGTAAAGAAAAATAATCCGTAACCGTTCGGAAAATAATTTTCTAGCTCAATTATGTCTTATTCTATTTATTTATTTGATTATAAATTTTCCCAACAAATGTAATTGTTTAATTTAATGAAATAAAATATTTACATCCTAAACAATGTCTTATTTATTTTATAATAATATTTCAATTGTAACAAATAACAAGGAATCTTAAATATTATATAATTAAATCCTTTCTTTATAGTTGTGAAAGAAGAAGTATTAAAGCGACGTAGTTAAATATACGATGAAAGGTTTTTCATATTTTCAGGAATATTTTTTCATACAATTGTGTTTCAGTGGGGATGGATTGAATGTTTGTATATATACACATATGTATGTATACATATATATATATATATATATATATATATATATATATATATATATATATATATATATATATATATATATATATATATATATATATATATATATATATATATTCACAATTGTATATTAATCTGAGTACTAGATTAATTTTACAAATATTTTACAAATCTAGAGTAATTTTACAAATTGATTTCAACACAGGGAACCTTAATTGAAGCAAAGATTGAATGTTTCCCTTTGACAAGCGAACCAAGTAACGATCTACATCTTTCTGTCTTACGTGCAAATTAAAAACGATTATGTTGATTTTTGTGTGACAATTTATGTAAAATATACTTGAGATAGGATGTGATATTATTTCTTCAAAACACCTAGATGAACCTTCCATACTTACATACATATTATCTTTATTCTAATATTATTCTTGTAAAAAACAGAAATTAAAATGAAACTATATTAGAAACAATTTTAGCTAAGTTAGACTTAAAAATTTGCTTTAATCTGTCTTTTGATTATAACAGTGTTACCACTCCGATGCGACGCCCTGTCCGTTTTTTATTTCAAACTAAAAAATAAATTAAGGAAACCAAACTGATTTACTCTCTTTCGACACAGTTTTTTTTTTTATTTTTTTTTATTTATTATATAACAATTACATGTCACTTACATTTTTATTACAATAATACCATTAAACCCTTATTGGGTTTGACTTGGCATATTTATATTTGAGGTTCATTCATAAACAAAAGTAAAAGACATAAAACGTAATATTAGGTAAATGAATACAGTAAAAAAAATACAAACAAATAACATCAAATGAAAAATATAAGGTGGAACAACATTTGAACGATGGAAGCGGAATAAGTGTGTTCATAATAAGGGTAGATTCATAATTCCTTGCGGTCATTAGAAGCACATAAACAAGTCTTTGACGTATACAGTATGGTTACTTTTTTTTTTGAATAAATATTATTCACTTATTTATTCTTATAAATATTATATATACAGTCACACACACACACACCCACACATACATATATATATATATATATATATACATATACACACATATACATACATATATATACATACACATACACACACACACATATATATATATATACACACATTGTTACACATTTTAAATTTAGCTTTTACAAAAGAATTTACAAAGGGACATTCTATGAATTAATACTAACATAAGGCAAGCTTACAATAGCAGTAAATTACGTTTTCAAGAATAAATTTGTTATATTTGTGTATAATATTGTTTTAACTTGTATTTAATATTCGTTATGTTTAGTGTGTTCCTAAAATTTACAGGCAATTTATTATAGATCCTTGGTATCAAGTAGCTACATGTTCGTCTACCGTAGATATTTGTAGTTTTACCTTTAGTGATCATATCTTTCTGATGGGTCTTCCTAGTTATAATTTTAGCATCAAGAGGTACTAGAAACTGCTGCGAGTTACGGAATTCATAAATTAATAGCGCATATTCAGCCTTCTCATATATGGGAATTATTTTACAATAAGCAAATAAGGCGCGATGGTTTAATTTAACCCTGATATACTTTAAAGTAATTTAATATTGCTTGTTGATAATTAGAACGTACATAAAACAAATAACGCAGCGGGCATTCAATATCCACGAATGTCTTATAGTAAAATAAAGTATGTTTTGCAAAAAACATTACCTCTTATGTTACTTTAGTAATGACTAAACTTATTTCGTCAGATCCCTTATAAGCATAAAGTACTTAAACTGTCAATTCAATTTCAAAATGAAGCCTTATTTACGAAGTTATGTACTTACCATTATCTAATTTAGTAACTTAATATCGATTAAGCCAGACTTTATGCATGTTTATATTGTCACGTTTAAATTAATTGCCATTATCACTTTATTTATTAAGTCTTAGTCCTCTAGTGTTAAGACGTGATGTCTTCTAATAATGTTATTTATTCTACAAATGCTACCCTTGTTTTCGGTCTTAAGTCGCACCGGTTTAAGCCGTGCTTTGTTTGCCGGCTAGTTATTACCTCATATATTACATATATGTATAGAAGATCTGTTTCTCCGTTTGTATTTATAACTCCCAGGGATACGCTTAAATTGTATTGAGCTTGAAGTCTCTTTGTATTTGAAACAATATATTGTTAAGATCACCCATCATAAATTCCTGTAAAATAATCAATATATACGGAAAGTAAAACAATGCTGGACACCAACTCAAAAGGTGTTGCCGTCAAACTCAGTTATTTTAGTGAGACTTCCGAAGACTGTAATAGAATTCCGAAGGCCATTCAACTAAGGCCAGGATTAATATCATCACAAAAAGTAGGTTAACGTGAATGGCATATCATTATCTAACGATATATTATGTTCTCTTCTAAATATAGTTTTCATTGTACTTTAATATTGTATTCTAGATTACACAAAGAATATTATTTTCTTAAAGACCAGATTTTTAGCAGATTAATTAATAGTTGTTATTAGTATTATGTAGTAATATGAAATAAGCTTTATTCCCAAAACTCATATCAATAAAATGTTAATATGTGACATGCAAACAATAAAATGTTAATATGTGACATACAGCCCCATTGACATTGCCCTAGATCGTATAAAAAAAAAAAAAAAAATGTTATAACTAAATTCCTTGTATGGTAAATGTTTATTATATATTTTTCCTCCATAGTTACGCAGGTTAAAAAGGTATATGGAAAAATCACAAAATAAATTTAACTTAAAGTAATTTGAACCTAAAATGTATGTACATCTTATATTTTTTGCATTTTATAAGGCACTTACGGTTTTCTAGAAATGTATTTCATAATCATGATTAATTTTCGATATTTTGAATCCACATTAATATTATTACAGTATTACATATTTCTTGTATAGTGCGAAAAAGCTATAAAATTTCAAGTAAATAATAAATGTATAATAATAATCGGGTAGAAAACTTTAAATATAACCTTAACTGCTTTTGTAGACCGAGAAACCATTTCGTGGACCTTTTGTGAATACTTTAAAAAATGTATTAGTTTCTTTTGTAGCTGAATCAAAATGAACAATAACAGAATTAAATGATGCAATCATATCATATTATTTTGTTTGAATGGATTAGCCATTGGATCGACATGGACAAGGATTCGAACCCGCGAATTAAGGGAAACGAGTGTGTTAGTAAGTGATTTTCATAGTTTCGCAGCACCGACAGAAAATTACCATCGATAAACATTTGTTTTGTACTTTAACACCTTGAGAAATGTTGATGCTCAGAAGAGTGATCAGGTCGATTTCCGAAGTAATATAATTGAAACAGAAATCGTTCATGAAGATAAATTGGACAGTCTTTATGTATTTTGTATAAACTAAATAAATGTTACTTCAAAGTTTTAAGCTTTTAGTTTCACCAATTTAGTCCGTGCTTTTACTATCAGTTAGCGAATGAAGTCATTGAAATATAAAATGTACCTAGGTATAAAAGATTTTTAATCCAAGGGACCGGCACCTCTTAGTGTTGTGATGGAAATGAAGCGTGCCGCTAGTTGATGTGAAATTATATTTTTTTCGGCGGAATGTAGGTATATAGTTTTCACGTCGAAATTTCACAAAAGAATCGTGTTAAATAATAAATATGTTTTTAATATAGTTTTAGATATAAAAAATAATACAAAAAATAATAGAAATAACAAATTACTTTAATACACTCCAGATAATGGTTAATTTATAGATTTGGCTTTAACATCATCAACAGAACATCTCTAAAGCCTCACATTTTATTTCTAGTGGGATGGCATTGCTTTACAAAACCACGACCAAAAGACATTAACAGACATAAAACAAAGTTAAGCTAAGACATATACATTTTTTAAGGGTTTTTTCTGACAAAAAAAGTTGACATTATTAAATCAAGGTATATTGGTATAAATAAATATGTATATAAAAACCTTTTGTCTAAGTTAGATGCAAGCGTCATAAAGACATTAAAGTTATGGCTCGAGTTAGCGCACTCAGCAGACTATACCAACTTTTTGCCCGTTTTATATATTGTATGCTTAAATTCTGTTATTGGCTTTCTATGAATTATGTTTTTCTGTCTTAAACTGATGTATACCAACAAGATAATAGGTCGTGAAAGGCTTTCTGGGGATGAAAATTTGTATAAAACTCCGTTAATTCAATTCCGGTTTCCTGTTAAATATTGTAGTGGTTGTTGTGATTTCGATCCACGTTACGAAAAAATGTCTGTAACAATATAAAGCTTTAATTGTGATCTTTTAAAATTTGAATACAACTTTAAGTTATAAGTGGTCACATTTTAGAGTTATAGAAATGGTTTATTTATGTACTAATATTTATCAACTACCTTCATCATTACAACAACTATTAGTCGTCTTAACTTATCAAGGTGTTTACGAGCATTGTTTGTCCCTGTTTACGAATATTGACACAAGAAGACTATGTCCCTTGATAAACTTCCAAGTGAATTATTCGAAACAAACATTATTATCAATTTATTTAACCTAATTGGTAATTCATCATAAATCAATGATTAAATTAGGTAATTATTTTTGTTTTGCCTGTCTTTTTTTTCTATATTATGTCGTTTTTGATTATGAAATGCAACTCAAGAGTTACAAACGCGATACCGGCCGTTTAGAAAGGAATATGCTCTTTTTTTGAAGGTTTGAAGGTCGTAACGGTCTGGAAATACCACGGGAGACAATTTGTTTCACATATTGGCTTTGCGAGGTAAAAAGCTTCTAGAAAAGCGCACTCTGGTGGAATGCCAGCCGTTTAGGTGATGGGGATTGTGGTTCCGTCGCGATGGATGATGACGAAAATCTGTAGGTGGTATTAATCCGTACAACTTTTCAGAGCACACCCCATAGTATAAGCGATAGAGAATGCAGAGGAAAGCTCCATCTCTACGCAGCTTCAAGGGATCAAGCCGATCGGAAAGGTCTTGACAGTTGATGATTCGAGTCGCTCGCCATTGCATGCGGTCAAGAGAAAGAAGCTGGTACTGAGGTGTGCCTGCATAAAGATGAGAACAGTATTCCACCAGCGGTCAAACCTGCGCCTTATGACTGCAGGCGATGGACCGGAGTGAAATACCGAGCTTCTTTTAGGCCAATTTGGACTTGCTCTCAATATGAACTGAACTTGAGCTTGCTCGATATATGGACGCCAAGGATTTCAATACTGGCTGCGGCAGTTAGAGGAGTGCTCTCAAAGACTCAAACGAAGGTGATACGACAAACGGTATCTTTTTTCGGTTAATTCGCAAACTTGTGTCTTTGTGGGATTAAATTGGACTAGATTAAGTCGACCCCAATCTGAAACTTTTCCCAAGGTTGTTTCGATTTCAGACACAAGTTTGTTTCGGTTCTCAGAACTTGACATTTAATTAAGTACCTAATTGATTAATAATTTAAGTAAAACTTGAGTCATCAATTTTCAATTTCCATTTTCTTGCTCCTTAATCTGATTATAACAATTCTTGCGAAGTTCTCACTCGCTCGCTCGCTCGCAAAGTCTCGCTATGACATTTTCGTATATAGGTAAGTTATTAAGTTTTCAAAGTACATGACTGAGTTACGTTCCTTTTTATTTTCAAGTATTACCACGATTTGTATTTTTTGGGTGATTGAAACGGCCAGTCACAGCCTTGTATGCGAAATGCTCAGCTTTAACGTAGTTTCAATTAGTTTTCAATAGCTATAGTCAACGTTAGTATAGTTTGTTACCAACCTGTCAAAAAATACTGCCAACTTTTTTTATTTATATTTATTGCCTGTTTTAATATATATTTCAGGTATTTATAAAAGTATGCAACGATATCGTTATAATAAGAATTATAGAAGTTTTTTATATTTATGAATTTATATATAATTTATTTAGTTATGAAATTATTCTCCGTGATCATTCATAAGCAAGTCAATGCTTTTAAGTTAAACATACAATGCTCGTAGCACTCGACGTGAACACGAGAACGATTCTTTATTTCACGCGCCTCATTAATTACAATCGCGCTGTAGTTTGTTGCAATCAGAAACATTAATTCTTTCTGTTCTTGAAAGTAAACTTAACTATGTGCATGTAATATATTTTATATATTTATACAGATAACTAAACTATATCTTATTTGTCACTAATGAAAATTAATTCATATGGTTTGTAATTAAGTAATTAAAGAAAGGTTTAAAAATGCATTCGAGTTACTATTAAATATATATTGACTTTTTACTTTAAATTCAGCTAAATTTTTATTGGAAATCAAATCGGATTGCATCTTTGATCTACACTTAGTAAAAAATATTCAATGTTTAATTTAATCGATCCGCAGATTCTGCTGACATAATACTACATAGATACAAAAGATTGAACCTCTTATAATACCAGAAAAGGTAAAAGTAACATCAAAGAAATAATTACGTTGGTACGTAAATACAAATATTATATTTATACTGTCATCAATAGTCCCGGGGTTTAGCATAGCGATGATCCATTGAAACGTTCATTCAACGGATCATAATTTATAACAATACCTAAGCTAAACCATAATCTATTTATACTTTATGAATGAATGATATATCTGACTGCCTGATACAGATGATTAACCTATACGTGAATATACAAGTTTTATAAGCTAATATTTTTAATCATGTAATGTTTAAAAGGGTGAGTTTAAAAAGTTTTATCAATGGGTTACACACCCTTCACAAAGGAGTTTATTATTTATTTACTTTTTATGATTTTTCATTCTTTAAGTCACTTACCTGAAACAAATGCCTAACAATACAAATAGGAAATTGGGTCTAAACGTTTTTTTATACTTGATCTCCTATGAGAGAAAAGTTATGGTTTTTATTTATCAAAATAAAGATATAAAGGATTTAACTGAAACTTTTTACAATTACTTAGTGCTGTGAAATTGGTGCCGTTCACTGTTAGGAAATTCCTTTCCTATGTATTCTATTTACTCTGTATTGTTCAATTTAATTTAAATATTATATTGCAGAAAATGAAGAATTATTTATATTCATTTATTTCATAGACACCAGGCCCTTCTTGATTTTTTCCAATATAATATTTATACTAACTTAATTTTAACAGTTTTAATTTATTATTGGGAATTATTGCTTATAAATTTGTGTTTTTATAAATGTAAAATATATTAGTGCTACTATATTGTATAGTATTTATACTAATATAATATGCCACACGGTTTACAAACAACAATTAATTTATTTTTATGAAGATACTTCTATCAAAATCATGAAATTAATATAAATGTTATTAAAAATATATTGCTATTAAATAATCAATTTAAATTATATAAAAACAAAAGAAATTTTCAAATAGAAAATTTTATGAAAAAGTTTATTTAAATTGAATCTGTCCTTTGATAATTAGAACGTTGACACTCAGACATGCTGTCCGTTTTCTGTTTGAAAAGAAAAAAATAACAAAGGAAAATGGCTAAACTCATTTATTGTCCGAATTAAATATTGTATTCCCAACATTCACACACACATTGTTTTTGTTTTCTTTAACTTTACATAACTTAATGTCGTTATAAATTCAATGATATTTAATAAAATATGGAAAACTTTCAAAAGCGTTCTATACATATCATAATTAAATAAAATTTATGAACTCATAATATTTATGTTACATAATTAATTAATAAAAACAATATTATATCAAAAAATAATTAACAACGTCAGGTTTCACCTGTCTCACCTATAATACGTCTCGTCTCGCGATCAAATATTTACGACTTTGCCACGTGATGGCTACAAAACTGCTATGTTATATGAGATATTAACATCATGATAATATATTTTTATCATTATTACAGATCGAAAATCTTATTAAAACTTTGTACCTAATATATAATGCTGTTAAAATGTCAGGACCTTTATTGTAATGAAAGATGCCTAACCTGATTTCGCTACGTCAGAAAATTCCTCAGATCATTCAAGTTCATTATTTCATCTCATCTTACGTGAGAGGCATGTCATGATCGAGAAATAGTGTTTTTAGTACTTTTATATCGTTTTAGCTTTGCGCGTAATTCGGTTATATCGCGTGACTATTGAACAATCTTACATGGTTTTATGTTTGAAAGTAAAGACCTTCCATACAAACTTTCATCCCCTATTTCAACCCCTTCTACCATTTTTTTTCATATTAAAAAGTATTATATGTCCTTTCCCAAGTTCAGTTCTTTCTTCATACTAAATTTTATCAAATTCGGTTCAGTGGTTTAGACGTGAAAGCGTAACAGACACACAGACAGACCTACTTTCGCATTTATAATATTAGTAGGGATTAGGTAATCTAGTTTAAAGAAAACTCCTATGTGTCTAACAATATGAAACATTTTCATTAAACGTTTATAATAGTCCGAATGTAGTGATCTAATTTAAACACTACTTATTACAGCAGCATAATGGTATTGAAAAAAAAATACCACACATTTGGCATTTCAGCTAGATCTTTAGTTGCAAAATTCCCAAAAAAAATATCTGAGACCATTGGTAGTTTCATATTTTAAATGAAAAGCTTGTAAAGTAAACCAGAATTTACTTCTATAATTTATCATGTTAAAAAGGTACACGGAAAAACCATACAGAAAATGGTTATTTAACTGGGGGTAATGTGCTCTTGATAATGCATGTCAGACGTACCTTTTGAAATACAGCTGTTTTATATGTCGTATAAAGCTGTAATATATTTTGTGATCACAATTTATCACTCGTTATGAAATATACGGCAATTATTTTAACAAAAAAAATAGTATTTACGAATATAATTATTACGGCAATATTTATTTTATTTCATTCTTATTTGTTAAGCAATAACTCTTTATTATCGAAAACTCAATATGGTGCTCTACCATATTGAGTTTTCCTCAGCGTTTCCATATTTTCATGTTACTACAATTAAAAAAAATATTTAACTGTTGAGCAACAGCGAAAGAATTGAATGGATGAACTCAAGTTAATCTTTATGATATTCACTTTAATTTTTGTAACATAATATATTCATTTTCAAAAACATCTATTTATGATCAAAAATCCTTTAACGAAAATCCTTTTACAAAAATACAATACAAATAAGAGAGTGAAAATGAGCTGCAGATTTATCATATACGGGTATATTGTCTCAAATTGGGCAAATAAATTTATAAATGCATCTGAATTTATAATCATATTACAACACTTTATATGATTAATTGAAATGAACTTTATGAATGAAATAAATGCATCGAATCGAATTGAATTAAATTAACTTTGTTTGGACGTTACGTACTTTATCATACAACAAAAATACAAAACATTAAGTAATTTACAGTAGCCATAATAAATATATCCGTAAAAGCTATTTTACGTGATGGAATATTTATGTCAGTTACAAAGTAACTTATAGTTAGATATTCATATAATTTTATGTATAGCTTATAATCGTAGCATTTTGTTAGAGTTATAAAGGGCCTTAAACTTTCGATATGCACACAATGTAAATACCGAATTCCAAGATTACAGCTGCCGAGAGATTTCTATTCTTCATACACACGTAATATAGGGTAAGCATTAGGGTTAAAGCATTAAGCTTTAAGCTTTAATTATTTAGCTTAAAGCAATGAGCATTAAACTTTAAGCTTTAAGCATAAAGCTTTAAGCATTAAGCATTAAGCTTTAAGCTTTAAGCTTTAGGCGCGCCTCTTTTAGTACTTGATATCGTCCGAAGACTCGGATATCGCGGGAAGAAAGCTTGAAAAGTTATTAATTGAAAACTATTAATTTAGTAATAATAAATTTAGTATGAAAATAACAAAATGGCGTCAGATAAGCCGAAAAATGAAATAACCAAAAACTAACAATGTAGTAAGACGGGGACGAGCAAAATGAACAATAAAAACAAATATTATGTCTACCTAGCACGAATCTACCTAGCTTTAAAGATCTTTTAAAGGTGTAGGACTAATTATACTAAAAACTCATTTATTAATAGAACTTGTTCCCAGTACAATAAATTAGGTATAAATATTGACATATTTCATCTCTCTATCAATAAATTTAAAACTAATGTCAAGAATATGTTGTTTAGATCTAATTCTCATATATAATTTTTCGATATTTTTTTGTATTTATGATATGTTTGATTTTTTATTGATTTAATTGACTGATTGTAGTTTTTTTTATGATTTTATTTATTGTAATTCTCATTGTTATGATTGATTGTGTTGTGTTTTTATCTAATTGAATTGTTAGTTATTATCATTATTATTATGCGTCTCTTTTCAAAATTTTATTGTGTGTTTAGTTTTAATTTTGGAAACTGTTTATGGTTAAGTACTATTTCTATATGTTTATTTTATTCAATGTTATTATACCGTTTGTTTCCATATTAAATAAATAAATAAATAAATATAGCTTAAAGCGTTAAGCTTAAAGCATTAAGCTTTAATTATTAAGCTTTAAGCATTAAGCGTTAAGCATTAAGCTAAAAGCATTAAGCATTATGCTTTAAGCATTAAGCTTTAAGCATTAAGCTTTAATTACTAAACTTTAAGCAATAAGCATTAAGCTTCAAGTTTTAAGCATTAAATTTAAGCATAAAGCATTAAGAATTAAGGATTAGGCTTTTAGCATTAAGCTTTTAGCATAAAGCTTTAAGCATTAAGCTTTAAGCTTTTAGCATTAAGCTTTTAACATTTAGCATTAAGCATAAAGCTTTAAGCAATTAGCATACAAAAGAAAGCTTAAAATCAAATTTATGATTTTATTTTATTGTAATTCTCATTGTTTTGATTGATTGTGTTATGTTTTTATCTAATTGAATTGTTATTTTTTATCATTATTATCATGCGTCTCTTTTCAAAATTTTATTACGTGTTTAGTTTTAATTTTGGAAACGGTTTATGGTTAAGTACTATTTCTATATTTTTATTTTATTCAATGTTATTATACCGTTTGTTTCCTTAATAAATAAACAAATAAATATAGCTTTAAGCGTTAAGCTTAAAGCAATAAGCTTTAAGATTTAAGCTTTAAGCACTAAGCTTTTAGCATAAAGCTTTAAGCATTAAGCTTTAAGCATAAAGCAGAAAGCATTAAGCATAAAAATGTAGCATTGAGCATTAAGCATTAAGCATAAACCTTAAAGCATTAAACTTTAAGCATTAAGCATTAAGCATAAGCATTTCAAATAAGCTTTTAAAATAAACGTTAAGAAAGAGCATTAAGCATAAGCTTTTAAAATAAGCATTAAAAAAAAGCATTAAGCATAAGCATTAAAAATAAGCTTTTAAAATAAGCATTTAGCATAAGCATTAAGCATAAGCATTAAGCACAGGCATTAAGCAGCAAGCCTCATGTCTAAAGCATCAAGAATTAATAATTGAGCATTGAGCATTGAACATCAAGCATAGCATCCAACATGGAGCATAGCATCGGACATCGAGCATATCATAGAGGATCATGCATATGTATTCGCTTTTAATTTGTCAGTGGCGCCTCGGATTTCTTGTTTTATAATATTTATATCAAATTTCAAATTTAATGTATCATCTCAAGTAACCCTCCGCTGAATCTAGCTGGCATAATTTTAGGCATTTACCTAATTTTATTTTACTTTATTTATAATGAAGGTCAATGTTGTTTATATTAAATCAATAAATTATTTTTACCACGAAATTATTTTTAGCACAAAAGGTAAATTTCCTTTTTTTTTAAATAAGCTTTAACCATGAAGCATAAACATAAGCATTAAGCATAAGCATTTAAAAAAAGCATTAAACATCAAACATAGCATCCAATACAGAGCATAGCATCGAACATCGAGCATATCATAAGCAAACACAGAGTTTGCTTATGAGTTTGCTTATGAGAGCGTTTTATTAAACGCCTACCACAATTTTTCACCAACACAGGGGTTAACTGGGAGAGAATGCCGTTAGGCATTAAGTTCGCCATTTGTTAATTCAATAAAGCGTAAATAAATAAATAAATCATAGAGGATCATGCATATGTATTCGCTTTTAATTTGTCAGTGGCGCCTCGGATTTCTTGTTTTATAATATTTATATAAAATTTCAAATTTAATGTATCATCTCAAGTAACCCTCCGCTGAATCTAGCTGGCATAATTTTAGGCATTTACCTAATTTTATTTTACTTTTTTCATAATAAAGGTCAATGTTGTTTATATTAAATCAATAAATTATTTTTACCACAAAAGCTAAATTTCTTTTTTTTTTTAAACTAAGCATTAAATATGAAGCATTTAGCATTAACATTAAGGATAACCATAAGTAGAAAGCATTTAGCATAAGCATTAAGCATAAGCATTAAGCATAGGCATTAAGCATAAGCATTAAGCATAAGCATTAAGTATAAGTATAAAGCAAAAGCTTTTAAAATAAGCATTAAGAAAAAGCATTAAGCATAAGCATTTGAAATAAGCATTTAGCATAACCATTAAGCATAAGCATTAAGCATAAGCATTTAAAATAAGCGATAAGCATAAGCTTTAAAAAAAGGGCTTTTAAAATAAGCATTAAAAAAAGCATTAAGCATAAGCATTAAAAATAAGCTTTTTAAAAAAGCTTTTAAAAAAAGCATTAAAAATAAGCATAAAGAAAAAGCATTAAGCATAAGCATTTAAAATAAGATTTAAAAATAAGCATTTAGCATAAGCATTAAGCATAAGCTTTAAGCATAAGCATTAAGCATAGGCATAAAGCAGCAAGCCTCATGTCTTAAGCATCAAGAATTAATAATTGAGCATTGAGCATTGAACATCAAGCATAGCATCCAACATAGAGCATAGCATACAACATAGAGCATAGCATCGAACATCGAGCATATCATAGAGGATCATGCATATGTATTCGCTTTTAATTTGTCAGTGGCGTCTCGGAGTTCTTGTTTTATAATATTTATATAAAATTTCAAATTTAATGTATCATCTCAAGTAACCCTCCGCTGAATCTAGCTGGCATAATTTTAGGCATTTACCTAATTTTATTTTACTTTATTCATAATAAAGGTCAATGTTGTTTATATTAAATCAATAAATTATTTTTACCACGAAATTATTTTAACCACAAAAGCTAAATTTCCTTTTTTTTTAAACTAAGCATTAAATATGAAGCATTTAGCATAAAGCAAAAGCATTAACATTAAGGATAAGCATAAGTAGAAAGCATTTAGCATAAGCATTAAGCATAAGCATTAAGCATAGGCATTAAGCATAAGCCTTAAGCATAAGCATTAAGCATAAGCATTAAGCATAAGCATTAAGCATAAGCATTAAGCATAAGCATTAAGCATAAGCATTAAGCATAAGCATTAAGCATAAGCATTAAGCATAAGCATTAAGCATAAGCATTAAGCATAAGCATTAAGCATAAGCATTAAGCATAAGCATTAAGGATAAGCATTAAGCATAAGCATAAAGCATAAGCTTTTAAAATAAGCATTAAGAAAAAGCATTAAGCATAAGCATTTAAAATAAGCATTAAGCATAAGCTTTTAAAATAAGCATTAAGAAAAAGCATTAAGCATAAGCATTGAAAGTAAGCATTTAGCATAAGCATTAAGCATAAGCATTAAGCATAAGCATTAAGCATAAGCATTAAGCATAAGCATTAAGCATAAGCATTAAGCATAAGCATTAAGCATAAGCATTAAGCATAAGCATTAAGCATAAGCATTAAGCATAAGCATTAAGCATAAGCATAAGCATTAAGCATAAGCATTAAGCATAAGCATTAAGCATAAGCATTAAGCATAAGCATTAAGCATAAGCATTAAGCATAAGCATTAAGCATAAGCATTAAGCATAAGCATAAGCATTAAGCATAAGCATTAAGCATAAGCATTAAGCATAAGCATTAAGCATAAGCATTAAGCATAAGCATTAAGCATAAGCATTAAGCATAAGCATTAAGCATAAGCATTAAGCATAAGCATTAAGCATAAGCATTAGGCATAAGCATTAAGCATAAGCATTAAGCATAAGCATTAAGCATAAGCATTAAGCATAAGCATTAAGCATAAGCTTAAAGCATAAGCATTAAGTATAAGCAATTAAAATTAGCTTTCAAAATAAGCATGAAGAAAAAGCACTAAGCATAAGCATTAAGCATAAGCTATAAGCATAAGCATTGAGCATAAGCATTTAAAATAAGCATTTAAAGTAAGCATTAAGAAAAAGCATTAAGTATAAACATTTAAAATAATCATTTAGCATAAGCATTAAGCATAAGCTTTAAGCATAAGCATTAAGCATAACCTTTAGGCATAAGCATTAAGCATAAGCATTTAAAATAAGCATTTAAAATAAGCATTTAAATTAAGCATTAAGCATAAGCATAAAAAAAAGCTTATAAAATAAGCATTAAGAAAAAGCATTAAGCAAAAGCATTAAGCATTAGCATTTAAAATAAGCATTAAGCTAAAGCATTAAGCATAAGCATTAAGCATAAGCATTAAGCATAAGCATTAAGCATAAGCATTAAGCATAAGCATTAAGCATAAGCATTAAGCATAAGCATTAAGCATAAGCATTAAGCATAAGCATTAAGCATAAGCATTAAGCATAAGCATTAAGCATAAGCATTAAGCATAAGCATTAAGCATAAGCATTAAGCATAAGCATTAAGCATAAGCATTAAGCATAAGCATTAAGCATAAGCATTAAGCATAAGCATTAAGCATAAGCATTAAGCATAAGCATTAAGCATAAGCATTTTAAAAATTAAATTTCCTTTTTTTTTAAATAAGCTTTAACCATGAAGCATAAGTATAAGCATTAAGCATAAGCATTTAAAATAAGCTTAAAACATTAAGCATAAGCATTAAGCATAAGCTTTAGGCATAAGCATAAAGCATAAGCATTTTAAATAAGCATTAGGAAAAAGCATTAAGCATAAGCATTTAAAATAAGCATGAAGAAAAAGCATTAAGCATAAGCATTAAAAAAAAGCTTTTTAAATAAGCTTTTAAAAAAAGCATTAAGCATAAGCATTAAAAATAAGCATTAAGAAAAAGCATTAAGCATAAGCATTTAATATAAGCATTTAGGATAAGCATTAAGCATAAGCATTATGCACAGGCATTAAGCATAAGCATTAACCATAAGCATTAAGCAGCAAGCCTCATGTCTGAAGCATCAAGAATTAATAATTGAGCATTGGGCATTGAACATAAAGCATAGCATCGAACATGGAGCATAGCATCAGACATCGAGCATATCATAGAGGATCATGCATATGTATTTGCTTTTAATTTGTCAGTGGCGCCTCGGATTTCTTTTTTATTAATATTTATCTAAAATTTTAAATTTAATGTATCATCTCAAGTAACCCTCCGCTGAAGCTAGCTGGCATAACTTTAGGCATTTACCTAATTTTATTTTACTTTATTCATAATTAAGGTCAATGTTGTTTATATTAAATCAATAAATTATTTTTACCACGAAATTATTTTAACCACAAAAGCTAAATTTCCTTTTTTTTTAAACTCAGCATTAAATTCGAAGCATTTAGCATTAAGCATAAAGCATAAGCATTTAAAATAAGCATTAAGCATTAAACATTTAGCATAAGCATAAAGCATAAGCATTAAAAATAAGCTTTTAAAATAAGCATTAAGAAAAATCATTAAGCATAAGCTTTTAAAATAAGCATTTAGCATAAAAATTAAGCTTAAGCATTAAGCTTAAGCATTAAGCATAGGCATTTAGCGTAAGCATTAAGCATAAGGATTTAAAATAAGCATCAAACAAAAGCTTTTAAAATAAGCATTAGGAAAAAGAATAAGCAAAAGCATTTAAAATAAGCTTTAAAAATAAGCATTTAGCATAAACATTAAGCATAAGCTTTAAGCAAAAGCATTAAGATAAGCTTTAAGCATTAAGCATAAGCTTTAATCATAAGCATTAAGCATAAGCATTTAAAATAAGCTTTAAAAATAAGCTTTTAAAATTAGCATGAAGAAAAAGCACTAAGCATAAGCATTAAGCATAAGCTATAAGCATAAGCATTGAGCATAAGCATTTAAAATAAGCATTTAAAGTAAGCATTAAGAAAAAGCATTAAGTATAAACATTTAAAATAATCATTTAGCATAAGCATTAAGCATAAGCTTTAAGCATAAGCATTAAGCATAACCTTTAGGCATAAGCATTAAGCATAAGCATTTAAAATAAGCATTAAGAAAAAGCATTAAGCATTAGCTTTAAAAAAAACATTAAGAAAAAGCATTAAGCATAAGCATTTAAAATAAGCTTTAAAAATAAGCATGAAGAAAAATCATTAAGCATAAGCATTTAAAATAAGCTTTAAAAATAAGCATTTAGCATTAGCATTAAGCATAAGCTTTAAGCATAAGCATTAAGCATAGGCATTAAGCAGCAAGCGTGATGTCTTAAGCATCAAGAATTAATAATTGAGCATTGAGCATTAAACATCAAGCATAGCATCCAACATAGAGCATAGCATCGAACATCGAGCATATCATAGAGGATCATGCATTATTAGCTTTTAATTTGTCAGTGGCGCCTCGGATTTCTTGTTTTATAATCTATATATATAAAGAAGGATGTTTGTATATATGAAATCGATGAACTCAGAAACTATTGGACCGATGATTATGAAAATTGGTATGTATATGTAGTTTTTTACGGAGAAGGTTTATATGGTATGCCCATTGATGTAACTCGCCACCAGGCTGCGCTGTCAAATATAGACTTCCGCCCCGTTCAACCGATTGTCATAAAAGTTGGTATGACCATGTATGTTTCCTCGAAGAAAACGAATATGCTATGTCCATTGATGTAACTCGCCACCAGGCGGCGCTGTCAAGTATCGACTTCCGCCCCGTTCAACCGATTGTCATAAAAGTTGGTATGACCATGTATGTTTCCTCGAAGAAAACGAATATGCTATGTCCATTGATGTAACTCGCCACCAGGCGGCGCTGTCAAATATCGACTTCCGCCCCGTTCAACCGATTGTCATAAAAATTGGTATGACCATGTATTTTTCCTCGAAGAAAACGAATATGCTATGCCCATTGATGTAACTCGCCACCAGGTAGCGCAGCGATGTATCGACTAATAAATAAACATTATCCAAAATTAAAAACAAATAACTTCACATCTGTCATCTGTCAATAAGCATAACATCATAACACAAATCAATAATATAAATAACTAATAGAAATTATTTAAGATAAGATGATAATATACAGAAAAAAGTGATTAGTTAATTTGATTATATGAAAGTGGTCAATAATATAATCTATTCTAATATTATAAAGCTGAAGAGTTTGTTTGTTTGAACGCAATAATCTCTGGAACTACTGGACCGAATTGAAAAATTCTTTTTGTGATGAATAGTCCGTTTATTGAAGAAGGCGATAAGATATATGTCATCTCGCTGTGACTTATAGAAGTCAAACAGCAATGAAAAATGCTGCAAAAACGGGAAAAGATTTCTTTTTTGAGAGCTTTCCTCGCGTGCGCTGAGGAAACACTAAAAACCGCGCGGACGGAGTCGCGGGCGACCCCTAGTATTTATATAAAATTTCAAATTTAATGTATCATCTCAAGTAACCCTCCGCTGAATCTAGCTGGCATAATTTTAGGCATTTACCTGATTTTATTTTACTTTATTCATAATAAAGGTCAATGTTGTTTATATTAAAGCAATAAATTATTTTTAGCACAAAAGGTAAATTTCCTTTTTTTTTTAAATAAGCTTTAACCATGAAGCATAAGCATAAGCATTAAGCATAAGCATTTGAAATAAGCATTAAACATTAAGCATAAGCATAAAGCATAAGCATTAAGCATAAACATTAAGCATAAGCATTTAAAATAAGCATTGAAAAGAATTAAGCTTTAATTATTTAGCTTTAAGCTTAAAGCATTAAGCTTTAAGCACTTACCTTTTATTATTAAACTTTAAGCATAAAGCATTGAGCTTTAAGCAGTAAGCATAAGCATTTAAAATAAGCATTTAAAATAAGCATTTAAAATAAGCATTTAAAATAAATATTTAAAATAAGCATTTAAATTAAGCATTAAGCATAAGCATAAAAAAAAGCTCATAAAATAAGCATTAGGAAAAAGCATTAAGCATAAGTATTAAGCATAAGCATTTAAAATAAGCTTTTAAAATAAGCATTAAGAAAAAGCATTAAGCATAAGCATTTAGAATAAGTTTTTAAAATAAGCATTTAGCATAAAAATTAAGCTTAAGCATTAAGCATAGGCATTTAGCGTAAGCATTAAGCATAAGGATTTAAAATAAGCATCAAGCAAAAGCTTTTTAAATAAGCTTTTAAAATAAGCATTAGGAAAAAGAATAAGCAAAAGCATTTAAAATAAGCTTTAAAAATAAGCATTTAGCATAAACATTAAGCATAAGCATTAAGCATAAGCATTAAGCATAAGCATTAAGCATAAGCATTAAGCATAAGCATTAAGCATAAGCATTAAGCATAAGCATTAAGCATAAGCATTAAGCATAAGCATTAAGCATAAGCATTAAGCATAAGCATTAAGCATAAGCATTAAGCATAAGCATTAAGCATAAGCATTAAGCATAAGCATAAAGCATAAGCTTTTAAAATAAGCATTAAGAAAAAGCATTAAGCATAAGCATTTAAAATAAGCATTAAGCATAAGCTTTTAAAATAAGCATTAAGAAAAAGCATTAAGCATAAGCATTGAAAGTAAGCATTTAGCATAAGCATTAAGCATAAGCATTAAGCATAAGCATTAAGCATAAGCATTAAGCATAAGCATTAAGCATAAGCATTAAGCATAAGCATTAAGCATAAGCATTAAGCATAAGCATAAGCATAAGCATAAGCATAAGCATAAGCATTAAGCATAAGCATTAAGCATAAGCATTAAGCATAAGCTTTAAGCAAAAGCATTAAGATAAGCTTTAAGCATTAAGCATAAGCTTTAATCATAAGCATTAAGCATAAGCATTTAAAATAAGCTTTAAAAATAAGCTTTTAAAATTAGCATTAAGAAAAAGCATTAAGCATAAGCACTTAGAATTAGCTTTCAAAATAAGCATGAAGAAAAAGCACTAAGCATAAGCATTAAGCATAAGCTATAAGCATAAGCATTGAGCATAAGCATTTAAAATAAGCATTTAAAGTAAGCATTAAGAAAAAGCATTAAGTATAAACATTTAAAATAATCATTTAGCATAAGCATTAAGCATAAGCTTTAAGCATAAGCATTAAGCATAACCTTTAGGCATAAGCATTAAGCATAAGCATTTAAAATAAGCATTTAAAATAAGCATTTAAATTAAGCATTAAGCATAAGCATAAAAAAAAGCTTATAAAATAAGCATTAAGAAAAAGCATTAAGCAAAAGCATTAAGCATTAGCATTTAAAATAAGCATTAAGCTAAAGCATTAAGCATAAGCATTAAGCATAAGCATTAAGCATAAGCATTAAGCATAAGCATTAAGCATAAGCATTAAGCATAAGCATTAAGCATAAGCATTAAGCATAAGCATTAAGCATAAGCATTAAGCATAAGCATTAAGCATAAGCATTAAGCATAAGCATTAAGCATAAGCATTAAGCATAAGCATTAAGCATAAGCATTAAGCATAAGCATTAAGCATAAGCATTAAGCATAAGCATTAAGCATAAGCATTAAGCATAAGCATTAAGCATAAGCATTTTAAAAATTAAATTTCCTTTTTTTTTAAATAAGCTTTAACCATGAAGCATAAGTATAAGCATTAAGCATAAGCATTTAAAATAAGCTTAAAACATTAAGCATAAGCATTAAGCATAAGCTTTAGGCATAAGCATAAAGCATAAGCATTTTAAATAAGCATTAGGAAAAAGCATTAAGCATAAGCATTTAAAATAAGCATGAAGAAAAAGCATTAAGCATAAGCATTAAAAAAAAGCTTTTTAAATAAGCTTTTAAAAAAAGCATTAAGCATAAGCATTAAAAATAAGCATTAAGAAAAAGCATTAAGCATAAGCATTTAATATAAGCATTTAGGATAAGCATTAAGCATAAGCATTATGCACAGGCATTAAGCATAAGCATTAACCATAAGCATTAAGCAGCAAGCCTCATGTCTGAAGCATCAAGAATTAATAATTGAGCATTGGGCATTGAACATAAAGCATAGCATCGAACATGGAGCATAGCATCAGACATCGAGCATATCATAGAGGATCATGCATATGTATTTGCTTTTAATTTGTCAGTGGCGCCTCGGATTTCTTTTTTATTAATATTTATCTAAAATTTTAAATTTAATGTATCATCTCAAGTAACCCTCCGCTGAAGCTAGCTGGCATAACTTTAGGCATTTACCTAATTTTATTTTACTTTATTCATAATTAAGGTCAATGTTGTTTATATTAAATCAATAAATTATTTTTACCACGAAATTATTTTAACCACAAAAGCTAAATTTCCTTTTTTTTTAAACTCAGCATTAAATTCGAAGCATTTAGCATTAAGCATAAAGCATAAGCATTTAAAATAAGCATTAAGCATTAAACATTTAGCATAAGCATAAAGCATAAGCATTAAAAATAAGCTTTTAAAATAAGCATTAAGAAAAATCATTAAGCATAAGCTTTTAAAATAAGCATTTAGCATAAAAATTAAGCTTAAGCATTAAGCTTAAGCATTAAGCATAGGCATTTAGCGTAAGCATTAAGCATAAGGATTTAAAATAAGCATCAAACAAAAGCTTTTAAAATAAGCATTAGGAAAAAGAATAAGCAAAAGCATTTAAAATAAGCTTTAAAAATAAGCATTTAGCATAAACATTAAGCATAAGCTTTAAGCAAAAGCATTAAGATAAGCTTTAAGCATTAAGCATAAGCTTTAATCATAAGCATTAAGCATAAGCATTTAAAATAAGCTTTAAAAATAAGCTTTTAAAATTAGCATTAAGAAAAAGCATTAAGCATAAGCACTTAGAATTAGCTTTCAAAATAAGCATGAAGAAAAAGCACTAAGCATAAGCATTAAGCATAAGCTATAAGCATAAGCATTGAGCATAAGCATTTAAAATAAGCATTTAAAGTAAGCATTAAGAAAAAGCATTAAGTATAAACATTTAAAATAATCATTTAGCATAAGCATTAAGCATAAGCTTTAAGCATAAGCATTAAGCATAACCTTTAGGCATAAGCATTAAGCATAAGCATTTAAAATAAGCATTAAGAAAAAGCATTAAGCATTAGCTTTAAAAAAAACATTAAGAAAAAGCATTAAGCATAAGCATTTAAAATAAGCTTTAAAAATAAGCATGAAGAAAAATCATTAAGCATAAGCATTTAAAATAAGCTTTAAAAATAAGCATTTAGCATTAGCATTAAGCATAAGCTTTAAGCATAAGCATTAAGCATAGGCATTAAGCAGCAAGCGTGATGTCTTAAGCATCAAGAATTAATAATTGAGCATTGAGCATTAAACATCAAGCATAGCATCCAACATAGAGCATAGCATCGAACATCGAGCATATCATAGAGGATCATGCATTATTAGCTTTTAATTTGTCAGTGGCGCCTCGGATTTCTTGTTTTATAATCTATATATATAAAGAAGGATGTTTGTATATATGAAATCGATGAACTCAGAAACTATTGGACCGATGATTATGAAAATTGGTATGTATATGTAGTTTTTTACGGAGAAGGTTTATATGGTATGCCCATTGATGTAACTCGCCACCAGGCTGCGCTGTCAAATATAGACTTCCGCCCCGTTCAACCGATTGTCATAAAAGTTGGTATGACCATGTATGTTTCCTCGAAGAAAACGAATATGCTATGTCCATTGATGTAACTCGCCACCAGGCGGCGCTGTCAAGTATCGACTTCCGCCCCGTTCAACCGATTGTCATAAAAGTTGGTATGACCATGTATGTTTCCTCGAAGAAAACGAATATGCTATGTCCATTGATGTAACTCGCCACCAGGCGGCGCTGTCAAATATCGACTTCCGCCCCGTTCAACCGATTGTCATAAAAATTGGTATGACCATGTATTTTTCCTCGAAGAAAACGAATATGCTATGCCCATTGATGTAACTCGCCACCAGGTAGCGCAGCGATGTATCGACTAATAAATAAACATTATCCAAAATTAAAAACAAATAACTTCACATCTGTCATCTGTCAATAAGCATAACATCATAACACAAATCAATAATATAAATAACTAATAGAAATTATTTAAGATAAGATGATAATATACAGAAAAAAGTGATTAGTTAATTTGATTATATGAAAGTGGTCAATAATATAATCTATTCTAATATTATAAAGCTGAAGAGTTTGTTTGTTTGAACGCAATAATCTCTGGAACTACTGGACCGAATTGAAAAATTCTTTTTGTGATGAATAGTCCGTTTATTGAAGAAGGCGATAAGATATATGTCATCTCGCTGTGACTTATAGAAGTCAAACAGCAATGAAAAATGCTGCAAAAACGGGAAAAGATTTCTTTTTTGAGAGCTTTCCTCGCGTGCGCTGAGGAAACACTAAAAACCGCGCGGACGGAGTCGCGGGCGACCCCTAGTATTTATATAAAATTTCAAATTTAATGTATCATCTCAAGTAACCCTCCGCTGAATCTAGCTGGCATAATTTTAGGCATTTACCTGATTTTATTTTACTTTATTCATAATAAAGGTCAATGTTGTTTATATTAAAGCAATAAATTATTTTTAGCACAAAAGGTAAATTTCCTTTTTTTTTTAAATAAGCTTTAACCATGAAGCATAAGCATAAGCATTAAGCATAAGCATTTGAAATAAGCATTAAACATTAAGCATAAGCATAAAGCATAAGCATTAAGCATAAACATTAAGCATAAGCATTTAAAATAAGCATTGAAAAGAATTAAGCTTTAATTATTTAGCTTTAAGCTTAAAGCATTAAGCTTTAAGCACTTACCTTTTATTATTAAACTTTAAGCATAAAGCATTGAGCTTTAAGCAGTAAGCATAAGCATTTAAAATAAGCATTTAAAATAAGCATTTAAAATAAGCATTTAAAATAAATATTTAAAATAAGCATTTAAATTAAGCATTAAGCATAAGCATAAAAAAAAGCTCATAAAATAAGCATTAGGAAAAAGCATTAAGCATAAGTATTAAGCATAAGCATTTAAAATAAGCTTTTAAAATAAGCATTAAGAAAAAGCATTAAGCATAAGCATTTAGAATAAGTTTTTAAAATAAGCATTTAGCATAAAAATTAAGCTTAAGCATTAAGCATAGGCATTTAGCGTAAGCATTAAGCATAAGGATTTAAAATAAGCATCAAGCAAAAGCTTTTTAAATAAGCTTTTAAAATAAGCATTAGGAAAAAGAATAAGCAAAAGCATTTAAAATAAGCTTTAAAAATAAGCATTTAGCATAAACATTAAGCATAAGCATTAAGCATAAGCATTAAGCATAAGCATTAAGCATAAGCATTAAGCATAAGCATTAAGCATAAGCATTAAGCATAAGCATTAAGCATAAGCATTAAGCATAAGCATTAAGCATAAGCATTAAGGATAAGCATTAAGCATAAGCATAAAGCATAAGCTTTTAAAATAAGCATTAAGAAAAAGCATTAAGCATAAGCATTTAAAATAAGCATTAAGCATAAGCTTTTAAAATAAGCATTAAGAAAAAGCATTAAGCATAAGCATTGAAAGTAAGCATTTAGCATAAGCATTAAGCATAAGCATTAAGCATAAGCATTAAGCATAAGCATTAAGCATAAGCATTAAGCATAAGCATTAAGCATAAGCATTAAGCATAAGCATTAAGCATAAGCATTAAGCATAAGCATTAAGCATAAGCATTAAGCATAAGCATTAAGCATAAGCATAAGCATAAGCATAAGCATAAGCATAAGCATAAGCATTAAGCATAAGCATTAAGCATAAGCATTAAGCATAAGCATTAAGCATAAGCATTAAGCATAAGCATTAAGCATAAGCATTAAGCATAAGCATTAAGCATAAGCATTAAGCATAAGCATTAGGCATAAGCATTAGGCATAAGCATTAAGCATAAGCATTAAGCATTAAGCATAAGCATTAAGCATAAGCTTTAAGCATAAGCATTAAGCATAGGCATTAAGAAGCAAGACTCATGTCTTAAGCATCAAGGATTAATAATTGAGCATTGAGCATTGAACATCAAGCATAGCATCCAACATAGAGCATAGAATCGAACATCAAGCATATCATAGAGGATCATGCATATGTATTCGCTTTTAATTTGTCAGTGGCGTCTCGGAGTTCTTGTTTTATAATATTTATATAAAATTTCAAGTTTAATGTATCATCTCAAGTAACCCTCCGCTGAATCTAGCTGGCATAATTTTAGACATTTACCTAATTTTATTTTACTTTATTCATAATAAAGGTCAATGTTGTTTATATTAAATCAATAAATTATTTTTACCACGAAATTATTTTAACCACAAAAGCTAAATTTCCTTTTTTTTTTAAAGTAAGCATTACATATGAAGCATTTAGCATTAAGCAAAAGCATTAACATTAAGGATAAGCATAAGTAGAAAGCATTTAGCATAAGCATTAAGCATAAGCATTAAGCATAGGCATTAATCATAGGCATTAAGCAGCAAGCATCATGTCTAAAGCATCAAGAATTAATAATTGAGAATTGAGCATTGAACATCAAGCATAGTATCCAACATGGAGCATAGCATCGAACATCGAGCATATCATAGAGGATCATGCATATGTATTCGCTTTTAATTTGTCAGTGGCGCCTCGGATTTCTTGTTTTATAATATTTATATAAAATTTCAAATTTTATGTATCATCTCAAGTAACCCTCCGCTGAATCTAACTGGAATAGTTTTAGGCATTTACTTGATTTTATTTTACTTTATTCATAATAAAGGTCAATGTTGTTTATATTAAATCAATAAATTATATTTACCACGAAATTATTTTTACCACAAAAGCTAAATTTCCTTTTTTTTAAACTAAGCATTAAATATGAAGCATTTAGCATTAAGCATAAGCATTAGGCATAAGCATTTTAAATAAGCTTTAAAAAAAGGCATGAAGAAAAAGCACTAAGCATAAGCATTAAGCATAAGCTATAAGCATAAGCATTAAGCATAAGCATAAAAAAAAGCTTATAAAATAAGCATTAAGAAAAAGCATTAAGCAAAAGCATTAAGCATTAGCATTTAAAATAAGCATTTAAAATAAGCATTATAAATAAGCATGAAGAAAAAGCATTAAGCATAAGCATTTAAAATAAGCTTTAAAAATAAGCATTTAGCATAAGCATTAAGCATAAGCATTTTAAAAAAGCTTTTAGAATAAGCATTTAGCATAAGCATTAAGCATAAGCATTAAGAATAAGCATTAAGCATAAGCATTAAGCATAAGCATTAAGCATAAGCATTAAGCATAAGCATTAGGCACAGGCATTAAGCATAAGCATTAACCATAAGCATTTAGCAGCAAGCCTCATGTCTGAAGCATCAAGAATTAATAATTGAGCATTGGGCATTGAACATAAAGCATAGCATCCAACATGGAGCATAGCATCGGACATCGAGCATATCATAAAGGATCATGCATATGTATTTGCTTTTAATTTGTCAGTGGCGCCTCGGATTTCTTGTTTTATAATATTTATCTAAAATTTCAAATTTAATGTAAAATCTCAAGTAACCCTCCGCTGAATCTAGCTGGCATAATTTTATACATTTACCTAATTTTATTTTACTTTATTCATAATAAAGGTCAATGTTGTTTATATTAAACCAATAAATTATTTTTATCACGAATTTTTTTTACCACGAAAACTAAATTTCCTTTTTTTTTAAACTAAGCATTAAACATGAAGCATTTAGCATTAAGCAAAAGCATAAAGGATAAGCATACGTAGAAAGCATAAGCATTTAAAATAAGCTTTTAAAATAAGCATTTAGAAAAAGCATTAAGCAGAAGCATTAAAAATAAGCTTTTAAAATAAGCATTAAGAAAAATCATTCAGCATAAGCTTTTAAAATAAGCATTTAGCATAAAAATTAAGCTTAAGCATTAAGCTTAAGCATTAAGCATAGGCATTTAGCGTAAGCATTAAGCATAAGGATTTAAAATAAGCATCAAGCAAAAGCTTTTAAAATAAGCTTTTAAAATAAGCATTAGGAAAAAGAACAAGCAAAAGCATTTAAAATAAGCTTTAAAAATAAGCATTTAGCATAAACATTAAGCATAAGCTTTAAGCAAAAGCATTAAGCATAAGCTTTAAGCATTAAGCATAAGCTTTAAGCATAAGCATTAAGCATAAGCATTTAAAATAAGCTTTAAAAATAAGCTTTTAAAATAAGCATTAAGAAAAAGCATTAAGCATAAGCACTTAGAATTAGCTTTCAAAATAAGCATGAAGAAAAAGCACTAAGCATAAGCATTAAGCATAAGCATTTAAAATAAGCATTTAAAGTAAGCATTAAGAAAAAGCATTAAGTATAAGCATTTAAAATAATCATTTAGCATAAGCATTAAGCATAAGCTTTAAGCATAAGCATTAAGCATAAGCTTTAGGCATAAGCATTAAGCATAAGCATTTAAAATAAGCTTTTAAAATAAGCATTAAGAAAAAGCATTAAGCATAAGCATTTAAAAAAGCTTTTAAAATAAGCATTCAGCATAAGCATTAAGCATAAGCATTTAAAATAAACATTAAGCATTTAACATGTAGCATAAGCATAAAGCATAAGAATTAAAAATAAGCTTTTAAAATAAGCTTTTAAAGTAAGCATTTAGCATAAGCATTAAGCTTAAGCACTAAGCATAGGCATTTAGCGTAAGCATTAAGCATAAGGATTTAAAATAAGCATTAAGCATAAGCTTTTAAAATAAGCTTTAAGAAAAAGCATTAAGCATAAGCATTTAAAATAAGCTTTAAAAATAAGCATTTAGCATAAGCATCAAGCATAAGCTTTAAGCATAAGCATTAAGCATAAGTATTAAGCATAAGCATTTAAAATAAGCTTTTAAAATTTGCTTTTAAAATAAGCATTAAGAAAAAGCATTAAGCATAAGCATTTAGAATAATCTTTTAAAATAAGCATTTAGCATAAAAATTAAGCTTAAGCATTAAGCAAAGGCATTTAGCGTAAGCATTAAGCATAAGGATTTAAAATAAGCATCAAGCAAAAGCTTTTAAAATAAGCTTTTAAAATAAGCATTAGGAAAAAGAATAAGCAAAAGCATTTAAAATAAGCTTTAAAAATAAGCATTTAGCATAAACATTAAGCATAAGCATTAAGCATAAGCATTAAGCATAAGCATTAAGCATAAGCATTAAGCATAAGCATTAAGCATAAGCATTAAGCATAAGCATTAAGCATAAGCATTAAGCATAAGCATAAAGCATAAGCTTTTAAAATAAGCATTAAGAAAAAGCATTAAGAATAAGCATTTAAAATAAGCATTAAGCATAAGCTTTTAAAATAAGCATTAAGAAAAAGCATTAAGCATAAGCATTGAAAGTAAGCATTTAGCATAAGCATTAAGCATAAGCATTAAACATAAGCATTAAGCATAAGCATTAAGCATAAGCATTAAGCATAAGCATTAAGCATAAGCATTAAGCATAAGCATTAAGCATAAGCATTAAGCATAAGCATAAGCATAAGCATAAGCATAAGCATAAGCATTAAGCATAAGCATTAAGCATAAGCATTAAGCATAAGCATTAAGCATAAGCAAAAGCATTAAGCATAAGCATTAAGCATAAGCATTAAGCATAAGCATTAAGCATAAGCATTAAGCATAAGCATTAAGCATAAGCATTAGGCATAAGCATTAAGCATAAGCATTAAGCATAAGCATTAAGCATAAGCTTTAAGCATAAGCATTAAGCATAGGCATTAAGAAGCAAGACTCATGTCTTAAGCATCAAGGATTAATAATTGAGCATTGAGCATTGAACATCAAGCATAGCATCCAACATAGAGCATAGAATCGAACATCGAGCATATCATAGAGGATCATGCATATGTATTCGCTTTTAATTTGTCAGTGGCGTCTCGGAGTTCTTGTTTTATAATATTTATATAAAATTTCAAGTTTAATGTATCATCTTAAGTAACCCTCCGCTGAATCTAGCTGGCATAATTTTAGACATTTACCTAATTTTATTTTACTTTATTCATAATAAAGGTCAATGTTGTTTATATTAAATCAATAAATTATTTTTACCACGAAATTATTTTAACCACAAAAGCTAAATTTCCTTTTTTTTTTAAAGTAAGCATTACATATGAAGCATTTAGCATTAAGCAAAAGCATTAACATTAAGGATAAGCATAAGTAGAAAGCATTTAGCATAAGCATTAAGCATAAGCATTAAGCATAGGCATTAATCATAGGCATTAAGCAGCAAGCATCATGTCTAAAGCATCAAGAATTAATAATTGAGAATTGAGCATTGAACATCAAGCATAGTATCCAACATGGAGCATAGCATCGAACATCGAGCATATCATAGAGGATCATGCATATGTATTCGCTTTTAATTTGTCAGTGGCGCCTCGGATTTCTTGTTTTATAATATTTATATAAAATTTCAAATTTTATGTATCATCTCAAGTAACCCTCCGCTGAATCTAACTGGAATAATTTTAGGCATTTACTTGATTTTATTTTACTTTATTCATAATAAAGGTCAATGTTGTTTATATTAAATCAATAAATTATATTTACCACGAAATTATTTTTACCACAAAAGCTAAATTTCCTTTTTTTTAAACTAAGCATTAAATATGAAGCATTTAGCATTAAGCATAAGCATTAGGCATAAGCATTTTAAATAAGCTTTAAAAAAAGGCATGAAGAAAAAGCACTAAGCATAAGCATTAAGCATAAGCTATAAGCATAAGTATTGAGCATAAGCATTTAAAAAAAGCATTTAAAATAAGCATTTAAAGAAAGCATTAAGTATAAGCATTTAAAATAATCATTTAGCATAAGCATTAAGTATAAGCATTAGGCACAGGCATTAAGCATAAGCATTAAGCATAAGCATTAAGCAGCAAGCCTCATGTCTGAAGCATCAAGAATTAATAATTGAGCATTGGGCATTGAACATAAAGCATAGCATCCAACATGGAGCATAGCATCGGACATCGAGCATATCATAGAGGATCATGCATATGTATTCGCTTTTAATTTGTCAGTGGCGCCTCGGATTTCTTGTTTTATAATATTTATATCAAATTTCAAATTTAATTTAAAATCTCAAGTAACCCTCCGCTGAATCTAGCTGGCATAATTTTAGGCATTTACCTAATTTTATTTTACTTTATTCATAATAAAGGTCAATGTTGTTTATATTCAATCAATAAATTATTTTTACCACTAATTTATTTTTACCACAAAAGCTAAATTTCCTTTTTTTTAAACTACGCATTAAACATAAAGCATTTAGCATTAAGAAAAAGCATTAAGGATAAGTATAAGTGGAAAGCATAAGCATTAAGCATTAAGCATAAGCATTAAGCCTCATGTCTCAAGAATCAAGAATTGAGTATCGAGCATCGAACATCAAGCATAACATCCATCATCGAGCATAGTACCAAACATCGAGCAAATCATCGAGGATCATGCATGTGTATTCGCTTTTCATTTGTCAGTGGCGCCTCGGATTTCTTAAAGCATAAGCATTAAGCATAAACATTAAGCATAAAGCATTGAGCTTTAAGCAGTAAGCATAAGCATTTAAAATAAGCATTTAAAATAAATATTTAAAATAAGCATTTAAATTAAGCATTAAGCATAAGCATAAAAAAAGCTAACAAAATAAACATTAGGAAAAAGCAATAAGCAAAAGCATTAAGCTTAAGCATTTAAAATAAGCATTTAAATTAAGCATTAAGCATAAGCATAAAAAAAAGCTTATAAAATAAGCAATAAGAAAAAGCATTAAGCAAAAGCATTAAGCATTAGCATTTAAAATAAGCATTAAGCTAAAGCATTAAGCATAAGCATTAAGCATAAGCATTAAGCATAAGCATTAAGCATAAGCATTAAGCATAAGCATTAAGCATAAGCATTAAGCATAAGCATTAAGCATAAGCATTAAGCATAAGCATTAAGCATAAGCATTTTAAAAATTAAATTTCCTTTTTTTTTAAATAAGCTTTAACCATGAAGCATAAGTATAAGCATTAAGCATAAGCATTTAAAATAAGCTTTAAACATTAAGCATAAGCATTAAGCATAAGCTTTAGGCATAAGCATAAAGCATAAGCATTTTAAATAAGCATTAGGAAAAAGCATTAAGCATAAGCATTTAAAATAAGCATGAAGAAAAAGCATTAAGCATAAGCATTAAAAAAAAGCTTTTTAAATAAGCTTTTAAAAAAAGCATTAAGCATAAGCATTAAAAATAAGCATTAAGAAAAAGCATTAAGCATAAGCATTTAATATAAGCATTTAGGATAAGCATTAAGCATAAGCATTATGCACAGGCATTAAGCATAAGCATTAACCATAAGCATTAAGCAGCAAGCCTCATGTCTGAAGCATCAAGAATTAATAATTGAGCATTGGGCATTGAACATAAAGCATAGCATCGAACATGGAGCATAGCATCAGACATCGAGCATATCATAGAGGATCATGCATATGTATTTGCTTTTAATTTGTCAGTGGCGCCTCGGATTTCTTTTTTATTAATATTTATCTAAAATTTCAAATTTAATGTATCATCTCAAGTAACCCTCCGCTGAAGCTAGCTGGCATAACTTTAGGCATTTACCTAATTTTATTTTACTTTATTCATAATTAAGGTCAATGTTGTTTATATTAAATCAATAAATTATTTTTACCACGAAATTATTTTAACCACAAAAGCTAAATTTCCTTTTTTTTTAAACTCAGCATTAAATTCGAAGCATTTAGCATTAAGCATAAAGCATAAGCATTTAAAATAAGCATTAAACATTAAACATTTAGCATAAGCATAAAGCATAAGCATTAAAAATAAGCTTTTAAAATAAGCATTAAGAAAAATCATTAAGCATAAGCTTTTAAAATAAGCATTTAGCATAAAAATTAAGCTTAAGCATTAAGCTTAAGCATTAAGCATAGGCATTTAGCGTAAGCATTAAGCATAAGGATTTAAAATAAGCATCAAACAAAAGCTTTTAAAATAAGCATTAGGAAAAAGAATAAGCAAAAGCATTTAAAATAAGCTTTAAAAATAAGCATTTAGCATAAACATTAAGCATAAGCTTTAAGCAAAAGCATTAAAATAAGCTTTAAGCATTAAGCATAAGCTTTAAGCATAAGCATTAAGCATAAGCATTTAAAATAAGCTTTAAAAATAAGCTTTTAAAATTAGCATTAAGAAAAAGCATTAAGCATAAGCACTTAGAATTAGCTTTCAAAATAAGCATGAAGAAAAAGCACTAAGCATAAGCATTAAGCATAAGCTATAAGCATAAGCATTGAGCATAAGCATTTAAAATAAGCATTTAAAGTAAGCATTAAGAAAAAGCATTAAGTATAAACATTTAAAATAATCATTTAGCATAAGCATTAAGCATAAGCTTTAAGCATAAGCATTAAGCATAACCTTTAGGCATAAGCATTAAGCATAAGCATTTAAAATAAGCATTAAGAAAAAGCATTAAGCATTAGCTTTAAAAAAAACATTAAGAAAAAGCATTAAGCATAAGCATTTAAAATAAGCTTTAAAAATAAGCATGAAGAAAAATCATTAAGCATAAGCATTTAAAATAAGCTTTAAAAATAAGCATTTAGCATTAGCATTAAGCATAAGCTTTAAGCATAAGCATTAAGCATAGGCATTAAGCAGCAAGCGTGATGTCTTAAGCATCAAGAATTAATAATTGAGCATTGAGCATTAAACATCAAGCATAGCATCCAACATAGAGCATAGCATCGAACATCGAGCATATCATAGAGGATCATGCATTATTAGCTTTTAATTTGTCAGTGGCGCCTCGGATTTCTTGTTTTATAATCTATATATATAAAGAAGGATGTTTGTATATATGAAATCGATGAACTCAGAAACTATTGGACCGATGATTATGAAAATTGGTATGTATATGTAGTTTTTTACGGAGAAGGTTTATATGGTATGCCCATTGATGTAACTCGCCACCAGGCTGCGCTGTCAAATATAGACTTCCGCCCCGTTCAACCGATTGTCATAAAAGTTGGTATGACCATGTATGTTTCCTCGAAGAAAACGAATATGCTATGTCCATTGATGTAACTCGCCACCAGGCGGCGCTGTCAAGTATCGACTTCCGCCCCGTTCAACCGATTGTCATAAAAGTTGGTATGACCATGTATGTTTCCTCGAAGAAAACGAATATGCTATGTCCATTGATGTAACTCGCCACCAGGCGGCGCTGTCAAATATCGACTTCCGCCCCGTTCAACCGATTGTCATAAAAATTGGTATGACCATGTATTTTTCCTCGAAGAAAACGAATATGCTATGCCCATTGATGTAACTCGCCACCAGGTAGCGCAGCGATGTATCGACTAATAAATAAACATTATCCAAAATTAAAAACAAATAACTTCACATCTGTCATCTGTCAATAAGCATAACATCATAACACAAATCAATAATATAAATAACTAATAGAAATTATTTAAGATAAGATGATAATATACAGAAAAAAGTGATTAGTTAATTTGATTATATGAAAGTGGTCAATAATATAATCTATTCTAATATTATAAAGCTGAAGAGTTTGTTTGTTTGAACGCAATAATCTCTGGAACTACTGGACCGAATTGAAAAATTCTTTTTGTGATGAATAGTCCGTTTATTGAAGAAGGCGATAAGATATATGTCATCTCGCTGTGACTTATAGAAGTCAAACAGCAATGAAAAATGCTGCAAAAACGGGAAAAGATTTCTTTTTTGAGAGCTTTCCTCGCGTGCGCTGAGGAAACACTAAAAACCGCGCGGACGGAGTCGCGGGCGACCCCTAGTATTTATATAAAATTTCAAATTTAATGTATCATCTCAAGTAACCCTCCGCTGAATCTAGCTGGCATAATTTTAGGCATTTACCTGATTTTATTTTACTTTATTCATAATAAAGGTCAATGTTGTTTATATTAAAGCAATAAATTATATTTACCACCAAATTATTTTTACCACAAAAGCTAAATTTCCTTTTTTTTAAACTAAGCATTAAATATGAAGCAATTAGCATTAAGCAAAAGCATTAACATTAAGGATAAGCATAAGTAGAAAGCATAAGCATTAAGCATTAAGCATAAGCATTAAGCCTCATGTCTCAAGAATCAAGAATTGAGTATCGAGCATCGAACATCAAGCATAACATCCAACATCAAGCATAACATCCAACATCAAGCATAGTACCAAACATCGAGCATATCATAGAGGATCATGCATATGTATTCGCTTTTAATTTGTCAGTGGCGTCTCGGAGTTCTTTTTTTATAATATTTATATTAAATTTCAAATTTAATGTATCATCTCAAGTAACCCTCCGCTGAATCTAGCTGGCATAATTATTGGCATTTACCTTATTTTATTTTACTTTATTTATAATAAAGGTCAATGTTGTTAATATTAACTCAATAAATTATTTTTAGCACAAAAGGTAAATTTCCTTTTTTTTTTAAATAAGCTTTAACCATGAAGCATAAGCATAAGCATTAAGCATAAGCATTTGAAATAAGCATTAAACATTAAGCATAAGCATAAAGCATAAGCATTAAGCATAAACATTAAGCATAAGCATTTAAAATAAGCATTGAAAAGAATTAAGCTTTAATTATTTAGCTTTAAGCTTAAAGCATTAAGCTTTAAGCACTTACCTTTTATTATTAAACTTTAAGCATAAAGCATTGAGCTTTAAGCAGTAAGCATAAGCATTTAAAATAAGCATTTAAAATAAGCATTTAAAATAAATATTTAAAATAAGCATTTAAATTAAGCATTAAGCATAAGCATAAAAAAAAGCTCATAAAATAAGCATTAGGAAAAAGCATTAAGCAAAAGCATTAAGCATAAGCATTTAAAATAAGCGTTTTAAATAAGCATTTAAAATAAGCATTTAAATTAAGCATTAAGCATAAGCATAAAAAAAGCTTATAAAATAAGCATTAAGAAAAAGCATTAAGCAAAAGCATTAAGCATTAGCATTTAAAATAAGCATTTAAAATAAGCATTATAAATAAGCATGAAGAAAAAGCATTAAGCATAAGCATTTAAAATAAGCTTTAAAAATAAGCATTTAGCATAAGCATTAAGCATAAGCATTTTAAAAAAGCTTTTAGAATAAGCATTTAGCATAAGCATTAAGCATAAGCATTAAGAATAAGCATTAAGCATAAGCATTAAGCATAAGCATTAAGCATAAGCATTAAGCATAAGCATTAAGCATAAGCATTAAGCATAAGCATTAAGCATAAGCTTAAAGCATAAGCATTAAGTATAAGCAATTAAAATTAGCTTTCAAAATAAGCATGAAGAAAAAGCACTAAGCATAAGCATTAAGCATAAGCTATAAGCATAAGCATTGAGCATAAGCATTTAAAATAAGCATTTAAAGTAAGCATTAAGAAAAAGCATTAAGTATAAACATTTAAAATAATCATTTAGCATAAGCATTAAGCATAAGCTTTAAGCATAAGCATTAAGCATAACCTTTAGGCATAAGCATTAAGCATAAGCATTTAAAATAAGCATTTAAAATAAGCATTTAAAATAAGAATTTAAATTAAGCATTAAGCATAAGCATAAAAAAAAGCTTATAAAATAAGCATTAAGAAAAAGCATTAAGCAAAAGCATTAAGCATTAGCATTTAAAATAAGCATTAAGCATAAGCATTAAGCATAAGCATTAAGCATAAGCATTAAGCATAAGCATTAAGCATAAGCATTAAGCATAAGCATTAAGCATAAGCATTAAGCATAAGCATTAAGCATAAGCATTAAGCATAAGCATTAAGCATAAGCATTAAGCATAAGCATTAAGCATAAGCATTAAGCATAAGCATTAAGCATAAGCATTAAGCATAAGCATTAAGCATAAGCATTAAGCATAAGCATTTTAAAAATTAAATTTCCTTTTTTTTTAAATAAGCTTTAACCATGAAGCATAAGTATAAGCATTAAGCATAAGCATTTAAAATAAGCTTAAAACATTAAGCATAAGCATTAAGCATAAGCTTTAGGCATAAGCATAAAGCATAAGCATTTTAAATAAGCATTAGGAAAAAGCATTAAGCATAAGCATTTAAAATAAGCATGAAGAAAAAGCATTAAGCATAAGCATTAAAAAAAAGCTTTTTAAATAAGCTTTTAAAAAAAGCATTAAGCATAAGCATTAAAAATAAGCATTAAGAAAAAGCATTAAGCATAAGCATTTAATATAAGCATTTAGGATAAGCATTAAGCATAAGCATTATGCACAGGCATTAAGCATAAGCATTAACCATAAGCATTAAGCAGCAAGCCTCATGTCTGAAGCATCAAGAATTAATAATTGAGCATTGGGCATTGAACATAAAGCATAGCATCGAACATGGAGCATAGCATCAGACATCGAGCATATCATAGAGGATCATGCATATGTATTTGCTTTTAATTTGTCAGTGGCGCCTCGGATTTCTTTTTTATTAATATTTATCTAAAATTTTAAATTTAATGTATCATCTCAAGTAACCCTCCGCTGAAGCTAGCTGGCATAACTTTAGGCATTTACCTAATTTTATTTTACTTTATTCATAATTAAGGTCAATGTTGTTTATATTAAATCAATAAATTATTTTTACCACGAAATTATTTTAACCACAAAAGCTAAATTTCCTTTTTTTTTAAACTCAGCATTAAATTCGAAGCATTTAGCATTAAGCATAAAGCATAAGCATTTAAAATAAGCATTAAGCATTAAACATTTAGCATAAGCATAAAGCATAAGCATTAAAAATAAGCTTTTAAAATAAGCATTAAGAAAAATCATTAAGCATAAGCTTTTAAAATAAGCATTTAGCATAAAAATTAAGCTTAAGCATTAAGCTTAAGCATTAAGCATAGGCATTGAGCATAAGCATTTAAAATAAGCATTTAAAGTAAGCATTAAGAAAAAGCATTAAGTATAAACATTTAAAATAATCATTTAGCATAAGCATTAAGCATAAGCTTTAAGCATAAGCATTAAGCATAACCTTTAGGCATAAGCATTAAGCATAAGCATTTAAAATAAGCATTAAGAAAAAGCATTAAGCATTAGCTTTAAAAAAAACATTAAGAAAAAGCATTAAGCATAAGCATTTAAAATAAGCTTTAAAAATAAGCATGAAGAAAAATCATTAAGCATAAGCATTTAAAATAAGCTTTAAAAATAAGCATTTAGCATTAGCATTAAGCATAAGCTTTAAGCATAAGCATTAAGCATAGGCATTAAGCAGCAAGCGTGATGTCTTAAGCATCAAGAATTAATAATTGAGCATTGAGCATTAAACATCAAGCATAGCATCCAACATAGAGCATAGCATCGAACATCGAGCATATCATAGAGGATCATGCATTTAATTTGTCAGTGGCGCCTCGGATTTCTTGTTTTATAATCTATATATATAAAGAAGGATGTTTGTATATATGAAATCGATGAACTCAGAAACTATTGGACCGATGATTATGAAAATTGGTATGTATATGTAGTTTTTTACGGAGAAGGTTTATATGGTATGCCCATTGATGTAACTCGCCACCAGGCTGCGCTGTCAAATATAGACTTCCGCCCCGTTCAACCGATTGTCATAAAAGTTGGTATGACCATGTATGTTTCCTCGAAGAAAACGAATATGCTATGTCCATTGATGTAACTCGCCACCAGGCGGCGCTGTCAAGTATCGACTTCCGCCCCGTTCAACCGATTGTCATAAAAGTTGGTATGACCATGTATGTTTCCTCGAAGAAAACGAATATGCTATGTCCATTGATGTAACTCGCCACCAGGCGGCGCTGTCAAATATCGACTTCCGCCCCGTTCAACCGATTGTCATAAAAATTGGTATGACCATGTATTTTTCCTCGAAGAAAACGAATATGCTATGCCCATTGATGTAACTCGCCACCAGGTAGCGCAGCGATGTATCGACTAATAAATAAACATTATCCAAAATTAAAAACAAATAACTTCACATCTGTCATCTGTCAATAAGCATAACATCATAACACAAATCAATAATATAAATAACTAATAGAAATTATTTAAGATAAGATGATTATATACAGAAAAAAGTGATTAGTTAATTTGATTATATGAAAGTGGTCAATAATATAATCTATTCTAATATTATAAAGCTGAAGAGTTTGTTTGTTTGAACGCAATAATCTCTGGAACTACTGGCCCGAATTGAAAAATTCTTTTTGTGATGAATAGTCCGTTTATTGAAGAAGGCGATAAGATATATGTCATCTCGCTGTGACTTATAGAAGTCAAACAGCAATGAAAAATGCTGCAAAAACGGGAAAAGATTTCTTTTTTGAGAGCTTTCCTCGCGTGCGCTGAGGAAACACTAAAAACCGCGCGGACGGAGTCGCGGGCGACCCCTAGTATTTATATAAAATTTCAAATTTAATGTATCATCTCAAGTAACCCTCCGCTGAATCTAGCTGGCATAATTTTAGGCATTTACCTGATTTTATTTTACTTTATTCATAATAAAGGTCAATGTTGTTTATATTAAAGCAATAAATTATATTTACCACCAAATTATTTTTACCACAAAAGCTAAATTTCCTTTTTTTTAAACTAAGCATTAAATATGAAGCAATTAGCATTAAGCAAAAGCATTAACATTAAGGATAAGCATAAGTAGAAAGCATAAGCATTAAGCATTAAGCATAAGCATTAAGCCTCATGTCTCAAGAATCAAGAATTGAGTATCGAGCATCGAACATCAAGCATAACATCCAACATCAAGCATAACATCCAACATCAAGCATAGTACCAAACATCGAGCATATCATAGAGGATCATGCATATGTATTCGCTTTTAATTTGTCAGTGGCGTCTCGGAGTTCTTTTTTTATAATATTTATATTAAATTTCAAATTTAATGTATCATCTCAAGTAACCCTCCGCTGAATCTAGCTGGCATAATTATTGGCATTTACCTTATTTTATTTTACTTTATTTATAATAAAGGTCAATGTTGTTAATATTAACTCAATAAATTATTTTTAGCACAAAAGGTAAATTTCCTTTTTTTTTTAAATAAGCTTTAACCATGAAGCATAAGCATAAGCATTAAGCATAAGCATTTGAAATAAGCATTAAACATTAAGCATAAGCATAAAGCATAAGCATTAAGCATAAACATTAAGCATAAGCATTTAAAATAAGCATTGAAAAGAATTAAGCTTTAATTATTTAGCTTTAAGCTTAAAGCATTAAGCTTTAAGCACTTACCTTTTATTATTAAACTTTAAGCATAAAGCATTGAGCTTTAAGCAGTAAGCATAAGCATTTAAAATAAGCATTTAAAATAAGCATTTAAAATAAATATTTAAAATAAGCATTTAAATTAAGCATTAAGCATAAGCATAAAAAAAAGCTCATAAAATAAGCATTAGGAAAAAGCATTAAGCAAAAGCATTAAGCATAAGCATTTAAAATAAGCGTTTTAAATAAGCATTTAAAATAAGCATTTAAATTAAGCATTAAGCATAAGCATAAAAAAAAGCTTATAAAATAAGCATTAAGAAAAAGCATTAAGCAAAAGCATTAAGCATTAGCATTTAAAATAAGCATTTAAAATAAGCATTATAAATAAGCATGAAGAAAAAGCATTAAGCATAAGCATTTAAAATAAGCTTTAAAAATAAGCATTTAGCATAAGCATTAAGCATAAGCATTTTAAAAAAGCTTTTAGAATAAGCATTTAGCATAAGCATTAAGCATAAGCATTAAGAATAAGAATTAAGCATAAGCATTAAGCATAAGCATTAAGCATAAGCATTAAGCATAAGCATTAAGCATAAGCATTAAGCATAAGCATTAAGCATAAGCTTAAAGCATAAGCATTAAGTATAAGCAATTAAAATAAGCATTTAAAAAGAGCATTTAAAATAAGCATTTAAAATAAGCATTAAGAAAAAGCATTGAGCATAAGCATTTAAAATAAGCATTCAGGATAAGCATTAAGCATAAGCATTAGGCACAGGCATTAAGCATAAGCATTAACCATAAGCATTTAGCAGCAAGCCTCATGTCTGAAGCATCAAGAATTAATAATTGAGCATTGGGCATTGAACATAAAGCATAGCATCCAACATGGAGCATAGCATCGGACATCGAGCATATCATAGAGGATCATGCATATGTATTTGCTTTTAATTTGTCAGTGGCGCCTCGGATTTCTTTTTTATTAATATTTATCTAAAATTTCAAATTTAATGTATCATCTCAAGTAACCCTCCGCTGAAGCTAGCTGGCATAACTTTAGGCATTTACCTAATTTTATTTTACTTTATTCATAATTAAGGTCAATGTTGTTTATATTAAATCAATAAATTATTTTTACCACGAAATTATTTTAACCACAAAAGCTAAATTTCCTTTTTTTTTAAACTCAGCATTAAATTCGAAGCATTTAGCATTAAGCATAAAGCATAAGCATTTAAAATAAGCATTAAACATTAAACATTTAGCATAAGCATAAAGCATAAGCATTAAAAATAAGCTTTTAAAATAAGCATTAAGAAAAATCATTAAGCATAAGCTTTTAAAATAAGCATTTAGCATAAAAATTAAGCTTAAGCATTAAGCTTAAGCATTAAGCATAGGCATTTAGCGTAAGCATTAAGCATAAGGATTTAAAATAAGCATCAAACAAAAGCTTTTAAAATAAGCATTAGGAAAAAGAATAAGCAAAAGCATTTAAAATAAGCTTTAAAAATAAGCATTTAGCATAAACATTAAGCATAAGCTTTAAGCAAAAGCATTAAAATAAGCTTTAAGCATTAAGCATAAGCTTTAAGCATAAGCATTAAGCATAAGCATTTAAAATAAGCTTTAAAAATAAGCTTTTAAAATTAGCATTAAGAAAAAGCATTAAGCATAAGCACTTAGAATTAGCTTTCAAAATAAGCATGAAGAAAAAGCACTAAGCATAAGCATTAAGCATAAGCTATAAGCATAAGCATTGAGCATAAGCATTTAAAATAAGCATTTAAAGTAAGCATTAAGAAAAAGCATTAAGTATAAACATTTAAAATAATCATTTAGCATAAGCATTAAGCATAAGCTTTAAGCATAAGCATTAAGCATAACCTTTAGGCATAAGCATTAAGCATAAGCATTTAAAATAAGCATTAAGAAAAAGCATTAAGCATTAGCTTTAAAAAAAACATTAAGAAAAAGCATTAAGCATAAGCATTTAAAATAAGCTTTAAAAATAAGCATGAAGAAAAATCATTAAGCATAAGCATTTAAAATAAGCTTTAAAAATAAGCATTTAGCATTAGCATTAAGCATAAGCTTTAAGCATAAGCATTAAGCATAGGCATTAAGCAGCAAGCGTGATGTCTTAAGCATCAAGAATTAATAATTGAGCATTGAGCATTAAACATCAAGCATAGCATCCAACATAGAGCATAGCATCGAACATCGAGCATATCATAGAGGATCATGCATTTAATTTGTCAGTGGCGCCTCGGATTTCTTGTTTTATAATCTATATATATAAAGAAGGATGTTTGTATATATGAAATCGATGAACTCAGAAACTATTGGACCGATGATTATGAAAATTGGTATGTATATGTAGTTTTTTACGGAGAAGGTTTATATGGTATGCCCATTGATGTAACTCGCCACCAGGCTGCGCTGTCAAATATAGACTTCCGCCCCGTTCAACCGATTGTCATAAAAGTTGGTATGACCATGTATGTTTCCTCGAAGAAAACGAATATGCTATGTCCATTGATGTAACTCGCCACCAGGCGGCGCTGTCAAGTATCGACTTCCGCCCCGTTCAACCGATTGTCATAAAAGTTGGTATGACCATGTATGTTTCCTCGAAGAAAACGAATATGCTATGTCCATTGATGTAACTCGCCACCAGGCGGCGCTGTCAAATATCGACTTCCGCCCCGTTCAACCGATTGTCATAAAAATTGGTATGACCATGTATTTTTCCTCGAAGAAAACGAATATGCTATGCCCATTGATGTAACTCGCCACCAGGTAGCGCAGCGATGTATCGACTAATAAATAAACATTATCCAAAATTAAAAACAAATAACTTCACATCTGTCATCTGTCAATAAGCATAACATCATAACACAAATCAATAATATAAATAACTAATAGAAATTATTTAAGATAAGATGATTATATACAGAAAAAAGTGATTAGTTAATTTGATTATATGAAAGTGGTCAATAATATAATCTATTCTAATATTATAAAGCTGAAGAGTTTGTTTGTTTGAACGCAATAATCTCTGGAACTACTGGCCCGAATTGAAAAATTCTTTTTGTGATGAATAGTCCGTTTATTGAAGAAGGCGATAAGATATATGTCATCTCGCTGTGACTTATAGAAGTCAAACAGCAATGAAAAATGCTGCAAAAACGGGAAAAGATTTCTTTTTTGAGAGCTTTCCTCGCGTGCGCTGAGGAAACACTAAAAACCGCGCGGACGGAGTCGCGGGCGACCCCTAGTATTTATATAAAATTTCAAATTTAATGTATCATCTCAAGTAACCCTCCGCTGAATCTAGCTGGCATAATTTTAGGCATTTACCTGATTTTATTTTACTTTATTCATAATAAAGGTCAATGTTGTTTATATTAAAGCAATAAATTATATTTACCACGAAATTATTTTTACCACAAAAGCTAAATTTCCTTTTTTTTAAACTAAGCATTAAATATGAAGCAATTAGCATTAAGCAAAAGCATTAACATTAAGGATAAGCATAAGTAGAAAGCATAAGCATTAAGCATTAAGCATAAGCATTAAGCCTCATGTCTCAAGAATCAAGAATTGAGTATCGAGCATCGAACATCAAGCATAACATCCAACATCAAGCATAACATCCAACATCAAGCATAGTACCAAACATCGAGCATATCATAGAGGATCATGCATATGTATTCGCTTTTAATTTGTCAGTGGCGTCTCGGAGTTCTTTTTTTATAATATTTATATTAAATTTCAAATTTAATGTATCATCTCAAGTAACCCTCCGCTGAATCTAGCTGGCATAATTATTGGCATTTACCTTATTTTATTTTACTTTATTTATAATAAAGGTCAATGTTGTTAATATTAACTCAATAAATTATTTTTAGCACAAAAGGTAAATTTCCTTTTTTTTTTAAATAAGCTTTAACCATGAAGCATAAGCATAAGCATTAAGCATAAGCATTTGAAATAAGCATTAAACATTAAGCATAAGCATAAAGCATAAGCATTAAGCATAAACATTAAGCATAAGCATTTAAAATAAGCATTGAAAAGAATTAAGCTTTAATTATTTAGCTTTAAGCTTAAAGCATTAAGCTTTAAGCACTTACCTTTTATTATTAAACTTTAAGCATAAAGCATTGAGCTTTAAGCAGTAAGCATAAGCATTTAAAATAAGCATTTAAAATAAGCATTTAAAATAAGCATTTAAAATAAATATTTAAAATAAGCATTTAAATTAAGCATTAAGCATAAGCATAAAAAAAAGCTCATAAAATAAGCATTAGGAAAAAGCATTAAGCAAAAGCATTAAGCATAAGCATTTAAAATAAGCGTTTTAAATAAGCATTTAAAATAAGCATTTAAATTAAGCATTAAGCATAAGCATAAAAAAAAGCTTATAAAATAAGCATTAAGAAAAAGCTTTAAGCAAAAGCATTAAGCATTAGCATTTAAAATAAGCATTTAAAATAAGCATTATAAATAAGCATGAAGAAAAAGCATTAAGCATAAGCATTTAAAATAAGCTTTAAAAATAAGCATTTAGCATAAGCATTAAGCATAAGCATTTTAAAAAAGCTTTTAGAATAAGCATTTAGCATAAGCATTAAGCATAAGCATTAAGAATAAGAATTAAGCATAAGCATTAAGCATAAGCATTAAGCATAAGCATTAAGCATAAGCATTAAGCATAAGCATTAAGCATAAGCATTAAGCATAAGCTTAAAGCATAAGCATTAAGTATAAGCAATTAAAATAAGCATTTAAAAAGAGCATTTAAAATAAGCATTTAAAATAAGCATTAAGAAAAAGCATTGAGCATAAGCATTTAAAATAAGCATTCAGGATAAGCATTAAGCATAAGCATTAGGCACAGGCATTAAGCATAAGCATTAACCATAAGCATTTAGCAGCAAGCCTCATGTCTGAAGCATCAAGAATTAATAATTGAGCATTGGGCATTGAACATAAAGCATAGCATCCAACATGGAGCATAGCATCGGACATCGAGCATATCATAAAGGATCATGCATATGTATTTGCTTTTAATTTGTCAGTGGCGCCTCGGATTTCTTGTTTTATAATATTTATCTAAAATTTCAAATTTAATGTAAAATCTCAAGTAACCCTCCGCTGAATCTAGCTGGCATAATTTTATACATTTACCTAATTTTATTTTACTTTATTCATAATAAAGGTCAATGTTGTTTATATTAAACCAATAAATTATTTTTATCACGAAATTTTTTTTACCACGAAAACTAAATTTCCTTTTTTTTTAAACTAAGCATTAAACATGAAGCATTTAGCATTAAGCAAAAGCATAAAGGATAAGCATACGTAGAAAGCATAAGCATTTAAAATAAGCTTTTAAAATAAGCATCAAGCAAAAGCTTTTAAAATAAGCTTTTAAAATAAGCATTAGGAAAAAGAATAAGCAAAAGCATTTAAAATAAGCTTTAAAAATAAGCATTTAGCATAAACATTAAGCATAAGCTTTAAGCAAAAGCATTAAGCATAAGCTTTAAGCATTAAGCATAAGCTTTAAGCATAAGCATTAAGCATAAGCATTTAAAATAAGCTTTAAAAATAAGCTTTTAAAATAAGCATTAAGAAAAAGCATAAAGCATAAGCACTTAGAATTAGCTTTCAAAATAAGCATGAAGAAAAAGCACTAAGCATAAGCATTAAGCATAAGCATTTAAAATAATTATTTAAAGTAAGCATTAAGAAAAAGCATTAAGTATAAGCATTTAAAATAATCATTTAGCATAAGCATTAAGCATAAGCTTTAAGCATAAGCATTAAGCATAAGCATTCAAAATAAGCTTTTAAAATATGCATTAAGAAAAAGCATTAAGCATAAGCATTTAAAAAAGCTTTTAAAATAAGCATTCAGCATAAGCATTAAGCATAAGCATTTAAAATAAACATTAAGCATTAAACATGTAGCATAAGCATAAAGCATAAGAATTAAAAATAAGCTTTTAAAATAAGCTTTTAAAATAAGCATTTAGCATAAGCATTAAGCTTAAGCACTAAGCATAGGCATTTAGCGTAAGCATTAAGCATAAGGATTTAAAATAAGCATTAAGCATAAGCTTTTAAAATAAGCTTTAAGAAAAAGCATTAAGCATAAGCATTTAAAATAAGCTTTAAAAATAAGCATTTAGCATAAGCATTAAGCATAAGCTTTAAGCATAAGCATTAAGCATAAGTATTAAGCATAAGCATTTAAAATAAGCTTTTAAAATTTGCTTTTAAAATAAGCATTAAGAAAAAGCATTAAGCATAAGCATTTAGAATAAGCTTTTAAAATAAGCATTTAGCATAAAAATTAAGCTTAAGCATTAAGCATAGGCATTTAGCGTAAGCATTAAGCATAAGGATTTAAAATAAGCATCAAGCAAAAGCTTTTAAAATAAGCTTTAAAAATAAGCATTAGGAAAAAGAATAAGCAAAAGCATTTAAAATAAGCTTTAAAAATAAGCATTTAGCATAAACATTAAGCATAAGCTTTAAGCAAAAGCATTAAGCATAAGCTTTAAGCATTAAGCATAAGCTTTAAGCATTAAGCATAAGCTTTAAGCATTAAGCATAAGCTTTAAGCATAAGCATTAAGCATAAGCATTTAAAATAAGCTTTAAAAATAAGCTTTTAAAATAAGCATTAAGAAAAAGCATTAAGCATAAGCACTTAGAATTAGCTTTTAAAATAAGCATGAAGAAAAAGCACTAAGCATAAGCATTAAGCATAAGCATTTAAAATAAGCATTTAAAGTAAGCATTAAGAAAAAGCATTAAGTATAAGCATTTAAAATAATCATTTAACATAAGCATTAAGCATAAGCTTTAAGCATAAGCATTAAGCATAAGCTTTAGGCATAAGCATTAAGCATAAGCATTTAAAATAAGCTTTTAAAATAAGCATTAAGAAAAAGCATTAAGCATAAGCATTTAAAAAAGCTTTTAAAATAAGCATTCAGCATAAGCATTAAGCATAAGCATTTAAAATAAACATTAAGCATTAAACATGTAGCATAAGCATAAAGCATAAGAATTAAAAATAAGCTTTTAAAATAAGCTTTTAAAATAAGCTTTTAAAATAAGCTTTAAAAATAAGCATTTAGCATAAGCATTAAGCTTAAGCACTAAGCATAGGCATTTAGCGTAAGCATTAAGCATAAGGATTTAAAATAAGCATTAAGCATAAGCTTTTAAAATAAGCTTTAAGAAAAAGCATTAAGCATAAGCATTTAAAATAAGCTTTAAAAATAAGCATTTAGCATAAGCTTTAAGCATAAGCATTAAGCATAAGTATTAAGCATAAGCATTTAAAATAAGCTTTTAAAATTTGCTTTTAAAATAAGCATTAAGAAAAAGCATTAAGCATAAGCATTTAGAATAAGCTTTTAAAATAAGCATTTAGCATAAAAATTAAGCTTAAGCATTAAGCATAGGCATTTAGCGTAAGCATTAAGCATAAGGATTTAAAATAAGCATCAAGCAAAAGCTTTTAAAATAAGCTTTTAAAATAAGCATTAGGAAAAAGAATAAGCAAAAGCATTTAAAATAAGCTTTAAAAATAAGCATTTAGCATAAACATTAAGCATAAGCTTTAAGCAAAAGCATTAAGCATAAGCTTTAAGCATAAGCATTAAGCATAAGCATTAAGCATAAGCATTAAGCATAAGCATTAAGCATAGGCATTAGGCAGGAAGCCTCATGTCTTAAGCATCAAGAATTAATAATTGAGCATTTAGCATTGAACATCAAGCATAGCATCCAACATAGAATATAGCATCGAACATCGAGCATATCATAGAGGATCATGCATATGTATTCGCTTTTAATTTGTCAGTGGCGTCTCGGAGTTCTTGTTTTATAATATTTATTTAAAATTTCAAATTTAATGTATCATCTCAAGTAACCCTCCGCTGAATCTAGCTGGCATAATTATTGGCATTTACCTAATTTTATTTTACTTTATTCATAATAAAGGTCAATGTTGTTTATAATAAATCAATAAATTATTTTTACCACGAAATTATTTTAACCATAAAAGCTAAATTTCCTTTTTTTTTAAACTAAGCATTAAATTTGAAGCATTTAGCATTAAGCAAAAGCATTAACATTAAGGATAAGCATAAGTAGAAAGCATTTATCATAAGCATTAAGCATAGGCATTAAGCATAGGCATTAAGCATAAGCATTAAGCATAAGCATTAAGCATAAGCATTAAGCATAAGCACTAAGCATAAGCATTAAGCATAAGCTAAAAGCATAAGCATTGAGCATAAGCATTTAAAATAAGCATTTTAAGTAAGCATTTAAAATAAGCATTTAAAGTAAGCCTTAAGAAAAAGCATTAAGTATAAGCATTTAAAATAATCATTATGCATAGGCATTAAGCATAAGCATTAGGCACAGGCATTAGGCACAGGCATTAAGCATAAGCATTAAGCATAAGCATTAAGCAGCTAACCTCATTTCTGAAGCATCAAGAATTAATAATTGAGCATTGGGCATTGAACATAAAGCATAGCATCCAACATGGAGCATAGCATCGGACATCGAGCATATCATAGAGGATCATGCATGTGTATTCGCTTTTAATTTGTCAGTGGCGCCTCGGATTTCTTGTTTTATAATATTTATATAAAATTTCAAATTTAATGTAAAATCTCAAGTAACCCTCCGCTGAATCTAGCTGGCATAATTTTAGGCATTTACCCAATTTTATTTTACTTTATTCAAAATAAAGGTCAATGTTGTTTATATTAAATCAATAAATTATTTTTACCACGAAATTATTTTAACCACATAAGCTAGATTTCCTTTTTTTTTAAACTAAGCATTAAATATGAAGCATTTAGCATTAAGCATAAGCATTAAGCATTAAGCATTAAGCATTAAGCATTAAGCATTAAGCATTAAGCATAAGCATTAAGCCTCATGTCTCAAGAATCACGAATTGAGTATCGAGCATCGAACATCAAGCATAACATCCATCATCGAGCATAGTACCAAACATCGAGCATATCATCGAGGATCATGCATGTGTATTCGCTTTTAATTTGTCAGTAGCGCCACGGATTTCTTGTTTTATAATTCATATAAAATTTTAAATTTAATGTATCATCTTAAATAATCCACCGCTAAATCTAGCTGGCATAATTTTAGGCATTTACCTTATTTTATTTCTCTTTATTTATAAAAAAGGTCAATGTTGTTTATATTAAATCAATAAATTATTTTTAGCACAAAAATAAATTTCCTTTTTTTAAAAAAAAAGCTTTAAACATGAAGCATAAGCATAAGCATTTTAAATAAGCATTAACCATTAAGCATAAGCATTAAGCATAAGCATTAAGCATAAGCATTAAGCATAATCATTAAGCATAAGCATTAAGCATAAGCATTAAGCATAAGCATTAAGCATAAGCATTAAGCATAAGCATTAAGCAGCAAGCCTCATGTCTGAAGCATCAAGAATTAATAATGGAGCTTTGGGCATTGAACATAAAGCACAGCATCCAACATGGAACATAGCATCGGACATCGAGCATATCATAGAGGATCATGCATATGTATTCGCTTTTAATTTGTCAGTGGCGCCTCGGATTTCTTGTTTTATAATATTTATATAAAATTTCAAATTTAATGTAAAATCTCAAGTAACCCTCCGCTGAATCTAGCTGGCATAATTTTAGGCATTTACCTAATTTTATTTTACTTTATTCATAATAAAGGTCAATGTTGTTTATATTAAATCAATAAATTATTTTTATCACGAAATTATTTTTACCACGAAAACTAAATTTCCTTTTTTTTTAAACTAAGCATTAAATATGAAGCATTTAGCATTAAGCATAAGCATTAAGCATTAAGCATAAGCATTAAGCCTCATGTCTCAAGAATCAAGAATTGAGTATCGAGCATCGAACATCAAGCATAACATCCATCATCGACCATAGTACCAAACATCGAGCATATCATCGAGGATCATGCATGTGTATTCGCTTTTCATTTGTCAGTGGCGCCTCGGATTTCTTGTTTTATAATTTATATAAAATTTCAAATTTAATGTATCATCTTAAATAATCCACCGCTGAATCTAGCTGGCATAATTTAAGGCATTTACCTTATTTTATTTTACTTTATTTATAATAAAGGTCAATGTTGTTTATATTAACTCAATAAATTATTTTTAGCCAAAAGGTAAATTTGCTTTTTTTTTTAAATAAGCTTTAACCATTAAGCATAAGCATAAGCATTAAGCATAAGCATTTAAAATAAGCATTGAAAATAATTAAGTTTTAATTATTTAGCTTTAAGCTTAAAGCATAAAGCTTTAAGCACTAACCTTTTATTATTAAACTTTAAGCATAAAGCATTAAGCTTTAAGCAGTAAGCATAAGCATTTAAAATAAGCATTTAAAATAAATATTTAAAATAAGCATTTAAATTAAGCATTAAGCATAAGCATAAAAAAAAGCTCATAAAATAAGCATTAGGAAAAAGCATTAAGCAAAAGCATTAAGCATAAGCATTTAAAATAAGCATTTAAAATAAGCATTTAAATTAAGCATTAAGCATAAGCATAAAAAAAAGCTTATAAAATAAGCATTAAGAAAAAGCATTAGGCATTAGCATTTAAAATAAGCATTATCATTTTGGTCCTTTATAAAGTCAAATAAAAAAGCACCTTCATCATTTCCATCAACCATGACTTATGAGGATATAACTGCAAACACGGGGGAAGGTATTTGCGAGTTATTTTCCCAATATTTTAAATATACTTTCCAAATGCCAACAGCATCGGTTAAATCAAATAACAATCCAGATTATAATTTTTCCAGTACCATCAGCAGTATTAATATTGATGTCATGCAAGTATTAAAACTATTAAAATCTGTCGATTTAGATAAAGGTGCCGGGCCCGACCATATACCCCCAAGCTTAGTCGTGGAATGTGCTGATAATTTAGCACTTCCACTGTCAATACTATTTAAACGCTCTATTCATGAAGGTCTGGTGCCACAAATTTGGAAGTCCGCCTTTATTACACCAATTCACAAAAACGGAGTCAAAAATAAAGTTCAAAATTACAGACCTATTTCCAAATTGTGTATCTTTGCAAAAATATTTGAAAAAATTGTCTTTGAGCAAATGTACTCGATTCTATCTTCGTCACTAACTTATCAGCAACACGGTTTTGTTAAGAAACGGTCGACAATAACAAATTTATTGATTTTTAATGATTATTTGACAACTTCCATGGATAAAGGCTGCCAAGTTGATTCTATTTACACAGATTTCAGTAAAGCTTTTGATAGAATAGACCATCTAATCCTTTTGCAAAAGTTGTATTCCGCTGGGATTCACGGAAATCTATTTAGATGGTTTACATCTTACATCCATAAACGCTCTCAAGCTGTTGTCGTCAACGGGTTTTCTTCTTCCTGGATTGATATCCCATCAGGAGTCCCGCAAGGATCACTATTAGGTCCTTTGCTATTCATTCTGTATGTGAATGATATCGGCTTGTGTTTCAAAAACTCTCAGTATTTACTTTATGCTGATGATATGAAAATCTTCAAGCGTATCGAAACTGTAGCAGATAGTGAACTTCTTCAACAGGATCTTTTGAGGTTTGAGCAATATTGCACTTTGAACAAATTAGACCTAAATGTCTCCAAATGCACTGCTATTACCTTTTCACGTAAAATAAATGTTATTAATTATAGCTATAATTTAAAAAATCAACATTTAACACTTAAAGGCTCTGTTAAAGATCTTGGTGTTATACAAGATACCAAGGTTTTATTTAAAGAGCATATTGAACATATAACGAACAGAGCTAATAAAGCATTAGGATTCATTATCAGATCGAGTAAAGATTTCAAAAATTGTAAATCAATAAAAATTTTGTATTGTTCGTTTGTACGTAGCATTCTAGAGTATGCATCTCAAGTCTGGAACCCTTGTTATGACGTATATATTAATAGATTAGAATATATCCAAAAAAGGTTTTTAAAATTTTTGCAATTCAAACTCCGTCTACGTGATTCTGGCTATGAAAAAAGATGTAAAAGGCATCACTTACTGCCGCTCTGGGTAAGACGAAACATAACCGATGTTTCATATTTATTTGATATTGCTCAAAGTAGAATAGATTGTCCTGACTTGCTATCTTTTATCTGTCTACTAGTTCCGAATAAGCTGGTTTCTAGGCGTCCATTTGAATATATCTCTGTGCCTCCTAACATCGCTAATTATAGAAAAAACTCATATGCCTGTCGGGCTATTATAAAACTTAATGAATTGGCAAGCTGTCACGAAATAGATCTATTTAACACTAAGTCTAAGATTGTAAGAAAAACCATGGCTACGATTTGGTTTGATTCTATATCCTAACACTATACATTTATCTTCTATCGCTGTATTTAACCTACCAGAGAGTAGATATGTGTATGCTAAATATTATATGTATTGTTGTAACCTGTTTTGTTATGTAAATGTACCATTTAGATATTTAAATGTGAAAATGTATAAATGGCAAGCAAGTAAACTGGCATACAGTCAGTTAGTTTCTTTTTATATATTGAAACTATGAAAAATTGTAAAGCTGTTCTATTTTCCAAATAAATGAAAAAAAAAAAAAAAAAAATAAAAATAAATAAATAAGCATGAAGAAAAAGCATTGAGCATAAGCATTTAAAATAAGCTTTAAAAATAAGCATTTAGCATAAGCATTAAGCATAAGCATTTTAAAAAAGCTTTTAGAATAAGCATTTAGCATAAGCATTAAGCATTAAACATTAAGCATAAGCATTAAGCATAAGCATTAAGCATAAGCATTAAGCATAAGCATTAAGCATAAGCATTTTAAAAAAGCTTTTAGAATAAGCATTTAGCATAAGCATTAAGCATTAAACATTAAGCATAAGCATTAAGCATAAGCATTAAGCATAAGCATTAAGCATAAGCATTAAGCATAAGCATTAAGCATAAGCATTAAGCATAAGCATTAAGCATAAGCATTAAGCATAAGCATTAAGCATAAGCATTAAGCATAAGCATTAAGCATAAGCATTAAGCATAAGCATTAAGCATAAGCATTAAGCATAAGCATTAAGCATAAGCATAAGCATTAAGCATAAGCATTAAGCATAAGCATTAAGCATAAGCATTAAGCATAAGCATTAAGCATAAGCATTAAGCATAAGCATTAAGCATAAGCATTAAGCATAAGCATTAAGCATAAGCATTAAGCATAAGCATTAAGCATAAGCATTAAGCATAAGCATTAAGCATAAGCATTAAGCATAAGCATTAAGCATAAGCATTAAGCATAAGCATTAAGCATAAGCATTAAGCATAAGCATTAAGCATAAGCATTAAGCATAAGCATTAAGCATAGGCATTAGGCAGCAAGCCTCATGTCTTAAGCATCAAGAATTAATAATTGAGCATTTAGCATTGAACATCAAGCATAGCATCCAACATAGAATATAGCATCGAAAATCGAGCATATCATAGAGGATCATGCATATGTATTCGCTTTTAATTTGTCAGTGGCGTCTCGGAGATCTTGTTTTATAATATTTATATAAAATTTCAAATTTAATGTATCATCTCAAGTAACCCTCCGCTGAATCTAGCTGGCATAATTATTGGCATTTACCTAATTTTATTTTACTTTATTCATAATAAAGGTCAATGTTGTTTATAATAAATCAATAAATTATTTTTACCACGAAATTATTTTAACCACAAAAGCTAAATTTCCTTTTTTTTTAAACTAAGCATTAAATTTGAAGCATTTAGCATTAAGCAAAAGCATTAACATTAAGGATAAGCATAAGTAGAAAGCATTTAGCATAAGCATTAAGCATAAGCATTAAGCATAGGCATTAAGCATAGGCATTAAGCATAAGCATTAAGTATAAGCATTAAGCATAAGCATTAAGCATAAGCACTAAGCATAAGCATTAAGCATAAGCTATAAGCATAAGCATTGAGCATAAGCATTTAAAATAAGCATTTAAAATAAGCATTTAAAGTAAGCATTTAAAATAAGCATTTAAAGTAAGCATTAAGAAAAAGCATTAAGTATAAGCATTTAAAATAATCATTTAGCATAAGCATTAAGCATAAGCATTAGGCACAGGCATTAAGCATAAGCATTAAGCATAAGCATTAAGCAGCAAGCCTCATGTCTGAAGCATCAAGAATTAATAATTGAGCATTGGGCATTGAACATAAAGCATAGCATCCAACATGGAGCATAGCATCGGACATCGAGCATATCATAGAGGATCATGCATATGTATTCGCTTTTAATTTGTCAGTGGCGCCTCGGATTTCTTGTTTTATAATATTTATATAAAATTTCAAATTTAATGTAAAATCTCAAGTAACCCTCCGCTGAATCTAGCTGGCATAATTTTAGGCATTTACCTAATTTTATTTTACTTTATTCATAATAAAGGTCAATGTTGTTTATTTTAAATCAATAAATTATTTTTATCACGAAATTATTTTTACCACGAAAACTAAATTTCCTTTTTTTTAAACTAAGCATTAAACATGAAGCATTCAGCATTAAGCAAAAGCATAAAGGATAAGCATACGTAGAAAGCATAAGCATTTAAAATAAGCTTTTAAAATAAGCATCAAGAAAAAGCATTAAGCATAAGCATTTAAAAAAGCTTTTAAAATAAGCATTTAGCATAAGCATTAAGCATAAGCATTTAAAATAAACATTAAGCATTAAACATGTAGCATAAGCATAAAGCATAAGAATTAAAAATAAGCTTTTAAAATAAGCTTTTAAAATAAGCTTTTAAAATAAGCATTTAGCATAAGCATTAAGCTTAAGCACTAAGCATAGGCTTTTAGCGTAAGCATTAAGCATAAGGATTTAAAATAAGCATTAAGCATAAGCTTTTAAAATAAGCTTTAAGAAAAAGCATTAAGCATAAGCATTTAAAATAAGCTTTAAAAATAAGCATTTAGCATAAGCATTAAGCATAAGCTTTAAGCATAAGCATTAAGCATAAGTATTAAGCATAAGCATTTAAAATAAGCTTTTAAAATTGGCTTTTAAAATAAGCATTAAGAAAAAGCATTAAGCATAAGCATTTAGAATAAGCTTTTAAAATAAGCATTAGGAAAAAGAATAAGCAAAAGCATTTAAAATAAGCTTTAAAAATAAGCATTTAGCATAAACATTAAGCATAAGCTTTAAGCAAAAGCATTAAGCATAAGCTTTAAGCATTAAGCATAAGCTTTAAGCATAAGCATTAGGCATAAGCATTTAAAATAAGCTTTAAAAATTAGCTTTTAAAATAAGCATTAAGAAAAAGCATTAAGCATAAGCACTTAGAATTAGCTTTCAAAATAAGCATGAAGAAAAAGCACTAAGCATAAGCATTAAGCATAAGCATTTAAAATAAGCATTTAGCATAAGCATTAAGCATAAGCATTTTAAAAAAGCTTTTAGAATAAGCATTTAGCATAAGCATTAAGAATAAGCTTTAAGCATAAGCATTAAGCATAAGCTTTAGGCATAAGCATTAAGCATAAGCATTTAAAATAAGCATTAAGAAAAAGCATTAAGCATTAGCTTTAAAAAAAACATTAAGAAAAAGCATTAAGCATAAGCATTTAAAATAAGCTTTAAAAATAAGCATCAAGAAAAATCATTAAGCATAAGCATTTAAAATAAGCTTTAAAAATAAGCATTTAGCATTAGCATTAAGCATAAGCTTTAAGCATAAGCATTAAGCATAGGCATTAAGCAGCAAGCGTGATGTCTTAAGCATCAAGAATTAATAATTGAGCATTGAGCATTAAACATCAAGCATAGCATCCAACATAGAGCATAGCATCGAACATCGAGCATATCATAGAGGATCATGCATATGTATTAGCTTTTAATTTGTCAGTGGCGCCTCGGATTTCTTGTTTTATAATATTTATATAAAATTTCAAATTTAATGTATCATCTCAAGTAACCCTCCGCTGAATCTAGCTGGCATAATTTTAGGCATTTACCTGATTTTATTTTACTTTATTCATAATAAAGGTCAATGTTGTTTATATTAAATCAATAAATTATATTTACCACGAAATTATTTTTACCGCAAAAGCTAAATTTCTTTTTTTTTAAACTAAGCATTAAATATGAAGCAATTAGCATTAAGCAAAAGCATTAACATTAAGGATAAGCATAAGTAGAAAGCATAAGCATTAAGCATTAAGCATAAGCATTAAGCCTCATGTCTCAAGAATCAAGAATTGAGTATCGAGCATCGAACATCAAGCATAACATCCAACATCAATCATAACATCCAACATCAAGCATAGTAACAAACATCGAGCATATCATAGAGGATCATGCATATGTATTCGCTTTTAATTTGTCAGTGGCGTCTCGGAGTTCTTGTTTTATAATATTTATATTAAATTTCAAATTTAATGTATCATCTCAAGTAACCCTCCACTGAATCTAGCTGGCATAATTATTGGCATTTACCTAATTTTATTTTACTTTATTCATAATAAAGGTCAATGTTGTTTATAATAAATCAATAAATTATTTTTACCACGAAATTATTTTAACCACAAAAGCTAAATTTCCTTTTTTTTTAAACTAAGCATTAAATTTGAAGCATTTAGCATTAAGCAAAAGCATTAACATTAAGAATAAGCATAAGTAGAAAGAATTTAGCATAAGCATTAAGCATAAGCATTAAGCATAGGCATAAAGCATAGGCATTAAGCATAATCATTAAGCATAAGCATTAAGCATAAGCATTAAGCATAAGCATTAAGCATAAGCACTAAGCATAAGCATTAAGCATAAGCTATAAGCATAAGCATTGAGCATAAGCATTTAAAATAAGCATTTAAAGTAAGCATTTAAAATAAGCATTTAAAGTAAGCATTAAGAAAAAGCATTAAGTATAAGCATTTAAAATAATCATTATGCATAGGCATTAAGCATAAGCATTAGGCACAGGCATTAAGCATAAGCATTAAGCATAAGCATTAAGCAGCAAGCCTCATGTCTGAAGCATCAAGAATTAATAATTGAGCATTGGGCATTGAACATAAAGCATAGCATCCAACATGGAGCATAGCATCGGACATCGAGCATATCATAGAGGATCATGCATATGTATTCGCTTTTAATTTGTCAGTGGCGCCTCGGATTTCTTGTTTTATAATATTTATATAAAATTTCAAATTTAATGTAAAATCTCAAGTAACCCTCCGCTGAATCTAGCTGGCATAATTTTAGGCATTTACCTAATTTTATTTTACTTTATTCATAATAAAGGTCAATGTTGTTTATTTTAAATCAATAAATTATTTTTATCACGAAATTATTTTTACCACAAAAACTAAATTTCCTTTTTTTTAAACTAAGCATTAAACATGAAGCATTCAGCATTAAGCAAAAGCATAAAGGATAAGCATACGTAGAAGGCATAAGCATTTAAAATAAGCTTTTAATATAAGCATTAAGAAAAAGCATTAAGCATAAGCATTTAAAAAAGCTTTTAAAATAAGCATTTAGCATAAGCATTAAGCATAAGCATTTAAAATAAACATTAAGCATTAAACATGTAGCATAAGCATAAAGCATAAGAATTAAAAATTAGCTTTTAAAATAAGCTTTTAAAATAAGCTTTTAAAATAAGCATTTAGCATAAGCATTAAGCTTAAGCACTAAGCATAGGCATTTAGCGTAAGCATTAAGCATAAGGATTTAAAATAAGCATTAAGCATAAGCTTTTAAAATAAGCTTTAAGAAAAAGCATTAAGCATAAGCATTTAAAATAAGCTTTAAAAATAAGCATTTAGCATAAGCATTAAGCATAAGCTTTAAGCATAAGCATTAAGCATAAGTATTAAGCATAAGCATTTAAAATAAGCTTTTAAAATTTGCTTTTAAAATAAGCATTAAGAAAAAGCATTAAGCATAAGCATTTAGAATAAGCATTAAGCATAAGCATTAAGCATAAGCATTAAGCATAAGCATTAAGCATAAGCATTAAGCATAAGCATTAAGCATAAGCATTAAGCATAAGCATTAAGCATAAGCATTAAGCATAAGCATTAAGCATTAAGCATTAAGCATTAAGCATTAAGCATTAAGCATTAAGCATTAAGCATTAAGCATTAAGCATAAGCATTAAGCCTCATGTCTCAAGAATCACGAATTGAGTATCGAGCATCGAACATCAAGCATAACATCCATCATCGAGCATAGTACCAAACATCGAGCATATCATCGAGGATCATGCATGTGTATTCGCTTTTAATTTGTCAGTAGCGCCACGGATTTCTTGTTTTATAATTCATATAAAATTTCAAATTTAATGTATCATCTTAAATAATCCACCGCTTAATCTAGCTGGCATAATTTTAGGCATTTACCTTATTTTATTTCTCTTTATTTATAAAAAAGGTCAATGTTGTTTATATTAAATCAATAAATAATTTTTAGCACAAAAATAAATTTCCTTTTTTTTTAAAAAAAAGCTTTAAACATGAAGCATAAGCAAAAGCATTTTAAATAAGCATTAACCATTAAGCATAAGCATTAAGCATAAGCGTTTTAAAAAAGCTTTTAGAATAAGCATTTAGCATAAGCATTAAGCATAAGCATTAAGCATAAGCATTAAGCATAAGCATTAAGCATAAGCATTAAGCATAAGCAAAAGCATAAGCATTAAGCATAAGCATTAAGCATAAGCATTAAGCATAAGCATTAAGCATAATCATTAAGCATAAGCATTTAAAATAAGCTTTAAAAATAAGCATTTAGCATTAGCATTAAGCATAAGCTTTAAGCATAAGCATTAAGCATAGGCATTAAGCAGCAAGCGTGATGTCTTAAGCATCAAGAATTAATAATTGAGCATTGAGCATTAAACATCAAGCATAGCATCCAACATAGAGCATAGCATCGAACATCGAGCATATCATAGAGGATCATGCATATGTATTAGCTTTTAATTTGTCAGTGGCGCCTCGGATTTCTTGTTTTATAATATTTATATAAAATTTCAAATTTAATGTATCATCTCAAGTAACCCTCCGCTGAATCTAGCTGGCATAATTTTAGGCATTTACCTGATTTTATTTTACTTTATTCATAATAAAGGTCAATGTTGTTTATATTAAATCAATAAATTATATTTACCACGAAATTATTTTTACCGCAAAAGCTAAATTTCCTTTTTTTTAAACTAAGCATTAAATATGAAGCAATTAGCATTAAGCAAAAGCATTAACATTAAGGATAAGCATAAGTAGAAAGCATAAGCATTAAGCATTAAGCATAAGCATTAAGCCTCATGTCTCAAGAATCAAGAATTGAGTATCGAGCATCGAACATCAAGCATAACATCCAACATCAAGCATAACATCCAACATCAAGCATAGTACCAAACATCGAGCATATCATAGAGGATCATGCATATGTATTCGCTTTTAATTTGTCAGTGGCGTCTCGGAGTTCTTGTTTTATAATATTTATATTAAATTTCAAATTTAATGTATCATCTCAAGTAACCCTCCACTGAATCTAGCTGGCATAATTATTGGCATTTACCTAATTTTATTTTACTTTATTCATAATAAAGGTCAATGTTGTTTATAATAAATCAATAAATTATTTTTACCACGAAATTATTTTAACCACAAAAGCTAAATTTCCTTTTTTTTTAAACTAAGCATTAAATATGAAGCATTTAGCATTAAGCATAAGCATTAAGCATTAAGCATTAAGCATTAAGCATTAAGCATTAAGCATTAAGCATTAAGCATTAAGCATTAAGCATAAGCATTAAGCCTCATGTCTCAAGAATCACGAATTGAGTATCGAGCATCGAACATCAAGCATAACATCCATCATCGAGCATAGTACCAAACATCGAGCATATCATCGAGGATCATGCATGTGTATTCGCTTTTAATTTGTCAGTAGCGCCACGGATTTCTTGTTTTATAATTCATATAAAATTTCAAATTTAATGTATCATCTTAAATAATCCACCGCTAAATCTAGCTGGCATAATTTTAGGCATTTACCTTATTTTATTTCTCTTTATTTATAAAAAAGGTCAATGTTGTTTATATTAAATCAATAAATTATTTTTAGCACAAAAATAAATTTCCTTTTTTTAAAAAAAAAGCTTTAAACATGAAGCATAAGCATAAGCATTTTAAATAAGCATTAACCATTAAGCATAAGCATTAAGCATAAGCGTTTTAAAAAAGCTTTTAGAATAAGCATTTAGCATAAGCATTAAGCATAAGCATTAAGCATAAGCATTAAGCATAAGCATTAAGCATAAGCATTAAGCATAAGCATAAGCATTAAGCATAAGCATTAAGCATAAGCATTAAGCATAAGCATTAAGCATAATCATTAAGCATAAGCATTAAGCATAAGCATTAAGCATAAGCATAAAGCATAAGCATTAAGCATAAGCATTAAGCATAAGCATTAAGCATAAGCATTAAGCATAAGCATTAAGCATAAGCATTAAGCATAAGCATTAAGCATAAGCATTAAGCATAAGCATTAAGCATAAGCATTAAGCATAAGCATTAAGCATAAGCATTAAGCATAAGCATTAAGCATAAGCATTAAGCAGCAAGCCTCATGTCTGAAGCATCAAGAATTAATAATTGAGCTTTGGGCATTGAACATAAAGCACAGCATCCAACATGGAACATAGCATCGGACATCGAGCATATCATAGAGGATCATGCATATGTATTCGCTTTTAATTTGTCAGTGGCGCCTCGGATTTCTTGTTTTATAATATTTATATAAAATTTCAAATTTAATGTAAAATCTCAAGTAACCCTCCGCTGAATCTAGCTGGCATAATTTTAGGCATTTACCTAATTTTATTTTACTTTATTCATAATAAAGGTCAATGTTGTTTATATTAAATCAATAAATTATTTTTATCACGAAATTATTTTTACCACGAAAACTAAATTTCCTTTTTTTTAAACTAAGCATTAAACATGAAGCATTCAGCATTAAGCAAAAGCATAAAGGATAAGCATACGTAGAAAGCATAAGTATTTAAAATAAGCTTTTAAAATAAGCATTTAGAAAAAGCATTAAGCAGAAGCATTTAAAATAAGCTTTTAAAATAAGCATTAAGAAAAATCATTCAGCATAACCTTTTAAAATAAGCATTTAGCATAAAAATTAAGCTTAAGCATTAAGCTTAAGCATTAAGCATAGGCATTTAGCGTAAGCATTAAGCATAAGGATTTAAAATAAGCATCAAGCAAAAGCTTTTAAAATAAGCTTTTAAAATAAGCATTAGGAAAAAGAATGAGCAAAAGCATTTAAAATAAGCTTTAAAAATAAGCATTTAGCATAAACATTAAGCATAAGCTTTAAGCAAAAGCATTAAGCATAAGCTTTAAGCATTAAGCATAAGCTTTAAGCATAAGCATTAAGCATAAGCATTTAAAATAAGCTTTAAAAATAAGCATGAAGAAAAAGCACTAAGCATAAGCATTAAGCATAAGCATTTAAAATAAGCATTTAAAGTAAGCATTAAGAAAAAGCATTAAGTATAAGCATTTAAAATAATCATTTAGCATAAGCATTAAGAATAAGCTTTAAGCATAAGCATTAAGCATAAGCTTTAGGCATAAGCATTAAGCATAAGCATTTAAAATAAGCATTAAGAAAAAGCATTAAGCATTAGCTTTAAAAAAAACATTAAGAAAAAGCATTAAGCATAAGCATTTAAAATAAGCTTTAAAAATAAGCATGAAGAAAAATCATTAAGCATAAGCATTTAAAAATAAGCATTTAGCATTAGCATTAAGCATAAGCTTTAAGCATAAGCATTAAGCATAGGCATTAAGCAGCAAGCGTGATGTCTTAAGCATCAAGAATTAATAATTGAGCATTGAGCATTAAACATCAAGCATAGCATCCAACATAGAGCATAGCATCGAACATCGAGCATATCATAGAGGATCATGCATATGTATTAGCTTTTAATTTGTCAGTGGCGCCTCGGATTTCTTGTTTTATAATATTTATATAAAATTTCAAATTTAATGTATCATCTCAAGTAACCCTCCGCTGAATCTAGCTGGCATAATTTTAGGCATTTACCTGATTTTATTTTACTTTATTCATAATAAAGGTCAATGTTGTTTATATTAAATCAATAAATTATATTTACCACGAAATTATTTTTACCGCAAAAGCTAAATTTCCTTTTTTTTAAACTAAGCATTAAATATGAAGCAATTAGCATTAAGCAAAAGCATTAACATTAAGGATAAGCATAAGTAGAAAGCATAAGCATTAAGCATTAAGCATAAGCATTAAGCCTCATGTCTCAAGAATCAAGAATTGAGTATCGAGCATCGAACATCAAGCATAACATCCAACATCAAGCATAACATCCAACATCAAGCATAGTACCAAACATCGAGCATATCATAGAGGATCATGCATATGTATTCGCTTTTAATTTGTCAGTGGCGTCTCGGAGTTCTTGTTTTATAATATTTATATTAAATTTCAAATTTAATGTATCATCTCAAGTAACCCTCCACTGAATCTAGCTGGCATAATTATTGGCATTTACCTAATTTTATTTTACTTTATTCATAATAAAGGTCAATGTTGTTTATAATAAATCAATAAATTATTTTTACCACGAAATTATTTTAACCACAAAAGCTAAATTTCCTTTTTTTTTAAACTAAGCATTAAATATGAAGCATTTAGCATTAAGCATAAGCATTAAGCATTAAGCATAAGCATTAAGCATAAGCACTAAGCATAAGCATTAAGCATAAGCTATATGCATAAGCATTGAGCATAAGCATTTAAAATAAGCATTTAAAGTAAGCATTTAAAATAAGCATTTAAAGTAAGCATTAAGAAAAAGCATTAAGTATAAGCATTTAAAATAATCATTATGCATAGGCATTAAGCATAAGCATTAGGCACAGGCATTAAGCATAAGCATTAAGCATAAGCATTAAGCAGCAAGCCTCATTTCTGAAGCATCAAGAATTAATAATTGAGCATTGGGCATTGAACATAAAGCATAGCATCCAACATGGAGCATAGCATCGGACATCGAGCATATCATAGAGGATCATGCATGTGTATTCGCTTTTAATTTGTCAGTGGCGCCTCGGATTTCTTGTTTTATAATATTTATATAAAATTTCAAATTTAATGTAAAATCTCAAGTAACCCTCCGCTGAATCTAGCTGGCATAATTTTAGGCATTTACCTAATTTTATTTTACTTTATTCAAAATAAAGGTCAATGTTGTTTATATTAAATCAATAAATTATTTTTACCACGAAATTATTTTAACCACATAAGCTAGATTTCCTTTTTTTTTAAACTAAGCATTAAATATGAAGCATTTAGCATTAAGCATAAGCATTAAGCATTAAGCATTAAGCATTAAGCATTAAGCATTAAGCATTAAGCATTAAGCATTAAGCATTAAGCATAAGCATTAAGCCTCATGTCTCAAGAATCACGAATTGAGTATCGAGCATCGAACATCAAGCATAACATCCATCATCGAGCATAGTACCAAACATCGAGCATATCATCGAGGATCATGCATGTGTATTCGCTTTTAATTTGTCAGTAGCGCCACGGATTTCTTGTTTTATAATTCATATAAAATTTCAAATTTAATGTATCATCTTAAATAATCCACCGCTAAATCTAGCTGGCATAATTTTAGGCATTTACCTTATTTTATTTCTCTTTATTTATAAAAAAGGTCAATGTTGTTTATATTAAATCAATAAATTATTTTTAGCACAAAAATAAATTTCCTTTTTTTAAAAAAAAAGCTTTAAACATGAAGCATAAGCATAAGCATTTTAAATAAGCATTAACCATTAAGCATAAGCATTAAGCATAAGCGTTTTAAAAAAGCTTTTAGAATAAGCATTTAGCATAAGCATTAAGCATAAGCATTAAGCATAAGCATTAAGCATAAGCATTAAGCATAAGCATTAAGCATAAGCATTAAGCATAAGCATTAAGCATAAGCATTAAGCATAAGCATAAGCATTAAGCATAAGCATTAAGCATAAGCATTAAGCATAAGCATTAAGCATAATCATTAAGCATAAGCATTAAGCATAAGCATTAAGCATAAGCATTAAGCATAAGCATTAAGCATAAGCATTAAGCATAAGCATTAAGCATAAGCATTAAGCATAAGCATTAAGCAGCAAGCCTCATGTCTGAAGCATCAAGAATTAATAATTGAGCTTTGGGCATTGAACATAAAGCACAGCATCCAACATGGAACATAGCATCGGACATCGAGCATATCATAGAGGATCATGCATATGTATTCGCTTTTAATTTGTCAGTGGCGCCTCGGATTTCTTGTTTTATAATATTTATATAAAATTTCAAATTTAATGTAAAATCTCAAGTAACCCTCCGCTGAATCTAGCTGGCATAATTTTAGGCATTTACCTAATTTTATTTTACTTTATTCATAATAAAGGTCAATGTTGTTTATATTAAATCAATAAATTATTTTTATCACGAAATTATTTTTACCACGAAAACTAAATTTCCTTTTTTTTAAACTAAGCATTAAACATGAAGCATTCAGCATTAAGCAAAAGCATAAAGGATAAGCATACGTAGAAAGCATAAGTATTTAAAATAAGCTTTTAAAATAAGCATTTAGAAAAAGCATTAAGCAGAAGCATTTAAAATAAGCTTTTAAAATAAGCATTAAGAAAAATCATTCAGCATAACCTTTTAAAATAAGCATTTAGCATAAAAATTAAGCTTAAGCATTAAGCTTAAGCATTAAGCATAGGCATTTAGCGTAAGCATTAAGCATAAGGATTTAAAATAAGCATCAAGCAAAAGCTTTTAATATAAGCTTTTAAAATAAGCATTAGGAAAAAGAATGAGCAAAAGCATTTAAAATAAGCTTTAAAAATAAGCATTTAGCATAAACATTAAGCATAAGCTTTAAGCAAAAGCATTAAGCATAAGCTTTAAGCATTAAGCATAAGCTTTAAGCATAAGCATTAAGCATAAGCATTTAAAATAAGCTTTAAAAATAAGCATGAAGAAAAAGCACTAAGCATAAGCATTAAGCATAAGCATTTAAAATAAGCATTTAAAGTAAGCATTAAGAAAAAGCATTAAGTATAAGCATTTAAAATAATCATTTAGCATAAGCATTAAGAATAAGCTTTAAGCATAAGCATTAAGCATAAGCTTTAGGCATAAGCATTAAGCATAAGCATTTAAAATAAGCATTAAGAAAAAGCATTAAGCATTAGCTTTAAAAAAAACATTAAGAAAAAGCATTAAGCATAAGCATTTAAAATAAGCTTTAAAAATAAGCATGAAGAAAAATCATTAAGCATAAGCATTTAAAATAAGCTTTAAAAATAAGCATTTAGCATTAGCATTAAGCATAAGCTTTAAGCATAAGCATTAAGCATAGGCATTAAGCAGCAAGCGTGATGTCTTAAGCATCAAGAATTAATAATTGAGCATTGAGCATTAAACATCAAGCATAGCATCCAACATAGAGCATAGCATCGAACATCGAGCATATCATAGAGGATCATGCATATGTATTAGCTTTTAATTTGTCAGTGGCGCCTCGGATTTCTTGTTTTATAATATTTATATAAAATTTCAAATTTAATGTATCATCTCAAGTAACCCTCCGCTGAATCTAGCTGGCATAATTTTAGGCATTTACCTGATTTTATTTTACTTTATTCATAATAAAGGTCAATGTTGTTTATATTAAATCAATAAATTATATTTACCACGAAATTATTTTTACCGCAAAAGCTAAATTTCCTTTTTTTTAAACTAAGCATTAAATATGAAGCAATTAGCATTAAGCAAAAGCATTAACATTAAGGATAAGCATAAGTAGAAAGCATAAGCATTAAGCATTAAGCATAAGCATTAAGCCTCATGTCTCAAGAATCAAGAATTGAGTATCGAGCATCGAACATCAAGCATAACATCCAACATCAAGCATAACATCCAACATCAAGCATAGTACCAAACATCGAGCATATCATAGAGGATCATGCATATGTATTCGCTTTTAATTTGTCAGTGGCGTCTCGGAGTTCTTGTTTTATAATATTTATATTAAATTTCAAATTTAATGTATCATCTCAAGTAACCCTCCACTGAATCTAGCTGGCATAATTATTGGCATTTACCTAATTTTATTTTACTTTATTCATAATAAAGGTCAATGTTGTTTATAATAAATCAATAAATTATTTTTACCACGAAATTATTTTAACCACAAAAGCTAAATTTCCTTTTTTTTTAAACTAAGCATTAAATATGAAGCATTTAGCATTAAGCATAAGCATTAAGCATTAAGCATAAGCATTAAGCATAAGCACTAAGCATAAGCATTAAGCATAAGCTATAAGCATAAGCATTGAGCATAAGCATTTAAAATAAGCATTTAAAGTAAGCATTTAAAATAAGCATTTAAAGTAAGCATTAAGAAAAAGCATTAAGTATAAGCATTTAAAATAATCATTATGCATAGGCATTAAGCATAAGCATTAGGCACAGGCATTAAGCATAAGCATTAAGCATAAGCATTAAGCAGCAAGCCTCATTTCTGAAGCATCAAGAATTAATAATTGAGCATTGGGCATTGAACATAAAGCATAGCATCCAACATGGAGCATAGCATCGGACATCGAGCATATCATAGAGGATCATGCATGTGTATTCGCTTTTAATTTGTCAGTGGCGCCTCGGATTTCTTGTTTTATAATATTTATATAAAATTTCAAATTTAATGTAAAATCTCAAGTAACCCTCCGCTGAATCTAGCTGGCATAATTTTAGGCATTTACCTAATTTTATTTTACTTTATTCAAAATAAAGGTCAATGTTGTTTATATTAAATCAATAAATTATTTTTACCACGAAATTATTTTAACCACATAAGCTAGATTTCCTTTTTTTTAAACTAAGCATTAAATATGAAGCATTTAGCATTAAGCATAAGCATTAAGCATTAAGCATTAAGCATTAAGCATTAAGCATTAAGCATTAAGCATAAGCATTAAGCCTCATGTCTCAAGAATCACGAATTGAGTATCGAGCATCGAACATCAAGCATAACATCCATCATCGAGCATAGTACCAAACATCGAGCATATCATCGAGGATCATGCATGTGTATTCGCTTTTAATTTGTCAGTAGCGCCACGGATTTCTTGTTTTATAATTCATATAAAATTTCAAATTTAATGTATCATCTTAAATAATCCACCGCTAAATCTAGCTGGCATAATTTTAGGCATTTACCTTATTTTATTTCTCTTTATTTATAAAAAAGGTCAATGTTGTTTATATTAAATCAATAAATTATTTTTAGCACAAAAATAAATTTCCTTTTTTTTTAAAAAAAGCTTTAAACATGAAGCATAAGCAAAAGCATTTTAAATAAGCATTAACCATTAAGCATAAGCATTAAGCACAAGCGTTTTAAAAAAGCATTAAGCATAAGCATTAAGCATAAGCATTAAGCATAATCATTAAGCATAAGCATTTAAAATAAGCTTTAAAAATAAGCATTTAGCATTAGCATTAAGCATAAGCTTTAAGCATAAGCATTAAGCATAGGCATTAAGCAGCAAGCGTGATGTCTTAAGCATCAAGAATTAATAATTGAGCATTGAGCATTAAACATCAAGCATAGCATCCAACATAGAGCATAGCATCGAACATCGAGCATATCATAGAGGATCATGCATATGTATTAGCTTTTAATTTGTCAGTGGCGCCTCGGATTTCTTGTTTTATAATATTTATATAAAATTTCAAATTTAATGTATCATCTCAAGTAACCCTCCGCTGAATCTAGCTGGCATAATTTTAGGCATTTACCTGATTTTATTTTACTTTATTCATAATAAAGGTCAATGTTGTTTATATTAAATCAATAAATTATATTTACCACGAAATTATTTTTACCGCAAAAGCTAAATTTCCTTTTTTTTAAACTAAGCATTAAATATGAAGCAATTAGCATTAAGCAAAAGCATTAAGCCTCATGTCTCAAGAATCAAGAATTGAGTATCGAGCATCGAACATCAAGCATAACATCCAACATCAAGCATAACATCCAACATCAAGCATAGTACCAAACATCGAGCATATCATAGAGGATCATGCATATGTATTAGCTTTTAATTTGTCAGTGGCGCCTCGGATTTCTTGTTTTATAATATTTATATAAAATTTCAAATTTAATGTAAAATCTCAAGTAACCCTCCGCTAAATCTAGCTGGCATAATTTTAGGCATTTACCTAATTTTATTTTACTTTATTCAAAATAAAGGTCAATGTTGTTTATATTAAATCAATAAATTATTTTTACCACGAAATTATTTTAACCACATAAGCTAGATTTCCTTTTTTTTAAACTAAGCATTAAATATGAAGCATTTAGCATTAAGCATAAGCATTAAGCATTAAGCATTAAGCATTAAGCATTAAGCATTAAGCATTAAGCATTAAGCATAAGCATTAAGCCTCATGTCTCAAGAATCACGAATTGAGTATCGAGCATCGAACATCAAGCATAACATCCATCATCGAGCATAGTACCAAACATCGAGCATATCATCGAGGATCATGCATGTGTATTCGCTTTTAATTTGTCAGTAGCGCCACGGATTTCTTGTTTTATAATTCATATAAAATTTCAAATTTAATGTATCATCTTAAATAATCCACCGCTAAATCTAGCTGGCATAATTTTAGGCATTTACCTTATTTTATTTCTCTTTATTTATAAAAAAGGTCAATGTTGTTTATATTAAATCAATAAATTATTTTTAGCACAAAAATAAATTTCCTTTTTTTAAAAAAAAAGCTTTAAACATGAAGCATAAGCATAAGCATTTTAAATAAGCATTAACCATTAAGCATAAGCATTAAGCATAAGCGTTTTAAAAAAGCTTTTAGAATAAGCATTTAGCATAAGCATTAAGCATAAGCATTAAGCATAAGCATTAAGCATAAGCATTAAGCATAAGCATTAAGCATAAGCATAAGCATTAAGCATAAGCATTAAGCATAAGCATTAAGCATAAGCATTAAGCATAATCATTAAGCATAAGCATTAAGCATAAGCATTAAGCATAAGCATTAAGCATAAGCATTAAGCATAAGCATTAAGCATAAGCATTAAGCATAAGCATTAAGCATAAGCATTAAGCATAAGCATTAAGCAGCAAGCCTCATGTCTGAAGCATCAAGAATTAATAATTGAGCTTTGGGCATTGAACATAAAGCACAGCATCCAACATGGAACATAGCATCGGACATCGAGCATATCATAGAGGATCATGCATATGTATTCGCTTTTAATTTGTTAGTGGCGCCTCGGATTTCTTGTTTTATAATATTTATATAAAATTTCAAATTTAATGTAAAATCTCAAGTAACCCTCCGCTGAATCTAGCTGGCATGATTTTAGGCATTTACCTAATTTTATTTTACTTTATTCATAATAAAGGTCAATGTTGTTTATATTAAATCAATAAATTATTTTTATCACGAAATTATTTTTACCACGAAAACTAAATTTCCTTTTTTTTAAACTAAGCATTAAACATGAAGCATTCAGCATTAAGCAAAAGCATAAAGGATAAGCATACGTAGAAAGCATAAGTATTTAAAATAAGCTTTTAAAATAAGCATTTAGAAAAAGCATTAAGCAGAAGCATTTAAAATAAGCTTTTAAAATAAGCATTAAGAAAAATCATTCAGCATAACCTTTTAAAATAAGCATTTAGCATAAAAATTAAGCTTAAGCATTAAGCTTAAGCATTAAGCATAGGCATTTAGCGTAAGCATTAAGCATAAGGATTTAAAATAAGCATCAAGCAAAAGCTTTTAATATAAGCTTTTAAAATAAGCATTAGGAAAAAGAATGAGCAAAAGCATTTAAAATAAGCTTTAAAAATAAGCATTTAGCATAAACATTAAGCATAAGCTTTAAGCAAAAGCATTAAGCATAAGCTTTAAGCATTAAGCATAAGCTTTAAGCATAAGCATTAAGCATAAGCATTTAAAATAAGCTTTAAAAATAAGCATGAAGAAAAAGCACTAAGCATAAGCATTAAGCATAAGCATTTAAAATAAGCATTTAAAGTAAGCATTAAGAAAAAGCATTAAGTATAAGCATTTAAAATAATCATTTAGCATAAGCATTAAGAATAAGCTTTAAGCATAAGCATTAAGCATAAGCTTTAGGCATAAGCATTAAGCATAAGCATTTAAAATAAGCATTAAGAAAAAGCATTAAGCATTAGCTTTAAAAAAAACATTAAGAAAAAGCATTAAGCATAAGCATTTAAAATAAGCTTTAAAAATAAGCATGAAGAAAAATCATTAAGCATAAGCATTTAAAATAAGCTTTAAAAATAAGCATTTAGCATTAGCATTAAGCATAAGCTTTAAGCATAAGCATTAAGCATAGGCATTAAGCAGCAAGCGTGATGTCTTAAGCATCAAGAATTAATAATTGAGCATTGAGCATTAAACATCAAGCATAGCATCCAACATAGAGCATAGCATCGAACATCGAGCATATCATAGAGGATCATGCATATGTATTAGCTTTTAATTTGTCAGTGGCGCCTCGGATTTCTTGTTTTATAATATTTATATAAAATTTCAAATTTAATGTATCATCTCAAGTAACCCTCCGCTGAATCTAGCTGGCATAATTTTAGGCATTTACCTGATTTTATTTTACTTTATTCATAATAAAGGTCAATGTTGTTTATATTAAATCAATAAATTATATTTACCACGAAATTATTTTTACCGCAAAAGCTAAATTTCCTTTTTTTTAAACTAAGCATTAAATATGAAGCAATTAGCATTAAGCAAAAGCATTAACATTAAGGATAAGCATAAGTAGAAAGCATAAGCATTAAGCATTAAGCATAAGCATTAAGCCTCATGTCTCAAGAATCAAGAATTGAGTATCGAGCATCGAACATCAAGCATAACATCCAACATCAAGCATAACATCCAACATCAAGCATAGTACCAAACATCGAGCATATCATAGAGGATCATGCATATGTATTCGCTTTTAATTTGTCAGTGGCGTCTCGGAGTTCTTGTTTTATAATATTTATATTAAATTTCAAATTTAATGTATCATCTCAAGTAACCCTCCACTGAATCTAGCTGGCATAATTATTGGCATTTACCTAATTTTATTTTACTTTATTCATAATAAAGGTCAATGTTGTTTATAATAAATCAATAAATTATTTTTACCACGAAATTATTTTAACCACAAAAGCTAAATTTCCTTTTTTTTTAAACTAAGCATTAAATATGAAGCATTTAGCATTAAGCATAAGCATTAAGCATTAAGCATAAGCATTAAGCCTCATGTCTCAAGAATCAAGAATTGAGTATCGAGCATCGAACATCAAGCATAACATCCATCATCGACCATAGTACCAAACATCGAGCATATCATCGAGGATCATGCATGTGTATTCGCTTTTCATTTGTCAGTGGCGCCTCGGATTTCTTGTTTTATAATTTATATAAAATTTCAAATTTAATGTATCATCTTAAATAATCCACCGCTGAATCTAGCTGGCATAATTTAAGGCATTTACCTTATTTTATTTTACTTTATTTATAATAAAGGTCAATGTTGTTTATATTAACTCAATAAATTATTTTTAGCCAAAAGGTAAATTTGCTTTTTTTTTTAAATAAGCTTTAACCATTAAGCATAAGCATAAGCATTAAGCATAAGCATTTAAAATAAGCATTGAAAATAATTAAGTTTTAATTATTTAGCTTTAAGCTTAAAGCATAAAGCTTTAAGCACTAACCTTTTATTATTAAACTTTAAGCATAAAGCATTAAGCTTTAAGCAGTAAGCATAAGCATTTAAAATAAGCATTTAAAATAAATATTTAAAATAAGCATTTAAATTAAGCATTAAGCATAAGCATAAAAAAAAGCTCATAAAATAAGCATTAGGAAAAAGCATTAAGCAAAAGCATTAAGCATAAGCATTTAAAATAAGCATTTAAAATAAGCATTTAAATTAAGCATTAAGCATAAGCATAAAAAAAAGCTTATAAAATAAGCATTAAGAAAAAGCATTAGGCATTAGCATTTAAAATAAGCATTATCATTTTGGTCCTTTATAAAGTCAAATAAAAAAGCACCTTCATCATTTCCATCAACCATGACTTATGAGGATATAACTGCAAACACGGGGGAAGGTATTTGCGAGTTATTTTCCCAATATTTTAAATATACTTTCCAAATGCCAACAGCATCGGTTAAATCAAATAACAATCCAAATTATAATTTTTCCAGTACCATCAGCAGTATTAATATTGATGTCATGCAAGTATTAAAACTATTAAAATCTGTCGATTTAGATAAAGGTGCCGGGCCCGACCATATACCCCCAAGCTTAGTCGTGGAATGTGCTGATAATTTAGCACTTCCACTGTCAATACTATTTAAACGCTCTATTCATGAAGGTCTGGTGCCACAAATTTGGAAGTCCGCCTTTATTACACCAATTCACAAAAACGGAGTCAAAAATAAAGTTCAAAATTACAGACCTATTTCCAAATTGTGTATCTTTGCAAAAATATTTGAAAAAATTGTCTTTGAGCAAATGTACTCGATTCTATCTTCGTCACTAACTTATCAGCAACACGGTTTTGTTAAGAAACGGTCGACAATAACAAATTTATTGATTTTTAATGATTATTTGACAACTTCCATGGATAAAAGCTGCCAAGTTGATTCTATTTACACAGATTTCAGTAAAGCTTTTGATAGAATAGACCATCTAATCCTTTTGCAAAAGTTGTATTCCGCTGGGATTCACGGAAATCTATTTAGATGGTTTACATCTTACATCCATAAACGCTCTCAAGCTGTTGTCGTCAACGGGTTTTCTTCTTCCTGGATTGATATCCCATCAGGAGTCCCGCAAGGATCACTATTAGGTCCTTTGCTATTCATTCTGTATGTGAATGATATCGGCTTGTGTTTCAAAAACTCTCAGTATTTACTTTATGCTGATGATATGAAAATCTTCAAGCGTATCGAAACTGTAGCAGATAGTGAACTTCTTCAACAGGATCTTTTGAGGTTTGAGCAATATTGCACTTTGAACAAATTAGACCTAAATGTCTCCAAATGCACTGCTATTACCTTTTCACGTAAAATAAATGTTATTAATTATAGCTATAATTTAAAAAATCAACATTTAACACTTAAAGGCTCTGTTAAAGATCTTGGTGTTATACAAGATACCAAGGTTTTATTTAAAGAGCATATTGAACATATAACGAACAGAGCTAATAAAGCATTAGGATTCATTATCAGATCGAGTAAAGATTTCAAAAATTGTAAATCAATAAAAATTTTGTATTGTTCGTTTGTACGTAGCATTCTAGAGTATGCATCTCAAGTCTGGAACCCTTGTTATGACGTATATATTAATAGATTAGAATATATCCAAAAAAGGTTTTTAAAATTTTTGCAATTCAAACTCCGTCTACGTGATTCTGGCTATGAAAAAAGATGTAAAAGGCATCACTTACTGCCGCTCTGGGTAAGACGAAACATAACCGATGTTTCATATTTATTTGATATTGCTCAAAGTAGAATAGATTGTCCTGACTTGCTATCTTTTATCTGTCTACTAGTTCCTAATAAGCTGGTTTCTAGGCGTCCATTTGAATATATCTCTGTGCCTCCTAACATCGCTAATTATAGAAAAAACTCATATGCCTGTCGGGCTATTATAAAACTTAATGAATTGGGAAGCTGTCACGAAATAGATCTATTTAACACTAAGTCTAAGATTGTAAGAAAAACCATGGCTACGATTTGGTTTGATTCTATATCCTAACACTATACATTTATCTTCTATCGCTGTATTTAACCTACCAGAGAGTAGATATGTGTATGCTAAATATTATATGTATTGTTGTAACCTGTTTTGTTATGTAAATGTACCATTTAGATATTTAAATGTGAAAATGTATAAATGGCAAGCAAGTAAACTGGCATACAGTCAGTTAGTTTCTTTTTATATATTGAAACTATGAAAAATTGTAAAGCTGTTCTATTTTCCAAATAAATAAAAAAAAAAAAATAAAAATAAAAATAAATAAATAAGCATGAAGAAAAAGCATTGAGCATAAGCATTTAAAATAAGCTTTAAAAATAAGCATTTAGCATAAGCATTAAGCATAAGCATTTTAAAAAAGCTTTTAGAATAAGCATTTAGCATAAGCATTAAGCATTAAACATTAAGCATAAGCATTAAGCATAAGCATTAAGCATAAGCATTAAGCATAAGCATTAAGCATAAGCATTTTAAAAAAGCTTTTAGAATAAGCATTTAGCATAAGCATTAAGCATTAAACATTAAGCATAAGCATTAAGCATAAGCATTAAGCATAAGCATTAAGCATAAGCATTAAGCATAAGCATTAAGCATAAGCATTAAGCATAAGCATTAAGCATAAGCATTAAGCATAAGCATTAAGCATAAGCATTAAGCATAAGCATTAAGCATAAGCATTAAGCATAAGCATTAAGCATAAGCATTAAGCATAAGCATTAAGCATAAGCATTAAGCATAAGCATTAAGCATAAGCATTAAGCATAAGCAATAAGAATTAAGCATAAGCATTAAGCATAAGCATTAAGCATAAGCATTAAGCATAAGCATTAAGCATAAGCATTAAGCATAAGCATTAAGCATAAGCATTAAGCATAAGCATTAAGCATAAGCATTAAGCATAAGCATTAAGCATAAGCATTAAGCATAAGCATTAAGCATAAGCATTAAGCATAAGCATTAAGCATAAGCATTAAGCATAAGCATTAAGCATAAGCATTAAGCATAAGCATTAAGCATAAGCATTAAGCATAAGCATTAAGCATAAGCATTAAGCATAAGCATTAAGCATAAGCATTAAGCATAAGCATTAAGCATAAGCATTAAGCATAAGCATTTAAAATAAGCATTTAAAGTAAGCATTAAGAAAAAGCATTAAGTATAAGCATTTAAAATAATCATTTAGCATAAGCATTAAGAATAAGCTTTAAGCATAAGCATTAAGCATAAGCTTTAGGCATAAGCATTAAGCATAAGCATTTAAAATAAGCATTAAGAAAAAGCATTAAGCATTAGCTTTAAAAAAAACATTAAGAAAAAGCATTAAGCATAAGCATTTAAAATAAGCTTTAAAAATAAGCATGAAGAAAAATCATTAAGCATAAGCATTTAAAATAAGCTTTAAAAATAAGCATTTAGCATTAGCATTAAGCATAAGCTTTAAGCATAAGCATTAAGCATAGGCATTAAGCAGCAAGCGTGATGTCTTAAGCATCAAGAATTAATAATTGAGCATTGAGCATTAAACATCAAGCATAGCATCCAACATAGAGCATAGCATCGAACATCGAGCATATCATAGAGGATCATGCATATGTATTAGCTTTTAATTTGTCAGTGGCGCCTCGGATTTCTTGTTTTATAATATTTATATAAAATTTCAAATTTAATGTATCATCTCAAGTAACCCTCCGCTGAATCTAGCTGGCATAATTTTAGGCATTTACCTGATTTTATTTTACTTTATTCATAATAAAGGTCAATGTTGTTTATATTAAATCAATAAATTATATTTACCACGAAATTATTTTTACCGCAAAAGCTAAATTTCCTTTTTTTTAAACTAAGCATTAAATATGAAGCAATTAGCATTAAGCAAAAGCATTAAGCCTCATGTCTCAAGAATCAAGAATTGAGTATCGAGCATCGAACATCAAGCATAACATCCAACATCAAGCATAACATCCAACATCAAGCATAGTACCAAACATCGAGCATATCATAGAGGATCATGCATATGTATTCGCTTTTAATTTGTCAGTGGCGCCTCGGATTTCTTGTTTTATAATATTTATATAAAATTTCAAATTTAATGTAAAATCTCAAGTAACCCTCCGCTAAATCTAGCTGGCATAATTTTAGGCATTTACCTAATTTTATTTTACTTTATTCAAAATAAAGGTCAATGTTGTTTATATTAAATCAATAAATTATTTTTACCACGAAATTATTTTAACCACATAAGCTAGATTTCCTTTTTTTTTTAAACTAAGCATTAAATATGAAGCATTTAGCATTAAGCATAAGCATTAAGCATTAAGCATTAAGCATTAAGCATTAAGCATTAAGCATTAAGCATTAAGCATAAGCATTAAGCCTCATGTCTCAAGAATCACGAATTGAGTATCGAGCATCGAACATCAAGCATAACATCCATCATCGAGCATAGTACCAAACATCGAGCATATCATCGAGGATCATGCATGTGTATTCGCTTTTAATTTGTCAGTAGCGCCACGGATTTCTTGTTTTATAATTCATATAAAATTTCAAATTTAATGTATCATCTTAAATAATCCACCGCTAAATCTAGCTGGCATAATTTTAGGCATTTACCTTATTTTATTTCTCTTTATTTATAAAAAAGGTCAATGTTGTTTATATTAAATCAATAAATTATTTTTAGCACAAAAATAAATTTCCTTTTTTTAAAAAAAAAGCTTTAAACATGAAGCATAAGCATAAGCATTTTAAATAAGCATTAACCATTAAGCATAAGCATTAAGCATAAGCGTTTTAAAAAAGCTTTTAGAATAAGCATTTAGCATAAGCATTAAGCATAAGCATTAAGCATAAGCATTAAGCATAAGCATTAAGCATTAAGCATAAGCATTAAGCATAAGCATAAGCATTAAGCATAAGCATTAAGCATAAGCATTAAGCATAAGCATTAAGCATAATCATTAAGCATAAGCATTAAGCATAAGCATTAAGCATAAGCATTAAGCATAAGCATTAAGCATAAGCATTAAGCATAAGCATTAAGCATAAGCATTAAGCAGCAAGCCTCATGTCTGAAGCATCAAGAATTAATAATTGAGCTTTGGGCATTGAACATAAAGCACAGCATCCAACATGGAACATAGCATCGGACATCGAGCATATCATAGAGGATCATGCATATGTATTCGCTTTTAATTTGTCAGTGGCGCCTCGGATTTCTTGTTTTATAATATTTATATAAAATTTCAAATTTAATGTAAAATCTCAAGTAACCCTCCGCTGAATCTAGCTGGCATGATTTTAGGCATTTACCTAATTTTATTTTACTTTATTCATAATAAAGGTCAATGTTGTTTATATTAAATCAATAAATTATTTTTATCACGAAATTATTTTTACCACGAAAACTAAATTTCCTTTTTTTTAAACTAAGCATTAAACATGAAGCATTCAGCATTAAGCAAAAGCATAAAGGATAAGCATACGTAGAAAGCATAAGTATTTAAAATAAGCTTTTAAAATAAGCATTTAGAAAAAGCATTAAGCAGAAGCATTTAAAATAAGCTTTTAAAATAAGCATTAAGAAAAATCATTCAGCATAACCTTTTAAAATAAGCATTTAGCATAAAAATTAAGCTTAAGCATTAAGCTTAAGCATTAAGCATAGGCATTTAGCGTAAGCATTAAGCATAAGGATTTAAAATAAGCATCAAGCAAAAGCTTTTAATATAAGCTTTTAAAATAAGCATTAGGAAAAAGAATGAGCAAAAGCATTTAAAATAAGCTTTAAAAATAAGCATTTAGCATAAACATTAAGCATAAGCTTTAAGCAAAAGCATTAAGCATAAGCTTTAAGCATTAAGCATAAGCTTTAAGCATTAAGCATAAGCTTTAAGCATAAGCATTTAAAATAAGCTTTAAAAATAAGCATGAAGAAAAAGCACTAAGCATAAGCATTAAGCACAAGCATTTAAAATAAGCATTTAAAGTAAGCATTAAGAAAAAGCATTAAGTATAAGCATTTAAAATAATCATTTAGCATAAGCATTAAGAATAAGCTTTAAGCATAAGCATTAAGCATAAGCTTTAGGCATAAGCATTAAGCATAAGCATTTAAAATAAGCATTAAGAAAAAGCATTAAGCATTAGCTTTAAAAAAAACATTAAGAAAAAGCATTAAGCATAAGCATTTAAAATAAGCTTTAAAAATAAGCATGAAGAAAAATCATTAAGCATAAGCATTTAAAATAAGCTTTAAAAATAAGCATTTAGCATTAGCATTAAGCATAAGCTTTAAGCATAAGCATTAAGCATAGGCATTAAGCAGCAAGCGTGATGTCTTAAGCATCAAGAATTAATAATTGAGCATTGAGCATTAAACATCAAGCATAGCATCCAACATAGAGCATAGCATCGAACATCGAGCATATCATAGAGGATCATGCATATGTATTAGCTTTTAATTTGTCAGTGGCGCCTCGGATTTCTTGTTTTATAATATTTATATAAAATTTCAAATTTAATGTATCATCTCAAGTAACCCTCCGCTGAATCTAGCTGGCATAATTTTAGGCATTTACCTGATTTTATTTTACTTTATTCATAATAAAGGTCAATGTTGTTTATATTAAATCAATAAATTATATTTACCACGAAATTATTTTTACCGCAAAAGCTAAATTTCCTTTTTTTTAAACTAAGCATTAAATATGAAGCAATTAGCATTAAGCAAAAGCATTAACATTAAGGATAAGCATAAGTAGAAAGCATAAGCATTAAGCATTAAGCATAAGCATTAAGCCTCATGTCTCAAGAATCAAGAATTGAGTATCGAGCATCGAACATCAAGCATAACATCCAACATCAAGCATAACATCCAACATCAAGCATAGTACCAAACATCGAGCATATCATAGAGGATCATGCATATGTATTCGCTTTTAATTTGTCAGTGGCGTCTCGGAGTTCTTGTTTTATAATATTTATATTAAATTTCAAATTTAATGTATCATCTCAAGTAACCCTCCACTGAATCTAGCTGGCATAATTATTGGCATTTACCTAATTTTATTTTACTTTATTCATAATAAAGGTCAATGTTGTTTATAATAAATCAATAAATTATTTTTACCACGAAATTATTTTAACCACAAAAGCTAAATTTCCTTTTTTTTTAAACTAAGCATTAAATATGAAGCATTTAGCATTAAGCATAAGCATTAAGCATTAAGCATAAGCATTAAGCCTCATGTCTCAAGAATCAAGAATTGAGTATCGAGCATCGAACATCAAGCATAACATCCATCATCGACCATAGTACCAAACATCGAGCATATCATCGAGGATCATGCATGTGTATTTGCTTTTCATTTGTCAGTGGCGCCTCGGATTTCTTGTTTTATAATTTATATAAAATTTCAAATTTAATGTATCATCTTAAATAATCCACCGCTGAATCTAGCTGGCATAATTTAAGGCATTTACCTTATTTTATTTTACTTTATTTATAATAAAGGTCAATGTTGTTTATATTAACTCAATAAATTATTTTTAGCCAAAAGGTAAATTTGCTTTTTTTTTTAAATAAGCTTTAACCATTAAGCATAAGCATAAGCATTAAGCATAAGCATTTAAAATAAGCATTGAAAATAATTAAGTTTTAATTATTTAGCTTTAAGCTTAAAGCATAAAGCTTTAAGCACTAACCTTTTATTATTAAACTTTAAGCATAAAGCATTAAGCTTTAAGCAGTAAGCATAAGCATTTAAAATAAGCATTTAAAATAAATATTTAAAATAAGCATTTAAATTAAGCATTAAGCATAAGCATAAAAAAAAGCTCATAAAATAAGCATTAGGAAAAAGCATTAAGCAAAAGCATTAAGCATAAGCATTTAAAATAAGCATTTAAAATAAGCATTTAAATTAAGCATTAAGCATAAGCATAAAAAAAAGCTTATAAAATAAGCATTAAGAAAAAGCATTAGGCATTAGCATTTAAAATAAGCATTATCATTTTGGTCCTTTATAAAGTCAAATAAAAAAGCACCTTCATCATTTCCATCAACCATGACTTATGAGGATATAACTGCAAACACGGGGGAAGGTATTTGCGAGTTATTTTCCCAATATTTTAAATATACTTTCCAAATGCCAACAGCATCGGTTAAATCAAATAACAATCCAAATTATAATTTTTCCAGTACCATCAGCAGTATTAATATTGATGTCATGCAAGTATTAAAACTATTAAAATCTGTCGATTTAGATAAAGGTGCCGGGCCCGACCATATACCCCCAAGCTTAGTCGTGGAATGTGCTGATAATTTAGCACTTCCACTGTCAATACTATTTAAACGCTCTATTCATGAAGGTCTGGTGCCACAAATTTGGAAGTCCGCCTTTATTACACCAATTCACAAAAACGGAGTCAAAAATAAAGTTCAAAATTACAGACCTATTTCCAAATTGTGTATCTTTGCAAAAATATTTGAAAAAATTGTCTTTGAGCAAATGTACTCGATTCTATCTTCGTCACTAACTTATCAGCAACACGGTTTTGTTAAGAAACGGTCGACAATAACAAATTTATTGATTTTTAATGATTATTTGACAACTTCCATGGATAAAGGCTGCCAAGTTGATTCTATTTACACAGATTTCAGTAAAGCTTTTGATAGAATAGACCATCTAATCCTTTTGCAAAAGTTGTATTCCGCTGGGATTCACGGAAATCTATTTAGATGGTTTACATCTTACATCCATAAACGCTCTCAAGCTGTTGTCGTCAACGGGTTTTCTTCTTCCTGGATTGATATCCCATCAGGAGTCCCGCAAGGATCACTATTAGGTCCTTTGCTATTCATTCTGTATGTGAATGATATCGGCTTGTGTTTCAAAAACTCTCAGTATTTACTTTATGCTGATGATATGAAAATCTTCAAGCGTATCGAAACTGTAGCAGATAGTGAACTTCTTCAACAGGATCTTTTGAGGTTTGAGCAATATTGCACTTTGAACAAATTAGACCTAAATGTCTCCAAATGCACTGCTATTACCTTTTCACGTAAAATAAATGTTATTAATTATAGCTATAATTTAAAAAATCAACATTTAACACTTAAAGGCTCTGTTAAAGATCTTGGTGTTATACAAGATACCAAGGTTTTATTTAAAGAGCATATTGAACATATAACGAACAGAGCTAATAAAGCATTAGGACTCATTATCAGATCGAGTAAAGATTTCAAAAATTGTAAATCAATAAAAATTTTGTATTGTTCGTTTGTACGTAGCATTCTAGAGTATGCATCTCAAGTCTGGAACCCTTGTTATGACGTATATATTAATAGATTAGAATATATCCAAAAAAGGTTTTTAAAATTTTTGCAATTCAAACTCCGTCTACGTGATTCTGGCTATGAAAAAAGATGTAAAAGGCATCACTTACTGCCGCTCTGGGTAAGACGAAACATAACCGATGTTTCATATTTATTTGATATTGCTCAAAGTAGAATAGATTGTCCTGACTTGCTATCTTTTATCTGTCTACTAGTTCCTAATAAGCTGGTTTCTAGGCGTCCATTTGAATATATCTCTGTGCCTCCTAACATCGCTAATTATAGAAAAAACTCATATGCCTGTCGGGCTATTATAAAACTTAATGAATTGGCAAGCTGTCACGAAATAGATCTATTTAACACTAAGTCTAAGATTGTAAGAAAAACCATGGCTACGATTTGGTTTGATTCTATATCCTAACACTATACATTTATCTTCTATCGCTGTATTTAACCTACCAGAGAGTAGATATGTGTATGCTAAATATTATATGTATTGTTGTAACCTGTTTTGTTATGTAAATGTACCATTTAGATATTTAAATGTGAAAATGTATAAATGGCAAGCAAGTAAACTGGCATACAGTCAGTTAGTTTCTTTTTATATATTGAAACTATGAAAAATTGTAAAGCTGTTCTATTTTCCAAATAAATGAAAAAAAAAAAAAATAAAAATAAAAATAAATAAATAAGCATGAAGAAAAAGCATTGAGCATAAGCATTTAAAATAAGCTTTAAAAATAAGCATTTAGCATAAGCATTAAGCATAAGCATTTTAAAAAAGCTTTTAGAATAAGCATTTAGCATAAGCATTAAGCATTAAACATTAAGCATAAGCATTAAGCATAAGCATTAAGCATAAGCATTAAGCATAAGCATTTTAAAAAAGCTTTTAGAATAAGCATTTAGCATAAGCATTAAGCATTAAACATTAAGCATAAGCATTAAGCATAAGCATTAAGCATAAGCATTAAGCATAAGCATTAAGCATAAGCATTAAGCATAAGCATTAAGCATAAGCATTAAGCATAAGCATTAAGCATAAGCATTAAGCATAAGCATTAAGCATAAGCATTAAGCATAAGCAATAAGAATTAAGCATAAGCATTAAGCATAAGCATTAAGCATAAGCATTAAGCATAAGCATTAAGCATAAGCATTAAGCATAAGCATTAAGCATAAGCATTAAGCATAAGCATTAAGCATAAGCATTAAGCATAAGCATTAAGCATAAGCATTAAGCATAAGCATTAAGCATAAGCATTAAGCATAAGCATTAAGCATAAGCATTAAGCATAAGCATTAAGCATAAGCATTAAGCATAAGCATTAAGCATAAGCATTAAGCATAAGCATTAAGCATAAGCATTAAGCATAAGCATTAAGCATAAGCATTAAGCATAAGCATTAAGCATAAGCATTAAGCATAAGCATTAAGCATAAGCATTAAGCATAAGCATTAAGCATAAGCATTAAGCATAGGCATTAGGCAGCAAGCCTCATGTCTTAAGCATCAAGAATTAATAATTGAGCATTTAGCATTGAACATCAAGCATAGCATCCAACATAGAATATAGCATCGAAAATCGAGCATATCATAGAGGATCATGCATATGTATTCGCTTTTAATTTGTCAGTGGCGTCTCGGAGATCTTGTTTTATAATATTTATATAAAATTTCAAATTTAATGTATCATCTCAAGTAACCCTCCGCTGAATCTAGCTGGCATAATTAATGGCATTTACCTAATTTTATTTTACTTTATTCATAATAAAGGTCAATGTTGTTTATAATAAATCAATAAATTATTTTTACCACGAAATTATTTTAACCACAAAAGCTAAATTTCCTTTTTTTTTAAACTAAGCATTAAATTTGAAGCATTTAGCATTAAGCAAAAGCATTAACATTAAGGATAAGCATAAGTAGAAAGCATTTAGCATAAGCATTAAGCATAAGCATTAAGCATAGGCATTAAGCATAGGCATTAAGCATAAGCATTAAGTATAAGCATTAAGCATAAGCATTAAGCATAAGCACTAAGCATAAGCATTAAGCATAAGCTATAAGCATAAGCATTGAGCATAAGCATTTAAAATAAGCATTTAAAATAAGCATTTAAAGTAAGCATTTAAAATAAGCATTTAAAGTAAGCATTAAGAAAAAGCATTAAGTATAAGCATTTAAAATAATCATTTAGCATAAGCATTAAGCATAAGCATTAGGCACAGGCATTAAGCATAAGCATTAAGCAGCAAGCCTCATGTCTGAAGCATCAAGAATTAATAATTGAGCATTGGGCATTGAACATAAAGCATAGCATCCAACATGGAGCATAGCATCGGACATCGAGCATATCATAGAGGATCATGCATATGTATTCGCTTTTAATTTGTCAGTGGCGCCTCGGATTTCTTGTTTTATAATATTTATATAAAATTTCAAATTTAATGTAAAATCTCAAGTAACCCTCCGCTGAATCTAGCTGGCATAATTTTAGGCATTTACCTAATTTTATTTTACTTTATTCATAATAAAGGTCAATGTTGTTTATTTTAAATCAATAAATTATTTTTATCACGAAATTATTTTTACCACGAAAACTAAATTTCCTTTTTTTTAAACTAAGCATTAAACATGAAGCATTCAGCATTAAGCAAAAGCATAAAGGATAAGCATACGTAGAAAGCATAAGCATTTAAAATAAGCTTTTAAAATAAGCATTAAGAAAAAGCATTAAGCATAAGCATTTAAAAAAGCTTTTAAAATAAGCATTTAGCATAAGCATTAAGCATAAGCATTTAAAATAAACATTAAGCATTAAACATGTAGCATAAGCATAAAGCATAAGAATTAAAAATAAGCTTTTAAAATAAACTTTTAAAATAAGCTTTTAAAATAAGCATTTAGCATAAGCATTAAGCTTAAGCACTAAGCATAGGCATTTAGCGTAAGCATTAAGCATAAGGATTTAAAATAAGCATTAAGCATAAGCTTTTAAAATAAGCTTTAAGAAAAAGCATTAAGCATAAGCATTTAAAATAAGCTTTAAAAATAAGCATTTAGCATAAGCATTAAGCATAAGCTTTAAGCATAAGCATTAAGCATAAGTATTAAGCATAAGCATTTAAAATAAGCTTTTAAAATTGGCTTTTAAAATAAGCATTAAGAAAAAGCATTAAGCATAAGCATTTAGAATAAGCTTTTAAAATAAGCATTTAGCATAAAAATTAAGCTTAAGCATTAAGCTTAAGCATTAAGCATAGGCATTTAGCGTAAGCATTAAGCATAAGGATTTAAAATAAGCATCAAGCAAAAGCTTTTAAAATTAGCTTTTAAAATAAGCATTAGGAAAAAGAATAAGCAAAAGCATTTAAAATAAGCTTTAAAAATAAGCATTTAGCATAAACATTAAGCATAAGCTTTAAGCAAAAGCATTAAGCATAAGCTTTAAGCATTAAGCATAAGCTTTAAGCATAAGCATTAGGCATAAGCATTTAAAATAAGCTTTAAAAATAAGCTTTTAAAATAAGCATTAAGAAAAAGCATTAAGCATAAGCACTTAGAATTAGCTTTCAAAATAAGCATGAAGAAAAATCACTAAGCATAAGCATTAAGCATAAGCATTTAAAATAAGCATTTAGCATAAGCATTAAGCATAAGCATTTTAAAAAAGCTTTTAGAATAAGCATTTAGCATAAGCATTAAGAATAAGCTTTAAGCATAAGCATTAAGCATAAGCTTTAGACATAAGCATTAAGCATAAGCATTTAAAATAAGCATTAAGAAAAAGCATTAAGCATTAGCTTTAAAAAAAACATTAAGAAAAAGCATTAAGCATAAGCATTTAAAATAAGCTTTAAAAATAAGCATGAAGAAAAATCATTAAGCATAAGCATTTAAAATAAGCTTTAAAAATAAGCATTAAGAAAAAGCATTAAGCATAAGCACTTAGAATTAGCTTTCAAAATAAGCATGAAGAAAAAGCACTAAGCATAAGCATTAAGCATAAGCATTTAAAATAAGCATTTAAAGTAAGCATTAAGAAAAAGCATTAAGTATAAGCATTTAAAATAATCATTTAGCATAAGCATTAAGAATAAGCTTTAAGCATAAGCATTAAGCATAAGCTTTAGGCATAAGCATTAAGCATAAGCATTTAAAATAAGCATTAAGAAAAAGCATTAAGCATTAGCTTTAAAAAAAACATTAAAAAAAAGCATTAAGCATAAGCATTTAAAATAAGCTTTAAAAATAAGCATGAAGAAAAATCATTAAGCATAAGCATTTAAAATAAGCTTTAAAAATAAGCATTTAGCATTAGCATTAAGCATAAGCTTTAAGCATAAGCATTAAGCATAGGCATTAAGCAGCAAGCGTGATGTCTTAAGCATCAAGAATTAATAATTGAGCATTGAGCATTAAACATCAAGCATAGCATCCAACATAGAGCATAGCATCGAACATCGAGCATATCATAGAGGATCATGCATATGTATTAGCTTTTAATTTGTCAGTGGCGCCTCGGATTTCTTGTTTTATAATATTTATATAAAATTTCAAATTTAATGTATCATCTCAAGTAAACCTCCGCTGAATCTAGCTGGCATAATTTTAGGCATTTACCTGATTTTATTTTACTTTATTCATAATAAAGGTCAATGTTGTTTATATTAAATCAATAAATTATATTTATCACGAAATTATTTTTACCGCAAAAGCTAAATTTCCTTTTTTTTAAACTAAGCATTAAATATGAAGCAATTAGCATTAAGCAAAAGCATTAACATTAAGGATAAGCATAAGTAGAAAGCATAAGCATTAAGCATTAAGCATAAGCATTAAGCCTCATGTCTCAAGAATCAAGAATTGAGTATCGAGCATCGAACATCAAGCATAACATCCAACATCAAGCATAACATCCAACATCAAGCATAGTACCAAACATCGAGCATATCATAGAGGATCATGCATATGTATTCGCTTTTAATTTGTCAGTGGCGTCTCGGAGTTCTTGTTTTATAATATTTATATTAAATTTCAAATTTAATGTATCATCTCAAGTAACCCTCCACTGAATCTAGCTGGCATAATTATTGGCATTTACCTAATTTTATTTTACTTTATTCATAATAAAGGTCAATGTTGTTTATAATAAATCAATAAATTATTTTTACCACGAAATTATTTTAACCACAAAAGCTAAATTTCCTTTTTTTTAAACTAAGCATTAAATATGAAGCATTTAGCATTAAGCATAAGCATTAAGCATTAAGCATAAGCATTAAGGCTCATGTCTCAAGAATCAAGAATTGAGTATCGAACATCGAACATCAAGCATAACATCCATCATCGACCATAGTACCAAACATCGAGCATATCATCGAGGATCATGCATGTGTATTCGCTTTTCATTTGTCAGTGGCGCCTCGGATTTCTTGTTTTATAATTTATATAAAATTTCAAATTTAATGTATCATCTTAAATAATCCACCGCTGAATCTAGCTGGCATAATTTAAGGCATTTACCTTATTTTATTTTACTTTATTTATAATAAAGGTCAATGTTGTTTATATTAACTCAATAAATTATTTTTAGCACAAAAGGTAAATTTGCTTTTTTTTTAAATAAGCTTTAACCATTAAGCATAAGCATAAGCATTAAGCATAAGCATTTAAAATAAGCATTGAAAATAATTAAGTTTTAATTATTTAGCTTTAAGCTTAAAGCATAAAGCTTTAAGCACTAACCTTTTATTATTAAACTTTAAGCATAAAGCATTAAGCTTTAAGCAGTAAGCATAAGCATTTAAAATAAGCATTTAAAATAAATATTTAAAATAAGCATTTAAATTAAGCATTAAGCATAAGCATAAAAAAAAGCTCATAAAATAAGCATTAGGAAAAAGCATTAAGCAAAAACATTAAGCATAAGCATTTAAAATAAGCATTTAAAATAAGCATTTAAATTAAGCATTAAGCATAAGCATTTTAAAAAAGCTTTTAGAATAAGCATTTAGCATAAGCATTAAGCATAAGCATTAAGCATAAGCATTAAGCATAAGCATTAAGCATAAGCATTGAGCATAAGCATTGAGCATAAGCATTAAGCATAAGCATAAGCATTAAGCATAAGCATTAAGCATAAGCATTAAGCATTAAGCATAAGCATTAAGCATAAGCATTAAGCATAAGCATTAAGCATAAGCATTAAGCATTAAGCATAAGCATTAAGCATTAAGCATAAGCTTTAAGCATAAGCATTAAGCATAGGCATTAAGCAGCAAGCCTCATGTCTTAAGCATCAAGAATTAATAATTAAGCATTTAGCATTGAACATCAAGCATAGCATCCAACATAGAATATAGCATCGAACATAGCATATCATAGAGGATCATGCATATGTATTAGCTTTTAATTTGTCAGTGGCGCCTCGGATTTCTTGTTTTATAATATTTATATAAAATTTCAAATTTAATGTATCATCTCAAGTAACCCTCCGCTGAATCTAGCTGGCATAATTTTAGGCATTTACCTGATTTTATTTTACTTTATTCATAATAAAGGTCAATGTTGTTTATATTAAATCAATAAATTATATTTACCACGAAATTATTTTTACCGCAAAAGCTAAATTTCTTTTTTTTTAAACTAAGCATTAAATATGAAGCAATTAGCATTAAGCAAAAGCATTAACATTAAGGATAAGCATAAGTAGAAAGCATAAGCATTAAGCATTAAGCATAAGCATTAAGCCTCATGTCTCAAGAATCAAGAATTGAGTATCGAGCATCGAACATCAAGCATAACATCCAACATCAAGCATAACATCCAACATCAAGCATAGTACCAAACATCGAGCATATCACAGAGGATCATCCATATGTATTCGCTTTTAATTTGTCAGTGGCGTCTCGGAGTTCTTGTTTTATAATATTTATATTAAATTTCAAATTTAATGTATCATCTCAAGTAACCCTCCACTGAATCTAGCTGGCATAATTATTGGCATTTACCTAATTTTATTTTACTTTATTCATAATAAAGGTCAATGTTGTTTATAATAAATCAATAAATTATTTTTACCACGAAATTATTTTAACCACAAAAGCTAAATTTCCTTTTTTTTTAAACTAAGCATTAAATTTGAAGCATTTAGCATTAAGCAAAAGCATTAACATTAAGAATAAGCATAAGTAGAAAGAATTTAGCATAAGCATTAAGCATAGGCATAAAGCATAGGCATTAAGCATAATCATTAAGCATAATCATTAAGCATAAGCATTAAGCATAAGCACTAAGCATAAGCATTAAGCATAAGCTATAAGCATAAGCATTGAGCATAAGCATTTAAAATAAGCATTTAAAGTAAGCATTTAAAATAAGCATTTAAAGTAAGCATTAAGAAAAAGCATTAAGTATAAGCATTTGAAATAATCATTATGCATAGGCATTAAGCATAAGCATTAGGCACAGACATTAAGCATAAGCATTAAGCATAAGCATTAAGCAGCAAGCCTCATTTCTGAAGCATCAAGAATTAATAATTGAGCATTGGGCATTGAACATAAAGCATAGCATCCAACATGGAGCATAGCATCGGACATCGAGCATATCATAGAGGATCATGCATGTGTATTCGCTTTTAATTTGTCAGTGGCGCCTCGGATTTCTTGTTTTATAATATTTATATAAAATTTCAAATTTAATGTAAAATCTCAAGTAACCCTCCGCTGAATCTAGCTGGCATAATTTTAGGCATTTACCTAATTTTATTTTACTTTATTCATAATAAAGGTCAATGTTGTTTATTTTAAATCAATAAATTATTTTTATCACGAAATTATTTTTACCACGAAAGCTAAATTTCCTTTTTTTTTAAACTAAGCATTAAATTTGAAGCATTTAGCATTAAGCAAAAGCATTAACATTAAGGATAAGCATAAGTAGAAAGCATTTAGCATAAGCATTAAGCATAAGCATTAAGCATAGGCATTAAGCATAGGCATTAAGCATAAGCATTAAGTATAAGCATTAAGCATAAGCATTAAGCATAAGCACTAAGCATAAGCATTAAGCATAAGCTATAAGCATAAGCATTGAGCATAAGCATTTAAAATAAGCATTTAAAATAAGCATTTAAAGTAAGCATTTAAAATAAGCATTTAAAGTAAGCATTAAGAAAAAGCATTAAGTATAAGCATTTAAAATAATCATTTAGCATAAGCATTAAGCATAAGCATTAGGCACAGGCATTAAGCATAAGCATTAAGCATAAGCATTAAGCAGCAAGCCTCATGTCTGAAGCATCAAGAATTAATAATTGAGCATTGGGCATTGAACATAAAGCATAGCATCCAACATGGAGCATAGCATCGGACATCGAGGATATCATAGAGGATCATGCATATGTATTCGCTTTTAATTTGTCAGTGGCGCCTCGGATTTCTTGTTTTATAATATTTATATAAAATTTCAAATTTAATGTAAAATCTCAAGTAACCCTCCGCTGAATCTAGCTGGCATAATTTTAGGCATTTACCTAATTTTATTTTACTTTATTCATAATAAAGGTCAATGTTGTTTATTTTAAATCAATAAATTATTTTTATCACGAAATTATTTTTACCACGAAAACTAAATTTCCTTTTTTTTAAACTAAGCATTAAACATGAAGCATTCAGCATTAAGCAAAAGCATAAAGGATAAGCATACGTAGAAAGCATAAGCATTTAAAATAAGCTTTTAATATAAGCATTAAGAAAAAGCATTAAGCATAAGCATTTAAAAAAGCTTTTAAAATAAGCATTTAGCATAAGCATTAAGCATAAGCATTTAAAATAAACATTAAGCATTAAACATGTAGCATAAGCATAAAGCATAAGAATTAAAAATAAGCTTTTAAAATAAGCTTTTAAAATAAGCTTTTAAAATAAGCTTTTAAAATAAGCATTTAGCATAAGCATTAAGCTTAAGCACTAAGCATAGGCATTTAGCGTAAGCATTAAGCATAAGGATTTAAAATAAGCATTAAGCATAAGCTTTTAAAATAAGCTTTAAGAAAAAGCATTAAGCATAAGCATTTAAAATAAGCTTTAAAAATAAGCATTTAGCATAAGCATTAAGCATAAGCTTTAAGCATAAGCATTAAGCATAAGTATTAAGCATAAGCATTTAAAATAAGCTTTTAAAATTTGCTTTTAAAATAAGCATTAAGAAAAAGCATTAAGCATAAGCATTTAGAATAAGCTTTTAAAATAAGCATTTAGCATAAAAATTAAGCTTAAGCATTAAGCATAGGCATTTAGCGTAAGCATTAAGCATAAGGATTTAAATAAGCATCAAGCAAAAGCTTTTAAAATAAGCTTTTAAAATAAGCATTAGGAAAAAGAATAAGCAAAAGCATTTAAAATAAGCTTTAAAAATAAGCATTTAGCATAAACATTAAGCATAAGCTTTAAGCAAAAGCATTAAGCATAAGCTTTAAGCATTAAGCATTAAGCATAAGCTTTAAGCATAAGCATTAAGCATAAGCATTAAGCATAAGCATTAAGCATAAGCATTTAAAATAAGCTTTAAAAATAAGCTTTTAAAATAAGCATTAAGAAAAAGCATTAAGCATTAGCACTTAGAATTAGATTTCAAAATAAGCATGAAGAAAAAGCACTAAGCATAAGCATTAAGCATAAGCATTAAGCATAAGCATTTAAAATAAGCATTTAAAGTAAGCATTAAGAAAAAGCATTAAGTATAAGCATTTAAAATAATCATTTAGCATAAGCATTAAGCATAAGCTTTAAGCATAAGCATTAAGCATAAGCTTTAGGCATAAGCATTAAGCATAAGCATTAAGCATAAGCATTTAAAATAAGCTTTAAAAATAAGCTTTTAAAATAAGCATTAAGAAAAAGCATTAAGCATAAGCACTTAGAATTAGCTTTCAAAATAAGCATGAAGAAAAAGCACTAAGCATAAGCATTAAGCATAAGCATTTAAAATAAGCATTTAAAGTAAGCATTAAGAAAAAGCATTAAGTATAAGCATTTAAAATAATCATTTAGCATAAGCATTAAGCATAAGCTTTAAGCATAAGCATTAAGCATAAGCTTTAGGCATAAGCATTAAGCATAAGCATTTAAAATAAGCATTAAGAAAAAGCATTAAGCATTAGCTTTAAAAAAAACATTAAGAAAAAGCATTAAGCATAAGCATTTAAAATAAGCTTTAAAAATAAGCATGAAGAAAAATCATTAAGCATAAGCATTTAAAATAAGCTTTAAAAATAAGCATTTAGCATTAGCATTAAGCATAAGCTTTAAGCATAAGCATTAAGCATAGGCATTAAGCAGCAAGCGTGATGTCTTAAGCATCAAGAATTAATAATTGAGCATTGAGCATTGAACATCAAGCATAGCATCCAACATGGAGCATAGCATCGGACATCGAGCATATCATAGAGGATCATGCATATGTATTCGCTTTTAAATTGTCAGTGGCGTCTCGGAGTTCTTGTTTTATAATATTTATATAAAATTTCAAATTTAATGTATCATCTCAAGTAACCCTCCGCTGAATCTAGCTAGCATAATTATTGGCATTTACCTAATTTTATTTTACTTTATTTATAATAAAGGTCAATGTTGTTTATAATAAATCAATAAATTATTTTTACCACGAAATTATTTTAACCACAAAAGCTAAATTTCCTTTTTTTTAAAACTAAGCATTAAATTTGAAGCATTTAGCATTAAGCAAAAGCATTAACATTAAGGATAAGCATAAGTAGAAAGCATTTAGCATAAGCATTAAGCATAAGCATTAAGCATAGGCATTAAGCATAGGCATTAAGCATAAGCATTAAGCATAAGCATTAAGCATAAGCATTAAGCATAAGCATTAAGCATAAGCACTAAGCATAAGCATTAAGCATAAGCTATAAGCATAAGCATTGAGCATAAGCATTTAAAATAAGCATTTAAAATAAGCATTTAAAGTAAGCATTTAAAATAAGCATTTAAAGTAAGCATTAAGAAAAAGCATTAAGTATAAGCATTTAAAATAATCATTTTGCATAAGCATTAAGCATAAGCATTAGGCACAGGCATTAAGCATAAGCATTAAGCATAAGCATTAAGCAGCAAGCCTCATGTCTGAAGCATCAAGAATTAATAATTGAGCTTTGGGCATTGAACATAAAGCACAGCATCCAACATGGAGCATAGCATCGGACATCGAGCATATCATAGAGGATCATGCATATGTATTCGCTTTTAATTTGTCAGTGGCGCCTCGGATTTCTTGTTTTATAATATTTATATAAAATTTCAAATTTAATGTAAAATCTCAAGTAACCCTCCGCTGAATCTAGCTGGCATAATTTTAGGCATTAACCTAATTTTATTTTACTTTATTCATAATAAAGGTCAATGTTGTTTATATTAAATCAATAAATTATTTTTATCACGAAATTATTTTTACCACGAAAACTAAATTTCCTTTTTTTTTAAACTAAGCATTAAACATGAAGCATTCAGCATTAAGCAAAAGCATTAAGGATAAGCATAAGTAGAAAGCATAAGCATTAAGCATTAAGCATAAGCATTAAGCCTCATGTCTCAAGAATCAAGAATGAAGTATCGAGCTTCGAATATCAAGCATAGCATCCAACATCGAGCATATCATCGAGAATCATCCATGTGTATTCGCTTTTAATTTGTCAGTGGCGCCTCGGATTTCTCGTTTTATAATTTATATAAAATTTCAAATTTAATGTATCATCTTAAATAATCCACCGCTGAATCTAGATGGCATAATTTAAGGCATTTACCTTATTTTATTTTACTTTATTCATAATAAAGGTCAATGTTGTTTATAAATTATTTTTAGCACAAAAGGTAAATTTCCTTTTTATTTAAATAAGCTTTAACCATGAAGCATAAGCATAAGCATTAAGCATAAGCATTTGAAATAAGCATTAAACATTAAGCATAAGCATTAAGCATAAGCATTAAGCATAAACATTAAACATAAGCATTTAGCATAAGCATTTAAAAGAATTAAGCTTTAATTATTTAGCTTTAAGCTTAAAGTATTAAGCTTTAAAGCACTAATCTTTTATTATTAAACTTTAAGCATAAAGCATTAAGCTTTAAGCATTAAGCTTTAAGCATTAAGCTTAAAGCATTAAGCTTAAAGCATTAAGCTTTAAGCATTAAGCTTTAAGCATTAAGCTTAAAGCATTAAGCTTTAAGCATTAAGCATAAAGCATTTAGCATTTAGCATTTAGCATTTAGCATTTAGCATAAAGCTTTAAGCAATAAGTCCAAATAATAAGGACTAATTATGCTAAAAACTCATTTATTAATAGTAGTTTTTCCCAGTACAATAAATTATTTATAAATATATTTCATCTCTCTCTCAATAAATTTAAAACTAATGTCAAGAATATGTTGTATAGATCTAATTCTCATATATAATTTTCGATATTTTTTTGTAATTATCATATATATTATTTTTTTGAATTTTTATTGATTTAATTGAATTTTTATTGATTTAATTTATTTGATTTTATTGTAAGACTGATTGTAGTTTTTTTATGATTTTATATTATTGTAATTCTCATTGTTTTGATTGATTGTGTAGTTTTTTTATCTAATTGAATTGTTAGTTATTATCATTATTATCATGCGTCTCTTTTCAAAATTTTATTATGTGTTTAGTTTTAATATTGGAAACGGTTTATGGTTAAGTACTATTTCTATATGTTTATTTTTTTCAATGTTATTATACCGTTTGTTTCCATATTAAATAAATAAATAAATAAATATAGCTTTAAGCGTTAAGCTTAAAAAGCATTAGGCTTTAAGCATTAAGCTTTAATTATTAAGCTTTAAGCATTAAGCATTAAGCTAAAAGCATTAAGCATTATGCTTTAAGCATTAAGCTTTAAGCATTAAGCTTTAATTACTTAACTTTAAGCAATAAGCATTAAGCTTCAAGTTTTAAGCATTAAGCATAAAGCTTTAAGAATTAAGGATTAGGCTTTTAGCATTAAGCTTTTAGCATTAAGCTTTAAGCTTTTAGCATTAAGCTTTTAACATTTAGCATAAAGCTTTAAGCAATTAGCATAAAAAAGAAAGCTTAAAATCAAATTTATGATTTTATTTTATTGTAATTTTCATTGTTTTGATTGATTGTGTTATGTTTTTATCTAATTGAATTGTTATTTATTATCATTATTATCATGCGTCTCTTTTCAAAATTTTATTACATGTTTAGTTTTAATTTTGGAACCTGTTTATGGTTAAGTACTATTTCTATATTTTTATTTTATTCAATGTTATTATACCGTTTGTTTCCATAATAAATAAATAAATAAATATAGCTTTAAGCCTTAAGCTTAAAGCAATAAGCTTTAAGCAATAAGCTTTAAGCATTAAGCATTAGGCTTTTAGCAATAAGCTTTAAGCACTAAGCTTTTAGCATAAAGCTTTAAGCATAAAGCAGAAAGCATTAAGCATAAAAAATTAGCATTGAGCATTAAGCATTAAGCATAAACCTTAAAGTATTAAACTTTAAGCATAAAGCATTAAGCATAAAGCATTTAGCATTTAGCATAAAGTTTTAAGCAATAAGTCCAAACAAAAATTACTAATTATGCTAAAAACTCATTTATTAATAGAAGTTTTTTCCAGTACAATAAATTATTTATAAATATTGACATATTTCATCTCTCTCTTAATTAATTTAAAACTAATGTCAAGAATATGTTGTTTAGATCTAATTCTCAGACAGACGAAGCTTCTTCGCATTCCATGGATTCACCGTGCGGGTGCGGCCCATCGCGTAGCAAGGAGAGGAGTGTAAGCAGTGCCTGAGACTTGCGACCCAGGAGTAGGTTTAAGGGGCCCCTATATTATGCGCAAAAACGCTCACCTTACCCTCCACACTCCTCTCCCTACCTAACCAAATTTGGAAGGAACCTACAAATGCCGCCTTTGAAGTACGTTCTAGAAATGAACCGATGCTTGTTCTAGAAAGGCCAAGATCTTTAAGTAGGGTATAGAGAGATTTTGCTGATATACCTCTCGCTCCCACCTCTACCGCGTACAAACTAACTATAAATTTATTCCTGATCAGTTCGTTGCTCAGTTCGTAATACTTGTTGAGCTTGAATGTGTGATCCCTTGGGATGTTTGTTTCCCAAGGAACAGTAAGCTCCACAAGTATCACGCGCCTCAGATGTTTCGAATACAGGAATAAGTCCGGTCTGGATGACGAAACACCAACATCCCCAGGGATTTTGTAATGCTTTTCATACGTGTCCATCATGAGAGTCCAATCAGGAGCCGCGCCTAATATTGAATAAGGCTTCGCTTTTGATTTTTTGGAGGAGCCTTCTTTTACGAATTCTACAGATTGTTTGTTGGTTGTTATACCCTTCCGCGCTCTTGCTACTTAAAGACTAATCGCTTCCCGTATAATTTCTAATACCTTGTCGTGGCGACGTGAGTATTGATCTAGAATTACCCTACACCCTACTAATAGGTGTTTCGCGGTTCTTATTGCCTCCCCTCAGATGTTGCAAGACTTTTCGGTGGCTTTGCCCCATCTTACTAAATTACTTTGATCTGGGAGAGTCATTTGGAATGCGTTAAGATAGAATTTTAATAATGCTGGGAACCAATCATAAATTAAGGTGCGCCACTTCAAAGCTAGTGGAATACAAAAATCTACTATGGTCACCCATTCGTTTTGAATTTCTAGGCTCATTGCGTGGAGTCGGTAGCTATCGTTTTCGTCTTGTCGAATAAAAGATTTTGTTATGTCTATGTCTTGAACTTTCCTACTTGATCCTAGCCCTACTTTATTCGTTTGATCACCTATCATAATTTTGTTATGGAATTAAAGTCGTGACTCGAGCTCTGAGGCAACTTTGTCCTTTGGGAGAGAAGTTACAGTATCATCTTTCGATTTTCCGATGATATGTCTTTTGGTAACTTTTAGATGTTTGTAGAGCTCCGATGGTCTCTTTAATTTTAATCCAAAATTGTTTCGGTCTCTAAATAAGGTTGAAGAGTCCGCTGAGTGTGCTAACCCGAGCCATAACTTCAATGTCTTTATGACGCTTGCATCTAACTTTGACAAAAAAGTTTTATTAATATCATAGACGAGGAAAGGCCAATTTAGACGTGATGTTAAAAAATTATCGTAAATCCAAGCTTTTTTGACGTTACTCATTGGTTGGTTGTCTACCTTTTTGAGATCATTTAAAAAGCTATCGACTATTACATACAACGATGGAGTACGGCCTTGGTAATCGATTTTTTACCTAAAAATTTAAACGGAGCTGCTTCCGTAACCGTACTAACGCAATGACCGCCTATTATAAGACCCGAATCGTAAGAGGTATATTTGGTATTCCGTCTACCCAGACATAAACAAAAACATTTACTTGGTTTTGTCCTCAATCCGCCCGTCCACGTACAGAAATCCTCAACTACATTTAGAAGTACCTGACATTGTTTCGGATTACGTGTCAGTATCGCGAGATCATCTTCAAAAGCTAGTATGGATTCTGTGTATTTGTTGTTGAACTTAAACCGATAACCCCATTTTTTTTCATTTCTAATTAATTTGTCTATTAAAATATTAATAACTATATTAAATATAATAGGAGAAATACAACAGCCCTGAAATAAACCAACGTTATAATTAAGTGGTTTTGAATGATTTTCATTAAAAATGATTGAGAATTTTAATTTTGAATAATATGATGCAATAATGTCGCGAACTACCGTAGGAAAGTTATACCATTTAAGCGCGAACATCATCAGTTCATGTCGTACCGACCCAAAGGCGTTCTCCAAGTTTATCCAACAAACCGTAATTTGTCTCTCGCTAGTTCTAGCATCTTTAAGGCTTTCCGATATTAACGTATTATGTTCCAGGCATCCAGAAATGCCGGGCAAAAACCCTTTCTGGTGATTAAGCCTGAAATATCTATTATTAATCATGAATTGCGTCATTTTTGTTTGTAAAAAAGAGAAAAATATTTTGGAAATTGTATTTGTTAGGGCTATCGGTCTAGTATCCTTAGGATTATTGACATAGTCGTTTTTCGGAATGAGGACAAAAAGGGCTTTTCCGAATGATACCGGTATTTGCTTTCTTGACCAGATTTTACCGAATATATTTAAAAGATGTTTATGGAGCGACTGACATTTTTTGTAAACTATATAAGGGATACCATCCGGACCTGGTGCTGACTTAGATGGTTTCATTTTTATTATTTTATTGATTTCTTCCAAAGTTGGTGGGTTGGCTTAAAAATCTTCAGTAGGAGTCTCAGGTTTGTGTTCGTTGGGATCCCCATATAGTCTTTGGTTTTCTGGCACTTCGTATGTGCTTTTATAATGATCGAAAATTTGCTCGTTGGTCAAGAGAAGCTTACCTTTTTGATCTTTGAAAATGTTTTTTGAGTATTTAAAAGGATTTTTATCAAAGTCTACTTCATGTTTTGCCCGATCAAAGCTATCACGATTTTTTGTTATTTGATTTGTTATGCCTTGGATAAGTTTAAGAATTGATCGCAGTACCCTAGACAGTTGGTGACTAAGTTGATTATCGCCTAAGGCTTTGGCTATACGAAGTTCTTTATAATCCTCCTCATTTTCAATATTTTTTTTTTTTTTTTTTTTTTTTTTGTGGTTCACTGTCATCTTCCCCATGGGTGGAGGGAATCGGTGTTTAGGGAGAATAAGTTTTTCATATTGTGGTTTTTATTTGTGCTGTGTGGTGAGTTTTGTATAGTGTAGTAAGTCTGACATTGCGGCAGTTTCTATACGTTTATTTCATTTACATTAGCTTCGTTATAGGTTTTGGCAAGGTTTATAGAAGCTGCCGCATATGTTTGCTAGTTTGAAGATTTACATTATGATTTTAATATATATATATATATACATTCGTTTACAGGATACACTTACAATTTATACAATAGTTATTGAGTACATTATTTCCATAAATTGATTTAACTATATTTTAAGTAATTACATGACTTTCGTACAGTAGAGTATACTGACATAGGCTTGGCCAAGATTTACATGGCAGGTTCAGTTTTACTTATCTAGTACAAGTTGAGATCATTTAACCTCATTTTCAATTTAAAACCGTTTTCTTTATTTTTGTGAGCATAACGATTCGTAGGTGGATAGGGCTCATTAGAGTAGTCGTAAATAGTATTTTGGAAAGTCTCTACTTGCGCATCGAGTACCTGATTTGAGCCCGGGTGCTCTAACAGGGCCGCTATATTTTGGTCATGTACTTTCCAGGTCGATTATTTAGTATCAGGAATGCTAAAACGCGTCCGGATGGTCATGGACTCCTGGTAGTTTTCATTCAATGGCTCACCATGAGATATATGAGGGTGAACTCTATCCGCAGTGAAAATTGAAGATCTTACCGACGGTTGCCGCACTTCAGCACCATTGTGTGTTTTAAGATGTTTAATAAACCAGGCTCGTCTTTTGTAATTTTTCCCACACGTAGGGCATTTCATTTCCGTTATCGCGCCGTTTTCGCCGTTATTGTTAACCGGTGGACAGTTCTTCCGCCCCCCCTCTCGGACTGTCCTAGGGGTATTTTTCTTATTTGGACTTTTAGCGTTTATCGACGTTCCCGGGCTTGGCTTGCTAGGCCATCGCGCTCGGCTTTCTTTCCAGCAGTCTGCTGTCTTCCCAGCTGCCAGCTGTCTTTCCAGCGTCAACTGTCTTTTCAGCGTCATCCCGTCTCTCCGGGCTGTCAATTTAGATAAGACGAAGCTTTTTAGCATTCCATCGCGTTGCAAGGAGAGGAGTGTAAGCAGTGCCTGGGAATTGCGACCCAGGAGTAGGTTTAAGGAGCCCCTTTATTATGCGCAAAAACGCTCACTTTCACCCTCCACACTCCTCTCCCTACCTAACCAAATTTGGAAAGAACCTACTAATGCCGATATATATATAATTTTTCGATATTTTTTTGTAATTATGATATGTTTGATTTATTTGAATTTTTATTGTTTTAATTGAATTTTTATTGATTTAATTTATTTGATTTTATTGTAAGACTGATTGTAGTTTTTTTATGATTTTATATTATTGTAATTCTCATTGTTTTGATTGATTGTGTAGTTTTTTTATCTAATTGAATTGTTAGTTATTATCATTATTATCATGCGTCTCTTTTCAAAATTTTAATATGTGTTTAGTTTTAATATTGGAAACGGTTTATGGTTAAGTACTATTTCTATATGTTTATTTTTTTCAATGTTATTATACCGTTTGTTTCCATATTAAATAAATAAATAAATAAATAAAGATTTTACCGTTAAGCTTAAAGCAATAAGCATTACACTTTAAGCTTTAAACATTAAGCTTAAAGCATAAAGCTTTAAGCAACAAGCTTTAATAATTAAGCTTTAAGCATTAAGCTTTAAGCATTAAGCTTTAAGCATTAAGCTTTAGGCATTAAGCATTAGGCTTTTAGCATTAAGCTTTAATTATTTAGCTTTAAGCATTAAGCATTAAGCTTTAAGCTTTAAGCATTAAGTTTTAAGCATTAAGCTTTAAGCATTAAGCTTTAAGCATTAAGCTTTAATTATTTAGCTTTAAGCATTAAGCTTTAAGCATTAAGCATTAAGCATAAAGCATTTAGCATTTAGCATAAAGCTTTAAGCAATAAGTCCAAATAATAAGGACTAATTATGCTAAAAACTCATTTATTAATAGAAGTTTTTCCCAGTACAATAAATTATTTATAAATATTGACATATTTCATCTCTCTCTCAATAAATTTAAAACTAATGTCAAGAATATGTTGTATAGATCTAATTCTCATATATAATTTTCGATAGTTTTTTGTAATTATCATATATATTATTTATTTGAATTTTTATTGATTTAATTGAATTTTTATTGATTTAATTGAATTTTTATTGCTTTAATTGTAAGACTGATTGTAGTTTTTTTATGATTTTATATTATTGTAATTCTCATTGTTTTGATTGATTGTGTTGTGTTTATATCTAATTGAATTGTTAGTTATTATCATTATCATCATGCGTCTCTTTTCAAAATTTTATTATGTGTTTAGTTTTAATTTTATAAAGCAGAAAGCATTAAGCATAAAAATTTAGCATTGAGCATTAAGCATAAACCTTAAAGCATTAAACTTTAAGCATAAAGCATTTAGCATTTAGCATAAAGTTTTAAGCAATAAGTCCAAACAACAAGGACTAATTATGCTAAAAACTCATTTATTAATAGAAGTTTTTCCCAGTACAATAAATTATTTATAAATATTGACATATTTCATCTCTCTCTCAATAAATTTAAAACTAATGTCAAGAATATGTTGTTTAGATCTAATTCTCATATATAATTTTTCGATGTTTTTTTGTAATTATGATTTATTTGAATTTTTATTGATTTAATTGAATTTTTTATGTAAGAGGAGGGCAAACGAGCTAGCGGGTCATAGATGACTTGTGATCACCGCCGCCTATGAACTCTTGCAACATCCGTGGATTTACAAGAATGTTGCAGGCCATGTAGGTAGGAGTAAACGCCTTTTTTGAAGGTCGTACCGATCTGGAAATACCACCGAAGGGAGTTCGTTTCACAAGCGAGTGGAACGTGGGAAAAATGTCCTTGAAAACCGCACAGTAAAGGATCGCCACGCATCCAGGTGGTAAGGATGATATTGGAGGCGATGGCGCGCTGTGCGGTGATGAAATTCGGCGGTAGGCATCAGATCGAATAGTTCTTCGGAACATTCCCCGTTGTAAATGCGGTAGAAGACGCACAAAGAAGCCACGTCTCTACGCAATGCCAAAGAGTCAAGCCGTTCGCAGAGCACCGGGCCCCCGACAATCCGAACGGCTCTCCGTTGTACGCGGTCAAATGGTAGAAGCTGATATTGGGGTGATCCATCCGGACCAGAGATGAGAACCATGCCGGACCGGACCGGACCTGCGCCTTATAGAGCTGATAAATGCTGATATTGATATATGGTATCAAGCATATGGTATCAAGCATATAGTATCAAGCATATCGTATCAAGCATATGGTATCGAGCATATGGTATCAAGCATATGGTATAAAGCATCAATCCTCAAGGATAAAGTATCAGGCGTCAAGCATCAAGCATGAAACAACAAGCATCAAGTGGCAAGCATCAAGCATCAATGATTAAGAATCAAGCATCAATGATCAAGGATCAAGCATCAAATCTGATGTTCCGTCTGATGTTTGAAACCGAGAGGACGTGTCGACTGCGCTTAATATTTTTGTTTTGTTTAAATTTAATTTTGTGTTGAGCCCCGGGCTTCGCCCTCTACGGGCTTGGTGACGTACCCAGCTATCCATTGGAACCACAAACTGTAACAAAAAGTTAAATTTGTTTTCTTGGTGATCGGGGTTTGAACCGGCGATCGCTGCGACTTTGGCTTGTTTTGCTGCAGTTAAATATCGCTAACTCTATCTTCGACCTTCATTATACTGTACGGCATTTTTGCACCTGTTGCTATTAGGTGAGACAAAGAATATAATTAATTTATTACTATTTCGTTATCATCATGCCACTTAAACGCATTATACTGTACGGCATTTTTGCACCTGTTGCTATTAGGTGAGACAAAGAATATAATTAATTTATTACTATTTCGTTATCATCATGCCACTTAAACGCACACCGCCTGCGACCCCAACTCACCTAGACGTAACTAACTTGTGTCAGAGCGTAGATTCGGTTCCAGGACTCTCCGGGTCTGCACCGAACTTAAGCATCATTGATTCAGAAAACACGCACATGAGAAAGCGTAAAAGAGATGACGTTCCGTGTGACAGTGTATTTTTGGAAGAAATTCGCAGTCTACTTGCTAAATCAAATAGGGAAAACAGTTGTAGGTTTTCAAAACTCGAGTTAAAGCTAGAGGAGCTGATTAACCAAGGGAATAGTATTACGACTACGCACAGTGTGTCGTCTAGAACAAGCTAGCTGGACAAAATTATTTTTTAATGGATATAGGTTGCAAAGCCTCTGCTAGATACTAATATAAATGATTTCATTAATAAAAATACTTGGAAACCCATAAAAGATGCAAAACCCAAAAATAATATGCATTCATTAAAAATAATGGTGTTTATTGCACGATTCGTAAGAAATATCAATTAAACTAATAGGTATTTAAAGCTAAATACATTATCTAACGATTAAACTAATATTATAAGAATAAATAAAACTAATTAATATTTACAACTTTAATACTTTAATTAAAAATTAATTAGTACACAATAAACCTATTAAATAATGACTAAATTATAACTTACTACTGAAAAAAGAATATTCATTGGATTATAATGAGGACAAACTTAGGAATTATTCATCAGCACTAAGTTCATCCTCAGAAGAATCCTCTATACAATAATCTTCAATATTAACATTTTTACAGTATTTACAGTATTTACATTTTTTACGCGTCTCAGTTACCGTCACACGTTCATCCGGTGGCAAACAAGCTTTCTTGGCCTTACGAAGACTATGAAATGATGGAAATACCTGCCAGTCCAGCCAGCATACTCCACTTCCGCGTCTGTTTGTAGGCGTGACTAGTAAATTTAAGAGTCTATATAACACGCAAGTGCCTCATCACTTGTAAGGCACGTTTGCTGCTTGAGGTCACTCGACTTTCGTTCACTGAACTTTTCAGGATTCTCACTAACTTCTCGAATTAGTTTTGCGACGTTGCGTTTGCCTGATTGACGAGACGCTATTTCAGCAGCAACCAAAAGCTCCTCAGAGCTTCGTAACTGAACCAAATCATCGACACGTCGCCGTTTGGTTTTGGCACTTGCGTTTGCCAGGTCCACTGGCGGTCTCCCGGGACCAGGCAGTGAATGTGATGACGTTGATGCTTCTGCAAGGTCATAAGACACATTAAACTGTAAGTTTTCACCATCTAGCCACTTAGCATTACAAGCTAAGAAACGATCCCGTATTCGGCAAGAATTCTCCCATTTCTCCGAAAGTTTCGAAGAAAAACGGGAAATTATAGTCTTGATGTCCTTCACAGATGCTTCAGTTACGCCACTGAGGTCATGTTCTTGTAAAACAAACATGAAAAGCGCCTTATTTCGGTCACTTTTTGTATGTTTCACCCATTCTTCGAAAATATGCATTTTTAAAACTGTAAAACTGCTACGTGAAAAAAAATTAATAACAGCTTTTGAGCAAAAAAGTAGCAAAAAAAAAAGTTTTATTATAATTTAGAATAATGTGTCTATCAACTGAAAAAAATACAGACCGGGGATACGTGGGGGTTTTTAGTAATAGTCTTTTGAATTTGAATTTCCGACGACTAAAAGCAAAACGCAACTTGCGGCGCTCAGATTCTAATTTAGTATGAATATAATTATATTGTAACTACATAAAAAAAATGTACATACCCTTAGTAATAGAATCCATCACTAAAATTTACCACAACTACTAAAATAACCTTGCAATCGTGTCAGTAGCAAAAATGCGAATAATATTATGCATTTAACCCAATTGTCTTATATACTACCCTCATTAACGATGTTATGTATGACTTATGCCAAAACAATTGTTGTTGGTGTAATTACCAACTAATACCCTAATTACCCCCACTAATGTTTCTAGGAAATCTTAAAGTTGTTTTTGTCCAGCTAGCTTGTTCTAGACGACACACTGTGCTACGATGGAATTTGCGTCTAAAAAATACGACGAGCTGCAAATAAAATTAGATGAAGCATCGGGCTAACGAAAAGCTAATCGACAATATATTTAACAACTAGAGTCAAAGATTGAAACTCTGGAGCGGTCGATGTACTCAACAAAGCTGGAGCTTTAAAATATCCCTAAAAAGAAAAAGAAAGCAAAGACGATCTCTGTAACATCATTGTGAAAACTGGAGATGCTGTAGGCGTTTCTATCCAGGAAAAAGAATAAAAGATGTTTTTCGACCAAAGAGTAGATTGGACAAACCGGGCACAGTCGTTGTCAACCTTGTGAGCGCTGTTAAGAAAGACAGAATAATAAGAAAAACTCGAGAGTATAACCGTAAAAATAACTCCAATAAATTAAGTACCAAACACCTCTCAATAGAAGGTCCTGAGAAACCAATTTATCTCTCCGAAAGTTTGACGCTGCTAGGACACCACCTGTATCATCTCGCTCACAGCTTTGTGAATGATAATGGATACAAATACTGTTGGACCTCTTATGGAAAAGTATATCTCCGCCAAGATACAAACGAACGTTACATACGCATTGACTCTGAGGAAATCCTGTCAGAAATGCGGCGAAAGAAGTGACTAGTATTATTTTGTATATTGATAGCATTATTTGTATCGCCACTGTACATTGCAATTACTATTTTTCTTTTACCTCCACTTACACATTTATTCACATACCTTTTACTAGTTTTTGCATTTATTTCGCGTAGAACCTGTTTAACTTTAACTCCACAAAAACAAACAAATACTCACACACATGAACATACACCTATTTATGTTCACACAAAAATCATAAAACTTTGGAACTCACTTTCACAATTACAATATCGCTTTATTTTAATAATATCGGTTATATTCTTATGTCTTAAAATTCGTAAATCATGTATTTTTTTGGCCCCCATGAAAAGAAAAATGAGCTCTATTAGTCAGTACATTCGATAACACAATTTTAGAAAATATCTTCGAGGACATTGATAATGTATCTGTAGCTGAACCTTATTTCTGTGATACTGAGTCATATAACAAACTTGTTTATGCATCAAATAATAATTCTTTAAACATTATTACTCAGAATATTCGTAGTATTTATAAAAACTTTGACAATTTCATTGTCCAATTATCAAGATTATGTGTATTAAATGACGTCATTATTTTAACCGAATGTTGGCTCTGTAAACATAAACCACCACCTTCCATGGATAACTATACATGTTCCTATTCAAAAATCTTACATAATAAGAATGATGGTATCGTAATCTACGTTAAAGATGGTTTGCGTTGCACTTTTTCAGAACCTGAGAAGTACCGTGATAATTTTGCGGTTTTAAAAATTAATCTGGATATAGTTCTTATATGTACATATCGGTTCCATTCTGTTTATAATGCAGATACATTTCTCGACTCTTTGGATAGTATTATTAGACCTATTAGGTGTGCTAACATATTTTTGTTGGGTGACATAAACATTGACATTAAACGTGGAAATAATGATAGAAATACCTCTTTGTATCTTAATCTAATGGCGGAACTAGGACTTCTTCCGGGCCATTACTTTCCAACAAGAGTTAATAATTGCTTGGACCATATAATGATTAAAACAAAGTTTCGTGCTACTGTCGCTGTAATTGATTCTACTGTTACTGATCATGCCTCAGTTTTGCTTTCTTTAACTTAAAGCTCCCCGAAACTGTCTAATAGTGATTATTATTTAAAGGCGAATGTAAATGCAGCCTTAGACTATGTCAGAAATATCGATTTCTCTTTTATCTCCCTATCCTCTAATGCCGATGTAGCGGCATCAGTTTTTGTTATTAAGCTCTCCTTTGCTATTACTAGTACCATAAAAGACATAAAAATCCCCAGTAGAAAAAGGATCATTCGGCCCTGGATCACCCCTGGCATACTCAGATCCATTCGCCATCACGACAAACTACACAAAAGACACAAAGCTGAACCTAATAATGCTGCAATGAAAATTACCTATAAAAGGTACAGAAACTTTTGTAATTCACTGGTCAGAAAACTTAAAATCCAATACGATAAGTCCTTAATTCAGAACGCCAGTAATAACACACAAACATGGTCGGCTCTTAGGTCCGTAATTGGTAATTCGAATAAGAAAGTTATATCTAAAGAACTTCTTCATAATTCTGATGAACCTTGTAATATTGTTGCAGCGGTAAATAATTATTTCGCAAGCATTGGTAGTGAGCTGGCAAGCAACAACGAAAACTACCACAATAGTACCCTATTGACTCCTAAATACAAATATTTATCCAACTCCATGGTCTTCTTACCTCCAGACGAAGCAGAGGTTTCATCAATAATAAATAGCCTCAAAACAAATTGTGCTGTTGGCTTCGATATGATTTCGGCTAAATTTCTAAAACTAGCTAAAGATATCATTGTTTCTCCACTTACAAACTTACTCAAACTTTGTTTTGAACAGGGAACTTTTCCTAAAATCTTCAAAAAGACTCTTGTAACTCCGGTCCATAAGGATGGGATTCGAGAGGATGTGACGAACTATAGACCGATTTCAGAGCTGACATCATTGTCAAAAATATTAAAAATTAAGCTAAATAAGAGACTTGTGAACTTTTTAGAAAACTTCAATATTCTATCAAATAATCAATTTGGCTTTAGACCTAAAAAGCACTGTAGATGCGGTCCGAAGTCTAACTGAATATGTTACTAATCATATTGATTCTGGACATAAATGTATCGGTATCTTTCTTGATTTAGCTGAAGCTTTCGACACTCTCTCGATAACAGCCCGTGTGATAAAGCTGGAAAGGATTGGTATAAAAGGTACTGCTTTATATATGTATATTAACTTTCTTTCTGGTCGTTTACAACAAGTTAAAATTGATGGGTTTGTTAGTGATGAGGCACCTGTCACATATGGAGTACCACAAGGCAGCGTTCAGGGCCCGACCATATTTTTGATTTTTATCAATGATTTGTGTCAGATGACTCTAACAGATGGCAAAATTTCTACTTATGCTGATGACACTGCTGTTGTATTTCATGAAGTGACATGGGAGGATGCACAGTGTAGGGCTCAAGATGGGTTGAATAGGATAACTGATTGGCTACAGACAAACTATTTAACATTAGACGTTAAAAAGACAACGTTTTTGCAATTTTCTACTGCTAAAATGAGTGCTCTTGACGTGGAAATTAAAATTTATACCTGCCACTCATCGAGGACTGACTCTTGTGAGTGCTTGCCTATCTTGAGATCCTCTACTGTTAAATACTTGGGTGTTATATTAGATGATAAACTTGGCTGGCGGCAGCATATAGCAACGCGTATTCGCAAGCTCATCTGGATTTTCAGAAAACTAAGAGATGTAGTTGATATCGACGTTTTGCGTAGAGTTTATTATGCTTTGGTACAGTCTATTTTAAGCTATTGCGTGGTCGTTTGGGGGTGTGCGACCAAATCCCATATGATATTAGTTGAGAGAGCTCAAAGGTCCTTTCTTAAAACCATGACATTCAGTCCTTACAGATTTCCTACTGTGGAGTTGTATAAAAAATGCTCAGTATTAACGGTTAGGCAATTGTTCATAATGGAGTCCATTATTCGGCAACATCAATACACTCCGTAAAACCCTGGTGTCTACAGATGTACGCGCGTAGCTAGGAATATTATTGTGCTTCCAATGATTCGCACTGCTTTGGCTAGAAGACAAAGCAATTACCTGTCAATGCATTTATATAATAGGGCTAATAAAATATTTAAATTCTACACTTTATCCCTGAGAGAACTCAAAGCGATTATCTTGAAGTGGCTGTCCTCGCTTAGCCACCAAAAAACTGAGGACCTCCTCAAGACAAACTGGGAGTGACATCTTGAACATTAATTACACAAACATAGATACAATACTCATCCACGCCACACACCACACACACACACACACGCGCGCGCACACGCACACACACAAACACATGCAGACACGCATAGATAAGCATGCACATTCTCATTATATTGTATTATTTTTATTTTTAAATTTTTAACATTGTAAAATCATAGAGAAATATATTTATTTAAGTTTGGTTTTGTTTAAGTTTGCTTATGTTAAATTTGTATCATGGAAGAGCACAACTGGTTCATTGTGGCTCAGGCTTTGCCTATCACAAAACCAGGGAACTCATTTTGTTTGTAAATATTATTTTCTGGAATAAAGCATTATTATTATTATTATCAAGCATAGAGAAGGAGGCTAGAAATCCACTCTCTAGAAGATCATTCGTTCCTTCTTTTGACTCCAAAAGCTGGGGGAATAAAGTGATCTGAAAGAAAAAATTAGACGTATAAAAAAAGTATAATAATCTACATTTGTGTTATTTTCATCTCCCCAAGATATAAAATTTGTGTATTAGTAGAAAACAATCTAGATAAAAAGTGATTTTTACATTGTACTATTTAGGAAATATTATAGTTTTTAATAAGCATAAAGATAAAGACTTTCCTACCTTAGTCGTTAATGTACACAAACAATAAAGAGAAACGACCAAAACTTATCACACAAACTCATTTACTGTCTCAAATATACACTCTTATTTATTATATACCTGTTTTGACAATCGATAATTAAAGTCGATTTTCGATTTTTTTTTTCTAGAGATTAATTTTTATGATTCACTTCAATTTTTTTTTTTTAATTTTTATTTATTTTCAACAAGAGAAGATATTATACTTGTGATATTTCATCAGATAAAAAAAAACACAAATGTACAAGCCATAAATGTAACTGACTGTTATAACTGAAATAACTGTTATATTGTGTGTATTGAGTACTTGCTCATTTTGGTGGTAATTGTATTAGTATTATATCAAAGAAGAAAGAAATATAGTTATGTATGTCCATTAAAAAAATGATACATCCAGGTGACTCTTTTTACTTCTTTAAAGAAGGAATCATCGAGGAAATAATTAGCATGAATTATTATTTTATATATAGACTATACTACCAACTATACTATACCAACCAAATTTAGTTTGCAAATTACATAGGGTTAAATTATAGCAAATAACAAATGTAAGCAAGCTTCAGAGTTGGAATAACTAGCCTTAAATTGAGAGTCTAGAATGAACAAGAAACTGGGTAATATACGGTAATAATGCCGTAAATATACAAACTTAAGTTGTATCCTTCGGTGTCATAACAGTGTGCTGCTTACTCTATATTTTGTGAAGCCACCTGTGTTGCATTAAATATTCACGATTTAAGGTGTGCTACATATGGTCATAATAATTATGTACTTAAAAACCGGGAGACTTCATTTTATTAAAATTAGACCTGTAATATTTTTATTATTATAAAGCACAACCACAACCACTACCATATTAAGATATTTATATTTGGTACTTTAATAACAATTTTTAAAGTTTTGTGGTTTACTAACTAGGTACTTGATATTTTTTCCCTTTTTTACCATTAAATTTTATTAAATACTGTTAGTCATATTTATTTATAATAATTTAAATGATAAATACATTGGAATTTACATCTTTTAGTTCATAAGTTTCAACGGTAGCGCCACATACGCAATTAATTATGGAATGTTATTTAGTATTTACTGTTAAATGTTTTAAGAATTAGAAATATATGATATTTTAACATAATGTTTAATATTTTATTAATTATTAGAACTTATTATAAGGTATAAATAATAGGATATCTGTAAGTTGGTTATGAAATTATAAATTACCCTCACCTAAATATTACAGTGTTAAAATATTATAAAACGAGTTGTAAGGGCTGCTCTCGCCCATTCTATTGCAAATGGTTGGATATTCAACATTGAAGTGCAAGTACTGTGTATTACTCAAACAAGTCTTAACAATACACATGTGTTAAAGAAAAGCACTTTATAATATTTGAAAATATTTTTTTGTCGTTATAAGCGTCAAAAAAATAATAAGTCATAAAAAAATATATTATTAATAGAAAAACTGTATTTACGTTTCATTTAATCCTGAAAATATGCTATCATTCTAACTTAAAAATTAATATGAATATTCAAAACATAGGCACGAGCTCTTTACCGTTGATTTCGAAACCTCTGAACAGATATTCATGATGTTTTTTATATCTCTTCAGAAAACAGAACTTAAAATGTCAACTGGAAAAAAGTTATAGTAAAAGAAATTTGTCTATATTTTTGGGAGTTCCCATATTAAATCAATTCGCGCTTGCATCAGTGTTAAATACAATTTTTTTGATAATTGAGTAGCATAAAAAAAGGAGGGGGCTCAGTTCAACTCCCTCAGCACAAAGTGGCAGAACCTGGTTATTATATATCTCAAAAACAAAAAATATTATATAATGTTAAAACATCGTTTATATCAATAATCCCCAAAATAAAATGCCCCAAAGGGTACGTTATAGCCGATACGTGTTAACTACCTTTAATATTTATGGGGCTCATAAAGGTACAAAACATAATATCTTTCACACACACACACTCACACACTTACACTTATTTTCACTTAATATGATTTTGATATTTGGTAAATATGATTAACATATTAAATTATATTAGAACGGCGGTACAAAGAGATTAAAATAGAGGTAAAATTACCAAAAGACAGTAAATAAGGAAGTATTAAAAAACATAATTATATATTTGCTTCTAAAGTACGACCAATTGGACGTAGAGATTCCTTTATATTTACATTTTCCATATGTACATTTAAAACCCTACACAGCTGTGCTACCATTCTGTTTACCCAAATTAAGCTTTTTGGTATTTCGATGTACTTTATAATCGTACGTTGTATATTAGGCAGTTATGAGTGTTGAGTTTGAATCCAATATTTTTTAGGTGTTTATGACTGCTTATACTATTAAATTACTTATATTTTATACTCTTAGGAATCGTACTATGTTTAAAAAAATATATAAATAATGATGAATGTTACAATTAATTTCTAAATATTTTGTAATATGTAAAGCTGTATTGAAACTACAAACCATAATTGTTTCCATTATATAATTATAAATTGCATTGGCCTAGTTGAAGGCAATAATTTAGATAGATTGAACTACATTTACAAATATGTATATACAGGGTTATATATAATTAGTTGATTACCACTTGCAGGCAGCCTCTTTATATCAATATATTACTTACAGTTGATCTCACATGTTAAGCATCCTTTTTATTTTAAAGTTTTAAGTTAAGAGGTTTGCTTACCCTTCCTGTTCGACCAGTCTCCATTGCATATCACGACTTGTAATTAATTTTGATAGACCGACAGTTTAATAGCGTAGCATATCACTACGGTTTTACGTAACCAAGATTTTTAATGATGGTCCTACCATAAATTTAGCCGTAGTTTATAATTAGTATATTGCATTTTTTGTTGCAATTACTTGACAGGCATTCTCTGCCAGAAATAAGTGTAAAAAAAATATTTGGTAATTAGTCATCACATTGTTGCTGTCACTTAGTGAAATAAATTAAGGACTTAGAGGAATGAGGAATGAGGAATCTTTGAGATTGACGAAATCAATATAGACATCTTACTATAATCCAATAAGGAAATGTCAATTATCTTTATTAAACAAATTTTTATGGGACCAATTCGAAACTATTCCGCATCAAACAAAAAAAGAATTACGTAAATCGGTTCAGAAACCGCGGGGAAATCGGTGTACATACATAAAAAAAAACCGGCCAAATTGAGAACCTCCTCCTTTTTGAAGAAGTCGGTTAATAAGCAAAGGTAGAAAAGGTAGGTTTTGAAACCATAAATTGTAAAAAAAATCATGATTGCCAACTAAAAATATGTTTTTTATAGTGTTAATAGATACATCGTTTTAGTTTATGATAATAATATACAGTACATACTTGACCATCTATTTCTAGTTAGAACAGATTACGTACCATAGTGTTTGCGTTTAGTTTTGTTTTTATCCTGTTATAGGTATTAAATGACTGCAATGTCATATAGATTAATGAACTAAGAGATATGTAAGTTATTTTTATGTTAAGCACTCGATATATTTTTTTTTTGTTTTTAAGTTTGACCTTTCGCTTTTGACCATTTAACCTGTCACTTAAACCATTAACAACATATAAATGAAGGGGATTTTTGTTCTCAAATGTAGCAGTAAATACAGAGTTAAGCCTTGTGTAGTGTCCGTAAATATAGTATTAAAATTGAATTATTATGAGGTGATAATTATTGGTTTTTGCGCAATAATAACATAAATATTAAAATAACCAAAAAGTATTAGTATTTACGTCAAATCAAATCAAACACACCACGATAGGAAAGTCCAAAGTGAAGTGAAGTGAAAATGAACGAAATGAAATCATTAAGGTAGTGTAAGTAAGTGTATCTGCTAACATTTGAAATATATCGATTTGTGGAAAACAACCAAAGTGGTTCTATAATTGAGTATAGTCGAATGTTATAACGATTTATTTAAAGAAAAGAAAAAAATATTTTTACCAACCTACCTTTGCTTAACACTAATTTACAAAATTTGTGTTCTGTAAGGAAATATTTTATAATATACATAGAATAAACAAATATACTAGTTTGTTATTCTGGAACCTTTCAATGTTGTTTTTGTTAGCTTTCTGGCTTGTCCACAAAAATTACCAAATAAAAAGAAATTATTTTTTAGTTTTCTTAGCTCTAATATTTTAGATGTCTCCATTCGATTAGAAAAAAATGAATTATAAAATAGAAACAGAAATCTCTTTAAGTTCCTTTAGTGAAATATTCATTAAATTATTTTTTTTGTTTATTCCTGCTTTGACAAACATACTCAAAGACAATTCTTCCAAATACAAAGGAAATTTTTTGAACATTCGTTTAAGTTTTCTAAATATTTAATTTCTAGAGAATATTGACGACTATTTACGTTTACACTTACCATTATTTAAAAAAAATATATTCCAAGCCTAAATTCTGGCCCTGGCACACTGAATACATGGTGGGACCAACCCTAGGGCATACAAATTTTACTCTTTCTCATAGACTCTTGCATATTGAAACAAAGATTGTCACAAAACACACTTTGAATATTTAATGTTACACAGATGATTTTATAAAATATAAAATATCATGTACAGTCATGGCATCAAAGAATATAGTTAACGTTGTTATTCTAACAGCTATATATAATTTTTAAATATAATATCAAATAAATTAGTTCAATTGTCACGTAAATGTAAATTTCTTGCATATATTTAAATTCAAAAGTAATAGAATTTCAAAAAGAATACGATTATGGAGCGTCAGAAATGACCTTGGACTCAGAATAGACTAAAAAGTCAGGCAGTTAGCTAAAGAAAACCCAGCTTCACAGCAAAAGGTAAATATATACTTCATTACATTTTTTTTTTCTTACATTTAATTTGTCACATAACTAACATACATTCTAAAAGACCGAGCCTTTCAAAAGGATTAAAAAAAAATAAAAACATAAACTTCTAGAGACCGAAATTTTATTTTAATTCTTATTATAGGAAACGAAGGCTGGTGGCCTCCACCTTCGCCATCCTATCTTATGATCATAAATAAAATAATGGGCTTCTATAAATTATGAAACATATTTCATAAATTAGTAAGCACGCTAATGATGCTAATGATGCTCGTTTTAATGGCCAGACCCACTAACTAAATTATATCACGGGATTCATAGCTTGGGGTCGCCGGGGCATAAGAATGAGATATTATTGCCAAAAGCATCTAATACAATTTATTGGTGGCTAGGTCCTCGTTTAAAATAAATGGTCTTTTATTTATTACAGTTGATAATAGCACGTAGTTAATTTAATAAATAAAAAAAGTGAGAAAACCAAAATTATCATACATATACAAACATATAATTATGTTTTATAACTTTAAAATGAAACAAAAACTGCTTACGAAATGTGCGCTATCACGTGGCATCAAGTTGATGTAATCAATCAATAGTTTTTGATTGTTATAATTTTATAAGAAGTATATTTATTTAACACCACTTGGATAAAGGTAATGACGACAATAGTTAAAGTTATTAATGTTACTAGTAGTAGTAGTTAGTAGTAGTTAGCAAAGTACTCTCTATTTATGTTGTAAAATAGTTATTCATTATATTATGTTTTTAGTGCAATTTTTATTAGTTTACATAATTATTTTATAAATTTCCAATCGTATTCTAAAATAACGAAATTTTTAAATAGCAATAGAAAAATGTCAAGCTTTTAAGCAATAATGTCGCCTCTATTTACAGGATCACATTTTTTACAGCAACTAATTTACAAAGAACATTTCAATTTGCGACAGCAAAAGAGGTAAATCGTTACTTGGTTCGTTTGTCAAAGACAAGTATTTAATCTTTGCTTGAAACTAAATCTATATAGAAAGTAACTTACATAATTTTTTAGGGTTGAGTTTTGAAGTAGAAATGCTTACACTAATAATACAAATGTTAAACAAATAGGAATAATAATAATAAAAAAGCACTTTTTATATTGAAAAATACCCCAAAATACTAAATAATATATATTTAAAATTATACAAATAAATTTATCCCCAGCTTAAACCACATACCTACATGACATCTTTAACTTATTTTACTACCTTTTTGTTGGCGTTTTATTTTTTATGCGTTTTAATATGTAAATTAGATGTTCCTCCACATTGTAAAGGGATCCTCCTCAAAAGGGATGTAAAAGAAATATAAGTTTCTTTGATTCCCTTTGTTCATTCAATGGATTTATACCAATCTTTTTATAAAATATATAAAATGTGTAATGTATTCAGTATATAAAGTAAATAATAAGCAATAATGAAACATATCATTCAATACTTTCACAATTCACAATCTTTTTTTTTTTTTTTTTTTTTTTTTTTTTTTTTTTTTTTTTTTTTTTTTTTTTTTTTTTTTTTTTTTTTTTGTCTGTCTATGCTGTTAGCCCTGTTGGCTATTACAGCGTCACCGGGGGAATGGGTGGGTCAGGAGACCCACCCTTAAAAAGGGGGGGCCAGATGGGCCCCCATGGGGAACGACGTCCCGAGGGCGTCTCAGATTGAGACACGGACCTCGGCTCGGGGCGTCGTTAGTCAGGAGGGAAGCTAAGGAAATTTGGACACTAGCGTCCTCCGACGGCAGAACGCCGGAGCAACGGAGCACTTACTCAGTTGGGACCTCGTCTATACCGGTACAGACGGTGTGTGTCTGTATGTTGTGTGGTGTCAATTATGCCTACGCGTACACGTTATTACCTAATGTGAACGCGTCGTCGGGGTCAACGAGTACCGACTTGGGTCTTCTTTTTCTGACTAAAGTAGCCTTACGTGGTCTATACTCTGCGGCGTCAGCCACCAGTGGGTTCGGGTGTCGCTCAGCACGTTCAAAGTACTTTTGGGAAAGCCCCTTGAAGTACTGAGCGATGGTCGGAAGGTTCCAGTCTCTATGGAGATCGATGTTGCGTACGAACCACGGCGCCCCGGTTGCAATCCGTGTAAACCTGTTCTGAATCACCTGAAGGGGTTTCAGATTAGCGTGCGCAAAAGCGGGACTCGCATAGGACATGACGGAACGTATGCAAGCTTTGTAAAGTGTCACCTTATTGCGAAGGGACATTTTACTCCGCTTGCCTAACAGCGGATAAAATTCACAATCATCTTTATTTTATAATACTAAGCGGTTAATTTTGAAAGACTGGAGGGATTATTATTAGAATTAATAATACAATTAGGTACTATTATTATTATGTAAAAAATGTTATGTACTATTATTATTATGTATATTTTTTACATTTTTCATCTCTTTTTCATCCCCATAGGAAATGGCTTGTAAAAAATTATAAATAACACACTTTTTACTATACTTATATAACTAAAGAATGGAATAAAGTATGAAGTAAATTCTTTCAAAGGATAAAAAAATTATACAAACCGCCACCTCCTTTTTTCTTGAGGTGAATTTCCGCAATTCACTTTTAGTACCCATTTAAGTCAGTTTACTCTTCTAAGCTTCTGGAACCTAAGCTTTCGTCTGTCCGTGATATATCAATATCAATTGCCTTTTTGTTACACTTGTATATATATACACTTACTTTACCCAGAGTTAGAATAGAATTTATATATAAGAATATGAGCTTGTGTGCGTTCTATAGAGATCGCCAAAATCTAAAAAAAGGAAGCTATCAATTTTGATCTCGACATTGAAGGGTGAAAATTAATTATGTTGGTATCGTGCATTATTGATAACGGGTTTCCTGTCAACGAAAGTAAATAATACTCTAGCAACCATTTATTAAAGGTTTGTAACTCGAAATAATTTTTAATTAATTGAATCAAACACAAGGATGTTGTGATTGAATAAAACGGGAAGTATCAAGTATCAATCTCATCGATTCTCCCTAATAGGCTTCACTAATGTCGGTACTAACTTCTATTTTGCCCTATATTAGCTACCATTGAATGAATTAAACATCAACTTTAATTAGGCAAGTGCTAAAAAATCTCTGTACTAAAATTGTATCTTACATTAAAATTATTACATAAAGGGACTGAAAAGTAAAAATAAAAATTTTCCATAATGAATAGGTGTTTTTCGTTAAATACCTAGTAGTTTATGTGCCTTAATTTATTACGCAATAAATTATACAAATGAAGTAAAATGGTGTTTCTTTTTCAAGCTACTTAGTACCCATTATTCTTCTTTTAAATTTTCTTTTCTTGTTTTCTTGGGAAGTAACTTGTTATGTCTTTCACATTTTATAAAACCATTCAAACTTATCTTTCTGCCCTCTTCCACGTCATTTCATTCATTGTATTCAAATGTGTGATTAATATTTGGCTTTTATGCTATATAATATACATTGACATTATTTATAATATATATGATGTAGGTACGAAAACAAGTACAAATATTATTTCTGCTAGAAACGTAGTACTTTTATTATAACAGCTTTAGCTGCACTTATATAACACATTATATAATTTCTGGTTATATAAAATTTTTACTAAAATTTCGATTAGAAAATTAACTTCAAAAGAAATAGGCTTTTTCCTGATGTTTCCTCCCAGGAATCGATCCCACAGTTTAACTACTCAGTATTTGTACCAACCTGATTTAATTTTTACTTTAAAACAACTATATACAATATTATGCTATAATAGTGTAATTATATATAAATATATATAACTTTAAACAAGTCCAGCCAGAACATTTCATACAAGATTTAGTAAGTATAATGTTGATTTCACGATAAGTTTGGTTTAAACTGACTAATACAGTGTAACATTTTGACAACATTTGGGTAATTCAAAATTGAAACTATTTCTGTAGAATCTACGAATGTACGAGATAAAACATAAAATAATTCCGACTAAATTTAATTCTAAGTTTGGATTTATAAAACTGCATTCTGTTAAACACACATTTTAATATTTTTGAGGCTGAACAGAAATAAAAGTATGGATCGTATTAAAGTTAAATCTTTGTTTAGTATATATTCAATACTAAGAATAACGGATAATTTACTCTAAGTTTAAATTAAAGCCTTATTTTTTTTAATATTAAAATATATATGTCGGAGATAGAGGCATATTCGTAGCTTGCTCGATATTGATAACGTTTTCTGGTACAGGATCCGAGGCGTAGGTCTCAGGCAATTAAACCACACAGACACAATATGACAATTACTTGTATTAAATGTAGGTAATCACAAATTACTTAGTAGGTATACAATTATCAGAGTTTCGTGAACCACCGGTCCCGTTTGGGGGGTCCGGACTGTAAGGCTCACACTAATCAATAATCCTCTCGTTTCGATGCTCTCGGATATTTAAAATGTCTCAGGTACCCCTCCAAACGATTCCGATCACGTGACTTGTTACGTCACGGCGTTCACACCCCACTGTTACAATGATATCAATTGAGTTACTAATTATCGTTAATTTATCGTGATCTGCGACACGGCCATACTGACAAGTCACACGTCCTCGTGTGCATATGTATCTGAAATCCAAACAATATACAACTGTAAATGTTGCTTCGCTCGGCCTTTCTGACCACATAAAAAAAAATCATGAATCTTTTTAAAATCGATAGTTATGATAACTGAAGATGTTAAAGGCATAGAACAAAACTTGGAGCCAAGATAGACAACCATCATTGGCGTCAAGTCCAGATAGACAAACCGCATTGGCGTCAAGTCAAGATAGACAACCATCATTGGCGTCAAGTCAAGATAGACAACCCGCATTGGCGTGAAGTCAAAATAGACAACCCGCATTGGCGTCAAGTCAAAATAGACAACTATCATTGGCGTCAAGTAAAATAGACATCGTATGAATTATCATTATAATCAGAACAGCCAGCAACAGAACAATTATCATTATTATTATCGTCAACATTGACGTACATAATTTTCAAATTACAACCGACTTTTTATTATCGTATCTCAGAAAAGATATTAATAAGATCGGATACACTGTAACACTTAAACTTTACATATGATTTCTGTCTAAATAAATTGATTTTTTTTGACTAGTTAGCTTTTAGCACTTGAAACGTAAATAAATTGAAACGTATCACCTTTACGCTGTAACATGCTCGATGGTGGATAAATTGCGCAGACATCAACGTGTTGCTCGCCACGTGCCATGCCAGCACCGCTGCCATAGCTGCCATAGCTGCCATCGCCACGACCGCCATCAACACCATCAGCACCATCATAATTTCTCATTTCCTTCTTTCTTCATTAGCAACGATTCCTTCTTTCGTAGAATTCTTCCAACGCTTTGTCATATAATCTAATAAACGACTTGCTTAAGCGATTAAATAGGTATTTTCACTCGATTTCTTAATATGTGGGTAGATCTCAATTTTGAAGTTTTGAGATAACATAAATTTAACTTGATTGATTGATTAATTTACAACCATTGATTAATTATCAACTATTGATAGATTGTATTGATTCTGGAACTTCATTGTTATTATCTTGTAGTGTGCGTTTCAAATAATAAAATCACTTCATTTCTTGATTGACGTGATTTGTAGCTTCAATAAATTTATATCGTGGGTAGTTGGTGGTTTTGATGCCCGAGTGGATCCCACTTCTGATGTCGGAGATAGAGGCATATTCGTAGCTTGCTCGATATTGATGACGTCTTCTGGTACAGGATCCGAGGCGTAGGTCTCAGGTAATTAAACCACACAGACACAATATGACAATTACTTGTAATAAATGTAGGTAATCACAAATTACTTAGTAGGTATACAATTATCAGAGTTTCGTGAACCACCGGTCCCGTTTGGGGGGTCCAGACTGTAAGGCTCACACTTATCAATAATCCTCTTGTCTCGATGCTCTCGGATATTTAAAATGTCTCAGGTACCCCTCCAAACGATTCCGATCACGTGACTTGTTACGTCACGACGTTCACACCCCACTGTTACAATGATATAAATTGAGTTACTAATTATCGTTAATTTATCGTGATCTGCGACATATATATTAAATATAAAATATCTATTGACATGTTAATGAAGTTGTAAGATTTGAAGGTACTAAAGTCAAACGGTTTTTCTACTATCAAAATCTACTGAACTGATTGAAATATTAGTATATTTTTACTATATTATTATTATCAATTCACACACAATTGTAATTAATGAAATGCGTGAAATAAAGATTCGTGAGCGTGATTCGTCTCACGTCAAGTGTTACGAGCTTTAATCTTTATTGAAAAAGCATTGACCTGGTTATGAATGAGTGCTAGAAATAGGTCTGGGAAAATAAAATAATAATCTGTGTAAATTCAATTTCAAATGGTATTGAGTATATATTTTATGGTTTAAATAGTGTTCTAATACCGGGTGGTAATTGAATTATTATATTCCAGGAAAAAATAAAATAGTAACTGTCTTGGCGGGAGACTAATAACTCATTTCTCACAATGTTGTATTTGAAAATTAAAAGGATATTATAAAAAATTTAATGGACGGTTAATACAAAAAATAAATTCTTAGAGATGAAATATTTTGTAAAACCTGAATTATATGTAACTCAATTATGTGCTTTAAAAATTAGAGTAACTTTATTAAGAATATAAATTTTAATAGTGTTTTTACACTATTAAAATTTATATTCTTAATAAAGTTAGTTTTTAGTTTTAGTTTTAGTTTAGGGTATTCCTAAGCAACTGGTGGGGATTTATTGCTATAAATAGGAAAACAATTGTCAAGCTCAGGAACTATTGCATCATATTTATTTCAGACTGAAAGCTCTGTAGGTGTGATTGACGGTGTGATCTTTGAGTACTTTATTGAGCCTTTTATAACCGTGCTAGAATTATCCTTTTGCGTCATAGTTTTATTATTAAATTAGTTTTAACTTTGTTATCATTGAAATGCAGCCTTTGTTATTAAATTATGTGAAGTATGTTATTACTTGTCGTAATTACTTTGAATTCAATTATTACATCATTCATAAAAATATGTTAATAAACGAAATTACAATTGACAAACAAAATTATATAGAAAGCTTGTCAGTTAAAGCAAAAACAATTACTTAACCTGAGTGAATGATTAATAATAATGTTTGTTATGGAAAGTTCCATTGGAAGTTTATTGAGGGGTATAAGTCTGTTTGTTTCAATATTGGTAGGAGGGAGCAAACAAGGCGGTGTCTCACAAACATACGTTAAGACAACTTATAAGTTAACTATGTTATGGCTCGTTTGTCGTAATAATTATTAGCTTTCATATAATTTGAGGGTAGGTTAAAAAAATAAAGATATCAGTTGTTGGTTTGACTAAAATCTGTAATGTTTGTATAGAAGTTTAATTGACTAAATAGATATATAATTGTAATATTAGATACTGATTTGATGAAGAGTAGTGAATATATAAATCGACTCCCAGCTAAGAGAATGCATTTTGGGAGCGAGAGACTAAGTTGTCTAACAATAATAGTAAACAGTTTAGTGTGTTTGTGAGCAGTGCCATAAAATGCTTTAAAGAATAGAACGACTGACATTGGTGATTATTTGCAATAAGAGAATTCTAATATAAAGATGAAGGCGATTGGTACTTTTTTCTTTATAATATAATAAAATTCATTATTTTTACAAAAAATATATCTTTGTATATATTAATATAGTTATTAATATTTTAATAGACAAATTAGTTAGAAATGAAAAAAAGTGGGATTATCGGTTTAAGTTCAACAACAAATACACAGAATCCATACTAGCCTTTGCAGATGATCTCGCGATACTGACACGTGATCCGAAACAATGTCAGGTACTTTTAAATGTAGTTGAGGATATCTGTACGTGGACGGGCGGATTGAGGACAAAACCAACTAAATGTTTTAGTCTGTGTCTGGGTAGACGGAATACCAAATATACCTCTTACGATCCGGGTCTTATAATTGGCGGTCAGTGCGTTAGTACTGTTACGGAAGCAGCTCCGTTTAAATTTTTAGGTAAAAAAATCGATTACCAAGGCCGTACTCCATTGTTGGATGTAATAGTCGATAGCTTTTGTAAATTATCTCAAAAAGGTAGACAACCAACCAATAAGTAACGTCAAAAAAGCTTGGATTTACGATAATTTTTTAACATCACGTATAAATTGGGCTCTACTCGTTTATAATATTAATAAAACCCTTTTGTCAAAGTTAGATGCAAGCGTCATAAAGACATTGAAGTTATGGCTCGCGTTAGCGCACTCAGCGGACTCTTCAACCTTATTTAGAGACCGAAACAATTTTGGATTAAAATTAAAGAAACCATCGGAGCTCTACAAACATCTAAGAGTTACCAAAAGACATATCATCGGAAAATCTAAAGATGATACTGTAACTTCTCTCCCAAAAGACAAAGTTGCCTCAGAGCTCGAGTCACGACTTCAATTCCATAAAAAAATTATGATAGGTGCTCAAACGAATAAAGTAGGGCTAGGATCAAGTAGGAAAGTTCTATACATAACAAAATATTTTATTCGACAAGACGAAAACGATAATTACCAACTCCACGCGATGAGCCTAGAAATTCAAAACGAATAAGTGACCATAGGAGATTTTTGTATTCCACTAGCTTTGAAGTGGCGCACCTTAATTTATGATTGGTCCCCAGCATTATTAAAATTCTATCTTAATGCATTCCAAATGACTCGCCCAGATCAAAGTAATTTAGTAAGATGGGGCAAAGCCACCGAAAAGTCTTACAACATCTGTGGGGAGGCAATAGGAACTGCGAAACACCTATTAGTAGGGTCAATACTCGCGTCGCCACTACAAGGTATTAGAAATTATACGGGAAGCGGGTAGTCTTTCAGTAGCAAGAGCGCGGAAGGGTATAACAACCACCAAACGATCTGTAGAATTCGTAAAAGAAGGCTCCTCCAAAAAATCAAAAGCGAAGCCTTATTCAATATTAGGCGCGGCTTCTGGTTGAGATCTCATGATGGACACGTATGAAAAGCATTACAAAATCCCTGGGGATGTTGGTGTTTCGTCATCCAGACCGGACTTATTCCTGTATTCGAAACATCTGAGGCGCGTGATACTTGTGGAGCTTACTTTTCCTTGGAAAACAAACATCCCAACGACCAACGATATGTTCAGGAATAAATTTATAGTTAGTTTGTACGCGGTAGAAGTGGAAGCGAGAGGTATAACAGCAAAATTTCTCTATAGCCTACTTAAAGACCTTGGCCTTTCTAGAACAAGCATCGGTTCATTTCTAGAACGTATTTCAAAAGCGGCATTAGTAGGTTCTTTCCAAATTTGGTTATGTAGGGAGAGGAGTGTGGAGGGTGAAGGTGAGCGTTTTTGCGCATAATAAAGGGGCCCCTTAAACCTACTCCTAGGTCGCAAGTCCCAGGCACTGCTTGCACTCCTCTCCTTGCAACGCAATTAGCCCGGCACCCGCACGGTGAATGCAAAGAAGCTTCGTCGTTTTTAAATTATATAAAATTAATATTTTTCAATCTTATTTTCTTTACTATTCTTATAACATATTCTTTAGTAACTATATCTTTCTTCCTACTTATTTTTTTCAGCAGCTTCTAAATAATATCTAATAAGTATTTAATTCCCATATAAATTTCTCAGGCTTTCAAAACCACAAAAGAACTTTGCATGTCCCAATTATCATAAAGCGCTCTCTACTTAAAAATTTTCAAACTTTTATCCCTATTATAATTAAAAACCAGATGGTTCATTTGGTTTTTAATAATACAAGATATCTTTAAAATGGATTTTGTTTTGATTTTGAGATAGTTATCATTATCTAAATTATAGCTAACACGAGTAACCTGTTCATTCATCTATATACACATACATACAACCAGCCATGAACTCAAACAAACTTTACCTTTTATAATTATAGTAAGATAAAGTTTTATTCGATTTGATTTTAAATTATGATTATTAAATTTTAATGAGTCTTTTTACAAGAAATAAAAGACATTGAATATGAAGATTTTGTGCAGTGCTAAACTATAAATATATAACATTTCTTGAATCTGGCAATATATTTCCAGCTTCACGAAATTGAATTTCATGTTCATATTTCATATTTTGATCATTTAAACTCATAATAAATGAGTAATAATAAAATAAACAAGTATTGTTTTATTATTTACCTTTTCTAATATATTGCATGAAATAATGAGAGTCGTAGAATAAAACCGTTTGAAAGCAGTGCTTCCAATTAAGCTAGTGTGTAATAGTTTGGATCATTTTGTTTATTTCATTATGTTGTTATCTATATGGATCCCAGAAACCGCAAGCTCTAACACTAATAATATTATCCAAATGTTCGTCACTAATTTCATCACACATTTATTTTAACATTCCTAATTTAGGGACAAGGGATTTGTCTTTAATATGTTTTCACATCCCACAGAAAGTGATATTACATCATGGTATTTTTTCGTAGTTCCTGTCACCAGTCGCCGTTTTATTGATTTTAAATGAATCAAGATATCGAAATCTTAGCCCACTGGTAAAGAAGCTTCGTCAAGCACTATTGACTGTGGAGATCGACCTGCCCGTATTAATTGAATTGACTATTATTTTTATTATTAATTATATTACTGTTTTAGTTTTTAATAAATGTAACATTTTTTGTATTCCTATTCAAAACTTTATATATCTTATAGAATCCGAAAGTTTGTATTACTTTGTATGTACCTGATAGTTTTATGAAATATTCGCTTTGTTTAATCTTAGGACAATAGAATACTTTACAATGAAAACAAACACACAAGTTAAAAAAATATCAAATTATAAATCTATAAAGTTTTATATGGACCCTGTTCTTTAAGTTTGACAAATAGGAACAATCAAATAAGTTACATAATAAAGGCTCATTTCTAATGTTATTTATTAAAAAACATTATTCTCTTATGCTACCAATTCCTATATTGTATCTACAATATATAACTTATATAGATTTGATATGGAGGTGAGAGGATACTATCAAGTAGGAAGGAAATTGTGCAATGAAATGAGTTTATAGTTATAAATTGAATTAATGTCATTGTTTTATCAAATTATTATGAGTAGAACTAACGGTAAATAATTCTTCATCCTGGTGATAAATAATAAAATAATAATTTGATGTATTGATCACATTAATACTAATTTGGTACAGTTTTTTTTCACACAATTATACTATGAACAGCCGCTTTGATTTGGTGCCAGAATACCAGTTCGCTCCAACGTTCGTTCCAGTACTTCAGTACAATGATACTGGTAGGCTGTTACTATAGGAATAATCCCAAATTTGTTCATTATCCTCAAGTTAACATAAATAATGTACAAGTAAAAGCATTTATTGGCCAATTAAATTAAACTGGAACGTTATCTGATATTGCATCCCTATTTGATAAAATTGTCATCTATCTGCTGTGTGTGATTTGAATTAACAAGAACAGCATTACAATATTGAATTATGAGATAGTAAATCCATACCACTTCCAGAATTATGCTGTATTTAATGAAAGAATATAATAATTGACCGACTGACTGCAACGCCAAGGTTCGTGGGTTCGATTCAAACATGGAACAATTCTTTGAGCAATCAACTTGTTGCTTGGTTAAGATTTTGGAGGACTTTGCTGAAAAGTTTTAATACGAGAGTTGTTTATCTTATACAAGAATTGTTTCTTCAAAATATTTATAAATATATATATTTATTATTTTGTTATAAGTATATTCTAGATTCTAAAACCAGCTGATGTATAATTAAAATATGTGAAATATTTCGTATATCATTCGGTATCAGAATTTTGGCAGCACATAACGATATGAAACCGTTATCGTATCGTGTATTGGCACAGTGAACATTTTATACTTTGAATCGTGGTTAAATTGATAATGATACATCAAGTAGCGACAACGTTTATTTACAGTTGTTTATTTACAGTCGTTTATTTACAGTTTAACGCGTATTTCTGTATGACCCTAGAACTTAAAATGTTCTATTCGAATATGCTATACTTATAGGTTTCGGAAACGGACAGATAAAGTATGGTCTGGACCCTCCGGTGTAGTTTCTCCAGATTAAAGAAAAGACTTAAATTTTTAAAGAAACACATCTTAGGTCCATAACTCTAACTTTACTTACTGAACTTTAAATTTAACTATAACTCTAAATCGTAACCCTGTTACTACAATTTAAAAGTTTTCAAGCTACAAAACATTTATTTATCAACAAAATATTGAGATAGTTCTAGAAATCTATTAAAATTAAAATTAAGAAAATACTGTAAATAAATTACTATTTCATCAAGTAACATTTTTATATTGCTGTTTTTATATAGATACTTATATTTTTATTCACTAAACAAAGTAGTCAATAATATATTATCAATTCCTAACTTAGTACAAAAGTAATAAACTCAAACTGTTAACGATTGAAAATATTTATAGTTTTTTTTTAATAACTGTCTATTTAACAATTATGTACACTATTAAGATGACAACACTATTATAGACGTACATGCGAGTACAACCTAGGTGTTGGAATTAATCCTCGCTTCATTGGAACGGCCGGTATCCTGTGTATGCCGAAAGGGAATCTCTCGACAGCTGTAATCTCGGCTTTTGGTATTTACATTGTGTGTCTATCGAAAGTTTAGGTACTTTATTACTCTTATTATATCTTAAGAATATTTAGGTATTTTGCGGAATCCATGTAAGTGACATTAATATTTCATTATTTCGGTAAATTACTTAAAAATACTTTATGTCTTTACTTTAAAAGTAATATCACAAATGTTTTTTTTAATTGTATAAACATGAAATTTTGCAATTTTTATAAAAAAAATAATATAGTGCTGTTTGTTCCTTTAAAAACAAAATAAATAAGATTAGAACATTAAGTCAAAACCATCATCACAAAATTAATGATTGTAAATAATATAATTTGAGTTTTTAAATAAAATTGTCGCGTATTTAGAGCTATAGGTAGCTCTATTTCACAAGTACGCCTAACGTTCAATATCATGGGCATTTTTTGCAGTTAAATAATAAAAAATAAAAAATATAATAAATAAATAAATAAACATTTTCGTTATGGTATTTCCGTTCCTTTTTAACGTCATCTATTATAGAGGTAAATAATTGTTTACCTCCCAAGCTTTTTATTTAAAAATATGAAACTACCGGTGGTCTCTGATATATTTTTTTCTTATTTCATCTATCACCTTCCTTATTTATATTTAAATTTATTATTTATTATTTATAGACTGTAGTTGTGGATATAATATTATCTTTTAATTCAAAAAAAACTAAATGATTTATTGTAATTCTTAAGTAATAAAAAATACTAAAAATATTTCTAGGTTCGGTTATAATATGTGCTGTAAGCATGCGATGCCAAGGGGCTTTTTTTAGAGTATTGCCGATAGCTATTATAATATAATCAGTGAGAGTCTGAATGTGTTATTAAAATATAGCTTTCATAAATTATTCATATAATATAATTAATTATGATATAATTTTGCTGATCAAAGATCTCACGGGGGGTGCTGTTCTATGGCCCATCAGGACGTAGTATGTTAACTTGTGTATATTTTTTAGTGTCACAATAATTTAATCATCATAAGCAAGCCTAAAGTACAAATATTATAGAAATTAATAACCGATCCTGATCCAATTATTTTTTGGGTAAGCATTGGGAAAGTCAATTGACAGCTAATTCGTTTTTAATTTTACAAGGAACCTGATGTAACATTTTTGTATATCCTCAGGTAAGACCTTGCTAGCCAAGTCTATCGCTAACGAGTGTCAAGCCCACTTCATCTCAGTAAAGGGACCAGAATTACTTACCAGACCAGAATTATGTGGTTTGGTGAATCTGAGGCGAATGTGAGAGACATCTTTGACAAGGTAAACTATTTCTCTTCAAATGGAAATATGTATATAAATAATAATTACTATTTTTTTACAAATGTGTCGTTTAATGTTTAACATTTTTCATTTTTATTAACATAAATACAATTATATTTTGTAAACATATAACTATCTGACAAAGTTACCGTGAGATTTTATCCAATGTACTTATGTGGCTATAATATTCAGTATATGTATACGTAATATTCAAAATACATCGCAACATTCAGACTTAATAAAAACGTCATATGAAAATTTCTCAAATTCAGTATTTTAGGGACATCGGAGATTTCTTTACATAATCTAGATTAATATAATATAAAAGTACAATAAAGACAATATCTCGATCATAACATACATCTTCAAAATATCATGTTACGCCACTAACGAAAGATGGGATAAAATAATATTGACTTGAACGACCAGCGGAATTTTGTGACGTAGTTAAATCAGGTTCGTCACCTTACATTACAATAAGTGTCTTGACATTTTAATTATATTAGGTATAAAGTTTAATTAAAATTTTCTATCTACAAATCAATGAAATACAAAATAATAAAAATATATTTTAATAATGTTAATATCTCATATAACATGCCTCATAGCAGTTTTGTAGCCATCACGTGGCAAAATTCGTAAATATTTGATCGCGAGACTAGACGTTATTATAGGTAACGCAGGCTAAACTTCAGGTTGTTAATTAATTTATTATATAACATTATTTATTATTTAATATGAGTTCATTAATTTTTATTTAATTATAAGAATTATAGAACGTTATTGCAAGTTTTCCATATTTTACAATCTCTAAATGCACTAAATATTATTTAATTTATTCCGGCATTAAGTTAATCACTAGTTTACCTTAATTCTATCATTTTTACTTTGTTTTCATTTATTTAATATATCTATTATTTAAACTATACTTACTTACTTACGAAGTATAGTTTAAATAATAAAAGTAATATTGTTGCCATAAAAATAATAATACTTTCTTTTTTTGGACGCTTACTTTTAAATTTATACAAAAACTGTGAATCTTCCAAAAGTAATAAAATCACATCGGTGACGCTGTAATAGCCAACAGGGCTAACAGCATAGACAGACATAAAAAAAAATATAAAAATAAAAAAAAATATTTCTAGTTCAACAGAATTTGAACTTTACGATGAGATGCACCAGTAAAGTTCAAATATTAAGTTAATTAGATTTTCATCTAATTTTGTTCAAGAGTAAGTTATTAAGCTTTAATATTTCTTCCAACAGTTTATATAAAGTTAACGGAGATTGCATTTTTCAATTCATATCTGTGATATCATTTTAAGAGAAATTAGTAAATTACAAACTTTATCTAACTAATATACATATATTAGAGGTATAGTATAATACCAAAAATGACGTAACAAGATCGCTTACGCATTTATTTATTTTCCTCTTATTTTTATGTGAAACTGCAAATATTTATTACAATACAACAAACTTACTTAACTACTTTTAATTAAATTTGGGGTGATATTTGCTTGTTATCTTTGCCTATAAATAAAATGCTTAATTCCGGAAACTTATCTTATTTACAGGATAAAAAGGCGGTTTGAGATAAAATTACAATCAAACCTCCAATTTAGGAAAAAAATATAAGATATTAAAATTTAGGTTTAGATTATAGGTGACTATTAATTAAATCTAGGGAAGAACAAACTAGGCCAACTACCTTCTAAGGATAGTATTAGATTAAAGATATAAATCTATTAGTATTTTATAAGATTTTCACGAGTACTACAGATTGAAATAAAATTGTTTTTACGGAATTATCTCGCTTATAATTAAATTTTAAATTTACATTTTAATTTCAATACATATCTATTATTAAAAATTACTCAGTCTAAACCAATTATATCTCTACTTTCTGGAGCTTCTATTATTGAACATAAATAACTGTTAACTAAACAATAATGTAATGTAACCAGTTAAACTCGTGTAATGATTCTCTGACTTCTGAGTTAAGCAACTCAATGACAAATTGAACCAAACAATAACAGAATTCGAAAACAAACAAGAGAATGAAACACTAACAATCGGATTTGTTTGACAGCATCTTAGGACAAAGATAAAATTAAATAATTACTATGAGTTTTTGAGGATTACTAATTTATACGATTTAAATAATAAACATATCTTAGTTAATATTACATAACAATTGGGTTAATGAAGTAAAGACAATTTTGGTTGTGAAGCGGTTTATTAATTTATTCTAAATTCTTTTATTCTTTAACTTTTGCATTATCTTGTTCTTGATCAATATTGTGTTTTGTTGCTTGTTTATATACAATAATTATTTGCGTATAGATATAATGATAAATTATTGTATTAATTCTTTTATATACAAAATGGCTTATTATAGTATTATGACTTAAAATTACATCCAAATCCCGTTTAGTTTTTGTTTGAGCTAAAAAGCAGCTTATTTTTCCGCTATGTATTAAATATTGGATTTCGAGTTCAAATTTGGAAATAAGTCTGTAATCTATAACAGACATATTTTTTATTAAAGATTAATTCTTTGATTAATAACTTGTCAAAGAACAAATGGTGTTAAGATTGATGTAAAGCGGCTGCCTGCAAAAGGTGGTTAACTAATTACAAATAACCCTGTATATATAATATATATTATGTTAGTGTGGCTATAATATGATAGTACGTATATAATAACACTAATAGTTGTTTTGCAATGTTAAATTTCCATTATATTTACTAAAAATATCTTTAAGATATAAATGTTTGAGTTTTTTTTAAATTTTTAAATATATAAATTAAAAAGTGTTATAAGCAATAAAATATATTTAATATATTGCTGGGTTCGATAGTATGGGCTGTAATTATGCAAAGGCCTTAACTTTTTTTAAAGAGAATTACCGGTAACTTTTATTAGTGAGAATCTGAATTTATTTTCAATAGCTTGTCAAATTAATTCGGATCTGCAGATCATAGCCAGGTGGTGTAAAAATCATGGTCTGAGTATCAATCCAGCTAAAACCCAAGAAATAATTATTGGTAGTTCTAAGTTGTTAAATAAGATCGATCTTTCTGAATTGTACAATTTAGTATTAAACAATGTTAATATTCCATATAGTAACTCTGTTGTAAGTCTGGGTGTCACATTGGACCGGTATCTTCGATGGGGTCCTCATATAACCGAGGTCAGTAGGAGAATTTTTGCGTCTGCGGCGTCGTTGCGCAGATTGCGGAACTTTCTTCCAATCTCAACCAAAATTGCTCTGACACAAACTCTTCTCTTACCTATTATCGATTATGCCGACATATGCTATCTTGATTTAAGCGAGGAACTTTTAAACAAACTGGAGAGCTTACAGAACTTTTGTATCAAATTCATATTTGGTCTGCGCAAATATGATCATATTTCCCATTTTCGAGCTAAACTCAAGTGGCTCCTGATTCGTCTTCGCAGGAGTGCTCATATCCTTAACACTCTTTATTACGTTCTGTTCAATCCCGCTACCCCTTCTTACCTCAAGGAACGATTCATTTTCTTGGGTTCCTCACATGAACGTTCTCTTCGCTCCGAGGATAACCTTACTTTAGAAATTCCTTCCCACTCTTCCTCTTTTTACACAAAATCCTTCACGGTTCAAGCTGTTCGTCTATGGAACTCCTTGCCTCTTTTTGTAAGATGTGCAAAATCTCAGACAACATTTAAAATGAAAGTAAAGGAATTTTACCTTAATTCGCTTAACTCTTCCTAAAACCCCCTTTTCTTTTGTCAATGTTTATTTCCTAGTCGTCATTGCCATAAACTTTTGTTTTTTTTTATAGTAATATTATTTTCGTGTATTTATTAAATTACGTATATATTATGTATGAACATATGTATGTATAATATATATTATATGGTATATTTTAGTGCATATATATTATTATTTAGTACTATGTTATTTATGTATGTATATTCATTATTTGTTTAAAAAACTTATTCCACTTCCACTTTATTACTACTTGTCCTGTACCCAAAGGTTGCCTGGAAGAGATTGCTCTTTAGCAATAAGGCCGCCTATTGTACTTTTGCTTTTTATTTTCATTTGTGTTTATCTTTTTGTTCATGTTTTTTTATGTATTTGTACAATAAACAATATCACATCATATCAAAGACAAGTATTTTATCTTCTTAAAAAAGATCTGGTGATATATGATAAAAAACAACAATTCGTTTTAATTATAAATTATGAATATGTTATAATAATATATTAATTTAAGAAACGGATTTCTTACATTAATAATTCAGAATAATATAACAAAAATGTAGTGTTTAAACTATTTTATTTCCATAAGGCTGTCGAACTTTAAATTACCCAAAGCTCCGAAAGGATTTACCTACCAGGAACTTTTAACAAAATAACTAATGTTCTGCTGGTGTAAAATTTTAAAGTAATCAAGTTTTAAATTTTGATTAAGGTTAATATGTTCATATGAAGATGTAGGGTATGAATTTGTTTCCCTTTAACGAATTTCCTCCGTAATGGAAGTGGGTATGAAAAAAAAATACTTTTTTTTATTTACTCCAATGTAATATATTTTGTGTGTGTGCTGTGCTGGGTGTGTCATGCCTACGCGCATAGCGTTTCCTCACGTGAACGTACCTAGTAGTCTAAATCATGGTAGTACCACCTTCTCACAGGAGATGCCTATCATAAAGTAACTACAATAATTTTCTTACGGCCAATGAAAGACTCGGATAGATAAAACACTTACTTCACGTATATCCTTCCACCGTCATACGTTTCGTAGCAATTATAAATTTATATTTTTGTAGTGGACTGTGGGCGACGACTCCACTTACTATAAAGAGTCTGTTCATTTACAACCAAGAACCATAAAAAACATACGTTAAATGTATATAACAAAACACCGCTGTTATAGCTTCACAAGTACATATACATTCCATTAACTAATTACCAAAGCTTTTTCGTCTAGTTTCGAAGCAATTACCGTCGCTCGCTTCACTTGCTCCGTCAATTATCACCAAATACTCATTACGGGAATTTAAACCTAAGGTTGAATCATCAATGTAATTAAATTTAAATACAGCGGCCACTATTAAATTTAACTATATTACTATCTTTTATTCATAAACAATTAGGTATTCTTTATTTATATATGCATGAAAGATAACTTATTAAAATTATTTGTACAGTTTAAGAAATACAATATATGTATTACTATAGTAAATAAGAAATAGATATTAATGCTTGTTACATTTATTCGTGGATAACTTTAATAACTATGACTTACAGTTAAACCCAATAACCAAGTCAATAATATTGTAGTAAATTACGCATGAGATAAAGTGCAGTAACATTAGAACAAACCTAGACTTTTATTATTTTTATACAAAGCCAGGAAATCTCACATGAAAAAAAAATAATAAGACCTATTTTGTAACTTGAACTCCTTATAATTGATTGTCAAACATAAAAGCAATCGAATAAAAATGAGTTTTGTATGTTAGCACAGGTTATAATATTTTTTTTCATGTAATTATTGTCATTTTGAAGGAGGTAAAAAAAAACCTAAAATAGCAGTAGCTGTTTTAGTATTTTATTATAACTCCTTTTTAGGATTAATAATAACTTTATCAAAATATTTTGCCAAATAATTTTAAATTGTATATTAAAAGTATCAAAAGCTTATATGAAAAGAGTGAGAAAGATAATATGCTTTGAACCTTTATGAGCCCCATAAATATCAAAAGGTAGTTAACACGTGTCGGCTATAAAGTACCCTGTGGGGCACTTTATATTGGAATAATTGAAATAAACGATGTTTTAACATTATATATTTTTTTAACTAATAATAACAAACTTTAAAAATGGAACATAATGGTGACACAAAAAGGCGGTTCAAAATTCGTTGAGAAAAACATTTTATATTTTTAGTTTTAAAGTAGAATAAACAAACTTTAACTATTTATGATTGAGATATGTAAAACTTACAAACATGCGGTATTTTGTGAAATCAGTAGTAATACTAAAGTACTTTAACTGGTAACACACATTATACTAACACCAGATGCCGAGATCACTGCTGATGAGAGATTTTCTCTCCTCAAATGCAGGAAGCCATTCCAGTGAAGCGAGGATTAACTTCAGAACCTAGGCTGAGGGCACTAGCATATTAAACTGTGAAGTGTATAGTATTATATTGCATATCATATGAAAATGATGCAAGAATTAAAATACTACGAACTGTAACAGATCGGATTATATTATTATTTTCATTGTTTATTTTCCTTTTTTACGTTTTCCTACTAGTAATGATTACTCCATCATTGCATTGCCGACAAGTTTACCTTGTGTCCAACCAATCATCTTATACAAAAGTTAAAGACTAAAGGTACTAATATAGTATATATAAACGAATTGAAGTTGTTTATGAACATGTGACCCATGTCAAGTTTATTTAGCTGAAAAAGTGACCAAAGAACTACTTACTGCTCTAACTGTATTACATATGATACTAAAAACATTGATTGCAGTGATTTATATTAATTGCTATTATTATTATTATTTTTTATTTACTAGGAACTCCATAAATTCATTAATAAAAAAATATTACATCTAAGTATATATATGGGTGGTTACTTCAATTGTTTACATATATGATTTCAATAACATACCTCGTAGAACTTATTATATCATGTAATTGTCTTAAATATTTGATTAGATAGCGGGACTACGAGTGGTAACCCTCCTAGTCCCGCCTTTCGGTATTACTGATGTTTATTATTTTTTATCTTTACAGCTTGATATTTCGTATAGAGGTTATAATATATCTGTGACTTCACAAATATATGACTAACGGAACAACAATCTGTGGATCACACAAAATATTCCCGTGTGGGTTTCGAACTTTTAGTTTAACAGTTATAGTTACTGACCACAATACCAAGGGGTCATCTAAACTAGTTACATATTTTCTTATTTTCATAGCTAATTGACCGATATTACCGATAATAAAATTATTGAATTCATTCTGCATTAGTGTTCTTTTGTAAGTGTGTTTTTTCAGATAGTTTTTATTACTAGAGGAAAATTGGAAACTATTCATGATATCCAATAGTTGTCAAATGCAGGATGACCTGTTACAAGCAACGTACCAGAGAGGATCGCCATTTTACCTAAAGCCTTTTCAACGGTACACCTCAACTACTTTTGTATTATATTCTCTACCTAAATTTATAAATATAGAATGAAAAATAAATCGACACGGGCAGGGATTCGAACCTGCGACTACTAGGAAACCGTCCCGTCGCTCCACCAACTGAGCTACCGTATCGTCGTCGTAGTCGTGGGTTCGAATCCCTGCCCATGTCGGTTTATTTTTCATTTTATATTTATAAATTTAAATAAGCTTAACATGGCTATACATGTTTATAGATATTTTCAAATATTCTCTACCTTTTACACTAACTTAATGGTTTATATCTGTAATTTAATATTAGTATTATTATTAGGAAATGTTTTATAAATAATAATGGTTTTTATGTTCTGAAACTGTATATTTAATATATCCTAATACTTGACGAATGTCGATTGGTTAACTGAACTATGAGACTATAAACTATTACTTTTTTAACTAATTAACTATTTACTTATATCGTACATTTAAAATTTTATTTCATGTACTTATGGCTTAGTTTAACAATTTTATTTAATTTAAAAACGTTTTCAATATTCATATAATTTATATAGAAATAATCACATTGTCGTTTTAACGTGAATACAATTTTACTGTTAATAATATATTTTTTCTATGGATGAAGAGTTTTATTGAGGTATAATAACGAGGACCTAAATAATTAAAAAAAAAAAAAACTTTTCTAGAGAAAAAACAATCATTAAATAAATAAAACATAACGACAAAGACTTTAGGACTATAAATATCTATTAGTAAATCACAAAACCTTTGATAGTTGTTATTTAAGCACCAAGTATAAATATTTTAATATTGCTATTAGTTATCGTGCTTTTGCTACCTTCTTATAAACAAATACTACAGGTACACTATATATTTTAATAAAATGAAGTCTCCCGGTTCTTAAGTGCATAATTATTATGACAAAATGTAGCAACCTTAAATCGTGAATATTTAATGTAACACAGGTGGCTTCACAAAATATAAAGTAAGCAGCACACTGTTATGACACCGAAGGATACAACTTAAGTTTGTATATTTACGGCATTATTAGCGTATTACCCAGTTTTTTGTTCATTCTAGACTCTCAATCTAAGGCAAGTTACTCAAAATCACTTAAGCTAACTTAAATTTGTTATTTGCTATACTTTAACAAAATTCTTAAACTTTCATTTGTTACTTGTATTTTTTATATAATAGACTTATTAATGTTTATTACTTTCTCGATCCCTCCTTCCTCAAAGACGTGATGAAGAAAGAACCATCGAGATTATTTTATTTAAAATTACATACTTAACTCTACTTATTCGAAAACTTTTGTAAGCTTCCAAGATGTTAAGTTCTGGGATGTCATTTAACTTAAAATTGTTATCGTATAAAAATCAGACCAAACAAACAAAAATCTATAAGAAATTAAATGTATTAAGTACATTAATTCTGAATCCAACTTAATTTGTATCTGTCGTGACTCTAAAAATAACCAAAAAACCTTAATTATGTAAAAATGAAATATCAATAGAAGTAAGATGGACATTTACGAAATACTACAAGGTTATTAAGGGTTGGTTTTACTAAGTTTGAAACTAATTCATTATTTTTTTCATAGATTAACATTTCAAAAAATTTACATTATCTATAGTGGATAGAATACTTTAATATTGATATTTGACAAAATATAATTACTACTCAAATTAGCAAATACATCGATTAAAAAGTATTGATACTGTACTCATGGGTAGTATCGAAAAAAATATCGTACTCATAGAAGTATCACAACAAAAGTATCGATACTTCAAGCTATCGAGTACTTTTTAGGGTCTAATACCATAGAGTTATAATAATAATTACTATTAACAGGAGTACCGATTTCGAACTCAATATTATGATTTAGAAGGTTGAATATGAGTATATTGCGCTAGATAGCGTACGTAGCCTTCGAAGATTTACTCGATACAATACTTGCCAAAAAGTACTCATTGAGTATAAGTATCGAATACAAAGTATCGAGTAGAAATATATCGGTATCGAAACGTAAATCGGTATCGAGTAACTGGGACACGAAAAAAGTATCGATATCTTGGTATCGATACTTTTTTCGTGTCCCAGTTCAATAACGTAAAGCGATGCACAATACAACTCTATCAGCAGGATTATACATCCGTTAATTTATATAAATCCGATGAAACATCAAAGGTAAAAACGTGATTATATTTTCCTGTTTTTGATTATAAGAAACATACAAATGTGTGTGTATGTGAAACTGATTCTAAGAGTATAACTCCGGCGATATAATAAAGAAAAAGGTTTACTTGTGACAGGTAATGAGTTTTGGCCATTTCTTTTTATTGTTGGTGTGTTACTTTAACGACAAGGAAAGGAAAGTCATCATCGTTATGATTAGTAGAGAACATAATTTTTCTTAAATTTTATAATTTGGAAGTCGCTTTTTTTGATATAGTAATATAATTACATCACCTATTATAATTCATAAATCATTAATTTTTTAGCATTAAGTTCGTCATTTTTGCTCTCCTGGATTATAAAAAAAATATTATATACATTATTATAACACATATTTATACGTTTCATTTATTTTTGTGAAATCATCCTTTCTCCGGTTTTCGATTCAAATAAGGAATGAACTTCTAAGAACAGGAATTCTTATTACAGGAAACGAAGGCTGGTGGCCTCCACCTTCGCCATCCTATCTAGTGATCATAAATAAAATAATGGGCTTCTATAAATTATGAAACATATTTCATAAATTAGTAAGCACGCTAATGATGTTCGTTTTAATGGCCGGAACCACTAACTAAATTATATCGCCAGATTCATTGCTTGGGATCGCCGGAGCATTAGAATGAGATATTATTACCAAAATCTTCTAATGCAAATAAATAAAAAAAAAATAAGTTAATTTAATTCTGTGTATTTAATTTAATAAACATATGAAGCAATCAAATGAGATGTTTTGAACAACTGTTTGTGAAATTCACGTTATATCGACATATGTGTTATTTACTTTTTTCTCTTTCATTTGCAGTCAGGTCGTTCATAATTTTTGATGTCTACGATATCACAATACGTTTGTTTTTTTTTTTAATACCACTTAGGTACTAAAGACAATAGTTAGTTTATGAATAGCTAAAAGTGTACATGCGAAACAAGAAAAATAGTTTATCTACAAACGGTACAAAAATATGATTTATTATATTATTGTTACCGACTTTAAACATTATGAATTATAAACCTACGTATATTATCATTTTAATAGCTTATTATTATATTATTATTATTGTAGAGGGTAATATGAAATGTTTGAATGTTTAATGGATTGTGATTTGACAACGAGACAACTTTAATAATAAAGTCGGTGTGTTAAGACATTCGTTTTTGAACTACTGTCGCGAGTGCTTGTAAAATTAAATAAAGTGAATTATACTTGAAAGTGTTCTTATTTCTCTTTAGTAATTATTAAATATAATTATCTACAAAGGAAAATATATAAAGATACAAGTAAAGTATTGGTGAGAACTATAGTGATTCAGTGAAATTAATTGTTCTGTTCGATCCTTTAAAGGACTGTCTAACATCTCAGAAGTGGGATTGCACTGAAATATTTGTTATTTTGGTGTAATCTTGCGCTGCCCACATTTATTTCAGGAAATATTGAAACAAAAAGTGTAAGTATGAGTTCAATTATTTAATATTTATATCTACCCTATTTTAAAAACACTAATGTTTAGTTTTGAAGAAGTGTTTAATGAACGAAATATAATATTATTATGAAATTTTGATTAATTTAGAAGACTAAAACACCTGTCTTAAGCAATTATAGGCCATTATTAGTAAATGTTTTTTTTGTTTTAAATTGTTTCTTTTTCTATTGTTTAAATAAGTCATTGTGTTTAATTTGTTTGAGGTTTACTACTGTGATGCCTAAACGAAGCAAAAGAACACAGTTCACTGAGAGTGACTCTTCACAAAATGTAGTCATGAAAGGCGTTCAAGGAAACGCAAGTCTCGCAGGCACCATCGCTCAAGGCGTAACAGCCTTAGCAGAAGTACATATTCGAAGCATCATGAACACAACGATGAAAGACGACAGCGGCGGTCACCAAGTAGCAGATCGCACACTCCAGCAGCACGGGATCCTGGGCTGACACACGAAGCTGGCGCGACACCACCGGCTAATATGGAGCATGGTGGTGCTTCATCTCATGCAATTCCTGGCGTTTCGGACTTCAATAACGAAAATTAAGTATGAATTATTAGTAGTAATTATGTTGTTAATAAAATGATGTTATGGTTATGAATATATGAGATATGATAGATTACATGAGATATGACGAGATGAGAAGTAGAGCGATGATGCAATATGTGCAAGTCAACGTCAAGGATTTGTACATCTCTGAAATGATCAACGTCAAGGATCAGATCGGAGGCATGTTGACTGATCAACGTCAAGGATCAGCTAATGTATTATTGATAAGTCGTCTCTAATACGGCCGATCAACGTCAAGGATCCGCCGAATTTGATTATGTTGTCAAGTATAAGTGATTAACGTCAAGAATCACTTAGTTTCTTAAATTTGCCTTATTAAGAAATTATAAGGTTTGACAGTATAATACTTATATATTAATGTATCAAATATAAAGCCAAATGTAGTATTATTATTTCTATAAAAATAGTATTCATTTTGATAATATATATAAAATAAATTTAATTTAATTAAGTATATAATTGATATATTTAAGAATAACAATTGATCATTGTAAATTTATTTTGTTTACGAGAGACTCGTAAAGGCGACGGATGGCCGAGTTGTTACCGACTTTAAACATTATGAATTATAAACCTACATATATTATCATTTTAATAGCTTATTATTATATTATTATTATTGTAGAGGGTAATATGAAATGTTTGAATGTTTAATGGATTGTGATTTGACAACGAGACAACTTTAATAATAAAGTGTTAAGACATTCGTTTTTGAACTACTGTCGCGAGTGCTTGTAAAATTAAATAAAGTGAATTATACTTGAAAGTGTTCTTATTTCTCTTTAGTAATTATTAAATAAAATTATCTACAAAGGAAAATATATAAAGATACAAGTAAAGTATTGGTGAGAACTATAGTGATTCAGTGAAATGAATTGTTCTGTTCGATCTCTTAAAGGACTGTCTAACATTATTTATTCATAATAAGTAAGATACGATAGTAGTTTATTATTACTTACGCAATAAATTATTTTATATCGTAGATATAGATCGAGTTTTTCTTACAATGCTATATTAATGTACTCTATATTTATGTTATAAAATAGTAATTGGTTATTTTGTTATTAGTGAAACTTATATTAGGTTTTGGAAGAAAATCACGGTGAACTATTCAAATTGCACGTAGACCGAAAGACATAAATTATTACTTGTTTCGTTTGGCAAAGACAAGCATTAAATCTTTGCTTAAATTAAGATCTATATCGAAAATAACCTGCATTATTTTTTAGGCTCTTTTGAGGTATTGACATATAGATTAATATTACGCATATTAAAACGAATAATACATTTAAATAGTATTTTTTAAATTCTTTCAGGATCCCTAAAATATTAAATTTTATGTATAGATAATAATACTATCAATTTATCAAAAGTTTAGACAGCACTTATCGATCAGAAACCTTTAACTTACCGCAGAATAAATAATATAAAAAGCTTGTAAGTTAAACTAAAAATAATTACTTAAAGTGAATGATTAATAATAATGTTTGTTATGGAAAGTTCCATTGGAAGTTTATTGAGGGGCATAAGTCTGTCTGTGTCAATATTGGTAGGAGGGAGCAAACAAGGCGGTGTCTCACAAACATACGTTAAGACAGCTTATAGCTTTATTATACCTCGTGTGCCGTTATAATGATGAAGGCAAAAGGTTATGTTTCTTTATATGTAAAATAATATTCCTCACTTATAAAATAATTGCATCTGTATAAATTGTTTAAATTATTAATCGTCAGTCTCATGTTAATAAATCGTTCTTATTTAGTCTTTAAAATACCAAGATTATTTCAATATCTAACATATGTAACCGGAATTATTCATTTAAAGGTTTTAATCATAAAAATAATTATAAAAATGTTAAAAAATAATGCCACGACAATATAAAATATTTTAAAAACTTAAATACGAAGAATACTACTGATTTATTGGGCATATCTATATAGGTTGGTAACTCAATAGTGCGTTTTACTTAGCGATCCTTTTTAATGACTGTATTTCTTGTGGAATGTTTTTTGACCTAATGGAACATTTTTTTTTACAAAAAATACAAAGTAATAATAAAGTATTAATAAAGTAGTAATAAAGTATTAAAATCAAGCAACGCGTCAAATACCTTAAAGTATAGGCAATTATCACTATAACCTTCACCTAATAAAATCATGCTCAATCAATTGCAAGACCATTTTAATAAAAATCAGTTGTTTACAATAAACAGTCTTGTTTTACCAGAAGATGCTTTACTACTGACGCCAGAGTCATTTTTATTTTTGGCCTGAGAGGAGAGTTAAAAGGTGCTCTTGGCGTATTCTGTGATCTATGTTAAGCATTTGATTATGTTCAGCATGAAACTTTGGTCAAGAAGTTACTACCACTATGGCATTAAGAACATAGATCTCAAACTCATGATCGATCAGCTAAGTTTTCGATTGATATGAGTTCCCTTAAGGTTCCCTTAAGATTGCTTAGACCCCTTTCTCTTCCTCGTTTATATAAATGATTTACCTACTTTTGTAGAGTATGTCTCTCTGACATAGTATTGTTTGCTAATGATTATTATTTTTATCTAGCTTTATTTATTCCCCACATTTATTAGTTTAATATACAATGTTGGTTGTGTTAGTTTTAGCTTTGCTTAGTTTGTTATTACATAAAACTAATTGAATTTAAAACTTTTACCAATTTGTAAACATTTTAGACCACTTGTACTCTGATGATCTATGTACATATGTTTCCTGATGATAATTCAATTAATTCATTAATTAAAAAAATAATTAATATTTAATGTAAAACGGCACCAGATAATGTATGACGAAGTAAAAAGGCTCTTTCTCGAATAGTGCATTGATTTAGTGTTACCAACCTGTTGATTAACAATGAAAATACTAAACTTCTAAGATTTATGACTTCAAATGATAAACATAAAAATAATAATATTTCGGTAGCTATTTGGTAGAGCTGCTGATATCAATACCTTTAACTTTATAATTAAAAATAAAATTAACCGTTCCCCCCAAAAATTGTTATTGTTGATTTTTATACTGATCTTTAGATTTTGGCTAATTGTACGGTATCTAAATTAATTGTAACTATAGTGTGTATTCTTTATCAATCCAAATACATATACAAATATACAACCTGCCACCAATATAACCTTCAACACAATACAATACTTATAATACTAGTAAGAGTTTGACCGTATTGACTTGTGTCTTACAAGTCAATATAATAAATCGTCTCAGTTAAAACTTCACTTTTCCTTTTCTCATTTTCACACATTTCATTATTGTCTTCTTTCTTTACATGCATTTAATCAATACGTATTACGTGACCATACCACGTCAAACGGGTACTCTTTATCTTTTTTATCACGGGTATTACTTTCAAAGTTCCTCTTACATACTAATTTCTTATGTTATTCATTTTCGTTACCCCACACATTCATATCAACATTTCTATTATAGCTTGCCTTGCCTTGCCTCTCATATGTTAATTTCGAAACTCATCATTTAATTCTATATAATGCGGAAGATATAACGTAATTATATTTTTCGTTTCAATCTAAGAAGCCGCGTTCCTGTCACCAGGTCACATTTCATTCATGCTCCGTTGATCTTGAATGAGCCAAGATACCAAAATCGGAACCAACTCTTAAAAAAGCTTCGTCAAGTGTAAATTTAATGATCATTAATTACTTCTTAATTGATTTTATTACTAATCTATATATTTACAAAAAATATATTTTTCTTAATGCTTACTCAAACATTTGTATATATCATTCCTATATCTTTGTTAATAATTTTATAGATAATTGCTTTAGTTTAATCTTAGGAAAATTTAACACTTTACAACAACGTAACTAAAACATTAACTAAAACATAAGTAAAACATTAACCTATAATGTTATATAGAGACAAATTACATCAATTAAACTTGGTAGTCAATAAAGGCTATAAAAGTAAAGTATTGGATAAAAACACTAATTATTATCACATTATATTCACAATTTTGATTTCTATAGTCTCTTACAAGTTTGACCTATATATCTGTGTGTTTGTCTGTGGCAACGTAGTAGCGTATTTTATTTTTTTATTTTATTTTTTATGAAGAAATTAAACTCATCAGTTAAAACAAACACGTCACCATTTATCACACCGTTAATATCACTTAATAAATTTATATTAACAATCCACCTCTTGTGTGTTTACGATCGTTCCACAATAAATGATCAACAAGTAATAATTAATTTAAGATACATGAGATGTGCTCTGTTCGAGCTTCTCGTAGTGAGAATTCCAAGACGGCTACTGGATATTTTATTGTGAATTTAAAGAATGGGGCGATAATTCATTCGTTTACGCCACTAGGAATACGAGCAGAATAGCGGCATTGCAACTGTTCTAATGCGCCAATAAATATATATTATATATATATTACTTGTTAATGGGATGTCTTATGTTAGTTCTTCTCATAATAATTTGGTAAGGTTTATGGAAATTTTTAAAGATATTTAATATTAATCTTAAATATAAAATTTAATATTAAATCTTTAATAGTTCATTGACTTATTGTTTACAACCTGTTGCTTTACAATAAAATGACTGAAAATAATTTCCTAGATTTTCGACGTAAAACGTTAAGCAGGTGTGAACTAATCTACTTTTAAATAAGGAAGCTGTGAATGTGCTGGAATGCACAATTTTTCTAAAGAACTGTTGATGCTAACTAGCTACCATGGAGACCCCATACGCGTATAGCTTGATTATTTTGTAAATTTAGCTGTGCCGGTTACGCTCTTTAAAAAAAAGATACCTAACCGACGAGACTACTGCCAACTTAGTTATATATAATAGTAACTTTCATAGCACAATATTTTAGGGCATGCTACTAGTGCTGCTAATATCAAAACCATATTCATTTTAGAAAAATACGGGCAAAGTGTGAGTCGGACTTGCGCACGAAGGGTTCCGCACCATATGTAAAAAATTGTGATGAAACTAAAACTTTAAGGTTTTCGGGGTTTCCCCTTTATATTTAGTATAATAAATTACTTCATGCCAAATTTTTGGATTCTAGGTCGACTGGAGGTACTCTTTAGATTTGATTCCCTTGCGAGTCTGAATATATGCGGCTCAAATTGTTGTTTCTTTTAATTGAATTGACATATAAGTTTCATGTTATTACATTTTTAAATGTATTGATATGAATGGTATTTGATATAACTTTCAATTTAATACCTCAACGCGTTCATGAGGAAAGGGGTAGTAATATTTTTATTATACGATTTTATTAGAAATGTACGGTTTTTGCAATTTTTCCTTTATTTGTGCTAAAAACGTTTGCTTCATACTAAATTTCTAGATGCTGAATTTACGGGAAGAACCTGCTCATTTTGATTCCTTTACGAATTTGCAAAATTGCGGAAAATTGTGACACAAAAAGCTGTATTTATATTTTTGTTGTACGTTCCTGGGTCTAGATAGACGTCGTCCGTCTGGCGGACGGACAACAAAGTGATCCTATAACGGTTCTGATTTTTCCGTTCATTGTACGCAACCCTAAAAAATAAGTATTCGATTTACTTACATTCTACGAAATTATTATTTATTTATTCTTTGCGAAATAATATTGAGCCAATTAATGTACTTGAGGTCACCGGTTATATATGTTTAGTACTAGCATAGTATGTTTTTGAAAGTCTTCGATATATACCTAAAAATACTGATAATTTTATTAAGCACTGACTTTGATAAATCATGTATAAATAAAAATATTTATTGGCCAAAGCAACCTAACTTCTTCGGTAAATGATATTGCATCCCCATTTGATACAATTATTGCGGTCCTGTTTCTCCTCCGTGATTGGAATTATTACGAATAACATCGCAAAATTGTTTGTCAATTTAGTAAATCAATACCACTTTCAAAACAAATCTGTATTAAATAAATGGATATATTATTTTTTTCCCCTATTATTAATACCAAACCAACAAAAAGCGAAACTGTATTGACGAGCTGTTGGTATAGTGGTTAGCAGTTGCCTGACTGCTGAGCAAAAGTTCGTGGGTTCAATTTCCACTCAAGAGAATATCAACAATACAATAATCAACTCCTCAAACAGGTAACGGTTAATATTCATAGTTACTTGAAATATTATGGATGCGCATTAAAATATTAAGTACTTTTTTAATATATATATAATATAGATCACTACGTAATATGGCTAATACCTACAACCTAGGTGTTGGAATTAATCGTCTCTTCATTGTAATGGCCGACATTCTGTCTATTACGAAAGAGAATCTCTCGGCAGGTGTAACCTCGGCATTTGGTATTTACATTGTCTGCCTATCTAAAGTTTAGGTACTTCATTACTCTGAGAAAGTATTAGGTTTATAAGTTATAAATAATACTTTATGAATATCTAAGTACATATCTAGAAGATACGTTGTGATTGACGTAAATATTTCATAACTTTTATAATTGTAAATTATAATTATAAATGATTCAGATAAACTGACACTGAATAAGATAATTATTTCAATTGTATTTATAAATTGAATTGCCCAATTCCAAGCATTATACTCGTACGTGATCAAATTTACAGCTAAATTTCATTTCTTTGTATTGTATTATTGTTGAGAGATTGTTGACAATAAATGGATGATTCAAAATATAATATGTTAAATGAATATTTGAAAATATCATACAGCATAACGTGACTGCGTAAATTGAATACTGAGGTTCAATTTAGTCCTGTCCCATAATTATTTTTTTTATAGAAGAAAACATGCACTTTGGAAGTGTTAACTTAAAGTAAGACGATTCTTTTTATTGCTTAATAAACAAGACAACTTAAAATGGGACTTTAATTTTTAAAATCTCTGATATATTAACAATTGTACCTAAGTAATATAATTTTGGTTGTAGAAGGAGTATCCAGTATTTAATAATGTGTAATAAACAAATATCACAAAATATACTTAGAGCTTTTAAAAACCGCTGTATTTCAACAGGTACGCCTGACATGCATATTTAAAATCCTCAGTTAAATAAACATTTTCTTTACAGTATTTCCTTGTACCTTTTTAACGTCATAAATTATAGAAGTAAATGATTGTTTACCTTACAAGGCCTTTCCATTTCAAATATATAACTACCGGTGGTCTCTTCAATTATTTTATTAAGTATTTTTGCAAGTAAGAATCCAGCTAAATAAAGAATAAATCAAATCTATCGTAAGATTTTGTCCAAAACCACTACGCTACTGTAATATGTAGTATTCAAACAGATCGCAACATTCAGACTATTATAAACGTCTTATGAAAGTTGCTCAAAATCTTGATTTTGGGTACATAGAAGTCTTCTTTACGTAATCAAGATTATAAAGTTACACTATATCTTTATTATGACATACAGTGTCAGATAATGTTATGCCACTCACGTAAGCGTACTCCATAAGAAGAAATTGATTCTGGAATTAGTTGAATGACCTGCAGAATTCTTCGACGTAGCGAAAAAGGTTAAGGTTTTGATATATAAATATAAACTTAAGCAAAAGCTTAAGTTTATATTTTCGTTAAATAGTTATTGCAGATATTTCACATTTTACAAATTTTAAAAGCACTAAAGTGTATCACACTTATACCGTTATTAAGCTAATCAGTAGATACTTTATTTATGTCTTTGTTACCAGTTACTAAATAAAAAAAAAACTTACATTAAGTTTAATTAATATTTTAATAATATAACAAATAAATTATACATAAACATTTTTTTTAATTTCAGTATTATTTTTTTGACGCAAACTTACACGAATAGATATATTAGTATCACTGTCAAAGTAAACTACAAAAACAGAATATATTTTCTACATTATGCAATTATATACATTTTTTACAAAAGCAAATCCACTTTCATTTTTATTAGAACAGAGAACCAGGTTTTGGGACTTATTTTATTATTTTTCAGTTATATTTTCAAATCCGGATTTGTAAATAAGTAATTCAATTCAACTAAACTTTTCTTCAATCTATGTGAAAAATGATCAATTTTATTCATATAATTTATTTTTTAAGTAATACAGAGAGTTAAAGAATTTCTGTTTTAGTATAATATTATACTTTAATTGATAAAAATATATTTATTTACTTTTTAACATAACAAATAAAAAAAATACTTAAATGACCCAGCTAGATTCCGTTCTGTGGGATGTAAGTATACGACGCTCTTTACCTTTTGTTTGGAGTATTGCCGATAAATGTTATAACTAAGAGTCCTAACGTTATTTATAAATGATTGACGTGCCATATATAGTAAAGGATTACCAGCTTACAAATCTCTAGTGCGTATAATTTATTTTTTAAAATGTTTCGGGGCTAAAGCAAAGATTTTATCATAAGAAAATACCAGCAGAGCAAAAAATGTATCGCAAGAAAAGAATTTATTTTTTTATTTATTTTTTATTTTTGTTTTATTTTTATTTATTTATTTATTTTTTTTTTAATTTTTTATTTATTTATCAACAAGAAATCAATCTTATTTTTCATTGAATTCATCTGATGAATTAGTGTTACTGTAATTATAATATCCAGAAAGCAAATGTATCCCACCAAGCTCTATCGAGCTCTTTTGCACTATTTATTACTCTAAGTAGTTTGTATTTATATTTTAAGCTAATTTCTTTTTGTATAAAAGTTATTGCAAATTTTCATAATTGCTTCTTATTTTCCAAAAAATTTAATAAAAATATTAGGACAATTCATTCAACATGACTTTAGTAAAACCAAAAAATTAAATAAAAATATTAAGACAATTCATTCAACATGACTTTTTGAAATAGTAAATAGCATATTTTATTTCACATACGAGTAAATCTAAAAACTATTCATTGTAATTCTGATAACTAAAGATAATAGTTTATGCATACGACAAAATATTACGTAAAATTTAAAGATATTTCGTTCATCGCTACTACTTTATTTCAACATTAAATTATAACATCTATAAATTGTCTATGAAAAGACGTTTAACCGTTGAATAACATTCACGAAATTTTGTCTCTGCGAGAAATGTTATTTCAGTCTCAATGGTTTACCTCAAGTCGTTTTGCCGAATCAATCAAAAAAAGCAATCTATATCAAATCCATGATTGTTCGTTAATCTTGCTATAACTTCAAAAGGCTAGACGGATAGACGGCGTTTCCATTGGGTTCTGGTTTTATTGTTGTTGTAAGATTTTTCGTACATCACCTATATGTTTTGAAAAAATCTCCTAATATTTAAGTCACCGCCCAATTGTCAACTTCTATATTATTCAACTAACAGATTTGAAAATGTAAAAAGTGTATTTGAGTTTGAAAAATATACTGGTGCGCTACAAACTGCACACTCCTCACACGTGCTACTGAATCATGTTGCAGCCGTTCATCTTTTATACCATTTTGACTATAACCATAAAAATTATTGGAACCAAGAAAATATATTCGCGATATAAATTTTATTACAAAATATATTTTGCGGAACCAGGTATACTATTATTCTATTTTCAGGAAATTTTATAGGGGTATGGTTTTCCCTAAAGCATTTAGATTTAAATGTTGAACTCTAAAGTGACGGTTGGAGCTTTGATCAAATACCAAGGTTTTAATATATTTTCAGTCAATAAAAGACCTTGCGGCTTGCGGTTCACAGAAATAAAAAAAAACTAAATCACAAAAAAAGCATGTTTTGTCGTTCAATTGTTGATTATTCTTTAAATTATACAAATTTTCTGTAATGGACTTGATGTTTTCCGCGATTATGGACTTTTCTTTTTTTTTTTTTAACTAATTTTATTGAAAAGCTTTTATAAGCGATGTCTTTGGTGACTTCCAAATATTTTTATACATCAAAGAAAACTATAAGTGTTGCATATGAATTCAAAACCACAACTTGTGACAAATTGAGTTCTCAAGAAAAGTTCTTATTTCAAAAACACTTCCATTCACCCTCTTTACAACATTGCTGCCTGATTATAGCTTTTCCCTGTAAAACAATCTCGAAAAATTATTTCATTTTTGGCAAAAGATCTTTCTTTTTTTAGTTATATTTAAGAATTATATCGACCAACCTCTCTCTCTCTCTCTCTCTCTCTCTCTCTCTCTCTCTCTCTTCCTCTCTCCCTTTCTCTCTCTCTTTCTCTCTCTTTCTCTCTCTCTTTCTCTCTCTCTTTCTCTCTCTCTTTCTCTCTCTCTCTCTATTAAAAGGTTAATAGGTGTTAATTCAAAACAAACAATTTTTTGGGTCTACTTTTTAATAGTAACAAAAAGATACATATTAATTTTCCTTACACAAAATAAGACTCATGTCTATAAACTTGTATAATACGTAAAGCAATAAATTGCTCAGTCTGAAACGATCTAATACCATAATTGTAATTAATAAGCCACGTTAAATAAAGAATTGAGGGCTAATAGTTCTCCTCTGTACAATTGCAAAACTTTGACCTGCTTATGATTTTTTGCTGGAAAGAAAAAAATTAATTAATTCACATTGTAGTGTTATATCATAATTTAAAAAATACATAATATAAATATATGAAAGACCTGTCAAGAAAATAGTTGGTGGAATTTTGATGAAAACTATGCTAAAATTGATGCAAAACTGTGATGAATCGCTGAACCCATCCCGAAACCCATATTTTTTTAATTATTTTAAATGTTCTTACATATCGTACATATAAGAATATCATAGTATGAAAGATACGTTTTTAACTTAAATTTAAATAACTTACCAGTATATTAAAATGATAGCGAGAAGTGCCAGAACTTTGCGAGAAATTTTATAATCAGATTTAGAAGCAAGAAAATGGAAATTGAATATCTCAATTAGTAACTTGTTTAAATATCGAGTTGTAATTTGTTAAAGGTTGTAATAAATTACATAAAATATTTATTATTTTAATTACATTACAAATCACAAACATAATTTAGAAAAAAAAAATAATTACCTGATTTAATCATTCACTTATGTGAAGGATAAAAATAATTTTGTTTATTACGGATTTTTTTTAATTGTTACCATAAAAGTAGTGTTTTCTAAGCCTTTCACGAGTACTACACATTGAAATAAAACTATTTTTACGGATTTAACTCGCGTATATTGACTTAAATTTTAAATTTACATTTTAAATCTAACCCGACGCGACGTTTCGAATGCTTTGCAGCAATCGTGTTCACGGTAAGACGAGATGGAGGTGTCTCGTCTTACCATAAAAGTAGTTGAAAAAATGACGGGCAATAAAACTACTATGAACCAGTATAAAACATAGCGTAACAAAAACCTGATGTGCACGTGATGTATTATTTAATAAATAAAATATATATTACAATATAATAATGCACGAAAAATGCCCGGATGACCCAAGTTTTTTAGTGTCTTCCCGTCATCTTATGGACAAGGTTATTACGACTTGATGATTTTTGCATTCTAAATAATATTTTCAAATATATTGGGATCTAGATCCCAGAGATCTCTACTATTAAATTGGAGTTCTTACCGATTAAATTCTAGATTGGTATTTGAACTATGAATTTCTGTTCTGTTCTTATTACAACATTTTAATATCTTATAGAAACCTGTGACATATGTTGATAGTTTTTTTTCCATCTATATTGACAATTTTATCGATATTCCAATAATGGTAGGTATTAGTCATTTGTAGATACTGGATATTGAAATAAAATATGTAATATTACTACACTGAGGCTAATTAGTAAGCTAAACCTTAAAAGAAAATTTATCTTTTCTTATAGTATTAACATTTGAACAAGTTGAGACACTATTACTAAATGATACTGATAATACCATACACCATTGTTTTTGTATTTTCGCTTCTCCTGGAATACAAAAAAATACTTTTCGGGAGTTTTTCTAATACTCTTTTTGCACTCCGGCACTATACAATACTTGTAAGATGGTTTTTTCTTCTTTCATGATTTGTATAGCAATTAAAACTTAATATATGTATGAAGGCACTAAAAAGTTTATAGTTCAATGGACGTGTCATTTGACGTCACGTAAAGCGCGCACAAAATGACGGCGTTCGAACGTCTCAAATTTATTATTTTTTTATGTTTTATTATTATTTATTATTTTATGTTTTATTTTCACTTTGAAAAATTACTAGAATATTTTCAAGCCTATTTATATATTTTTTTACGATATATAGAGGTAAATGAATAATTTAAGTAAAAAAAAACATGAATATCTTCTATTGTCATACTACATGACATACACTTGGTTGCATCCACTAATTTCCCAGTGGCTTAGCTTACTCTGGCCACAAAAAAACCTTGCAGAAATGAAATGACATTCATAAGTATCCACAAAAGGTCCACTAAATATTAACTAAATTAATAGTTTCTCGTTCTACAAAATCAGTTAATGTAATATTTAGAGTTTTCTACCCTATGTTTATTATAAATTAATTATATCATTTTTTATAGTTTCCTCCTGCTATACAAGTAATATTATTTAAATTTGAAATGTTTTATATCTAAAATAAATAATGGTAATAAAATATACTTCTAGAAAACCGTTAGGTCAGTGATTTATCAGAGAAAGCAATAATTCAACAGACTTACATACATTATTAAGTGCACATTATTTTCAATTATGTTTGGTTGTTAACTCTTATGTGTATTTTTTAAACTTTGTTACGCGGGGGGTCAACCCTATGCATATTGCTGATGTAGCATCGGCCACTTTTATGCATGTTATGACATCAATTCCCACGGGGCCCGCCATGTGTAGGTATCAAAATGGAATTCCGCTATACTGTGGGAAAGGATGATGTTGAAGCCTACAAGGGCACACATGACTGCGCCATACGACAGACATCCATTTGGATTCATACATTGAATCCGTCAACACCTAGGCTAATTAGGTGATTAGGTGATTAGGTGATCGTATTTTTAGCTTTAATTGTAATTTAAAAAAAAATCATTTATTTTGCATCCTTCAGCTCATATTTTTTTTAATTTTGGGAACTAATATGGTGATCTACCCAAATAGTTCTTGCTTGAATTGTTTTTAATACCAATATTTTTAGTACTAATAAATTCTAACACTAATATAACAAAGAGTATAAAATTGCTAAAATATTAAAACCCTAATAGTTTTCTGTGCATCATCCAGATTACAATATTAAAGTACAATAAGGATTATATTCCGACCACGACATATATCGCCAGATAATGTTATGGCGCTCACTTGAACCTGCTCGTTGAGATAAAATTTATCCTGGCCTTGATTCAATGGCCTTCGAGATTCTCGAAACTGGCGAATCACTGAGGTAGCATTTACAAATATAATTAGGGTAATTAATTTTTGACAGCTTTATATTCAACATTAACAGTTTTCGATTTCAATTCATAAATCATCATAATATTTAATTATAAGAATATATTATCATCAAGGTACTAGTTCTATGGTTGTATCAATGATTACGATGTAACATTCCTCAAAATACTCTTTATACCCAACGCGTGCCAACTGCCGTAAATATTTGATCGCCAGACGATACTTACTAGGTGAGATAAGCTGAACGCTACGTTGTGTAAATTTATATATATTTATATTTTATTTATTATTTTTTTATTTTTAATTATTGTAGTTTTGATTAATTATTGTAAATTAATATTTTTATAATTTGGATTAGATTCCAAAAATTTAAAAAGTTTCCCCTTGTCTCGCAGAATAAAACAGTTTATTATAGAGTAAGAACTCTGGAAGTAAAGCCTTCTGGTCAAACGTTCAATATCTAAGAAAGATCCCCTTTCAAAACCAAGTGACATACAGGAATCCAGGTAGTGAGCATGGGTATTTCTAAATAAATATTGTTACAAATATTTTACGTGAAAATAGTTTCTTTTTCATTTTTATTTTGAATGTTTATTTATTCTGAATGTATTCAAATTTAATTTAATAATGATAGAATGAAAATAATATTTATGTACATAATGTTATGTACATAACAAATTTCTTTCTAGGGTGTTAATTTTAAAGAAATAAGTAAAAGTAATATCACATCCTGTTATAAAAATGTTGTTACATAAAATGTCGTAAAACAAGTCACCATAATCGTTTCAATTTGCACGTAAGACAGAAAGACGTAGATCGTTACTTGGTTCGCTTGTCAAAGGGAAGCATTCAATCTTTGCTTAAATTAAGATTTCCTGTGTTGGAAACAATTCGTAAAATTCAGGAATATATAAATTCTATTCGTGCACAATTTTATACATTTTTATGAAAAAATAAAACTTCCTTTTCTCCGTTTCATTGCCATTTTTATGTTTTTATTTAAGTTGTTTCAATAGCTATTTAATACAAATTTTGTATATTTTTTGTATATTTGTATATTTTTTGTATAAAAATAATAATAAATTTAGTTAAAATATGTCGAATATGTTACGCACACACAAATCAATTATATAATCTTACTCACTAATATAATAAAGACCTCTTTTAATTATATATTTTTTTAAATAATTGCAGTGTTGCTATTCACAATAATTGGTCATATAAATAAAAACTGAATTATATTTGATTTTAAATAATCAATAGTTTATTCATGGTACAAAATACTAGTAAAGCCATGTCCTACATAGATCGGCAAAACTTGTCAATAGACGGACATCAATTTAGGTCTCGATACTGACGTAGACAAATTGATACGGTCATCTGTAACGCTATGTTGATACCGCTGACTATTTTTGACAATAAACTTTTTAACATCATTCTATTTTTGGAATGACAGATAGCACAATTTACTAAAACCCAAAAGATAATAGAAATATATCGGCCCTAATAACTAGAGATAAAGCTGCATAAATAAAAAAACATAGTGGTTATAATTTAAAAAAGATTATGTGGAAAGTAGTTAATTTAATCCTTAAATAATAATATGGAAATAGATGATATTGATCGTTAGAGGGACGGTCTAAACCTTATAAAATCATCTACAATTGTGTCACTAAAATGCAAGAGCTCCATCCTTTTATCAGCAATATAGTCTTTCCAATTATTATTCCAACCTCACTATCCTATAAATTTTACAAGTAGAATGGAATTATATCTTTCAACGATTAATAGGACTTATTTTCTTCATTTAACATAAATTATTATGTTAGTAAACTTTGGCAAAACTAAAAGTAAAATATTTTTTAAGACCATAAATTATTACGACATAGATAACGTCATGCGCAACTTATATTTTATAAAATTAATTTCATTTTGCAAATTTTAGTTTAACTGGTTAAAAGAAATATATTATAGTTATTATTTCTAGATCTTGTTAATGATCTAAGCAACACTGCCTGTATAATTATTTATCTGCTTACATTTAAAACTCTTTTCCGACATAAATTGTCTATTTATGCTAATAATATAAAAAAATCGATTTATGTAGAATGTAACAATTATATCTAAATAATATATTAGTGTATTTTATAATTAAAAACTTTAGTTATTGTGTGTACACGACACGACAATTGTACTTGTAGTTCTAATTAATTTGAAAGCAATCAATCTTATTTGCTTATCATTTTAATATTAAATTTAAATTAAAATAATAATTAAATTAATTAAGATTAAATTTAAATTTAAATATTAAATTAAGTATTTTAGTAAAAATATTTAAACATTGGTGCATGATGTAGTTATTGTGTAAAGTTTAACGACTTAAAACTCAAAATGTATTGCATTCTTATAATATTCTTTCGTCATGGAATATAGAGAACCTATACATTTTTGCGAATGACTTATATCATGTATCCCTATTTTTGTTATTCATTACCCAGGAATGTTCTAAGGTGTAGTTTGATTATGTTTCACTAAAGTCTCTATCGTTAGCAAGGATTTTTATATGTAATACGCTTGACTGATTATTTTAGTTTGTATAAGCCAAATTAGTTGTTATCAGTAGTGTCGACTGAGCAATAAATTTGATTTACACCAGCTAATATAGTGCCACATTTCAACAAGCTAGGATTATTAAAACTATTTGTATAGAATCTAGGAATATATGAGATCAAACACTGAACAGTTTTGACTAAATTAAATTTTTACTTGCTACCTTATGATTGGATTTTAAAAATTTTAATGTCTAAATCGAATTTGGTCTTAATTGAAATAAGTTATTATGCATCATTAAACATAAATCTTTGGCTGGTAGTACAATAGTAAAAAAGACAATTATACTTTACTTAAAGTTATTATAAATTAAAACCTGCTTTATTTTAATACCGACAGAAAGGATGTTAAATAATTTTGTTTAAATAGATATGATCAAAATATATAGAAGGAAAAAATATTTGATGAAGATTTTTTTTGCGAAATTCGATAAAATAAATGTTACTGTTTAAAAGAATGAACGAACGAACGAATGAACTTAGTGTTCATCACACAATTGTAATTAATGAACCACTTAAAGTAAAAACTCGTTATTAAAGAAATTCAGGTCGAATGAAATTATTGACCTGCTTATGAGTTATCGCTGGAAATAGATCTCAGCTAAATCAGAAAGAACACAGAATCAGTTCACAAATATGATTTAAATTATATATAAAAAGAACCTGTCAAGAAATTTTGATAATATCATAACAAATCTTGCGTACCAGACTGTGCGTAGAACTTATTTAAAAAAAGAATATATTAAACATATTTTAAACAAAATAAAGTATATTTAAAAAGTCGAAATTATTAGCTTCAAAATTTTCTGAAATGTTCAAATTCAAGTTCCAATGAGACTAGAATAACTTGAAGACGATTGCATTAATTAGTGAATATTAGAATTTTACGGTTACGTATAATAAGGCAGTCTTCACGTAACACTACTCTGTCGCTAGAGTGCAGGGCGGAGAGCAGATCGCATCGAAGACACATCGGCACGCAAAGCTTGCAAAGTGCTCAGAGCAGCGACTCAAGTGCAACTACGTACGTCTGCCGGGTACTCGCTTGTCCATACTTCTAGACACTAATTTTCATGGACCATTTATTAAATTTTTCTTCATTTTTTTTTCTACTAGTCAGTTATGTTTTTATAAAACCTTACTAATGCAAAGCATGATGTCTGCAATGATGTTAGAGTCGTAGTTTCTGAAAAAAATAATGCTATTTGCTAAATATAAATATGTAACATATGAACAATATTTACTTAAGTATCCATCCATACCATAATTAAAGAACGTGGATGATTAATATCATATTATAATGGATTAGATGGAAAATTTATCAAAATGAACAATGTTCGAACCTAAGATCTCAATGTTCCGTCTTTCTACCAACTAAGCTATAACATCGGCATTGAGCTTAATAATTTTTATATTCTTTATTAAGCCTTTGTCTATATAGACGGGGCCTAGATCACAGAGCTCGCAACCTATAACCTTAACCTGGAAGAGTGAAAATAAAATATTTTTCTTTGTGTTATCCTAAAAAGTAGCCTGATACATCATCAATACCTAATTTATGTATAATGCTAGATATTGATACATTTTGTACAAATAAACACAATACATTAATAAGTATTTTTGTATCAAACCTAACTGGATTTGTAACCAATATTACTTCCCCATTTGATACAATGCCGGTCATCTATCTTCTGCGTGATTTGAATTAACACGAATTACGTTGCATTATTGTTACTCGATTTAGTAAATACCACTTTCATCAGAGAGTAACTATTGAATATATATACTAACTGGACTTTAATAATCTATTTAATACTGTTTATTGATATAAACATTCAATATATGTTACTGAACAATAAAACGACATGAAACGTCCGTGTCCTGAAAACATTTATGGGACGGTGAAAAATTTATGGGTTCCGTCAAGTACTCCTTAAGTTGATAATGATACATTAACTCGCTGTTTTATTTGAAGTGTATGGAACTGTAAAATATGTGATAAAGTTTTATGTTCCACACCTTCAAGTAGTGCATCTAACTCAGATGCATACTAAGCACGGCCTAAACAAGACTAAAGACTTACAACTGTTAAGTCTTTATTGTTGTTTAGGCCTCAGAACTTTGAGGAAACTTTTGTTGAATATTTAACATTATTATGAGATATTTACAACAGTTTAAAAGTTTTAACGCCGCATGGCATTTATCTATCTACTAATATTATAATGATGTTATAAATGTACGTTGTGATGATAGCGAAAAGTGGTCATTATTCTATATTGCATAATATTTTATTACACTTAGCATATTATAATCTATAGGTTTTACTAGCAAAAGTAGTCGACTAAAAAGTTATTAAATTAAAATAATAAAATGAAGAAACTAAAAAACTGAGTGTTTTTAGTACGCTTTTATTAGCTTCGGATATATCTGCCTTTGTAACTGAAACCTTAAACGTGATTTTGACCAACTTTGTTGACCTACCTACCTACCTACCTACCTATCAAGGACTGGTGTGTTTTAGAATTATTTTCCTTGTTTTGGCTTTAATTATTTTTAGTTAGATTTCTTAAAAAAAGCGTGTTTGATATTTTTTTTATATGTTATTTATTTTTAATAAGACGAATATCTATCATAATTTAGATCAAATGAATATACATATATATATATTATACATATTCTTTAGGTTCATTGGATAAACAGACACCGTGCCTGTTTCGAGTGCTAATCTTATTTATTTTATTTATTTAATACTTTATTGCACACAAAACATAAATAAAAGAAAAAGAAACAGATAAAAATGCACAAAAATGCACAATCTTTCTACATCTATTATATAATGTGTGCCAATTACCGCTTTAAGCACTTTAATATTATTACGATGTAAACAAAATACCATGTATAGAAGTTCCAGTATTATACTATATTACTTTTAAGTATTATTATATACCTATTCACTTTTTAAGTATTATTATTATTGTACACCACAAAAAAATACATACACAAGTATTATTACACATATGTTGTACACAGGCAGTATCTGAATATGAATCATAAGGGAGTTTTCGTCTGTTTTATAAAAGCGTATTAAATGTTGTTATTATCAAAGTAATACATACTCGTAATATAGGTAATATGTTCTACCAAAACTAACATTACTCTATTGTGCTAAAATATTCATCGATATTGAATGCCCCGCAGCGCCTTTTATAGCCAACACGTGGTAGGTAACGTAAATATTTGACCACTAGGCGGGGCTCGAGGTGTAGCACATAAAATGGTATTCACGTTCACGTTCACGTTTACTTGTAGTTTTTATTAAATACATCAATTGAGAATATCTCACTTCAATAAATGCAGTTAAGTATGTACAGTTTTCGTTCATGTGTGTGTGTTTTTTTGTATTAATAATATTTATAGAACAGCTTAATCTTAAAAAGATTGCAATATTTCGATTCGCTTTACATGCATTATTAAATGCGTATTATTCCCAGTTACATTTTAATTATCCAGTTCATCCTGTACATCAGATTCTTTTTCTCCTACGAGCACTATGTCGTTAATAAAAGTCCTATACCAGAATGCTTTCTTCTGTATGTGTGACGTGAATATCCCATTGTGTATTTAAATCACCTTAGTATATAAAGTCGAACAACAGAACAGTAAGACCATTCATCAGGGATAGCTTGCTCTTGGAACATGTTGTTAAAGTATAAGGTCTGGAAGTTCTAAAAGCTAACAGATATCAACGGGTATTCTATATGACCCAGCTCTTTCATTCTTCATACTTTGCTGGGCTTTCTTTACTTTATCCATATTCATCCATTTATTTACTAAATCATGGACATTTTAATTTTCCAAAATTAAAATGTCCACCTTCCTCTTCCATTATTTCATCAATAGAACATTGTATTTTCTAAAACCAATATATCGCTTTAATAACTAACAGGTAAACTACACCTCCACATTCAGGCTATTATAAAACCCTTATGACAATTGCTAATTCTTAATTACACAAATACATTTAAGGTTACGTCAAACATATTCATGTATAATAAAGACACTTTATGCCACTCACGTAAACCCACTCTCCACCACTATCAGATAAAATTAATCCGGGCCTTAGTTGAATGACCTATGGACGTCTGTCATAGCAAAATCAGTTGAAGGACCTCGCTGTTATAATTCGAATACTGACAATTTAACAGCATTATTAGAATAATATTGGTAAGACGTCGTTGAAATGTGCAAAGTTTTATTTTGACCTCTAATTTAGCGACTTATTTCGTAAAATCATAAATGTACGCTTTATGCAACTGCCGTAAATATTTGATCATCAGAAGGGACAAATTAAAGTCAACTTTCTTTCGTTTATTTGTGATTTTCCAATGACTTTAATACTAATAATTTTAAAAGCATCAAAACTAGTTAAACTAGTTAGTAGAACTAGTTAAAACGATTTAATAATCGTTTTCTTAAGTTAATATGAGCTTTTCAAATTAAATATCATTTTTACAAACTACGAACCGTCTTTTAGCGTTTTTAAAAGTTTTCCGCTAAAATTTTTAAGACACCGTTCTAAATATATCTTTTAAAATAAGTAAATAAATTTGAATCTGGTTCAAAGAAATGAGAGCCAAAAATGAAACATCATGAAAATATATAAAAGATCCAAGGTACAAAATTATTTCAAATAAGAAGCATAATAGATTTAGTATTTTTTTTTAATCAACAAACCTTTTATGAAAAAAATATTCTCTTAAACAATATTAAGAAAAATATAAAAAAAAATATCTTAACTAAATCAGGGTTAAATGTAAAAAAGAGCATTTACTTACGAGAGTAAATGAGTCATGTCCCTTTTTCTTTACTCTCTTTTATTTTTTTAACACAAAACGGACAGGATGTCGGAGTATCAACATCCTTATTATGTGAAGAGGAAGCCGATTTAAATTATCTTTTTCTTAATTTTGACTTGTGAAGCTTAATTTTTTTTTTAGTTGTGCATATTATTCAACCTTTCTTTCTTACATAAAATTATTTATATAGATAAACTTTAGTAACAGTATAGCAATTTTAATAGGTGTAAGCAAACTTTACAAACTCTATTTAAAAAATACAAAGTAATAATAATATTAAAATCAAGCAATGCGTCAAATACCTCAAAGTATAGGCAATTATCACTATTACCTTCACCTAGTAAAATCATGCTCAATCAATAGCAAGATCATTTTAATAAAAATAAATTGTTTACAATAAATAGTCCAGTTTTACCAGAAGATGCTTGACTACTGACGCCGTCTTTCTTATAAAGAATTTTTATTTTTGACCTGAGAGAAGAGTTAAAAGGTGCTCTTGGCGTATTCTGTGATCTATGTCTAGCATTTGATTATGTTCAGAATGAAACTTTGGTCAGGAAGTTATTACCACTATGGCATTAAGAACATAGATTTCAAACTCATGATCGATCAGCTAAGTTTTCGACTGATATGAGTTCTCTTAAGGTTCAATCTTAGACCCCTTTTTCTTCCTCGTTTATATAAATGATTTACCTACTTTTGTAGAGAGACAAAATGAGATAGTATTGTTTGTTGATGATTATTATTTTTATCTAGCTTTATTTATTCCCCACATTTATTAGTTTAATATACAATGTTGTTTGTGTTAGTTTTAGCTTTGCTTAGTTTGTTGTTACATAATACTAATTTAATTTAATTTAACTGATTTTTATTAGGCCTCCTCTGGCGTTAAAAGCTTCTTCCATTTGTCTCTATCGTTTTCCATTTTGCTCTATCTTTTGTCAGTATTTCAAGTCATTCCAGCCATGGCAACAATGTCGTCACTCCATCTTTTAAATGGTCTTCGTCCTTGTCTTTTCTAATTGATAGGGTACCAATTTGTAAACATTTTAGACCACTTGTACTCTGATGATCTATGTACATATGTTTCCACAATAAATGATCAACAAGTAATAATTAATTTAAGATACATGAGATGTGCTCTGTTCTCTTCTCGTAGTGAGAATTCCAAGACGGCTACTGGGTATTTTGTTGTGTATTTAAAGAATGGTGCGATAATTCATTCGTTTACGCCACTAGGAATACGAGCAGAATAGCGGCGTTGCAACTGTTTTAATGCGCCAATAAATAATGTATATATAAACATATATATATATATAATTAATATATATGATATTAATGGGATGTCTTTAAACGTTAGTTCTACTCATAATAATTTGGTTTGGTTTTGAGATTTTAATTATGGATCTTTCATAAAGCTCTCTGTAGAATAGTTCATTGTCTCACAATAAAATGGCTGAAAATAATTTCCTAGATTTTCGACGTAAATCGTTAAGCAGGTGCATACTAATGTACTTCTAAATAAGGAAGCTGTGGATGTGCTGGAATGCACAATTTTTCTAAAGAACTGTTGATGCTAAGCTACCATGGAGACCCCATACGCGTATAGCTTGATTATTTTGTAAATTTAGCTATGGCGGTTAGGGTCTTTAAAAAAAAGATCCCTAACCGACGAGACTACTGCCAACTTAGTTATATATAATAGTAACTTTCATAGCACAATATTTTAGGGTATGCTACTATGTGGTAGTGCTGCTGATATCAAGACCATATTCATTTTAGAAAAATACCGGCAAAGTGTGAGTCGAACTTGCGCACGAAGGGTTCCGCACCATATGTAAAAAATTGTGATGAAACTAAAACTTTAAGGTTTTCGGGGTTTCCCCTTTATATTTAGTATAATAAATTACTTCATGCCAAATTTTAGAATTCTAGGTCGACTGGAGGTACTCTTTAGATTTGATTCCCTTGCGAGTCTGAATATATGCGGCTCAAATTGTTGTTACTTTTAATTGAATTGACATAGAAGTTTCATGTTATTACATTTTTAAATGTATTGATATGAATGGTATTTGATATAACTTTCAATTTAATACCTCAACGCGTTCATGAGGAAAGGTGTAGTAACTTAAAAATTATTAAAAATATTTTTATTATACGATTTTATTAGAAATGTACGGTTTTTGTAATTTTTCCTTTATTTGTGCTAAAAACGTTTGCTTCGTACTAAATTTCTAGATTCTGAATTTACGGGAAGACCCTGCTCATTTTGATTCCTTTACGAGTTTGCAAAATTGCGGAAAATTGTAACACAAAAAGCTGTATTTATATTTTTGTTGTACGTTCCTGGGTCTAGATAGACGTCTTCCGTCTGGCGGACGGACAACAAAGTGATCCTATAACGGTTCTGATTTTTCCGTTTATTGTACGCAACCCTAAAAAATAAGTATTCGATTTACTTACAATCTACGAAATTATTATTTATTTATTCTTTGCGAAATAATATTGAGCCAATTAATGTACTTGAGGTCACCGGTTATATATGTTTAGTATTAACATAGTATGTTTTTGAAAGTCTTCGATATATACCTAAAAATACTGATAATTTTATTAAGCACTGACTTTGATAAATCATGTATAAATAAAAATATTTATTGGCCAAAGCAACCTAACTTCTTCGGTAAATGATATTGCATCCCCATTTGATACAATTATTGCGGTCCTGTTTCTCCTCCGTGATTGGAATTATTACGAATAACATCGCAAAATTGTTTGTCAGTTTAGTAAATCAATACCACTTTCAAAACAAATCTGTATTAAATAAATGGATATATTATTTTTTTCCCCTATTATTAATACCAAACCAACAAAAAGCGAAACTGTATTGACGAGCTGTTGGTATAGTGGTTAGCAGTTGCCTGACTGCTGAGCAAAAGTTCGTGGGTTCAATTTCCACTCAAGAGAATATCAACAATACAATAATCAACTCCTCAAACAGGTAACGGTTAATATTCATAGTTACTTGAAATATTATGAATGCGCATTAAAATATTAAGTACTTTTTTAATATATATATAATATAGATCACTACGTAATATGGCTAATACCTACAACCTAGGTGTTGGAATTAATCGTCGCTTCATTGGAATGGCCGACATTCTGTCTATTACGAAAGAGAATCTCTCGGCAGGTGTAACCTCGGTATTTGGTATTGTTAGTCATATTTATTTATAATAATTTAAATGGTAAATACATTGGAATTTACATGTTTTAGTTCATAAGTTTCAACAGTAGCGCCACCTACACAATTAATTATGGAATATTATTTAGTATTTACTGTTAAATGTTTTAAGAATTAGAAGCATAGGATATTTTAACATAATGTTTAATCTTTTATTAATTATTAGAACTTATTATAAGGTATAAATAATATCATCTGTAAGTTGGTTATGAAATTGTAAATTACCCTCGCCTAAATATTATAGTGTTAAAATATTATAAAACGAGTTGTAAGGGCTGCTCTCGCCCATTCTATTACAAATGATTGAATATAAAACATTGAAGTGCAAGTAGTGTGTATTACTAAAACAAGTCTTAACAGTATTAACATTGTGTGCCTATCTAAAGTTTAGGTACTTTATTACTCTGACAAAGTAGGCTTATAAGTTATAAATTAGGCTTATAAGTTATAAATAGTAGTAGACATTAGGCTTATAAGTTATAAATTAAATAGTAGACATTAGGCTTATAAGTTATAAATTATTCTGTAGACATTAGGCTTATAAGTTATAAATTAAATAGTAGACATTAGGCTTATAAGTTATAAATTATTCTTTATGAATATCCAAATACATATCTAGAAGATACGTTGTGAATTACGTAAATATTTCATAACTTTTATAATTGTAAATTATAATTATAAATGAATCAGATAAACTGACACTGAATAAGATAATTATTTCAATTGTGTTTATAAATTGAATTGCCCAATTCCAAGCATTATACTCGTACGTGATCAAATTTACAGCTCATTTTCATTTCTTTGTATTGTATTATTGTTAAGAGATTGTTGACAATAAATGGATGATTCAAAATATATTATGTTAAATGAATATTTGAAAATATCATACAGCATAACATGACTGCGTAAATTGAATACTGAGGTTCAATTCAGTCCTGTCCCATAAGTATTTTTTTTATTGTAGAAAATATGCACTTTGGAAGTGATAATTAAAGTAACTTGACTTTATTGCTTAATAAACAAGACAAATTAAACTGGGAATGTAATTTTAAAAATCACCGTTATATAAACAATTGTAAGTAATATAATTTTGGTTGTAGAAGGAGTATCCAGTATTTAATAACGTGTAATAAACAAATATCACAAAATATACTTTAAGCTTTTAAAAACCGCTATATTTCAACAGGTGCGCCTGACATGCATATTTAAAAGACTCAGTTAAATAAACATTTTCTTTACAGTATTTCCTTGTACCTTTTTAACGTCATAAATTATAGAAGTAAATGATTGTTTACCTTACAAGACCTTTCCATTTCAAATATATAACTACCGGTGGTCTCTGCAATTATTATATTAAGTATTTTATTATTAAGTCAGAATCCAGCTAAATAAAGAATAAATCAAATCTATCGTAAGATTTTTTCCAAAACCACTACGCTACTGTAATATGTAATATTAAAACAGATCGCAACATTCAGACTATTATAAACGTCTTATGAAAGTTGCTCAAAATCTTATTTTTGGGTACATAGAAGTCTTCTTTACGTAATCAAGGTTATGAAGTCACACTATATCTTTATTATGACATACAGTGTCAGATAATGTTATGCTACTCACGTAAGCGTACTCCATAAGAAGAAATTGGTCCTGGAATTAGTTGAATGACCTGCAGAATTCTTCGACGTAGCGAAAAAGCTTAAGGTTTGATATATAAATATAAACTTAAGCATTGGCTTAAGTTTATATTTTCGTTAAATAGTTATTGCAGATATTTCAGATTTTACAAACTTTTAACGCACTAAAGAGTATCACACTTATACCGTCAGAAACAGAATATATTTTCCACATTATGTAATTATATACATTTTTTACAAAAGCAAATCCACTTTCATTTTTATTAGAACAGAGAACCAGGTTTTGGGACTTATTTTATTAATTATAATATATTATAATAATATTAATCCGGATTTGTAAATAAGTAATTCGATTCAACTAAACTTTTCTTCAATCTATGTGAAAAATGATCAATTTTATTCATATAATTTATTTTTTAAGTAATACAGAGAGTTAAAGAATTTCTGTTTTAGTATAATATTATATTTTAATTGATAAAAATATATTTATTTACTTTTTAACATAATAAATAAAAAAAATACTTAAATGACCCAGCTAGATTCCGTTCTGTGGGATGTAAGTATACGACGTTCTTTACCTTTTGTTTAGAGTATTGCCGATAAATGTTATAACTAAGAGTCCTAACGCTATTTATAAATGATTGACGTGTGATATATAGTAAAGGATTACGAGCTTTCCGAATACAATGTGGGTGTCTTCAAGCGAAGAGTGAATAGGTTGCTAGGGTAATGCGCCTTACCACCTAAGACTACATTCCACTTACCATCAGGTGGAATGTAGTCAAGCATTGCCCTAGAGAATATAAAAAAAAAAAAAAAAAAAAAAAAAGCTTACAAATCTCAAGTACGAATAATTGATTTTTTTAAATGTTTCGGGGCTAAAGCAAAGATTTTATCATAAGAAAATACTATAAGAGCAAAAAATGTATCACAAGAAAAGAATTTATTTTGCATCTAACTATCAACAAAAAATCAATCTTATTTTTCATTGGATTCGTCTGATGAATTAGTGTTACTGTAATTATAATATCCAGAAAGCAAATATATCCCACCAAGCTCTATCGAGCTCTTTTGCACTATTTATTACTCTAAGTAGTTTGTATTTATATTTTAAGCTAATTTCTTTTTGTATAAAAGTTATTGCAAATTTTCATAATTGCTTCTTATTTTCCCAAAAATTAAATAAAAATATTAGGACAATTCATTCAACATGACTTTAGTAAAACCAAAAAATTAAATAAAAATATTAGGACAATTCATTCAACATGACTTTTTGAAATAGTAAATAGCATATTTTATTTCACATACGAGTATATCTAAAAACTATTCATTGTAATTCTGATAACTAAAGATAATAGTTTATGCATACGACAAAATATTACGTAAAATTTAAAGATATTCATCATCGTTCAAGACGTTCATCGCTACTACTTTATTTCAACATTAAATTATAACATCTATAAATTATCTATGAAAAGACGTTTAACCGTTGAATAACATTCACGAAATTTTGTCTCTGCGAGAAATGTTATTTCAGTCTCAATGGTTTACCTCAAGTCGTTTTGCCGAATCAATCAAAAAAAGCAATCTATATCAAATCCATGATTGTTCGTTAATCTTGTTATAACTTCAAAAGGCTAGACGGATAGACGGCGTTTCCATCTGGTTCTGTTTTTATTGTTGTTGTAAGATTTTTCGCACATCACCTATATGTTTTAAAAAAAATCTCCTTATATTTAAGTCACCCCCAGATTGTCAACTATATTATTCAACTAACAGATTTGAAAATGTAAAAAGTGTATTTGGGTTTGAAAAATATTCTGGTGCTCTACAAACTGCACACTCCACACACGTGCTACTGAATCTTGTTGCAGCCGTTCATCTTTTATACCATTTTGACTATAACCATGAAAATTATTGGAACCAAGAAAATATATTCGCAATATAAATTTTATTACAAAATATATTTTGCGGAACCAGGTTTACTATTATTCTATTTTCAGAGAATTTTATAGGGGTATGGTTTTTCCCTAAAGCATTTAGATTTATATGTTGAACTCTAAAGTGGCGGTTGGAGCTTTGATCAAATACCAGGATTTTAATATATTTTCAGCCAATAAAAGACCTTGCGGCTTGCGGTTCACAAAAATAAAAAAAAACTAAACCACAAAAAAAGCATGTTTTGTCGTTCAATTGTTGATTATTCTTTAAATTATACAAATTCTCTGTAATGGACTTGATGTTTTCCGCGATTATGGACTTTTCTTTTTCTTTTTTTAACTACTACTTTTATTAAAACGCTTTTATAAACGATGTCATTAGTGATTTCCAAATATTTTTTGGGAAAGTAATTGATACATCAAGGAAAGTTTTAAAGGTTGCATTCACATGTTTCATCATTCAAAATCACAACTTGTTACAAATTGAGTTCTCAAGAAAAGTTCTTATTTCAAAAACATTTCCATCCACCCTCTTTACAACATTTCTGCCTCATTTAAGCTTTTCCCTATAATTAATAATCTCGAAAGATTATTTAATTTTTGGCAAACGATCTTCCTTTTTTTAGTTATATTTAAAAATTATATCGACCAACCGCCATGACTCTCAAAACCTATATTTTTTAATTATTTAAAATGTTCTTACATATCGTACATATAAGAATATCATAGTATGTAAGATACGTAACTTAAATTTAAATAACTTACTTACTAATAGTATATTAAAATGATAGCGAGAAGTGCCAGAACTTTGCGAGAAATTTTATAATCAGATTTAGAAGCAAGAAAATGGAAATTGAATATCTCAATTAGTTACTTGTTTAAATATCGAGTTGTAATTTGTGAAAGGGGTTACTAAATTACATAAAATATTAATTATTTTAATTACATTACAAATCACAAACATAATTTAGAAAAAAAATCAGTAAAACAAAAATAATTACCTAATTTAATTACTTATGGTGAAGGATAAAAATAATTTTGTTTATTACGGAAAATTTTTAATTGTCACCATAAAAGTAGTTGAAAATAATGACGGGTAATAAAACTAGTGTAAACCAGTATAAAACATAACGTAACAAATACAACATACTAAAAATATATTTTAATTTCTTGATTTATTAAATAAAATAAAAAATAAAATGTAAATAAAATAACGTGATGTATTATTTATTAAATAAAATGTATATTACAATATAATAATGAACGGAAAATGCCCGGATGACCAAATTCGTCTTCGCTTCTCCTGGAATACAAAAAAATAATTTTCGGGAGTTTTTCGAATATTCTTTTTGCACTCCGGAACTATACAATACTTGTAAGATGGTTTGTCGTCATGATTTGTATAGCAATTAAAACATAACATATGTATGAAGTAACTAAAAAGTTTAGAATAAATATTCACTGGACGTGTCATTTGACTTCACGTAAAGCGCGCACAAATGACGGCGTTTGAACCGCTCAAATTTACTCTATGTTTTCATTTTCACTTTGAAAAATAACTAGAATATTTTCAAGCCTATTTATATTTTTTTCTATGATATGAGAAGGTAAAGGAATAATTTAAGTAAAAAAAAATGAATTGATTGCATCCAGTAATTTCCCAGTGGGTTAGCTTATTCTAGCCACAAAAAAAACCTTGCAGAAATGAGATGACATTCATAAGTATCCACAAAAGGTCCACTAAATATTAACCAAATTAATAGTTTCTCGTTCTACGAAATCATTTAGGGTAATATTTAAAGTTTTCTATCCTATGTTTATTATAAATTAATTATATCATTTTTTATAGTTTCCTCCTGGCTATACAAGTAATATCCTTTAAATTTGTAATGTTTTATATCTAAAATAAATAATGATAATAAAATATATTTCTAGAAAACCGTTAGGTCAATGATTTATCAGAGAAAGCAATAATTCAACAGATTTACATACATTATTAAGTGCACATTATTCTCAATTATGTTTGGTGTTTGACTCTTATGTGTATTTTCGTAACTTTATTACGTGGGGGGTCAACCCTATGCATATTGCTTAAGTAGCATCGGCCACTTTTATGCATCAGCTATGACGTCAATTCCCACGGGGCCCGCCATGTTTAGGTATCAAAATCGAATTCCGCTATATTGTGGGAGAGGATGATGTTGAAGCCTACGAGAGCATACATGACTGCGCCATACGACAGAGATCCATTTGGATTCATACATTGAATCCGTCAACACCTAGGCTAATTAGGTTAATTAGGTTATCGTAGTTTTAATTTTAATTGTAATTAAAACTTTTTTTTCTTTTTTTTATCATCCTCCATCCAGCTCATATTTTTTTTAATTTTGGGAACTAATATTGTGATCTACCCAAACAATTCTCTCTGGAATTGTTTTTAATACCAATATTTTTAGTACTAATAAATTCTAACACTAATATAATAACGAGTATAAATTTTTTAAAATATTAAAACCCTAATAGTTTTCTGTGCATCATCCAGATTACAATATTAAAGTACAATAAGGATTATATTCTGACCACGACATATATCGCCAGATAATGTTATGGCGCTCACTTAAACCTGCTCGTTGAGATAAAATTTACCCTGACCTTGATTGAATGGTCTTCGGGATTCTCGAAACTGGCGAATCAATCAGTTAGCAGTTACAATTACAATTACGGTAATTAATATTTATTTAATAAATAATATTTATTAATATTTCTTTTTGGTTTGCAATTCATTAATCATCATCAAATTAAATTATAGGAATATATTATCATCAAAATACTAGTTCTATGGTTGTATCAATGATTACGATGTAACATTCCTCAAAATACTCTTTATACCCAACGCGTGCCAACTGCCGTAAATATTTGATCGCCAGACGATACTTACTAGGTGAGATAAGCTGAACGCTACGTTGTGTAAATTTATATATATTTATATTTTATTTATTATTTTTTAAAATTTTAAGTATAGTAGTTTTGATTAATTATTGTAAATTAATATTTTTGTAATTTGGATTAAATTCCGAAAATTTAAAAGGAAATAGTTTCACCTTGTCTCGCAGAATAAAACAGTTTTTTATAGTCTCTTACTCTGGAAGTAAGGCCTTCTGGTCAAATGTTCAATATCTAAGGAAGATCCCCTTTCAAAAACAGGAATCCAGGTGGCGAGCATGAGTATTTCTAAATAAATATTGTTACAAATATTTTACGTGAAAATAGTTTCTTTTTCGTTTTTATTTTGAATATTTATTTATTCTGAATGTATTCAAATTTAATTTAATAATGATAGAACGAAAATAATATTTATGTACATAATGTTATGTACATAACAAATTTCTTTCTAGTCTGTTAATTTTAAAGAAATAAGTAAAAGTAATATCACATCCTGTTATAAAAATGTTGTTACATAAAATGTCGTAAAACAAGTCACCATAATCGTTTCAATTTGCACGTAAGACAGAAAGACGTAGATCGTTACTTGGTTCGCTTGTCAAAGGGAAGCATTCAATCTTTGCTTAAATTAAGATTTCCTGTGTTGGAAGCAATCCGTAAATTTCAAGAATATATAAATTTTATTCGTACACAATTTTCTACATTTCTAGGAAAAAATAAAACTTCCTTTTCTTCGTTTCATTACCATTTTTGTATTTTTATTTAAGTTGTTTCAATAGTTATTTAATACAAATTTTGTATATTTTTTGTATATTTGTATATTTTTTGTATAAAAATAATAATAAATTTAGTTAAAATATGTCGAATATGTTACGCACACACAAAACAATTATATAATCTTACTCACTAATATAATAAAGACCTCTTTTAGTTATATTTTTTTTTAAATAATTGCAATGTTGCTATTCACAATATGGATCAATGAATATAAACTAAATTATATTTAATTTTGAATAATCATTATTTTAATCATAGTACAAAATACTAGTAAAGCCATGTCCTACATAGATCGGCAAAACTTGTCAATAGGCGGACATCACTTTAGGTCTCGATACTGACGTAGACAAATTGATACGGTCATCTGTAACGCTATGTTGATACCGCTGACTATTTTTGACAATAAAATTTTTAACATCATTCTAAATTTGGAATGACAGATAGCACATTTTATTAAAAAGCAAAATATAATAAAAATATATCGGCTCTAATAACCAGAGATAATGCTTTATAAATAGAAAAACATAATACTTATGATTTAAAAAAGATTATATGGAAAATAGTTAATTTAATCCTTAATTAATAATATGGAAATAGATGATATTGATTATTAGAGGGACGATCTAAACCTTATAGAATCATCTATAATTGTTTCACTAAAATGCAAGAGCTCCATCCTTTTATCAGCAATATAGTCTTTCCAATTATTATTCCAACCTCACTATCCTATAAATTTTACAAGTGAAGTGAAATGGAATTTTATCTTTCAACGATTAATAGGACTTATTTTCTTCATTTAACATAAATTATTATGTCAGTAAACTTTGGCAAGACTAAAAGTAAAATATTTTTTAAGACCATAAATTATTACGACATAGATAACGTCATGCGCAACTTATATTTTATAAAATTAATTTCATTTTGCAAATTTTAGTTTAACTGGTTAAAAGAAATATATAGTGTTAGTCATATTTATTTATAATAATTTAAATGGTAAATACATTGGAATTTACATGTTTTAGTTCATAAGTTTCAACAGTAGCGCCACATACACAATTAATTATGGAATGTTATTTAGTATTTTTGTTAAATGTTTTAAGAATTAGAAGCATAGAATATTTTAACATAATGTTTAATCTTTATTAGAACTTATTATAAGGTATAAATAATATCATCTGTAAGTTGGTTATGAAATTGTAAATTACCCTCACCTAAATATTATCGTGTTAAAATATTATAAAACGAGTTGTAAGGGCTGCTCTCGCCCATTTTATTACAAATGGTTGGATATTAAGCATTGAAGTGCAAGTACTGTGTTTTACTGAAACAAGTCTTAACAATAGTTATTATTTCTAGATCTTGTTAATGCTCTAAGCAACACTGCCTGTATATTTATTTATCTGCTTACATTTAAAACTCTTTTCCGACATAAATTGTCTATTTATGCTAATAATATAAAAAAATAGATTTGTGTAGAATGTAACAATTATATTTAAATAATATTTTAATGTATTTTATAATAAATAACTTTAATTTTTGTGTATAACTCCAGGACACGGGAATCGTACTCGTAGTTCTAATTAATTTGAAAGCAATCAATCTGATTTCCTTATCATTTTAAATATTAAATCAATATGAAATTCAGTATTTTAATAACATTATTTAAACATTGGTGCATGGTGTAGTTGTTGTGTGAAGTTTAATGACTTAAAACTCAAAATATTTTGCATTTTTATTATATTCTTTCGTCATGGAAGTTCTCTATACATTTTTGCGAATGACTTGTATCATGTATCCTTATTTTTCATTACCCAAGAATCTTCTTAGCCGTAGTTCGTTTATATTTTACTTAAGTCTCTATCGTTAGCAAGGATTTTTATATGTAATACGCTTGACTGATTATTTTAGTTTGTATAAGCCAAATTAGTTGTTATCAGTAGTGTCGACTGGGCAATAAATTTGATTTACACCAGCTAATATAGTGCCACATTTCAACAAGCTAGGATTATTAAAACTATTTGTATAGAATCTAGGAATATATGAGATCAAACACTGAACAGTTTTGACTAAATTAAATTTTTACTTGCTACCTTATGATTGGATTTCAAAAATTTCAATCGAATTTGGTCTCAATTGAAATAAGTTATTATGTACCATTAAACATAAATCTTTGGTAGGTAGTACATTAGTAAATAAGTCAATTATACTTTAGTTAAAGTTAGTATAAATTAAAACCTGCTTTATTTTAAAACTGACAGAAAGGATATTTTATATAGATAGATAAGATCTAAATATATAGAAGGAAACAATATTTTATGCCCATTTTTTGCTACATTCCATAAAATAATAATAATAATAATAATAATATCAGGACAAATTACACACATTGATCTAACCCCTAAGTAAGCAAATTATTTGCTTGTGTTAAGGGTGTTAGACAACGATACAAATACATAGAAATACACATATAAATACTGAGAATATATTTAATAAACGACCAAACCCAGAAACACAGACATCTATGCTCATCACATAAATGCCTGTCTCCGCCGGGAATCGAACCCGAGCCCCATTGCGTCGTGACACGTTAGGCGTCTGCGCTAACCACTCGACCAACGGGGCGGTTCTTAAAATAAATGTGACTATTTGAAACAAACTAAGTTCATCACACAATTGCAATTAATGAGCCACTTGAAGTAAAGACACGTTACTAAAGAAATTCAAGTCGAATGAAATCATTGACCTGCTTATGAATTATCGCTGGAAATCGATCTCAGCAAAATCAGAAAAAAACATAGAATTAGTTCACAAATATTAATTAAAATATATATAAAAAGAACCTGTCAAGAAATATTGATAACATCATCTTGGATACCAGACTGTGCATAGAACTTATTTAAAAAAAAGGATATATTAAATATTTTAAATAAAATAAAATAGGTATATTTAAAAAGTCGAAACTATTAGCTTCAAAATTTTCTAAAATGTTGACACAAGTTCCAATGAGAGTAGAATAACTTGAAGACGACTGCATTAATTAGTGAATATTAGAATTTTACGGTTACGTATAATAAGGCAGTCTTCACGTAACACTACTCTGTCGCTAGAGTGCAGGGCGGAGAGCAGATCGCATCGAAGACACATCGGCACGCAAAGCTTGCAAAGTGCTCAGAGCAGCGACTCAAGTGCAACTACGTACGTCTGCCGGGTACTCGCTTGTCCATACTTGTAGACGCTAATTTTCATGGACCACTTATTAAAATTTTCTTCACATTTTTTCTTCTAGTCTGTTATTTTTTTATAAAAACTTTCAAATGCAAAGCATGAAATGATGCAAGAGTCGTAGATACTGAAAACGACAATGTTATTTGCTAAATATAAATATGTAACATATGAACAATGTTTACTTAATGATCCATACCAATTAAATAAAGTTGATTATCATTATCTTACTAAATTGGATTAGATGGAAAAATCATCAAAATGAACAATGTTCGAACCTACGATTTTAAAGCGATGTTCCTTCATTTTATCAACTAATCTGTTACATCGGCATTGAGCTTAATAATTTTTATATTCTTTATTAGGTTTTTGTCTATACGAACGGGGCCTAGATCACAGAGCTCGCAACCGATAATCTTAACCTGGAAGAGTTAAAGTGAAATTTTTTTCTTTGTGTTATCCTAAAAAGTAGCCTGATACATCATCAATACCTAATTTATGTATAATGCTCGATATTGATAAATTTTGTACAAATAAACACAATACACTAATAAGTATTTTCGTATCAAACCTAACTGAATTTGTAACCAATATTACTTCCCCATTTGATACAATGGCGGTCATCTATCTTCTGCGTGATTTGTATTATCACGAATTGCGTAGCATTATTGTTACTCGATTTAGTAAATACCACTTTCAACAGAGAGTAACTATTGAATATATATACTAACTGTACTCTTATAATCTATTTAATACTGTTTATTGATATAAACATTCAATATATGTTACTGAACAATAAAACGACATGAAACGTCCGTGTCCTGAAAACATTTATGGGACGGTGAAAAATTCATGGGTTCCGTCAAGTACTCCTTAAGTTGATAATGATACATTAACTCGCTGTTTTATTTGAAGAGTATGGAACTGTAAAATATGTGATAAAGTTTTATGTTCCACACCTTGAAGTACTGCATCTAACTCAGATGCATACTAAGCACGGCCTAAACAAGACTAAAGACTTACAACTGTTAAGTCTTTATTCTTGTTTAGGCCTCAGAACTTTGAGGGAACTTTTGTTGAATATTTAACATTATTATGAGATATTTACAATAGTTTAAAAGTTTTATGGCATTTATTTATCGACTAATGTTATAATGATGTTATAAATGTACATTGTGATGATAGCATAAAGTGGTCATTATTCTATATTGCATAATATTTTATTACACTTAGCATATTATAATCTATAGGTTTTACTAGCAAAAGTAGTCGACTAAAAAGTTATTAAATTAAAATAATAAAATGAAGAAACTAAAAAACTGAGTGTTTTTAGTACGCTTTTATTAGCTTCGGATATATCTGCCTTTGTAACTGAAACCTTAAACGTGATTTTGACCAACTTTGTTGACCTACCTACCTACCTACCTACCTATCAAGGACTGGTGTGTTTTAGAATTATTTTCCTTGTTTTGGCTTTAATTATTTTTAGTTAGATTTCTTAAAAAAAGCGTGTTTGATATTTTTTTTATATGTTATTTATTTTTAATAAGACGAATATCTATCATAATTTAGATCAAATGAATATACATATATATATATTATACATATTCTTTAGGTTCATTGGATAAACAGACACCGTGCCTGTTTCGAGTGCTAATCTTATTTATTTTATTTATTTAATACTTTATTGCACACAAAACATAAATAAAAGAAAAAGAAACAGATAAAAATGCACAAAAATGCACAATCTTTCTACATCTATTATATAATGTGTGCCAATTACCGCTTTAAGCACTTTAATATTATTACGATGTAAACAAAATACCATGTATAGAAGTTCCAGTATTATACTATATTACTTTTAAGTATTATTATATACCTATTCACTTTTTAAGTATTATTATTATTGTACACCACAAAAAAATACATACACAAGTATTATTACACATATGTTGTACACAGGCAGTATCTGAATATGAATCATAAGGGAGTTTTCGTCTGTTTTATAAAAGCGTATTAAATGTTGTTATTATCAAAGTAATACATACTCGTAATATAGGTAATATGTTCTACCAAAACTAACATTACTCTATTGTGCTAAAATATTCATCGATATTGAATGCCCCGCAGCGCCTTTTATAGCCAACACGTGGTAGGTAACGTAAATATTTGACCACTAGGCGGGGCTCGAGGTGTAGCACATAAAATGGTATTCACGTTCACGTTCACGTTTACTTGTAGTTTTTATTAAATACATCAATTGAGAATATCTCACTTCAATAAATGCAGTTAAGTATGTACAGTTTTCGTTCATGTGTGTGTGTTTTTTTGTATTAATAATATTTATAGAACAGCTTAATCTTAAAAAGATTGCAATATTTCGATTCGCTTTACATGCATTATTAAATGCGTATTATTCCCAGTTACATTTTAATTATCCAGTTCATCCTGTACATCAGATTCTTTTTCTCCTACGAGCACTATGTCGTTAATAAAAGTCCTATACCAGAATGCTTTCTTCTGTATGTGTGACGTGAATATCCCATTGTGTATTTAAATCACCTTAGTATATAAAGTCGAACAACAGAACAGTAAGACCATTCATCAGGGATAGCTTGCTCTTGGAACATGTTGTTAAAGTATAAGGTCTGGAAGTTCTAAAAGCTAACAGATATCAACGGGTATTCTATATGACCCAGCTCTTTCATTCTTCATACTTTGCTGGGCTTTCTTTACTTTATCCATATTCATCCATTTATTTACTAAATCATGGACATTTTAATTTTCCAAAATTAAAATGTCCACCTTCCTCTTCCATTATTTCATCAATAGAACATTGTATTTTCTAAAACCAATATATCGCTTTAATAACTAACAGGTAAACTACACCTCCACATTCAGGCTATTATAAAACCCTTATGACAATTGCTAATTCTTAATTACACAAATACATTTAAGGTTACGTCAAACATATTCATGTATAATAAAGACACTTTATGCCACTCACGTAAACCCACTCTCCACCACTATCAGATAAAATTAATCCGGGCCTTAGTTGAATGACCTATGGACGTCTGTCATAGCAAAATCAGTTGAAGGACCTCGCTGTTATAATTCGAATACTGACAATTTAACAGCATTATTAGAATAATATTGGTAAGACGTCGTTGAAATGTGCAAAGTTTTATTTTGACCTCTAATTTAGCGACTTATTTCGTAAAATCATAAATGTACGCTTTATGCAACTGCCGTAAATATTTGATCATCAGAAGGGACAAATTAAAGTCAACTTTCTTTCGTTTATTTGTGATTTTCCAATGACTTTAATACTAATAATTTTAAAAGCATCAAAACTAGTTAAACTAGTTAGTAGAACTAGTTAAAACGATTTAATAATCGTTTTCTTAAGTTAATATGAGCTTTTCAAATTAAATATCATTTTTACAAACTACGAACCGTCTTTTAGCGTTTTTAAAAGTTTTCCGCTAAAATTTTTAAGACACCGTTCTAAATATATCTTTTAAAATAAGTAAATAAATTTGAATCTGGTTCAAAGAAATGAGAGCCAAAAATGAAACATCATGAAAATATATAAAAGATCCAAGGTACAAAATTATTTCAAATAAGAAGCATAATAGGTTTAGTATTTTTTTTTAATCAACAAACCTTTTATGAAAAAAATATTCTCTTAAACAATATTAAGAAAAATATAAAAAAAAATATCTTAACTAAATCAGGGTTAAATGTAAAAAAGAGCATTTACTTACGAGAGTAAATGAGTCATGTCCCTTTTTCTTTACTCTCTTTTATTTTTTTAACACAAAACGGACAGGATGTCGGAGTATCAACATCCTTATTATGTGAAGAGGAAGCCGATTTAAATTATCTTTTTCTTAATTTTGACTTGTGAAGCTTAATTTTTTTTTTAGTTGTGCATATTATTCAACCTTTCTTTCTTACATAAAATTATTTATATAGATAAACTTTAGTAACAGTATAGCAATTTTAATAGGTGTAAGCAAACTTTACAAACTCTATTTAAAAAATACAAAGTAATAATAATATTAAAATCAAGCAATGCGTCAAATACCTCAAAGTATAGGCAATTATCACTATTACCTTCACCTAGTAAAATCATGCTCAATCAATAGCAAGATCATTTTAATAAAAATAAATTGTTTACAATAAATAGTCCAGTTTTACCAGAAGATGCTTGACTACTGACGCCGTCTTTCTTATAAAGAATTTTTATTTTTGACCTGAGAGAAGAGTTAAAAGGTGCTCTTGGCGTATTCTGTGATCTATGTCTAGCATTTGATTATGTTCAGAATGAAACTTTGGTCAGGAAGTTATTACCACTATGGCATTAAGAACATAGATTTCAAACTCATGATCGATCAGCTAAGTTTTCGACTGATATGAGTTCTCTTAAGGTTCAATCTTAGACCCCTTTTTCTTCCTCGTTTATATAAATGATTTACCTACTTTTGTAGAGAGACAAAATGAGATAGTATTGTTTGTTGATGATTATTATTTTTATCTAGCTTTATTTATTCCCCACATTTATTAGTTTAATATACAATGTTGTTTGTGTTAGTTTTAGCTTTGCTTAGTTTGTTGTTACATAATACTAATTTAATTTAATTTAACTGATTTTTATTAGGCCTCCTCTGGCGTTAAAAGCTTCTTCCATTTGTCTCTATCGTTTTCCATTTTGCTCTATCTTTTGTCAGTATTTCAAGTCATTCCAGCCGTGGCAACAATGTCGTCACTCCATCTTTTAAATGGTCTTCGTCCTTGTCTTTTCTAATTGATAGGGTACCAATTTGTAAACATTTTAGACCACTTGTACTCTGATGATCTATGTACATATGTTTCCACAATAAATGATCAACAAGTAATAATTAATTTAAGATACATGAGATGTGCTCTGTTCTCTTCTCGTAGTGAGAATTCCAAGACGGCTACTGGGTATTTTGTTGTGTATTTAAAGAATGGTGCGATAATTCATTCGTTTACGCCACTAGGAATACGAGCAGAATAGCGGCGTTGCAACTGTTTTAATGCGCCAATAAATAATGTATATATAAACATATATATATATATAATTAATATATATGATATTAATGGGATGTCTTTAAACGTTAGTTCTACTCATAATAATTTGGTTTGGTTTTGAGATTTTAATTATGGATCTTTCATAAAGCTCTCTGTAGAATAGTTCATTGTCTCACAATAAAATGGCTGAAAATAATTTCCTAGATTTTCGACGTAAATCGTTAAGCAGGTGCATACTAATGTACTTCTAAATAAGGAAGCTGTGGATGTGCTGGAATGCACAATTTTTCTAAAGAACTGTTGATGCTAAGCTACCATGGAGACCCCATACGCGTATAGCTTGATTATTTTGTAAATTTAGCTATGGCGGTTAGGGTCTTTAAAAAAAAGATCCCTAACCGACGAGACTACTGCCAACTTAGTTATATATAATAGTAACTTTCATAGCACAATATTTTAGGGTATGCTACTATGTGGTAGTGCTGCTGATATCAAGACCATATTCATTTTAGAAAAATACCGGCAAAGTGTGAGTCGAACTTGCGCACGAAGGGTTCCGCACCATATGTAAAAAATTGTGATGAAACTAAAACTTTAAGGTTTTCGGGGTTTCCCCTTTATATTTAGTATAATAAATTACTTCATGCCAAATTTTAGAATTCTAGGTCGACTGGAGGTACTCTTTAGATTTGATTCCCTTGCGAGTCTGAATATATGCGGCTCAAATTGTTGTTACTTTTAATTGAATTGACATAGAAGTTTCATGTTATTACATTTTTAAATGTATTGATATGAATGGTATTTGATATAACTTTCAATTTAATACCTCAACGCGTTCATGAGGAAAGGTGTAGTAACTTAAAAATTATTAAAAATATTTTTATTATACGATTTTATTAGAAATGTACGGTTTTTGTAATTTTTCCTTTATTTGTGCTAAAAACGTTTGCTTCGTACTAAATTTCTAGATTCTGAATTTACGGGAAGACCCTGCTCATTTTGATTCCTTTACGAGTTTGCAAAATTGCGGAAAATTGTAACACAAAAAGCTGTATTTATATTTTTGTTGTACGTTCCTGGGTCTAGATAGACGTCTTCCGTCTGGCGGACGGACAACAAAGTGATCCTATAACGGTTCTGATTTTTCCGTTTATTGTACGCAACCCTAAAAAATAAGTATTCGATTTACTTACAATCTACGAAATTATTATTTATTTATTCTTTGCGAAATAATATTGAGCCAATTAATGTACTTGAGGTCACCGGTTATATATGTTTAGTATTAACATAGTATGTTTTTGAAAGTCTTCGATATATACCTAAAAATACTGATAATTTTATTAAGCACTGACTTTGATAAATCATGTATAAATAAAAATATTTATTGGCCAAAGCAACCTAACTTCTTCGGTAAATGATATTGCATCCCCATTTGATACAATTATTGCGGTCCTGTTTCTCCTCCGTGATTGGAATTATTACGAATAACATCGCAAAATTGTTTGTCAGTTTAGTAAATCAATACCACTTTCAAAACAAATCTGTATTAAATAAATGGATATATTATTTTTTTCCCCTATTATTAATACCAAACCAACAAAAAGCGAAACTGTATTGACGAGCTGTTGGTATAGTGGTTAGCAGTTGCCTGACTGCTGAGCAAAAGTTCGTGGGTTCAATTTCCACTCAAGAGAATATCAACAATACAATAATCAACTCCTCAAACAGGTAACGGTTAATATTCATAGTTACTTGAAATATTATGAATGCGCATTAAAATATTAAGTACTTTTTTAATATATATATAATATAGATCACTACGTAATATGGCTAATACCTACAACCTAGGTGTTGGAATTAATCGTCGCTTCATTGGAATGGCCGACATTCTGTCTATTACGAAAGAGAATCTCTCGGCAGGTGTAACCTCGGTATTTGGTATTGTTAGTCATATTTATTTATAATAATTTAAATGGTAAATACATTGGAATTTACATGTTTTAGTTCATAAGTTTCAACAGTAGCGCCACCTACACAATTAATTATGGAATATTATTTAGTATTTACTGTTAAATGTTTTAAGAATTAGAAGCATAGGATATTTTAACATAATGTTTAATCTTTTATTAATTATTAGAACTTATTATAAGGTATAAATAATATCATCTGTAAGTTGGTTATGAAATTGTAAATTACCCTCGCCTAAATATTATAGTGTTAAAATATTATAAAACGAGTTGTAAGGGCTGCTCTCGCCCATTCTATTACAAATGATTGAATATAAAACATTGAAGTGCTAGTAGTGTGTATTACTAAAACAAGTCTTAACAGTATTAACATTGTGTGCCTATCTAAAGTTTAGGTACTTTATTACTCTGACAAAGTATTAGGCTTATAAGTTATAAATTATTCTTTATGAATATCCAAATACATATCTAGAAGATACGTTGTGAATTACGTAAATATTTCATAACTTTTATAATTGTAAATTATAATTATAAATGAATCAGATAAACTGACACTGAATAAGATAATTATTTCAATTGTGTTTATAAATTGAATTGCCCAATTCCAAGCATTATACTCGTACGTGATCAAATTTACAGCTCATTTTCATTTCTTTGTATTGTATTATTGTTAAGAGATTGTTGACAATAAATGGATGATTCAAAATATATTATGTTAAATGAATATTTGAAAATATCATACAGCATAACATGACTGCGTAAATTGAATACTGAGGTTCAATTCAGTCCTGTCCCATAAGTATTTTTTTTATTGTAGAAAATATGCACTTTGGAAGTGATAATTAAAGTAACTTGACTTTATTGCTTAATAAACAAGACAAATTAAACTGGGAATGTAATTTTAAAAATCACCGTTATATAAACAATTGTAAGTAATATAATTTTGGTTGTAGAAGGAGTATCCAGTATTTAATAACGTGTAATAAACAAATATCACAAAATATACTTTAAGCTTTTAAAAACCGCTATATTTCAACAGGTGCGCCTGACATGCATATTTAAAAGACTCAGTTAAATAAACATTTTCTTTACAGTATTTCCTTGTACCTTTTTAACGTCATAAATTATAGAAGTAAATGATTGTTTACCTTACAAGACCTTTCCATTTCAAATATATAACTACCGGTGGTCTCTGCAATTATTATATTAAGTATTTTATTATTAAGTCAGAATCCAGCTAAATAAAGAATAAATCAAATCTATCGTAAGATTTTTTCCAAAACCACTACGCTACTGTAATATGTAATATTAAAACAGATCGCAACATTCAGACTATTATAAACGTCTTATGAAAGTTGCTCAAAATCTTATTTTTGGGTACATAGAAGTCTTCTTTACGTAATCAAGGTTATGAAGTCACACTATATCTTTATTATGACATACAGTGTCAGATAATGTTATGCTACTCACGTAAGCGTACTCCATAAGAAGAAATTGGTCCTGGAATTAGTTGAATGACCTGCAGAATTCTTCGACGTAGCGAAAAAGCTTAAGGTTTGATATATAAATATAAACTTAAGCATTGGCTTAAGTTTATATTTTCGTTAAATAGTTATTGCAGATATTTCAGATTTTACAAACTTTTAACGCACTAAAGAGTATCACACTTATACCGTCAGAAACAGAATATATTTTCCACATTATGTAATTATATACATTTTTTACAAAAGCAAATCCACTTTCATTTTTATTAGAACAGAGAACCAGGTTTTGGGACTTATTTTATTAATTATAATATATTATAATAATATTAATCCGGATTTGTAAATAAGTAATTCGATTCAACTAAACTTTTCTTCAATCTATGTGAAAAATGATCAATTTTATTCATATAATTTATTTTTTAAGTAATACAGAGAGTTAAAGAATTTCTGTTTTAGTATAATATTATATTTTAATTGATAAAAATATATTTATTTACTTTTTAACATAATAAATAAAAAAAATACTTAAATGACCCAGCTAGATTCCGTTCTGTGGGATGTAAGTATACGACGTTCTTTACCTTTTGTTTAGAGTATTGCCGATAAATGTTATAACTAAGAGTCCTAACGCTATTTATAAATGATTGACGTGTGATATATAGTAAAGGATTACGAGCTTACAAATCTCAAGTACGAATAATTGATTTTTTTAAATGTTTCGGGGCTAAAGCAAAGATTTTATCATAAGAAAATACTATAAGAGCAAAAAATGTATCACAAGAAAAGAATTTATTTTGCATCTAACTATCAACAAAAAATCAATCTTATTTTTCATTGGATTCGTCTGATGAATTAGTGTTACTGTAATTATAATATCCAGAAAGCAAATATATCCCACCAAGCTCTATCGAGCTCTTTTGCACTATTTATTACTCTAAGTAGTTTGTATTTATATTTTAAGCTAATTTCTTTTTGTATAAAAGTTATTGCAAATTTTCATAATTGCTTCTTATTTTCCCAAAAATTAAATAAAAATATTAGGACAATTCATTCAACATGACTTTAGTAAAACCAAAAAATTAAATAAAAATATTAGGACAATTCATTCAACATGACTTTTTGAAATAGTAAATAGCATATTTTATTTCACATACGAGTATATCTAAAAACTATTCATTGTAATTCTGATAACTAAAGATAATAGTTTATGCATACGACAAAATATTACGTAAAATTTAAAGATATTCATCATCGTTCAAGACGTTCATCGCTACTACTTTATTTCAACATTAAATTATAACATCTATAAATTATCTATGAAAAGACGTTTAACCGTTGAATAACATTCACGAAATTTTGTCTCTGCGAGAAATGTTATTTCAGTCTCAATGGTTTACCTCAAGTCGTTTTGCCGAATCAATCAAAAAAAGCAATCTATATCAAATCCATGATTGTTCGTTAATCTTGTTATAACTTCAAAAGGCTAGACGGATAGACGGCGTTTCCATCTGGTTCTGTTTTTATTGTTGTTGTAAGATTTTTCGCACATCACCTATATGTTTTAAAAAAAATCTCCTTATATTTAAGTCACCCCCAGATTGTCAACTATATTATTCAACTAACAGATTTGAAAATGTAAAAAGTGTATTTGGGTTTGAAAAATATTCTGGTGCTCTACAAACTGCACACTCCACACACGTGCTACTGAATCTTGTTGCAGCCGTTCATCTTTTATACCATTTTGACTATAACCATGAAAATTATTGGAACCAAGAAAATATATTCGCAATATAAATTTTATTACAAAATATATTTTGCGGAACCAGGTTTACTATTATTCTATTTTCAGAGAATTTTATAGGGGTATGGTTTTTCCCTAAAGCATTTAGATTTATATGTTGAACTCTAAAGTGGCGGTTGGAGCTTTGATCAAATACCAGGATTTTAATATATTTTCAGCCAATAAAAGACCTTGCGGCTTGCGGTTCACAAAAATAAAAAAAAACAAAACCACAAAAAAAGCATGTTTTGTCGTTCAATTGTTGATTATTCTTTAAATTATACAAATTCTCTGTAATGGACTTGATGTTTTCCGCGATTATGGACTTTTCTTTTTCTTTTTTTAACTACTACTTTTATTAAAACGCTTTTATAAACGATGTCATTAGTGATTTCCAAATATTTTTTGGGAAAGTAATTGATACATCAAGGAAAGTTTTAAAGGTTGCATTCACATGTTTCATCATTCAAAATCACAACTTGTTACAAATTGAGTTCTCAAGAAAAGTTCTTATTTCAAAAACATTTCCATCCACCCTCTTTACAACATTTCTGCCTCATTTAAGCTTTTCCCTATAATTAATAATCTCGAAAGATTATTTAATTTTTGGCAAACGATCTTCCTTTTTTTAGTTATATTTAAAAATTATATCGACCAACCGCCATGACTCTCAAAACCTATATTTTTTAATTATTTAAAATGTTCTTACATATCGTACATATAAGAATATCATAGTATGTAAGATACGTAACTTAAATTTAAATAACTTACTTACTAATAGTATATTAAAATGATAGCGAGAAGTGCCAGAACTTTGCGAGAAATTTTATAATCAGATTTAGAAGCAAGAAAATGGAAATTGAATATCTCAATTAGTTACTTGTTTAAATATCGAGTTGTAATTTGTGAAAGGGGTTACTAAATTACATAAAATATTAATTATTTTAATTACATTACAAATCACAAACATAATTTAGAAAAAAAATCAGTAAAACAAAAATAATTACCTAATTTAATTACTTATGGTGAAGGATAAAAATAATTTTGTTTATTACGGAAAATTTTTAATTGTCACCATAAAAGTAGTTGAAAATAATGACGGGTAATAAAACTAGTGTAAACCAGTATAAAACATAACGTAACAAATACAACATACTAAAAATATATTTTAATTTCTTGATTTATTAAATAAAATAAAAAATAAAATGTAAATAAAATAACGTGATGTATTATTTATTAAATAAAATGTATATTACAATATAATAATGAACGGAAAATGCCCGGATGACCAAATTCGTCTTCGCTTCTCCTGGAATACAAAAAAATAATTTTCGGGAGTTTTTCGAATATTCTTTTTGCACTCCGGAACTATACAATACTTGTAAGATGGTTTGTCGTCATGATTTGTATAGCAATTAAAACATAACATATGTATGAAGTAACTAAAAAGTTTAGAATAAATATTCACTGGACGTGTCATTTGACTTCACGTAAAGCGCGCACAAATGACGGCGTTTGAACCGCTCAAATTTACTCTATGTTTTCATTTTCACTTTGAAAAATAACTAGAATATTTTCAAGCCTATTTATATTTTTTTCTATGATATGAGAAGGTAAAGGAATAATTTAAGTAAAAAAAAATGAATTGATTGCATCCAGTAATTTCCCAGTGGGTTAGCTTATTCTAGCCACAAAAAAAACCTTGCAGAAATGAGATGACATTCATAAGTATCCACAAAAGGTCCACTAAATATTAACCAAATTAATAGTTTCTCGTTCTACGAAATCATTTAGGGTAATATTTAAAGTTTTCTATCCTATGTTTATTATAAATTAATTATATCATTTTTTATAGTTTCCTCCTGGCTATACAAGTAATATCATTTAAATTTGTAATGTTATATATCTAAAATAAATAATGATAATAAAATATATTTCTAGAAAACCGTTAGGTCAATGATTTATCAGAGAAAGCAATAATTCAACAGATTTACATACATTATTAAGTGCACATTATTCTCAATTATGTTTGGTGTTTGACTCTTATGTGTATTTTCGTAACTTTATTACGTGGGGGGTCAACCCTATGCATATTGCTTAAGTAGCATCGGCCACTTTTATGCATCAGCTATGACGTCAATTCCCACGGGGCCCGCCATGTTTAGGTATCAAAATCGAATTCCGCTATATTGTGGGAGAGGATGATGTTGAAGCCTACGAGAGCATACATGACTGCGCCATACGACAGAGATCCATTTGGATTCATACATTGAATCCGTCAACACCTAGGCTAATTAGGTTAATTAGGTTATCGTAGTTTTAATTTTAATTGTAATTAAAACTTTTTTTTCTTTTTTTTATCATCCTCCATCCAGCTCATATTTTTTTTAATTTTGGGAACTAATATTGTGATCTACCCAAACAATTCTCTCTGGAATTGTTTTTAATACCAATATTTTTAGTACTAATAAATTCTAACACTAATATAATAACGAGTATAAATTTTTTAAAATATTAAAACCCTAATAGTTTTCTGTGCATCATCCAGATTACAATATTAAAGTACAATAAGGATTATATTCTGACCACGACATATATCGCCAGATAATGTTATGGCGCTCACTTAAACCTGCTCGTTGAGATAAAATTTACCCTGACCTTGATTGAATGGTCTTCGGGATTCTCGAAACTGGCGAATCAATCAGTTAGCAGTTACAATTACAATTACGGTAATTAATATTTATTTAATAAATAATATTTATTAATATTTCTTTTTGGTTTGCAATTCATTAATCATCATCAAATTAAATTATAGGAATATATTATCATCAAAATACTAGTTCTATGGTTGTATCAATGATTACGATGTAACATTCCTCAAAATACTCTTTATACCCAACGCGTGCCAACTGCCGTAAATATTTGATCGCCAGACGATACTTACTAGGTGAGATAAGCTGAACGCTACGTTGTGTAAATTTATATATATTTATATTTTATTTATTATTTTTTAAAATTTTAAGTATAGTAGTTTTGATTAATTATTGTAAATTAATATTTTTGTAATTTGGATTAAATTCCGAAAATTTAAAAGGAAATAGTTTCACCTTGTCTCGCAGAATAAAACAGTTTTTTATAGTCTCTTACTCTGGAAGTAAGGCCTTCTGGTCAAATGTTCAATATCTAAGGAAGATCCCCTTTCAAAAACAGGAATCCAGGTGGCGAGCATGAGTATTTCTAAATAAATATTGTTACAAATATTTTACGTGAAAATAGTTTCTTTTTCGTTTTTATTTTGAATATTTATTTATTCTGAATGTATTCAAATTTAATTTAATAATGATAGAACGAAAATAATATTTATGTACATAATGTTATGTACATAACAAATTTCTTTCTAGTCTGTTAATTTTAAAGAAATAAGTAAAAGTAATATCACATCCTGTTATAAAAATGTTGTTACATAAAATGTCGTAAAACAAGTCACCATAATCGTTTCAATTTGCACGTAAGACAGAAAGACGTAGATCGTTACTTGGTTCGCTTGTCAAAGGGAAGCATTCAATCTTTGCTTAAATTAAGATTTCCTGTGTTGGAAGCAATCCGTAAATTTCAAGAATATATAAATTTTATTCGTACACAATTTTCTACATTTCTAGGAAAAAATAAAACTTCCTTTTCTTCGTTTCATTACCATTTTTGTATTTTTATTTAAGTTGTTTCAATAGTTATTTAATACAAATTTTGTATATTTTTTGTATATTTGTATATTTTTTGTATAAAAATAATAATAAATTTAGTTAAAATATGTCGAATATGTTACGCACACACAAAACAATTATATAATCTTACTCACTAATATAATAAAGACCTCTTTTAGTTATATTTTTTTTTAAATAATTGCAATGTTGCTATTCACAATATGGATCAATGAATATAAACTAAATTATATTTAATTTTGAATAATCATTATTTTAATCATAGTACAAAATACTAGTAAAGCCATGTCCTACATAGATCGGCAAAACTTGTCAATAGGCGGACATCACTTTAGGTCTCGATACTGACGTAGACAAATTGATACGGTCATCTGTAACGCTATGTTGATACCGCTGACTATTTTTGACAATAAAATTTTTAACATCATTCTAAATTTGGAATGACAGATAGCACATTTTATTAAAAAGCAAAATATAATAAAAATATATCGGCTCTAATAACCAGAGATAATGCTTTATAAATAGAAAAACATAATACTTATGATTTAAAAAAGATTATATGGAAAATAGTTAATTTAATCCTTAATTAATAATATGGAAATAGATGATATTGATTATTAGAGGGACGATCTAAACCTTATAGAATCATCTATAATTGTTTCACTAAAATGCAAGAGCTCCATCCTTTTATCAGCAATATAGTCTTTCCAATTATTATTCCAACCTCACTATCCTATAAATTTTACAAGTGAAGTGAAATGGAATTTTATCTTTCAACGATTAATAGGACTTATTTTCTTCATTTAACATAAATTATTATGTCAGTAAACTTTGGCAAGACTAAAAGTAAAATATTTTTTAAGACCATAAATTATTACGACATAGATAACGTCATGCGCAACTTATATTTTATAAAATTAATTTCATTTTGCAAATTTTAGTTTAACTGGTTAAAAGAAATATATAGTGTTAGTCATATTTATTTATAATAATTTAAATGGTAAATACATTGGAATTTACATGTTTTAGTTCATAAGTTTCAACAGTAGCGCCACATACACAATTAATTATGGAATGTTATTTAGTATTTTTGTTAAATGTTTTAAGAATTAGAAGCATAGAATATTTTAACATAATGTTTAATCTTTATTAGAACTTATTATAAGGTATAAATAATATCATCTGTAAGTTGGTTATGAAATTGTAAATTACCCTCACCTAAATATTATCGTGTTAAAATATTATAAAACGAGTTGTAAGGGCTGCTCTCGCCCATTTTATTACAAATGGTTGGATATTAAGCATTGAAGTGCAAGTACTGTGTTTTACTGAAACAAGTCTTAACAATAGTTATTATTTCTAGATCTTGTTAATGCTCTAAGCAACACTGCCTGTATATTTATTTATCTGCTTACATTTAAAACTCTTTTCCGACATAAATTGTCTATTTATGCTAATAATATAAAAAAATAGATTTGTGTAGAATGTAACAATTATATTTAAATAATATTTTAATGTATTTTATAATAAATAACTTTAATTTTTGTGTATAACTCCAGGACACGGGAATCGTACTCGTAGTTCTAATTAATTTGAAAGCAATCAATCTGATTTCCTTATCATTTTAAATATTAAATCAATATGAAATTCAGTATTTTAATAACATTATTTAAACATTGGTGCATGGTGTAGTTGTTGTGTGAAGTTTAATGACTTAAAACTCAAAATATTTTGCATTTTTATTATATTCTTTCGTCATGGAAGTTCTCTATACATTTTTGCGAATGACTTGTATCATGTATCCTTATTTTTCATTACCCAAGAATCTTCTTAGCCGTAGTTCGTTTATATTTTACTTAAGTCTCTATCGTTAGCAAGGATTTTTATATGTAATACGCTTGACTGATTATTTTAGTTTGTATAAGCCAAATTAGTTGTTATCAGTAGTGTCGACTGGGCAATAAATTTGATTTACACCAGCTAATATAGTGCCACATTTCAACAAGCTAGGATTATTAAAACTATTTGTATAGAATCTAGGAATATATGAGATCAAACACTGAACAGTTTTGACTAAATTAAATTTTTACTTGCTACCTTATGATTGGATTTCAAAAATTTCAATCGAATTTGGTCTCAATTGAAATAAGTTATTATGTACCATTAAACATAAATCTTTGGTAGGTAGTACATTAGTAAATAAGTCAATTATACTTTAGTTAAAGTTAGTATAAATTAAAACCTGCTTTATTTTAAAACTGACAGAAAGGATATTTTATATAGATAGATAAGATCTAAATATATAGAAGGAAACAATATTTTATGCCCATTTTTTGCTACATTCCATAAAATAATAATAATAATAATAATAATAATAATATCAGGACAAATTACACACATTGATCTAACCCCTAAGTAAGCAAATTATTTGCTTGTGTTAAGGGTGTTAGACAACGATACAAATACATAGAAATACACATATAAATACTGAGAATATATTTAATAAACGACCAAACCCAGAAACACAGACATCTATGCTCATCACATAAATGCCTGTCTCCGCCGGGAATCGAACCCGAGCCCCATTGCGTCGTGACACGTTAGGCGTCTGCGCTAACCACTCGACCAACGGGGCGGTTCTTAAAATAAATGTGACTATTTGAAACAAACTAAGTTCATCACACAATTGCAATTAATGAGCCACTTGAAGTAAAGACACGTTACTAAAGAAATTCAAGTCGAATGAAATCATTGACCTGCTTATGAATTATCGCTGGAAATCGATCTCAGCAAAATCAGAAAAAAACATAGAATTAGTTCACAAATATTAATTAAAATATATATAAAAAGAACCTGTCAAGAAATATTGATAACATCATCTTGGATACCAGACTGTGCATAGAACTTATTTAAAAAAAAGGATATATTAAATATTTTAAATAAAATAAAATAGGTATATTTAAAAAGTCGAAACTATTAGCTTCAAAATTTTCTAAAATGTTGACACAAGTTCCAATGAGAGTAGAATAACTTGAAGACGACTGCATTAATTAGTGAATATTAGAATTTTACGGTTACGTATAATAAGGCAGTCTTCACGTAACACTACTCTGTCGCTAGAGTGCAGGGCGGAGAGCAGATCGCATCGAAGACACATCGGCACGCAAAGCTTGCAAAGTGCTCAGAGCAGCGACTCAAGTGCAACTACGTACGTCTGCCGGGTACTCGCTTGTCCATACTTGTAGACGCTAATTTTCATGGACCACTTATTAAAATTTTCTTCACATTTTTTCTTCTAGTCTGTTATTTTTTTATAAAAACTTTCAAATGCAAAGCATGAAATGATGCAAGAGTCGTAGATACTGAAAACGACAATGTTATTTGCTAAATATAAATATGTAACATATGAACAATGTTTACTTAATGATCCATACCAATTAAATAAAGTTGATTATCATTATCTTACTAAATTGGATTAGATGGAAAATTCATCAAAATGAACAATGTTCGAACCTACGATTTTAAAGCGATGTTCCTTCATTTTATCAACTAATCTGTTACATCGGCATTGAGCTTAATAATTTTTATATTCTTTATTAGGTTTTTGTCTATACGAACGGGGCCTAGATCACAGAGCTCGCAACCGATAATCTTAACCTGGAAGAGTTAAAGTGAAATTTTTTTCTTTGTGTTATCCTAAAAAGTAGCCTGATACATCATCAATACCTAATTTATGTATAATGCTCGATATTGATAAATTTTGTACAAATAAACACAATACACTAATAAGTATTTTCGTATCAAACCTAACTGAATTTGTAACCAATATTACTTCCCCATTTGATACAATGGCGGTCATCTATCTTCTGCGTGATTTGTATTATCACGAATTGCGTAGCATTATTGTTACTCGATTTAGTAAATACCACTTTCAACAGAGAGTAACTATTGAATATATATACTAACTGTACTCTTATAATCTATTTAATACTGTTTATTGATATAAACATTCAATATATGTTACTGAACAATAAAACGACATGAAACGTCCGTGTCCTGAAAACATTTATGGGACGGTGAAAAATTCATGGGTTCCGTCAAGTACTCCTTAAGTTGATAATGATACATTAACTCGCTGTTTTATTTGAAGAGTATGGAACTGTAAAATATGTGATAAAGTTTTATGTTCCACACCTTGAAGTACTGCATCTAACTCAGATGCATACTAAGCACGGCCTAAACAAGACTAAAGACTTACAACTGTTAAGTCTTTATTCTTGTTTAGGCCTCAGAACTTTGAGGGAACTTTTGTTGAATATTTAACATTATTATGAGATATTTACAATAGTTTAAAAGTTTTATGGCATTTATTTATCGACTAATGTTATAATGATGTTATAAATGTACATTGTGATGATAGCATAAAGTGGTCATTATTCTATATTGCATAATATTTTATTACACTTAGCATATTATAATCTATAGGTTTTACTAGCAAAAGTAGTCGACTAAAAAGTTATTAAATTAAAATAATAAAATGAAGAAACTAAAAAACTGAGTGTTTTTAGTATGCTTTTATTAGCTTCGGATATATCTGCCTTTGTAACTGAAACCTTAAACTTGATTTTGACCAACTTTGTTGACCAATTGTCGGATTAATTTGAATTTTTGCATACCTATCAAGGACTGACGTATTTTAATATTATTTTCCTTGTTTTGGCTTTAATTATTTATTAGTTAGATTTCTTAAAAAAAGCGTGTTTAATATTTTTTTTACTGTTATTTATTTTTAATAAGACGAATATCTACCATAATGTAGATGAAATAAACATTTATTTTTATTTATTTTAAAGGGAAAATGTTATGTACATGACGATTGTAATATACTGTTATTGACTTTTCACACTGTCACTTTTAGATGTCTTTGTAAAATAAGTTAGTTCCTTTCCAAAAATATACAACAAAAAGTTTCACAAACACTATATGTAATAGTTAACACACTTTATAATCAAATTAACACAAAGTTCCGAAATAAAGTATATATAAACTATTTTTAATTTACTTTTAAGTAGGGAACCTAACTTTAACAGCAGCGCCACCTAACTGTGTTGTATATATATATATATATATATATATATATATATATATATATTCTTTAGGTCAATTACTTATAAGTTGGTGCTAGTTTTAGTCCTCGCTTCATTGGATAGACACCGTGCGTGTTTCGAGTGGAAATCTTTCAGCACCTATTATGTAATGTGTGCTAATTACCGCTTTAAGCACTTTAATATTATTACGATTTAAACAAAATACCATGTATAGAAATTGCATTATTATACTTTATTACTTTTAAGTATTATTATATATGGACTTTTTAAGTATTATTATTGTACAACACAAAAAAATACATACATAAGTATTATTACACATATGTTGTACACAGGCAGTATCTGAATTTGAATCATAAGGGAGTTTTCGTCTGTTTTATAAAAGCGTAATTGATTTTGTTATTATCAAAGTAATATATATTCGTAATACTGGTAATATGTTCTACCAAAACTAACATTACTCTATTGTGCTAAAATATTCATGGATATTGAATGCCCCGCAGCGCCTTTTATAGCCGACACGTGGTAGGTAACGTAAATATTTGACCACTAGGCGGGGCTCGAGGTGTAGCACATAAAATGGTATTCACGTTCACGTTCACGTTTACTTGTAGTTTTTATTAAATACATCAATTGAGAATATCTCACTTCAATAAAAGCAGTTAAGTATCTACAGTTTTCGTTCATGTGTGTGTGTTTTTTTGTATTAATGATATTTATAGAACAGCTTAATCATGTATTATTAAATGCATATTATTCCCAGTTACATTTTAATTATCCAGTTCATCCTGTACATCAGATTCTTTTTCTCCTACGAGCACTATGTCGTTAATAAAAGTCCTATACCAGAATGTTTTCTTCTGTATGTGTGACGTGAATATCCCATTGTGTATTTAAATTAACTTAGTATATAAAGTCGGGCACCAGAACAGTAACACCATTCAACAGGGATAGCTTGCTCTTGGAACATGTTGTTAAGGTATAAGGTCTGGAAGTTCTAAAAACTAACAGATATCAACGGGTATTCTATAACTAACAGGTAAACTACACCTCCACATTCAGGCTATTATAAAACTCTTATGAAAATTGCTAATTCTTAATTACACAAATATATTTAAGGTTACGTCAAACATATTCAAGAATAATAAAGACACTTTATGCCACTCACGTAAACCCACTCTCCACCACTATCAGATAAAATTAATCCCGGCCTTAGTTGAATGACCTGTGGACGTCTGTCATAGCAAAATCAGTTAAAGGACCTCGCTGTTATAATTAGAATACTGACAATTTAACAGCATTATTAGAATAATATTGGTAAGACGTCGTTGAAATGTGCAAAGTTTTATTTTGACCTCTAATTTTACGACTTATTTCGTAAAATCATAAATGTACGCTTTTACTGTGTTAATGCTTCCATAAAGATAACAAATCTCGTAGCACTTTTATAGCGCTCACGTAGCAACTGCCGTAAATATTTGATCATCAGTTTCAAATCAGATCAAATTAAAGTCAACTTTCTTTCGTTTATTTGTGATTTTCCAATCACTTTAATACTAATAATTTTAAAAGCATCAGAACTAGTTCTATATTTTAAAACGATTTAGTAATCGTTTTCTTAAGTTAATATGAGCTTTTGCAATAAAATATCATTTTTACAAACTACGAACCGTCTTTTAGCGTTTTTTAAAAGTTTTCCGCTAAAATTTTTAAGACACCGTTCTAAATATATCTTTTAAAATAAGTAAATAAATTTGAATCTGGTTCAAAGAAATGAGAGCCAAAAATGAAACATCATGAAAATATATAAAAGATCCAAGGTACAAAATTATTTCAAATAAGAAGCATAATAGGCTTAGTATTTTTTTTTAATCAACAAACCTGATATGAAAAAAATATTCTCTTAAACAATATTAAGGAATATAGGAAAAAAAAAATCTTAACTACATCAGGGTTAAATGTAAAAAAAAGCATTTACTTACGAGAGTAAATGAGTCATGTCCCTTTTTCTTTACTCTCTTTTATTTTTTTAACACAAAACGGACAGGATGTCGGAGTATCAACATCCTTATTATGTGAAGAGGAATCCGATTTAAGTTAGCTTTTTCTTAATTTTGACTTGTGAAGCTTAATTTTTTTTTCGTTGTGCATATTATTCAACCTTTCTTTCTTACATACAATTATTTATATAGATAAACTTTAGTAACAGTATAGCAATTTTAATAGGTGTAAGCAAACTTTACAAACTCTATTTAAAAAATAATAATAATCTTAAAAAAAAGTTATTTTTTTCAAGACATGCAATTTATACGTTATTTTACTTATAACATTTACTTATAACTTTTTTTTAATTTGGTAAAAAAAGTCAATTTAAATATTGTAAATTTTAAAAGTAGAACTGGGATGGGTGGAAAGTAAGCTATGGTTTCAACTTTTCATATATCTACAATTATTGCAGTGGCAACATATGATCTGAATTTAATGTCGGGTTACCATTAAAAAAATGTATTTGATGTTAAGACATATTGATGTACTTTAGATGCAGCCAATTTCATTTTTGCAATCTCTTATACAATATTTAATAAAAACCTTTTTTGTTATTCTGAAGTACGTAGATTAAAAGTTTAGTATTTATATTTTATGTAGGCTTAAGCAATTATCTTAGACATTTATTTAGCAATTATATTAGATTTATCTTAGTACTTAAAGTTAAAAAGAAAAAGAAAATAAAATTACATCAAAGTTGCGGTTTCTCGGAATCTCGAGTATGCTGCTTCTGAAGTGTTGCGCAAACATTGACAGAAGCGAATGTTTAAAATCTTGCAACTGTGTAGAAACCCGCATTTCATTTTATTAAAATAAAAACCTTCATAATAATATAAGTCTAATATCAATAAAAACAATCAAACATAATGACTTGTATATTTAATTTATCTGGGTTTAAAAGTAATAGTCCTCATATTAACCATATAAACTTTGAATACAATTACGTAAATAAAACAATCCGGATTTAATCCTGAATTTAAAATAAATAAATAAGTAATTTACGATTACTTTAATTCTCAAATATTTAATGATACGTATTTACAAGAAAAATAAGAAACTTTTCTTCGCATTATCTTACACCAATGCCAGCTACGTAAGTATTATTTTACCATTTTATTCATAGCAAAGAATTAAGAGGCTACAATAAAGAATTTAGAGCCTACAAATAATGATTAGCTATTATTTTCTTATATCACAAAATAAAGTAATCTGAAGTCAGTTCAGATCCACCCATCTCATTAAAAAAAGACCTACCTGTGTTCGGATAATTTCATTTTTCTTCACCTTAAAATAAATGTCTCTATTTCTCGGTCCTTAAAATAATGTCTATAAATAAATAACTTCTTAGTGAGGAAAAATTTAAGTTTTAAAAGAATAAAATTTTAATTTGTTTAATGCTTTATTTATAAAAGTCTTATACAATTATTATACTACGTAAGTGATAAATAACTATTTGTGTAAATGAATATTGTTAAACAGCCACATACTCCATCTTACAATATTTTGCAGAATTGACCTTAATTATTTTAGCAATAATTAAAGAACTAATCTCTACTTTGAGATTGTGATTAATTCTGCAAAACATTGCTTCATGTCCATATCTTACAGTTTAACGTTATAAAATATTGAAAAGTCCCTTATTGTAGTATGATATGATTGTGAATTACAATTAACGCTGTAAATACTTTAGAATAAAGGATTGAACCGCAACTTCTTATTTATTTAACGCATAATCTAATTTATTAACACGCTAACTTTCTCTTTTAAGACTATTCAATTATCTTATATTAATGAATACAATGATAGCTATGCTATATTTGATAGAATTGACTACATTATAATATAATAAGATATAAAATGATAATAATGACTGTGAGACAGTATGTAGTGCAATATAATGTTTTTAAGACACTAAACCTGCTATGAAAAATCTTAATGACGAATTGTGAAAATCAGCTAAGTGCACTGTGCTATCACCACTTGTGATTTTAAAATACATTCTAGTATAATTTTGGATAGATGTTATGTTTTCAGTCATGATTAATAGATCCCATATGGCAGTGCATTTAAAGGTTGATTTTAACCTAAAATCCGAAATGGATTAAATTTATTTCGATTTTGTTGTTGTAGTCGCCTCGATCTATTAGGTTTGTGAAGAGGTTCACTGGCACCAGACAAAAGAGGTGATTGAAAATCGTCTATTGCTGAAGATGTATCTGTATTATTCCTTTCTAAATCAAAATCAGAATCGATAATGGTGTCAAAACTATCTTTTATTGTATCATCATTTGATGGTGACATAGGATTTTCAGAAATGTTATAGGCTTTGTTTGTATTAAATGCTGTAGTGTTAACATTCAAGTCGCTCTCCAAGTCTCCTGCTTCATTTGGAGTTAAGTCAGAAGCAGAAGTAGCTTGAAAAACACTGTCAGTTGTGGTAAAATTTTCCATTATGTAGTGTATAGAAGTGGCAGTTGAATTGACTGTAACTGTAGTAGGGTTATTACTATTCATAAGAGTGAAAACAGTCATCGATTTCTTTAAAAGGGTGTCATTATTAATGTTTTCAGCATTATATTCCGTAGTATGTTTATAAATTGGAACTCCAGTAGTGACGTCCAATGTATCAGAATGATTCCTTTGAAAGTTAAAAACATGTATGTCTATAACGTCTTTTTTTATAAGTGGATTAGATGGTGTTGGTAATGAAATATTTTGTGATAATGATGTTAAGTTTTTTTCGGTATATTCTACACTAATTGGATTTTTAGTTGTATTTAAAAATAGTGGTCTGTTAGTTGTCATAACATTGACATCATTGCTTTGGTTTGTCGGTGGATCTTTTATAATAACGGTAAGTTCTAGCGTTGCCTCTTCCGCCAAATGTGATTTTGTTGGATATATATCTATATGAGTGTGTTCTGTGATAGTTTTTGATGTACTAGTCATGTCATTGTCTCTTGTACTAAATTTAGGAGAAATTGAAGTTATTTCAGAGTCAAGAGGATCAAATGTTTTTGGGACATAATTTTTCACTATTTTATATTTTGCGTCAACGTATTTGTTGTTATACTTTTTAGGCACAGTATGCAAGATATTGCCTGTTTGTTCATTATTGTTTCCTTTTAAAGAAGTTATTAAATTTGAAGGCAGTGCCGTGGTTAACGAACCATTGAGAGATTCAGTGCTATATAATTCTTTGTTAATACTATTAGCAGTAGCCACATTATCAGGTGGAATATTGTGTTTGATAAATGGATGCTCAGCAAGTTGTTGTGCTATTTTTTCTTCAATAGATAAAGCTGTCATATCGTCGGTTATTTTAGCTTTAGCCATAACTAAAGGAGGGACAAAATGATCTGTGGGTTGACTGAATATAGTTTCTAAATTACCAAGACGCGCAAGTTCGTCATGTAATTTTGTATGCTGTAACTTTGCGTCTTCTAATTTTTCACTTTGCTCATTAGTGAAAAAGTCATCGCTGCGATCTTGTTTCGGTGTTTCATTACTTTGAAGGTTATTACTATTTATGATATCTAAGTCAACATTTTTATACAAAGGTATTTTATAGAGTTTCTTCGTCGAAAAAGCTTTTGGTGATAATCTGTTGGTGATATCCGGAATAATACTATAAGATGTAGATATCACTTTTACGGAAGTTGATTGATTTATGTCATCCTCGTGTTCTGTTGTGACATTTTCGTCTGTGCTCACTTCGTTATTAGTATCTTGATTGGTAAAGATTGAAGAATCGGTAGTACTTTGCCACAGTGTTATTGGCGATGTGCCAGTCGAGGAAGGCGATGTTTGATCCTCTTCAGCACATGCTAACTCTTGTAGTAATTCATCTCGTTTCTGTGAATTAATAGACACATATGTAACGAAATATACAATAATAATGATAATATCGCTATATTAATTAATCCTACCATATTCCCGGTGCATTGAACTCGTTTGACGCCAGCCAATCCACAATCTGCAGTTAGTTGTACTGCTGCACTCTCAGGCAAATAAAGCACCGTAACTGCAGGCATTGCTCTCACCATGCAACCTTCATTCCCAAGTGCCCATTGCGGTACTGTAAAAATGTTTACATTATTTAATATTCATCGATTTCTTCCTAATATCGAGTGTAACTATTATTTACCAGGTAGTTCACAGATGAAGGATGCCACAGAAGGTCCACCACAGGCTCGAGCTTCCCAGCGGTAGTCAGCTGCTGGGTCCGCTGCTGCACATAGAGGAGCAGAGCGGGTGTCCGGAGCAGCGCTCCAATATCCATCACCGCTTAAGCCCCGATAGTCCCTAACAAACATCAATATGTTTGATAATAATGGTTGTACCTTTTGTATAGCTTAAGGTTTGACTTTTATTAAAAGTTTTTATTTAATTTTGATGTAAAAAAGGAAACATTATGCTTGCCAAATAATATAGTTTAGTATCAATTAGTAAAATATATATATAAAATATTTAATATAACAAGCATACGTCCAAGTAAAATCGCCATCAGGGTTGCTGCGGATAAGGCCAACCCAAACTGCACTGGATATGTCCAACTCTTTGAGATATGCCCTCACCGCATCGTACTGAGCAGTTGTATCCACTGTAATAAAATATTAAAATTATTTACAAGAAACAAAATCTGTACAATTTGACAGAGTGTGTTAAGTGATTAGTCTCTTCATGATTCTTCCAAGGCACAATTCTACTGAGCTATAGTGCTGTTATAATTAATACTATTTACTCTGTTACACACATATACCTGTAATTGGAGACAATTATAGCAAAGGTGTTACATAATTGATATTATCCTCATTAGACAGCTTATTCACTGGCGTTGATTGACAGTTCAATTATGTTGCCTAATTAATATTAACGTTAAAATAGAAGTACAGTAATTAATTTTGTATTGTAATATATAATATTACTTTATTACCAAATGTTCTGAAATATAATACAATTTATTTTAAACATTAAAACGTTCTCATTTTAAGTTTGAGAATTCAAAATTTGTATAATCCAATTTCTATCTTGGTTATTATTTCATTTTTATAACATCAATTATATAAAATTATCCAAACACAATGTTATCATTTATATTAACTATTATTTTTAAATTTTATTTTTAAATTTTCATAGATATCAACAGTTCTGTTGTCAAGACGACATTAGTTTCTGCTGGATTTTCTATACATTAATACAGAACGTCTTGTATTTACTACAATGCAAGGAGAAGGGTTCATTTTGGCAAATGGCCAAAAGACTTCGGTTCATCGCCAAGTCAATATTTTGTGATGTTTTGTGATAGCCAACATCTATCTGCTTGCGATAGCTATTGTGCATTGGTCAATGCGTAACTTTTAATGGTCTCAGATACATAAATCGATTATTGTCTACTTTTCTTTTCAATATATTTCTATTATCTTCGTTTTGTCCTCAGCGAAAAAATTTAATGTATTTTATATTTTTTCAACAATTTCCAGTGCAATGAGGGTTCATACAATTATTGAAAGGAATTGTAAAAAATATATATATAAATAGCAAATATGTGGTTGTGCTATTTTATCATACACATATTTAGATATTCAAAGAAAATTCCAGAAGATTTATAGGTAATTGTAGACGCATCCACCCTATGGCCCTGACAACACAATACACCCCCCATATTTCCTCATTTTGAGCATTTCACAACATTTTAAGTATCGTACACAACTCTTGAGATTCATATTAAGGGTACAGTTAAAATTCCTTGACGATTTAAAAAAAATACCTTTTTTAAGAGGCTTTTAACGTTACATTTTCATGATCAGAAATATAAGTGGTAAAAATGATCTATACATATAAAATTACATATTAACGTTGCCAAGTTATATACCAAGCCAAGCATATTCAATATATTGTTTTAGAAGTATTTCCATCTTGCAAAAACTTAACGATTAATTCTAATAATGTAGTATAGTAGTAGTGTAGTAATTAAAGGTAGTATAAACCCTATCGCGGCGGAAAATTGTATTTTTTTAGAGAGAATAATAAACCTTTGACAATAACTCCACGAAAACCGAGAACTAAAGGTATGCATTGTGCAAATCTTGAATTTAATTATGATAGATAATAATAATAATAATAAATATTCTTTATTGCACACCAAAACACAGAAAATATAAAAAATAAACAAAAAAAAAGTAAAAAATGAAAAAAAAAGTTAAAAAATAAAATAAAACATGGTGACACAAAAAGGCGGCCTTATCGCTGAAAAGCGATTTCTGCCAGGCAACCTTATTAAGGTTGCCTGGCCTGCTTAGGTTAAGGATATGTTATGAAACAAATGAACAAAACTAATAATAAATAGATTAAAAAAAAAATAATAATAAATAAATAAATAAATAATAATCATAAAAATAAATAAACAAATATATATACTGTATACCAAGATCTATATAGAATAAAGAAAATAAAAAGTAAATAATAATAATCATAAATAAATAAATAAAGAAATAAATAAAAATTAGAGGAACTTCAAAGAGCTACATAGTATGCAATGACAAGTTTTTTGAAAACAGTCAGGGTTGGAGCACGTCTGGCTTGTAAAGGAAGACTATTCCAAAGTTGAATAGCTTGGACAGTAAAGGAATTAGAGTAGAAAGAAGTGGAGTGCGCGGGAGTTTCTAGTAAAAGGTTGTTTTGAGAGCGAAGGTTGCTTAAATCTTAAAGCTTAAATCGATTTTTTAGATAGGGAGGAAGGGAAGGATTGAACAAAATGCAGTATAAGAGATTTAAGATATGAGTATTCCTGCGAAGGCGAATCGGGAGCCACTTGAGTTTTTTACGAAATTCAGATATGTGGTCATATTTGCGTAGTCCAAATATAAACCGTATACATAGATTTGGGAGGCGCTCAAGTTTATTAAGTTGCTCCTCTTTCAAGTCTAAATAACAAATATCAGCGTAGTCAAAAATAGGAAAGAGGATAGCTTGTACTAACGCAATTTTAGTGGAAATTGGAAGAAAATTACGCAATCTATAAATCGCAAAAATAGATAGATATTCAATATCTATCGTTACTTATAGTATAATGACTTGAGACCTGCTCCTTTGATCCAAGGAAAAAACGCGTGCGTGAGTGCGTGTATGCGTGTGTGTGTGTGTGTGTTAGCATTCGAATGTGTAGCTCACGGACACAAACTTAAGACATGTTTTGTTACTGTAGACCCTATTTTTAAATAATTAATTAGAAACTCCGAATAAGTAAAGACATTTTAGTATGTAAATTTAGGTCGGTGGAGACAGTTTGTCCGTTCCAGACTTGCATCCCATCATAACCAAAATCTTCAGTCGTGAAGGACCGACCGTAAGACCTAAGACGTAGGGAATTCCATATTGATAAAAATTACGTATTTTACTTAGTATTTTAGTTGTATGCAGGGTTAAGAAAGGTGTTAGCGGTCATAAAAATTGTTATCGGTCATGGTCACCGTGGCACTCCCGAGGGCGTATCCTCAAGAAGTTTCCTCGTACTGATATAACAAATTATATAAGTTATTGATTTCGTATTACATGAGTGCTTGTTTTTATTATTTTTGTGTTTCAACAAATTTTATTTTAATATAAAACAAAGAAAATAAGAAAATATTATGTTATCAAGTAATTTATATTTCGAGTACGTCGTGAACGTATCCACAATTTAGCCTCAGGAGATCCGATAACTACATTTATTATATTTGTTATTGGAGTGAGTTTGAGTTATTCCTTAGAGAGTTTATATTTACTCTTATGTTATGTAGAGTCGTGTTTAGATGCACTGTTTTGAAGTCATTGTGCAATCTTTGGCGTTGTTCGAATAAATATTTATGTTGGTTAATATCTTGTGTTTCAATTTTAATACTATTCTGTAAAGTTAGAATGTTTATCTATACTGCAAAGTTAGAAACATTGGTTAGGATTTTCGAAAGAAACCTAATAGATGTCACCACCGTCCCGATAAAGACGATCACATATAGAATGCTTAATTCACCGAGGCGGACAGTGATACGGTAGCTCAGTTGGTAGAGCGACGGGACAGTTTCCCAGTAGTCGCGGGTTCGAATCCCTGCCCGTATCGGTTTTTTACATTCTATATTTATATAAATTTAAAATAAGCTTAACATGGCTATACATGTTTAAAGATATTTTCAAAAACTATTCAACACATTACATTAAGAACGAATTTCGTATTACATATACTAAAAAAGTGAATACTGACACAATAAATGTAACTTATGTCTAAAAATATATTCTGTATTACTTATAAGATAAATGGAATTTTAACAGTGTTATTGTAAACTTGCTAATATTTTTCTTTCGTGTTAAATTATATCGCCATCGTTTAACGTTAAGTTGAAAATTAAGTTCTTTAAACGGATTAAATTTAGAACCATGGCAGATGCCAAGCTTACTCAAGATATTAAGATAAATCGCACCGATATGAAAATCTGATTTTCCTTGTGAAAGTATCTGAAAAATATTAATTAAAGTATAACAAAGTTGAATTTCAGCCTCAATCTGATATCAACTATATTTTATAAAATATTATGTGAAATAAACAACAGAAGATTTATAAAAATAAAAGTAAAATCGCTTTAAAAGACAATTATAATTTTGGAAAAAAGAATTAAATAACCTAAATCCAAATCACAATTAAACAAAAAAACACTAAGAAATAAAATTCTATACTTGCTTACAATGGCTGATAAGAAGGCCGTGAGATAAGTTTTATTTATGTTGATTTCTTCCCACGCTATCAGTAAAGCTTCAATATTACGGGTCCCCATTTTCGCAAATCTACGAAGAGTATGTCACAAATGTTTATTTGGAAACGTTTCCTTAAATTATTCTATACATGTGCACGAGCGCACAACTAGATTTATTTTCCCAACGCCAAATAATAGTGTTGGTTGGAAGATCGCCAAATATCACATGGACCCGCGGGACTGGCGACTAGACAAATAACTGCCGCCAGCTCAATATTTTTTAAAACCAATTTATTGTCTTCCAAATAAGAGGTCTCCTAAAACTTCCTCGCAAAAAATGCAGTACTCCAATTAAAGGAAAAATAATAAAATTTTATAGATACCAAAATAATCAATAAAAAAATACTTTTATTGTATAAAATAATAGTTTTGATAAATAATTTTCATTCTATATTTATTAAAATTTAAATAATCTTAATTTGGCTATACCATTTTATAGATATTTTTAAGCAAATAACAGAGCATTGTTACTTAATTATGTCACAGACATTCCCGAAATGACATTCTTCTTTCAAAAATACCTAGTTATCGACGACTTTGAGCAGAATATAACTTTTATATTGTGCTGAATATAAACTATTTCAGCAGCTACGCCTAATATAATTATAATAAAATAATAAGATGGTAAGATCCGTTTTAACAAAAATCCGTTTTAGCATTTAGCAATTATAATAATAATTGCTAAATGCTAAATTTAATAATATCACAAACCTCAAACAATTATTGTTGAAAATTTTGTTGTGTGACTAATTATTTGTTGAAATTTTTGGTGTTACTATATCTATCTGTAATAGTCAACATATAAAAAAGGAACGCCAAATTCTTAAGAATTCCCGATTTTTAACTAGAAAGCACAAAAACTGATTTAAAAAAGTATTTGATTTAATGTAAATGAAGATGTGTCATGATTTGGGCGAATCAAGTTGTGGAAGTAGCTAGAATAACAAGTAAATATAACTGTTCTATATGTAATACAATCATTAATTTAATAAGTTTTGAAAATTCTAGAGTTTTTTTTTAGAATAAGGTTTGTAAATAAATATATATAATAATACAAGTTCCATCGGTTAATAACGTCGCTACTGTAATAATTTATCAGTAATAACTTGCAGCTTTGTAAACCGCGTCAGCGTCGAATAAAGCGTTCAAACTGTTCCAATACAATCGGGTCTGATTGACAGGTAATTTAGAGCTCAAGTAATAGTAGGAAACTACGGCACTCGACGATCCCTTAGAGGAAATTTGCATTACCTCTTGGAGATGTCACTTTAATGTCAGACGTTTTCAAATAGGGTCTGTAATATACATACCTCGAAACGGAAATATATTGAAAAAACCGGTGTAAAATAATCTTTTATTTATTGCTAACGTTCTGATTTGAGTTTTATCTAGTTATCGACTTTTCACGGATATTATATTATACATTTATAAAATATATATATGTTAAATGTAGATATACAGTTGTTCAAGTTTTAAATATACAATATCTTTAAAAAAGACTTGTAAAACTGTTTAACGTTTTTGATATATAAAAAATATATTAGAAATGAAATAATTTTATAATATGAACAGTCATATCATCTGCAACCAGAACTATTTTTTTCAGTATCAATGTAAAGTTTTGCTATCTTTCTTACCACACAAAAAAAAAATCTCATTAAAAAAACCATTTTTTTTTTAGATATTTTTATAAACTTGCTAAGAACATAAATAAACCGAAAACGTTTTTTATTAACACACCTTTCAACATTACGAATACAAAAGCAAGTTAACTGTATGGTTTAAAAAAAAGGAAGCAGTTAAGTTAGTTTAAACCGGTACAAACAATGTTGTTTGGCTCATCCCCAAAACTTGCGAGTCCCGCGGGACGACAGAACAACTGGCAATCCAATATTTATGCACTATTAAGTTTAATGGATAGCAATTACATCGTTCTCCTTCTAATTAAGCTTCATTCAAGATGTTATCTCTATGAACGACAATTTCTCTTAAACAACAAAATATTTGAATATATTGTTCCAATCGAAAACAGATGTTTCAGCTGTCACAAGGTATCAAAAAGTCGTTTTTTTTATATTAACGAGAATAATAAGACACAACTACTATTTAGACAACATCGACTTCATAACTCGAAGCTCAATCCAAGAGATTAAGCAAACATTGACGGATTAAGAGTTTAATCTTAGTATTAATAGATTGCTGCGGAGAATAAATTAAGCAAATAAAATCGTAAAAGTTTTAAGTTCTATATATATATATATATAAACATATTAAAGATTTACGATATTTTAAAGAGGTTCCTTTGTATGCACATTAAGGTAAATATAACTTTTATGGACTTGTAGTACAAGTTTGGTACTTAGGAAAATAATGTTGCAAGTTAATACAATCGTGAGAGCAAAGTTAATATTCTTTGTTAAGTTTGTGTAACGTAATTAGTTCTATACTGATAAAAGCTGCGAGCTCGCCAAATTCTAAGAGAAATAAAATTATATTTAACTACCAAGACATAATAAAGTTAAATGAAAAATTTGAAAATAAATTCGTTGCTTATAAAAACCAACCTTATTTTGAAAAATATATAAAAATATCGGTCAAGTGCGAGTCGGACTAGCGCTTAAGGGTTTTTCACCATTATATGTAAAAACATGTAATGTAACTATAAATTTAAGATTTTCTGATTTTTCCCTTAATATATACCATATTGCTTCATGCCAAATTTAAAGATTCTTGATTGACTGGAAGTACCCTTTAGGTTTTGATTCCCTTGCGAGTATTTGCGAGTTTGAAAATTTGCGGCTTAAATTGCGGTTCCTTTTGATTGCATTAACATAGAAGTTTGATTTTGTTACAGCTTAAAGGTATTAAAGACCTAAGGATTTGATATGAGAAAGAGGGTAGTTACTTTAAAACTAAACTAGAACTAACTAAATAAAACGAAAAAATTACGTTTTTTGCAATTTTAACTTTATTTGTGCTATAAGAAGTGCTTGGTACCAAATTTCAAGATTCTGAGTACCCTGTACATTTTGATTTCCTTGCAAGTTTTGAAAATTTTTAGAAATTTGCCGCATAAACGGATTTCTTTTCATTTCATTGACTTGAAAGATAAATTTTTTTACAGACGCGTTTTAACAGACGGACAGACAGACAACAAAGTGATCATATAAGAATTTCGTTTTCTCCAGTTAAGCTACTAGATTTCTCCTGATATCCGAATCAAACTATACGTGTGTATGTTTCCAGATTGTTATGATATGGGTACATTCATAAAGAGGGCCAAATCTCTATTCAAATGTCGACAATGTTCTTATATATCCTGCGATATTGCAAGAGACAGGGGGCGGCGATGATCACTTAACCACAAGTAACCAACATTCGTTTGAATTGAATTGAATTTTGTTAATAAATAAACTATAAAAGTTTCTAAAATAAGAATGCCATTTATTTAAAAGATTTTCTAATACATCACTTTTAAAGCTACTTTAAAAAAAAATGGAAATTGTGTTCTTAAATTCAGTTATGCAACGCCACATTTTTACGTTCACTTTTCATCAAATTTGCTCTGCAAGATATTCTAACATGTCGGCTTTAAAAGAAGTGAAACAAAGAGAACGTGTTTTATTTTTCTATTTTCATCAATAATAACACATTCATTATATGAAAAACGCACAATTACCTGATTTTCTAAGACACTCTTTTTACGAAATCACTTTTACAGCTTGTAAGAAAGCAGAAGAAAGATGTTTTTATCAAAAAATAAAGCGGAACGTTTTTAAGATATCAAAATCATCAACCAATCATTTAAATACTTTTATGAATGAAGTGAATACTTTATTACTCAAAAGAACTTAGCCATTCAGTGTTGGTGCATGGATTATTAAAAATGGAATTTACTATAAAAGTAAATAACACGTATCGATATAATATAATATTTTTTAAATGTTAGCAAGTAGAAACAATCATATAGTAAATGTAGGCCGGAAATCAGAAAACACTATGATTTCTCCGGAAACAAACATCAGTTATGTAAATTGGTAGCATTAACTTTATCGCGTTACATCCCCAGCCTAAGTCGTTCTCGAGGTAATATCGTGAGAGGAGATTTGACGATTTCTCGGAAATTGAAACGAAGGATTTAAACTTAATATGGAAGGAAATGAAAACACATCTTATGGATAAATACAAAGACCTTTTAAGACAATCATCTTTAAAATTGGCTATTAAAAATAAAAGAAGAAAAAAATAAGAAAGTCATATTATGGTATCCAGACATCAGACCGATATTTTTGTTGCTGCTTTTATTAAAAGGTAATGTGAATTTTTATCGTTAACTTTGAGGTTTATGTTTTATATATCCTTTGTAACCATAAAATATTGTTTGTATAATTTGAGATTTGTAAAAGATCATGACAGACTATTATTTTACAAATATATAAAAATTCTAGGAATCTGCTCTTAGCTCTGTGGTTGTTTAAGCTCTTTTAACTTTTAAACTATCGTTGAACTCTTTTAAAATAAATGCGTTGCAAATAACAAACTTACTAATTGTATTATTATACACATAAGTTTAATTCCATATTATATTTCTTATGCTTTGAAAATGTAATACTTTTGGTTTTGGTTTTCTCAAAATCTAAAATAATGCAAAAATCCTTAAAAATTATTTAAATGATAACTATTTAGACGGTGACAATTTATTCATATTAAGTTAATTTGACTCAAAAATGTATATCTTTCCATACTGGTGCTTAGTATAGCCTGATAAAACTAAGGGCTCGTTAGCGTTGGCTGACACTTGACATCAGACAACAGATGCAAACAGCGTACCCGTAATTGCTGTCAAATGGACTCATGGCCTCTAGAATTTATTACAAAGAAAAGAAAAAAGCAAACTATAACAATATAATTTTATACATTATAATACCAAAAATAGGTTTTAGTTGAGTCACTTTAGTTGGCGGCGTTTAAAATATAAATAATAAAATTTATAAATAATAAAAACTGCTTTATAAACTTCTTTAGTTTTTATATTTGTTATACATCATACTCGTATTACTTTTCTAATAACGTTTAACGCATGATAAATGTGTTTTATTATTTCCAATACATTTGCTGACTTGTGGTAAGTAGGGAAGTATTTTATCAAATATGACGTTGATTGACAGGCGTACGAAGTTTATTTATTATTTCATGTTCAATTATTTCTTTACCACGTTATATCCACAGACATGTTTTTCTTTCTATTGCCTAAGTGTTTCTGTCTTTTTAATTCTTTACCTTTAGTGACTCCTATTTCACGTTAAAAAATATATTTTGGAGAATATAATCTTTATTTTTAGTTTATATAATTATGATCATACAAAACATTAATATTTCATCATTTAATATTTATGATTCATTAGCCCAAATAACCGAAAATATTATATAGTATATAATATAATTAACTAATTTCTAATTTAACAATTTAAATGTTTACTCTGCGTTTTAGTTCCCAGTTTAGTTCCTCAAATCATTCTATCCAATTCTATCATTTTAAAAAACAAAATATATATTAAAGAATACGATTTTATTACCAGCTCATAAAATTCCAAGCTCTTTAAAGCTGTACTACATATATAGAGGATATTTTTGTCCTAAATCCAGCTGCCATGGTGGTTTTCCACAAATACAAACAACCCCTCAATATAAAACGGAATTTTAGTGCATTTGGGTCAACGGGGTTATGAGATTTTATGATGATGTGTACATTACAGTTTCATGAACCCAATAAACCACTACGGTATATTTGTTCTCTGTATTTTTAAGTCCGACGCTTGAGTGCTCTTTAAATTTTAAATTGAATTCGTTTTCATGTTGCACGAAGTCTGCGGGAAATATGAACTATTTACACAGTTTTATGTACTCCCAAATTGAATTTGTAAGTTGGTCGGACACAGTAGTCAAAATTGTTAAGCGACATGGTGTTTGTTTATTTTTTATATCGGTTTATATTTCTGTGGCTATATATAATTAAGTGCCTGGCTTGAAATTGGTACAAAGTATAACAAAAAATGTTTGTTGAAAACAATAGCTTGTGATAAGCATCCTTAACCGTTACGATGTTATCAACCGTTATTCTTGTACATGTAATAAATAAAAATGTTAAGTTTGGTTCTTTCTATTTTCCAGGTACACTTAAAAGTATACAAAATTCAACACAAACTTAAAGTTACACGTTTATACACACGAGTACCCTCTACGTTTTTAATTTGCCTCGCTTAAGCCACGAAACAAAGTTACGTGACACACAAAGTATGTAAAGCTTTTCAGGCTTTGAGCTAATTTGGCTTTAAATATTTTCGCACTTATAAATTTCAGGTCAAAACTCTATAATTACTCTTGAAAATGACGTTAATAAAGGTAGGACCGATCGTGCCGCAGAATTAATGTACTGTAATAAGTCTAACGGAGGTTCGGCTCTTACGTCTTAGCTGTGATTTATAGTACCACTTAATAATAAACTTTAGACAGGGCTCTTTTAACTTGTTTACCCTTACAGACTTGACAAATTACTGATATTTACATATTCTTTTATAACAAAAAATATATAATATATTCATTCAAAATTATAAATTAAGGAAATATAAACTGAAATTTAATTGTATGTAGACCAAAACTAAACTTTTTGTATAAAAACAGCTTTTCAACTTGACAATAAAAGCGAAGGTAGTACAAAAATACCCGTCCGGATCAATATGACACACCTTGTGAGCTATTGCCAACATGTACACATGGCCTAATAAAGCCGCACCTCATCTCACATCCCCTAATATACCTACGAAAGGTAATCAAGTTGTTCAGGTTCGATATACACGGAAAAATACTTCGTTAATTAGACTTTATTGCTTATATACAAGTAATAAACGGCCTGTTTAAATTATGTTCTTGCTTTTAATACGAAGATACAACAATACATCTTCGAAGTTTGAAAATAAATAACATTATGTGTCTAAAGAATATTTTAAAAATATTATTTAGTTTACTTAATTAGTTTACTTAATATTTTATTATTATTAAAAAACGAACCAGTATACAATAATCAAGTTTAATAATTTGATATACAATAAATAGCCTCGTTCCATCTTGAACCTTTTTCAATATATAGATATTGGAAAACCATATCAGCAATAGGTGGTTCCATTAAAATTCCTAAAATATAAACGACGTTCCGAAGCCTGAGTAAAATTGAAAAAAGCTTTCAGGCTATTTTGAACGTTATTTTTATTCGAATTTAGCCAATGAAATCATTTTTTGATCGTTTTAAAATAAACGAGATATCAAATTCGGAGCAATACAGGGTAAGAGTATATGAAATTATACAACAGTAACTCTTTTGGCAGTGTTTTATACTAAATGAATGTTAAAAATTAATCTGCAATAGTTTTTGGACCCTTAAGCAACGACATCTCAATTATAATCTCTTAATATATTTCTTTCTCAAGATACTGGATTTAGGAGACGATAGAGGATCATAAAATATGTTATGATGATTAAATATATCTGAGTTTGGAGAAAAAGTTTAGGTATTCTCTCCTTATATAGGAATGAATTTATAAGATGTTTTGATCCTAAGAGATCCATCTATTATCCATCATAAAAGGTCTGAGGCCAAGACATGTTGGCGGTTTATAAATGATCTCGCTGTCCCTTCTACAAATTTTGCATAAGACACACTACTCATCCATTTATAATTCACGGAGATCCACATTTTAGTGAAAATATAAAAAAGATACATGTATGAGTTGGTTGTTATATTTAAAGTAAATAATTTGACATAGATCGTCATGTAAAATTATTTTGTATATTAATATATGTACACATATTATTTTGTATGTATGATACATATATGATTCGTAATTATAAATCGTATAACTTTAAGCAGTGAAAAATTAAATTTACCTACCAACTGTATGTTTACTAACAACCACTGATAAGAGACGGAGCCAAAATTAATAATCTACCTCCATATACATTACAATGGTATCAACTATACAATAATGTGGCCATAATGACGTCACGATGCAAGTGAGTGCCTCTTACGATAATATAATAAAATGTCAGCTAAACAAATAACTTTTATTAGTGTCATCATTACGTCATTACGTCAGGAAACAGTCTGAACTACCTATTGTTAGCTATAATCAATATTGTTTACATAATGAATTAACTTTTTTTAGGTTTTACACAAACAAACAGCTTCAGTTTTTAAATATATAATTACAAAAATTATCTATTATGCGTCATTGCAGCATCATTGCATAATGTCTTCGTAAAGATTGCAGCATCAAGCTTTAATAATTTAAGGTAGAGACGGACGCTCCGGGTAAAGTCACTGCATTTTAGTACGTCATAAACTCTTTTGTCCTTATCTAGTTTTTGTTACTGCAAAGAGAGAGATTTTAAAATCTCTTAAGTAAAGTTACATAGCTAGAAGGTTTTTTTATTTTTAAGATAGCACCAAAAATAGAACCAAGAAAACACAAATGACAATTATTTACGTCTCGCATCAAACTGCTAAATAAAGTAAATATATTTACAAGAAAACTTTATGTTATGGCACCTTTTTTAATAATACAATTTCATATCCTAAATATATATTTCGGATTTTACACCTAAAAAGCGAGGGTCTAAAGATATGGGATGAGATCGTAAAATAGCATACTTTAACCCGAGTGAGGTCAGAACAGTTAAGAAGTCGCTATCAAGTTAATGTTTAAAACCAAATGTTTTTAAGTTAGCTATCATAAGACATTATATATTTTTCTTCAAGATTATCTCATTTTATATTGTACTTGCGGAAGTACGCGGCGAACAAAGACTCGGTTAAAATGAATTTTAATTACACGGAAGCACTAAAATCTCATTTCCGAGTGAGGCTCGTAAAGTTCTCTTTGCTGATAAATAAATATATTCTCTGAAACTATTTTAAACTTTTTCAATTATTAACTCTTTTGTTATTTTATAGTCGTTTAATTAAAAAACAAAGCTTGATAACAACCGACAGTTCATTAATTTCCCGCCAGCCGCCACACCCATCATTTCGAATATAAGGTCGTTATCTCTTTGTGAAATCTGTACTAATAACATTAAAAGCATTCGGCTATTAGTGATTATAATAATGAGAATGAATTGAATCGTTAAACTAAATGAGATAATTAGACATTAAAAACACAATGGTATATATTAAAGGCACATCTCATCATTAGAAGAGAATTTTGTTCAAAGCCATGCTTTCTCTTTATTTTAAGTTTTTTTTGAGTGTACAAATAACATAGATTTTTCTTATACGTCCTTTAAAATATGTTACACCTTTATTAATTCAGTCAACGTAATTGTTATAAATACAATCGTTAAAAATATATATGACACATAAGTTAGTACTTACATTGTGTGAAAAACATAAGTTAAAATAATATTTCTAATAAAAGAGCGAAATACGTATATAAAACGACGATTCACCTACTGAATCGGCTGTCGGCATTTTTTGTGCCAATAGAAGAGAATCTTTCCAAAGCCGATAAATTTTCGTGATAAACGGTTTAGGGTCAGCTGCCTCTTACGCTTCAAATATATTCGTAACAGCAAAAAATACTTACGCATACTATGGATCCTTCACTGTAACTAGGTTTGGGCAGTCTTTCTTTCCTTGATTTATATTTACACATTTTTAGTTTAATATTAATTCATCGTATAATAAAATACCATCAGTACGAGTAAGATTTATATTTGTACTGTTTCGAAGTTAATGTTTGTGATTCAATATCAAATCAATTTTGCATTATATTATATAAAACATTTGTTTGTTTGAATAATAAGCCACATTATTAAAGAAAATTACTGTGAGACAAGACTTAAATACTAAGACAATACTTAAGATTGCTTCTTATGTAAACCTCTGCTAGCGTTACGAGGGATTGGGTTTGTTGTTTGAGGTTTCTAATATAACGTTCTTCTATTTAATAATAAATAAAAGATTTGATTTTTAATTATATTTTAATACATTCTGCTGTATGAATGTTAGTTTTTACTACTATTTCTACTAAACTATTTTAATTAAAGAAAAATAAAGGCCGCACTTAATAATGTCCACATTTATTTATTTAGGAAATTTGGTTTTAGTGGAAAAATTAAACCAATTAATTCGTTATATTTGTAGAACTAACAATTTCTTTAAAATATATTTTAAAGTCGATGACGAATATAGGTTTTACGTAATTAAGAGTATTATAATAATCATTATATTATAAAATACTTGAGGTCTCAAGACAAAGTTGATTTAACAACTTATTAACAAAGTTTTAAGTGCAAATTACACAAGATAAGTAGAAGCTTAAATATCAAAACTCAAAGAGAGCAAGTATCGTAAATTGTAAAGTAACTGATTGGTCTTATATTTCTAATTTTTAAGCTTATTAACTGGATATATTTGTTTTATTAAATGCATATTTAAAAAATATTTTTGTTACTAAATAACTAAAATAAATTATTCAAAAAACATTAAATTTTTGTTACTATACAATACTTTAGAACTAAAGAAGATATTTGTGGCATCTAATAAAAGCAGTTGTTAATGCTTGTTAAACTGTCTACATTTTAGAAATTTTAGTTGTTAAATGGAAGAATATAACACAGTTTTGACAGGTTTTTGACAGGTAAACGTTTAAAAAAGTGTATTTTATTTATGAGCCAATAATCTATTAGCACATAATTTACTTATGCGACTTTTAAGATGCATTTACGGACAATGTGTAAAATAATAAATGTAATCACAGCGTAATATAATGAATACTATTTATTCAAACTCTAGAGGTTTTAAAAAGATTTCATTTACCCCGTGACATTATAGCAGCATTCATTGCTTTTGAATAGTGAATACTGTGTCCTAGATATCTTTATTTTACAAATATTATATATGTTGAAGATCAATTCAGAGACTAATTGAACGTAGTTTATTTTAACTTTTTTAATTTGTACCTTAAATTTTAAGTTTTAAAGTCTTAAATCTAATATTAATACCGTAAAAGTTCCCACTTACTATACATCACGCAAACGAAGCCACGTGCAAAAGATATATAATAATAAATAAAAATAGAGAAATGCTGTATCACTACCTATTGTAAAAAGAAAGCATTCATCACATCTGTCGCTACCACCAACTCATTACTAAGAACTCTATGTTACCTAAGAATGTCAAGCGAATACTGTAATAAAAATAGAAGCAGAAAATAAATCTACTGAAAGTTGAAGGAAGTCGTATAAATATCAGTATTCTTTTAAAATACCCATATTATATATGGAATAATGTAAATTAAAAATATGATTATGAGAAGCAAGGCAAAAACTCAAATTTTATTTCGAGAAACGATTTCTTAAATCTTATTTATGGAATCTTCTCATCTTTTATATAAAGACTCATCTCAAAATATTCTGTACGGGCTTTTAATCCGATCGTTTATTAATGTTTTCCTTTCAATTACTTACCATAGCTTTTTTCGTGATATCAATTTACCAATTTTTTAGGTAAGAAATCTTTAAGATAATAATGTTGAGATTTATTTTATGCAATAATGTTTTGGAATATTTATGCTTTGTATTTAGAATGTTTTAATTCATTATTTTGTTTAGCTAACGCTGGTTTATATTCGAATTAAAATATGGTATGATAAATTTATAAATATAAAATAGGTTAAGCCAACGATGTCACACGATAATGTCATTAATATTAAGTTTATTTCTATAGATTAGACTAGACAGAATGCCACATAATGTAGTTTGGACTAGATAAATTAGGCAAATATATTAAAACACTTTCCTAGTTTGACAATTATAAGTATAATTTATTTTTTAACATTATACTTTAACGGGAATTATTATATAACAGAAACTTACTTTTTAATTAATGAAAAATTTCTGTATATGAAAATTATATTATGAACACAAATTATTACAGTAAAAAATGCAATTTATTTTATTTATATATTTCATATAAAGTATGTTCACAATTTTCAATCTTTCATGGACATTTTATATTTATAAATTAAGGATTTTATTTTTATGGTCCCTGACACATTCCGTTACATGATATGAATACCCAACCTTTCCCTTTCGTTATAGAGAACATGTACATATATCCTTTTGGAAAATGTAACATCATTTTGTATATATAAGTACAAAAATTCCCAAATTATGTATTTAAGACAACGTTTTGGGGATTAGCCAAAAGTAACGTCGGCACCTAATTTACAATTAAGAGTGCATCGTCATGTATAGCGAAATAGCTTTTTCTGACGAACTTTGGTCGGAATCCTTAAATGTTTTTCCACGTTATTGAGAAATGTCATTTATTTTCATTAAATTCTAAAACATAAAAACATATAATTCAATTATATTTCTAGAGGTCGCGGGTTCGATATCTCTAACCACGTCGGTTTATTTTTCATTATATAATTATTTAGATTTAAAATAAGCTTATTATGGCCATGTTTCAAGATATTTTTAAACATATACTGACATTTTCATTACTTACATTCTGAATACCTATTTATAGCATCCGCTGTAAGCTCCATGACTATTTTATACTTCTTAAACTAATGATGGCTTCTAAAATGCTATAAAATATTCAAGATAGCTTTTAGGAACCAGATAATATAAGAGAAGAATCAAATTTAAGTCTAGAATTATACGAAGTAGCTTCTGATAATACTCAGATCTCAATTCAGAATATGATCCTCGATTTTTTTCAACCGTGTATAGAATCACAGATTATGGTAAAACCTTATAATATTATAGTTTATTTAAGGCCTATATTATAATTTTAAAAAGAAAAAAACATATTTTACTTCATTGAAATATATTCCTCTCTATAGCAAAATAAATACGAAAGTTCTATGAGTTTATATCTAGGGCAGCAATATAGTAATTTAAATATCTCAAATATGTTTTCCGAGCACTCACTGTTCTCATTCGAATTTAAAAGCTGTGCGGTATTCATTTATGTAGAGGCCTTAATTGGTATAAAATATTTTAGGATGAAAAGACGTTGAGCAACTATTGAGGTTTATATTTTTAAAAAGAACTAAATATATTTTTCAATGAAATACTATCCTTAATATAGTATTAAAAATAGAAGATATCGTCTACGCTTTTGACTATACAAAACCTTCACATTGGATTTGTTTGTGTTGATTGAGAGTAGCTCATCAGACCTTCTTATTTATTAAATAAACCAATTGAATTATGGACATGGCTAAAACTATATATCTAAAACTTTTTTTTCAAAGAATTTTACTGTCAAAAGCTTCCTTTCGAATAGTGATTTATAAGTAATATAACCATCACGCTACTGCACTGCGGGTTTTTAGGACATACAGACTAATAATTGTTGTTGTTTCTAACCTAAACCAATTAAATTCTTAAAAATACTTTTGTCGTTATCGGATGTCAAGCCAGGCAACCCTAAATTCAAACGCACAAAATGATAGCCCGAGGCCGGACGATGTTAAATTATTTTCCCCGTTTCTTAATTATCAAACTAAATACGTAATAGATATTTGTCCATTTATTAAAATATTGAAATGATTTATTCAAATATTATACAAAATATTTTTTTTTATAAACGCGTGGGTCTTACAGTAGTAGCAAATGATAATATGTGTAACATGTGACATGTGTGACATCTCACCGCTATGATAAGCAACATTAAAGGTATACATTTAAATATAATGATTCAGTATTTTGTATTATTTGAAAAGGATTTTCGTGACTAGGAATTATTCTATGTAGGAAAGAGTGAAGATAATATACTCATGATATGATATAAACAAAGTAATAAAACAGATAGTACATATAGCCTAATACACATGCACAAACATGGCTTACAGTACCAAAAACTCTCTGAAAATTGATTGGTACCATCTGAAGGGTCTAATACGGCGTGCGCTCATGGGTCAAACCAAATAGCACGTTCTTTCTCGGCTTCAATTCATTGATCAAATCTAATAGCGCGAGCTTTTCCCGGCTTACTGTTACACAAATCTGGCGCTTTTCATTAAATCACTCATACAGATTGCAGAAAAGCGAAAGGAAAAATGATATACATAAAAATGCACAACTAAAATTAGGTTATACAATATATCAAAATATTCTTTTTTTTTTCTTATACATACTATAGAACAACTTTACACATAAATTGTAAAATATAATACAATGAAAATGTGAATTATCCTTCTCGAGAAAGTTTTCCTTAGTAATTTTGGAAAGTTGTGGAATTTCGGATAGCAGAATAAATCTCTAGACGCCGGTATTCCGAGACTAATTTAAGTTTCTATTTACAGAATGAAGGCGTTTTGTGTTACAAAGGATTCGTTGAACAAGATCTTCGAGGAAGCCAGCAACAGCCAGGCGTCAAGGCTGAAAAGCTCTTATTATTGTTTTCTTTTCAAGTAATACTTCAACAATATAAAGTGAAAACAAATTAATTAAACGCTACTATTTGCTATCGGAATAATACCAGCAGAATAATTTCTGCTGGTATTGATTGTCCAACATTTCACCACGTTATTTATATTTAAATCAAAAGTGTTATTGTGTTCCGATGCAATCAAATTAATTTATTATATTAGTGGTGATTGTTACCCTATTATTCTATTCATTTGCACGATTGTTTCTAAAATAATATCATCATTACGAGGTTATGAAAAACATATATACAAGATAATCAGCTTTTGAAGTAACTTCGTTGAGTAATTTAAAAGAACTGGTTGTATATAAACTCCAAATAGAACATTGAACGGCCAGACGTAATTACAGAGGATACTGACTCATTTTCCGTTAGGCTAATTGCTTTCGCTTAGGTCAGATTACTCCACAAATGCACATAATATATACGGTAGGTAATTATTAGCTTTAGTGAGATTATATCATAATACTTTTCAAATTCTCACACATCAATTTTAATGTTGGTGCATGAATAGACCTTCTTTCGGCTTTATAGCAATCCGATTGTTAAAAAATTCAACATTCATATTGCCCTTCCTGACAAGGGATTTGGTGGTATAATGGTATTATTACACATTCGGGTATTATATCTACATACGAATAGTAGACAATTAGACACAAAAAAAATAACAAGTGACTCATGGTAACTTGTTATTTACTGTAAGGAGCATCTTAATAAATATATAAAAATTGTATTGATTCGAATTTTTATACAGTATATTTCTTATCGGAGCGCATTTATTTGCAATCGGTTATCGGGCAGGATCAGATCATATTAACAGTAATGGCACGCCTGCGTTGATTACACTTAACAAGATAAGAACGTATTTACATATACAGATGATATAGAATATTTATTAAATGTTTACAATAAGTAAAAAGGGTTTTATGGATTCATTTAGAATTATTCATAAAACAAACCTTTAACAGTCAAAGCCATATAATATCCATTTAATAATAATCCATTAATAAAGTAATAAATAATAATTTATACGTCTGATATATATCTCTTAGTTTTCTCAGAAAGTAATAACGCTACAGCTTTAGAAATACAATAAAGCAAGTTACAGACGACAATTAGTTGTAAGTGAAGTATAAAAGTGCTATTATAAGCAAGTATTGCTTTATTTTTATGAACAATGGTCGAATTGCTTTCCTAAATGATCTCGTTATCGCTAACAATACCGTAACACTGGTAATAATGCCTGTCTGTTATAGTAATGATCCGATTATCTTATTACAGCATCCTCAAATATAACCGTGAATAACGAATGATTCAGTATTAATTTGAAGATTTGTGCTATTTTACCTTTTATAGCAACAGTAGACATACAAATGTATATGTTAGTTATGTAGTTTACATAAGTAAAAAGAATTTAAAAGTCAGGTGAGTATAGTAATATTTTTAAATTAGTTATTTTTCAACTGTATATAATGTTTCTTATGATACGAATTAAACGTCATAATTATCGTAGTTACCTTGAATTAATGACCTCTTTTGTGTATACAAACTTACCAGTGACAAGGTTAGCATGGTGGAACTGGCACACGGCGTCCGCCTCGTACCATGATATGCGGTCTCTGAAGTAGCGGTAGAATACCGGAAACCCTTCCTCTGGCAGAACCCATGTGTTGCTAATGTTCACCTATTAAACAAGAAATTAAAAATAAATATAAATATCTTTAGGAAATTATTATCATAGCCACCAAACTAACTTAGACATAGTAGCAGAATCGCTATATTAATAGAAGGAGAAAATATAAGTTTGTCAGAACTGCATTCTACATTTACACACGAAATCACTTTATATTTCGCGAAATGTGAAACTCCATTTAAAACTTTGTTATAACTATTTCGTATTACAAGGCAAGCGTACATTTTCAGTGCTCCAAGAATAAAGAACATTCTCGAAATACATGGCGAAACACTAAGGATTTTTGTACAAAGCGAGCCAAAATTGAACTCGGAATGCGCTAGCGCCGTTCTAATGAACTATTCCGCCTTTGCCGAAGCTTAATAGAAGTTAAAATTGCCCGCAGAGTTTCCAACCCTGTTTTATCAAATTGGCGTCAGGATGAGGTAATATCCTGTTAGGCGTCATCTGTTCTTTATACTCCCTTCTCTTCGATAAGTTATTAAAAGCCTTTCACTCAGTAAAAGGTTAATTTAAGACTAGCGATATCAAAAGGATTTCATCTTTTTAATATTTTATTTGATAAGTAAAAAGTCTGGTAAATAAGATGAAAGTATTTTTCCGTCCTTTTGATTTAATCATTAATAATGTAATTAGGACGTAACTTTATTCATAGTCTTGATTAATATACATTACAGAGCATTATAATTTAGAAAGTAAATTATAAATTCTTATTTCCGATGTTATATGCGACAGTTATAATTATATTTTTTTTTGTAATTAGATTATAAGGGATACCTACAACATTTCTTATGATATGATAGCACAAAATATGTTATGTAAGATAAGAAAACATAATGCTTCGCATCGATATCTCAATATGCAAATTATCAAACTTCGGCTTCTCTCGGTATTTTGCATAACTAAGAAACCAGATTCAACACAAACAGACAGAATGAATAATACAAGTTTATAATGAATCGATACTCAAGTGTATCTTAACTTGAAGCACTTCGAAGGATACGATAACATAATTAACTAACTACTCCCGTGATATTTGACTTGTAAAGCACATAATCTAGCAGTATTATTTTATTATATTAAATGTTATTATATTAAATGTTATGTTGTACGAGTTTAACATACTTTAGTATAATTAGTTCGTTGATTATTTAAGGTTAATTAATATGAAACCCATTTATATTAGACATGTATAAAAACTGTACAGTTTGCTTATTATATATTTGGGTTTATAATTAATCATTCTGTAAATCACTTAGTGGATAAAATGTGAAATAAGGTCTATCCTTTCATCGTACCACTAGATTCGAAATATTCTAAAACTTCCAATCGTCAATAGCATTAGAGTTGTATGCATTTAAAATAATATTATGAAGTAACATATTTCTAGCAGATTTGTTTTTATCAGGTTCAACACTAAACACTAAGGTAATTGACATATTGAAGTCACCTTATCTCTCACTTTTCTTTTCTGAATCGTGAACTGCAGTTGGTGTCTGATGACACCTACACCTGATGGTGCAGGTACACTTACATGTTCTAGAACTATCTAGATATAGATATGATTATATTAGACTAATAGATATTTATCATCTATACAAATCTATAAATTTCATCTGTACATATAAGACTGGATCACATATTGTAACTAATATTCGTTTCATGATTCACATGAATTTTATTTTTGTCAGGATGTCCATCTATTTCTCAAAAACGGTTAGTCTCTTGTTGAAATAGACCATATATGGTATGTACTACACCGTACAGAGTAGGAAAATCTTATCTTAAAAAAAAGTTCATACTTCTTTTTTTAACCCCCAACTCTAAAAGAGGGGTGTTATAAGTTTGATCTGTCAATCTGTGTATCAGTATATTTGCATATCTGTCTGTCTGTCTGTAGCAATGTAGCAGCCAAACGGGTGGACGGATGTGGTTGCGGTTTTTTTTAATCGAAAGCTTAGTTACTCGATATGGCTCTTAGCTATGTTTGGTTATAATTTAAACAGTCGTCTCCAAGATATTGGGGTTTTTTTTTGGTGCAGGTGTAAGATTCTCATGCATTATTGATAGAAATACTTAATTAAATGAAAATTTGTGTGTTCGTAGGTTTATTTCGTATAGTAATGAAACCAATAACATAACTTTAAAAAGCAGAAAAAAAATAAAAACCCCCAATACAAAAAGACCTCTAAAGAGAATAAAAATAATATTATTATAAACTTATTAAAGTCGTTGCGTCGGTTGATCGTTTAATAAGGAAAGAAATAAAAATGCTAGTAAGTTTCCAAGACAAATAAAGAAATTACGATATCGAATCGTATAGTCTAAGCTTTCGTAACTTCGTAAAATAGACGCCATCGTCAACGTACGTACAACGGCCCTCCGACGCAATGACTTCAATAAGTACATAATAATATTATTTTTATTCTTATTAGAAGTCTTTTTGGGTCGGGGGTTCTTTAAATTTTTAATTTATTTTTTCATCTTATGTTTTTAAAACTTATGTTACATATAAAAATAAAGTAGAACAGTTTTTAGTTAAAGTATTACACAAGCAAAATCTCTGGCAAAAGTTAAATAGTAATTACTTATTTGTACCCAAATACATATTATACTCAAATACAATATATATACGTACATCTATTATTTTTAAAATGTAATGAACATATGAGTTTCCGGTCCCTAAAAAGATCTTATATACTTTTACGAATAAGTCACATCAAACATGTTCGATGTTTATATGTTTTCATTTCATAGAACACATTAATTTTATGTATTTAAATAACAAAAACATTTAGGAAATACGCAACAGTTTACAAACTCGAGCAAAACATCCTGTCTTTAATCTGATCATGTTAGTCCGGATGTCAGAATTAGCCGCCGGGCAGTCTTCCGGCTAATCTGGACTTTCCAATCCTGTTTATTTGCAAACATCAATAAACATTTCTTGCCCAATAAAAAACAACTTTTGTTGTTTTTTATGTTTATTAAATTAGTTCCGCACAACTTTTTTTATTTTGTTTGTTAAAATCATCGTCCATTGAGCGGCTGAACATTAAGCACTACCAGGCTTCAATATAATAAGAGTAGATTTAACATTGTTATTTTATTAGTTACAAGACAAAATATAATTAAAAATTCAATAGTAATACAATACAAACAACAAGAGTGGCTTTACTTTTATTGTTATATCCATCATATATGAATGAATGGATGGATGGATGATATTATAATTGGATTAATTTATTTTTGTTATAAAATTTGTATTTTTCACGGATTGGTTTCAGATCATATTTAAAATATTAGATACTTTAATGAATACACCTATATTTGGTTGCCTCTTTTGTTTACGAAAAATAAAATAAGAAGCCGTGTTTTCCATTTCACTCATTAAAAATGAAATGTTGTCAGTACAAAGTGTATGATTGTAGTAAAATAAATGTTTGTAACGCTGTGTAATGAAAAGCTGTATCAGAACTTAAAATAGCAATTTGTTTAAGAAGTATTGATACACCAGCCTGCCACAATAATTTCAGAAATAATAATGAAACGTCACGATGTCTCTCACCTAACTTCCTTAAACATTATTGGACGTCAACTACTAAAATGATTCTACTTACTTTCATTTTTATTATAATAAAAAACGAAAACAGAAAAAATTCTTATCAACGCTGAGTTGTATTATCCAGAACGGTTTTCATTATGTAAATATAATTTTAAATAATATCATTTTTTTATACATAAATAAACCATATTTCAATTATTAAAACTGTTTTTGTTTGAAGGTTTCTGATAATTTAAAATATCTAAAGTTAGTTTTATTGAATTCCTATCATTAGAATCAGATGTCACAAACGAACGTAGCCTTCGTATTATGAAACAAAAGTATCTAAATAAATGCCCTAATTTTATCAGGTATTTATTAAATTAAATTAAAAATATAAAGGACCCTATGGGGAAAGTTTTAGGTTAATATTATCCTATATTTTTTTTTATTCAAATTTAATTTAAAAAAGTGTTCTTGCAAAATCAATGCTATTTAAAGCGGATCATACAACTGGCTTTTTAGTTGATAAACTTTTTTTTTAAACGAATGTCGAAAGTATAAGGGTATTTAAATTACGTGACAAATATAAAAATAATCCATAACTGTACAAACTAAATAACTATGTTTATTAATATTGTTCTATATTTCAATAAATAATAAAATCAAATCTAATTAATTACGAATACTAAAATGAAAGGTAGTATTCCCTCAGTGATTACCTCTTTATCTCGGATCTAGCTAAAGAAGCTATAAAGTTATCTCGGGTCGTTTATTTAATAGGAATTTATATTTCATTACTTTTAATAAGGCATTTGTTCCAAAAAAAATAATAAAAAGATTAGAAACTTAACTAATCATCAAAGCAAAGAAAGTTTTATATGCAAATACTAAACTCGAAAAATATATTTTCCGTAGAAATTGTTCTTAGCACCAATACGAAAGAATAAGAAAGTCATTCTTACCGCTCGCCCTTGGACTGTGACGAACAGTGTCAAAAGTAGAAAACACCACATTACGTAGCCGTAGCGTGTAGCACTGACGTAGCCACTACCGTAGAGGTCGGCAGCGATTGCGTGACTGCCGCACTGAAAGCTTCGCGTGCTACGCCATACTCCGCGGACCGCACATTATATAAACAAATATTTTACAATAACACAGTTGGATAAGGATAACCTAATTTTATTTTACTTGTTTTTGCTGAGGTCAGGGTCAGCTTAGTTATATTTGGTACCGTACGTAAGCCTTAATTAAAAATAATTATTTCCACTGTTTATGTGTCATTTATAAATAATAATATTAGAAAAAAAATAAAAGATAGGCATATCAGACAGATATATCTGACCTTATTTTTAAATAATAGAACTCGGTTTTTAACACCGTAAAAAATAGGTAAGAATTTAAAACTATTATTATTTTATGTGGAACTAAAAGTATTTTATACTACATTATAAAAATATTTTTGAAATAAAATTTACCTCACATATTGAACTTAATCCTGACCTTACCTCAAAGAAAGTTCAGATTTTCCGAAAATAATAAGCAAAAATAACAATGTGATGTTTCGCAGAAGATGGAAGGTGTAAACATTGACTCGGTGAACGAGATACAGAAATGCTTTTATAGATTCTTTGCTTTTAGAGACTTATTGATTTTTAATAAAGACCTTTGTATTCACGGACGTGCTGTTTATATTTTAGTGTGCAATAAATGGTTGGATAAAATTGTAAGTATTGTTACATTATATTTTGTTATTTACTCTAAGAATCTTATGAAGACGCTTCACAATAATTTGTACAATACACAAGCCACTGAAATAAAATTATATAATAATAATTTTAATTGACACATCTACAATTTTTTTTATGTTGCCTGTTGATCATCAATCATCAAACGCAGAGTGCATATGATGATTGATGCAATTCAATTTAAATGAATAAAATAATTAAAAATATGTATATTTTAATTAATTAATTAAAATAAAGCATTTTGATAAATAACTACTGTAAGTACAGTGACTTATACTCTACTCTACTTTTTATTAAGATAAAAAAAAAAGTTTTTTACATAATTATTTTACATGGAGCAAGTCAAAAAGTTTTTTACATGGAGCAAGTCAATTCTTATAACAAATGGTAATGGAATGAGATAAAAACATCCTTTATTTAAATTTCCGCCCATCCACTAAGTAACTTCAACAATAATATGGGAGTCGTGTGGGTGTTTATCAGCGGGCGGGATAGTCAAACTTTGTTAGATTCCATATAAATTCAATGTTATTGACCCTTTGTTATTGTAAACCTTTAAATTGTATTAAAACGAGACCGAAACGAACATTATTTCCAAACTTACTTTTGTATGAAGGTAGTAAGTTGTAATTTCATGTTCGTTGCGTATTTACCAACAACAATAATGTTTCTAATTGCTAGAAAACGCCAGCATATATCATATTATATGAAATAAAATACTTCGGACACATTGCACCTTCTATGTCAGAAAAGTTTCTGAGAAAAATATTACGTAGTGGAAAGTTTTGACTACTGCAGTTCACTAGGCATCGTCTTAAAGAAAATATATCGAGCGTTCAAGACGCATTGCAGATAGCGTAAGTAAATTATTATCTTATAACCTCTAACAAATACACGAACAATTAACGTACTTTAAATAAGGAGTTGTCTATGATAAAAAGAAACTGTAACAAATACTCAAAAAATATTATTCTTGTTACTCATAGGTTATACAATGCAATAAATTTTGTAAAAGTCCTTAGGACCAGTATGCCCGTATGTCGTCAACCTTTTTCGAGAGTGCTTGTTGGCGGGAGTTTTGCCACTTTTCAAGTAAGTGGTGAACGCTGGTATCCACGTGCACCCGATTCGCCGGATCTTGCACCCGCATGGTGGGTGTGAGGCCGATGCATCCCCGGGGAAGATATGAGTCCTTTTCTAAGCTTCAACCGCACGTGATATATTATTGTTAAATATAAGATTGTTATTATATAGTAATTTGGTATGTAGATGAAATAAAGATAACATTATATATATAACTACATTATTCCGTGGACAATAAAAATGTGAAATATTGCTGTTGCAATTGAATTTAAGAATTTAAAATTATGTAGTAACTATATATATATCATTCTTATTAATGGTATATTATTAATGTAATAAAAGTTATTGGTTTGAAAAACTATCAGAAGATATCCTTAAGATATTAAATAATTTTATTTACATATCTAATTCGGTAAGCCATAAATGTGAGAAATAAGATGGTTATAAATATATTTAGGCATTTAAAATAGTTGTTTACAATTATATTGTTATTATGAGACATTTAATAATGTTTAAAGTTGTGAATATGACCAATCTCTAGAAGCTACTGTTGGCGCTTCTGTCGATGTTATTATGTTATAAATATGGCTGTAAGCTTCTATTTAAGGTAATCTGTATAGGACAGTTGGCAAGATAAGTGATTTGTATACTTAAATTATTTATAATATATGTCATATCTTTTGTGAAGTAGCTTGATTAAATACCTTATACTATATTATTTTGGTATTATTTTACTGTAGAATTATAAAATCTAACATACGCATGATACATTGTGTCAATACGCCTACCCAAAATAATGGAGATGCCATGTTTTGAAGATGCCATGTTATGGAGATGCCATGTTATAAAGAGGCCATGGTATGGAGATGCCATGTTATGAAGATGCCATGTTATGGTGGCCAATTCATACATTTTATAGAATATTGATACGAGTAGATATCAGACCACTATTGGTTTTATAATTTATTATAATAATTAATTAACCAAGTTCTTAACAAACACACACAACAAAAAACACATTTAATTCTATGGTTTATTAAATCTAATGTAACGATTAGGCTTGTCTGTTATATGTTCACACACTCGACTTCACCGTCCGCTTATTAACGTCGGGTTAACATATAAGAGTTTACCAAGTATCATACACAACTTAAACTCACGAAATGGCTTTTGAAGCCTCATTTGGGGAACTTGGTTATATTCAATTTAAATTGTTTCATTTTGGTTTTTAGGAGCGCTTTATCCTTTACAGACAGACAAACGAGAGATGGTTTAAAGATTTGGTTTTTGCTTTAAAACTCTCAGGCTAGATAGTAAAGGCTCTTCTGTCGGTAAACTTAAAAACGAACGTGACTTAGAACAAAAGGACGTTTCTATGTTCAAGAAAACATTGCAAAGAACCCCTTCTTCTTCTAATTTAAGGACATCTCTATGACACACGCTTCCACTCAAGAGGCAATTAAATAACTTCACAAAACTTATATATAATTAAGTATTAAAACCTAAATCTCATTTAATATATTAATGATAAACAGGTTTTATGAATATTGATTTATATTTGCCAGTCATGCTATAGTTCTAATTTTATGTTGATCATGAAATAATGCATAATTTAGATAAGTCTAACAGAGTTTAAAAACTTCTCTTGAACATTTTATATATTCAGAGACTATAGCTGTTTTGTTCCATTGCTTACAAACAACTTTCATTGAAATTAAATCCTTTTGACGTAAACTTCAAACCATCTCTCCTCACCTGAATATATAATACAATCCATAGATGCCCTTAAAGCGAACGGGTATCTACTCGACGGTGATTACATGCCGTTCCTTTCATATCAGTGCCAAAGTAAATCTAGTCCTTCGACTTCCCTCCCGCACGTGACAAGAATGTTAACTCACTGATATTGTACAGACGTCAGTGCCATCTACGATATAACTTGCGTACGACTTGTAACTTTATACAAACTTATTTGCACTTTCACAAATACTTGATTTACGAATATGAACCCTCTGCTTTTGTGTTATGACTTGCTATTGTTTCATTTGCTTGTAATAACTAAATATGAAGTTGGTAAATATTTTTCCTTTGCGTAAACGACAATAACTCCATATCGCTGGTACAGCTGACAACGTTTGATCAAGAATTTAATACACAATAACGCCACCGCTTTATGGTATCGATAGCATTTTTTTGTTTATCGCTAGGCTTTTATTACTGAATGTGTGTTTATCGAAGCTAAAACACCATTTGTGATTGTGATTTTATGGGAATATTTTCATACCATTTGCTATTCATGTTGTGAGTTTTTAATTATTATTTATGTCGTAGCATTTCGATATAATATAAAATAAGTAGGTATAAGCCAATTGATTTGCATTATGTATCATAAAATATATTATGATATTATGTAAATATAAATAAGCTTCATTGATAAATCAACATCGCAGGAATATTAGCTGCACTGCAGACGTGAACTGCGTGCTAAAGCCCGGCTTTTGAATAGGGGATTAAAAAAGCGTTTTCAGACGAGTTCTGTTTGAACGTTTACTATAAAAACGAGGGAAAACGTATTTTATTTCTATTTAATTTGCAAATGCAAAAACATAATTGAAGTGCTCTTATGAATAGAATATAGGTTTTACGATCATTGGTTTTTTTAGTACGTAGGTACCGGCTACATAGGTTTGCGGCATAAGAAATTATGTATCACGATGTAGAAAATTAGAAGAATTTTATACATACATGTCACTTATATAGCTTTATAATTTTTAATTACAGTTTCATGCCACAGATACAATAAAAGTTACGATGACGTTACCAAAAAGACACTGATTTATAAGTTTTCTTCATACGATATAAAGAATATAATACATAAGTGTATAACGCTCTAAATAATTATTTTAATTGAAATATTCAATACCTTCTCCAACGATATAAAATATGATATATACACAGTAACCTAGCAACCGCTAACGAAGATGGCTAAAATATCTAATTTAATATTCGAAATATAATAACATCTTTTCGAAGTAAGCAAACAACGAGTTCTGAAAATAATAATATTGGTTTTTAATAAAACAACCAGAGTTTTAAATTAACACGTAACTAATAATTATCATTATATTAAATGAAAGTATTTTAAACAATATTTTGATAGGTCTAGGTCTTGGTCTAGGTTTTGCAGAAACGCCAACTTCTAGACACAGTTTTGCTCTTATGGCCGGATTATCCATCAGTCAGAGTGTGTCTAACTGCCTAGTATAAGAGCTTCAACTTTGAATTGCATTGAGAAAAAGAGATCAGGCTTAACGATTGACTCTTAAGTTTTAACTAGTTTAGACAGGATCAAGGAAGGAATACAGCTTTTTAAAATAATAGAGAAGCTAATTCTTTCGACATAAAATAATAACTTACAAAAAAAATTTGCAATGCAAAAAATATTTTTCTATGTGTTCCCCAATGATTTTCCCAAACTATGGCCAAAACAGCATTATGACTTCGTTATACTTTTCAAACTACTTTCATTTCTTCCAGCTTCTTAAAAACTCGTTGTATATATTATTTGTAATTTTCTTTATTATAATTTTTCGTATTTTTCTTCATATCGGCAATGAGAACAATTTTGTGCTTTTTGTAGAGGCCTTTTTGGTCTACTATACAGGAAGTAGGTATATGTATATCTGTCTATAATTGTAAATAGCAGCACTAACTAATGACTAACACGTTTATGATTACTTTAAATTATATGTAATAATAATTCAAAGGATGAAACTATATAGTCTAATTATTAGGGTGTAAATGTAACTTAATAGATTGAGTTCAGTAAACAAACATGAGACAGTCAATATTATGTCCTATCACATCATCAGCTTTAAACGTAGATAATTAAACACAGTGCGTTTAAATTACTAACACTAAAAACGGTATTCATTAAAATTATACATATCAGTATATCATAAATACCTTATTCAAGTAACGCACCATTTACTTTTTTGTTGTCAAAGTTACCAACTACTACAGTTAAACAACTAATATTAATAATAAAGCAAATTACTTCATGTATTCTACTTCTTGTATTTGAACATTCTAATTTATATTCATCAGCAAATAATGAAAATGTATAAGACGACCTCTTCTTGTATCTGCAAAATAAGACTGAATTATTGTAACTTTGCTTGCAGGCTGCTGACGCTATTATATATTCTCCCTACCACTTTATCTTATAGATATCTACCGGAAAACACTATACTGTCGAATGCCCATGGTATCAAACAAAGCACGATAACGGGTGTTAAAAGTTTTCCCCATCATGTTTTAATAGTATATGGATCTAAGTATTGCTCCGGTAGTCTCATTTACAGTAAGATTGTTCTGACCGCGGCCAGCTGTTTCCTAAAGAACAAAAAGGAGCCGATTATTGTTAAACTTGGGTCCAGTTCTATGACAGGAAATGGGTAAGTAGAACTTAGCTAGTAATTAAAGCTTAATTATAAACGCTATTTGAGATTTAAGTATTCTTATAATTTAGTTTTTTTTCGTCAAATCAATACCACCATTTTTTCTCAACTAATAATCATAATTTGGAAACTTTCAGAACTTTATGGATATATTAGAAAAACAACAATAAGAAAAAATATTAGGAAAGATATTCGTTCAGTAATACACAAGAGAATAAGCAACAGTCATTACTCAGAAGTTTCCTCTTTTGTTATTCTCCAAACTGACTTTGTAGTTAGCTGACTTACTGATTCATAAGTTAACAATAGTCTTATGAATTTCAAATCCTTGAGAGCTACAGATTGGAATAACCTAAAAAGTTTCCTAAAATAACTAATTTTCCACAAATTCCAATTTCAGAGTCTCGGTTTTTAAGTTGTCGTATTGATTGTATATTTAACTATTCTTTTTACTATACGCATTTTATTTATGTCAACATAAAAAATATACTGAGTAAGAAAAACGAGAATTTATTAATTCTTAGTACATTATTATTTCCTAAATCAGGCAAAGCGGTTTTCCGACTGGAAATGAATCACATTAATAGCAATTTTGACACAATTTTTTTTTATTTCATCTAATTAATAAACGTTCTTATACAAAAGAAAATTTTAACTTTACAATATATTTAATTGTATTTGAGCATAATTTGAATTCTATATTAAATTTCTCAGTTTCTGTTTTCTAAATTTACCTACAATATCAATCTTTTCTTTTCAGACAAATAATTAATGTGGTTGAATATAAAATTCATGAATACTTTGAACAGTACGGCGCTCTAGATAATGATATTGCTTTATTAGTACTTGAAGTAAGTTTAACACACAGAGACATTTTTATAACATATTTTAATGTTTAATGCAAATATTTTATTAAATAAAATATTATGGATTAAATTAATTGGTTCATGATGTGTAAAAAACTGCGTAACACAATGTGTATATTATTTTGTTTAGAACAATGCGATATTCGAAAATACAGTGTACAAAGCTCTTTTAGTCGAACCGGATGTTGCATTGCGTGTGGGTACTACGATTACGATCACAGGTTGGGGTAGCACGGTAAGCACATTTTTATAAAATATGTTGAAACGAAGCGCCATCTCTGTTATACATTATGAACTTCAAAGTTACTCGTCTTATTTATGTGACGTATCATGTTAGTTGTAAAGGAATACTAAAGATGGCGCTGAATTAAGAGTAACTGTGTAGGTATTATAACTTTAAAGAAAAAATTACGTACATGAGTAAAATCACTTGCAATTTTTTTATTATAGCCTACGTATGGTTATTAATTGATTTGGAATAAAGAAGGAATAATAATAATAAAGAAAAGGGTCTAAAGCTTTAGCCAAAATTTTAAATGATTTCAGGCTATGCCAGTTAAATATATGAATCTACTTATAAAGGCTGAGACAACAGTTTTAAAAAAAACAGAATGCAAAGACATATATGGTAGTATGCTAGCAACCTCAAATTTTTGTGTTAGATATGTTTCGGTAAGTATAGTTCTAGAAGAATTAACACGTAATTATAGTAGGTTATTGCTTATGCTATTTATAAGTAAAACAACCTTCTTAACTTACGGGTGGTATGTTTTAGGAACAGGTCTTGAATGATAATGGAGGGGGTGTCTTATATGATAAAACATTGGTGGGAATATTATCAACTGGAGTAAACGAAAAAGACAATTTCAGTACCGCTTTAATTACAAATGTGTCGTACTTTTATAGGCATGTATTTTTTGCAAAATATATTTACTTTATACACAAATGATTATCATATTTTTTCATTAAATACATGTCAGTAAGAAATAGTAAGTAATAGTGGTACATTATTATTTCATTAATTCATTTTTAGATGGATAACACTAAACACTAAGAGGTTACTTACCAAATATTGTGTAGTAAGAGACGACTCACTTGCTGAAAATATGGAAACAGATGAAACATAATGCAAATATGCAATAAAAAGAACAAAAAATAAAATGGTCTTTATTATATATTTCCCAAAACCCTTAAATAATATTAAATATAAACATATATATATACATATATACACAACTTACAACTTTTTAAAATTAATAGTCTTAAAAATGTTAGTTTTCCTATACAAAATTTATATGTTGTCTCTGAACTGGAATTAACTCTTAGCGTAGGCATGGTGCCCGGGCCTTCTTACAAAATATAGAGTAATAAGTAAAAGAGGTAGCAATTTTTTTTTTGTGTTGTTTATCAAGATTTGTAAAAAGTTGTTAAACAAATGTTGTTGGGATTGATGTAGAGAGGCTGCCCGTAAGAGGTGACCAATTAATTACAAATAACCCTTGTATATATAATTATTTTTATTTTTTTTCTTTTTATTTTATTCTTTCTATAAGTATACATTTTATTTTATTTTATTTTTGATTAGATACAATAAATAAACTAATTAATATTTATACATATACTTATATATTTTTATGAGGTGTGGCAATTGGGCCACTCCAAGGGTGATGATCTCCTCCAGTTTCTTCCAATAGTCCCAGTCTCTTGCAATATTATTCCAATTATTTCCAGCGGTATGAATTAAATCGTCAGCTCATCTTCTCTTTGATCAGCATTTCCCCTTTTCCCTTGTCTCTTTCCACTTTTTGGCCCACCAACTCTTTTCTTATATCTCTTTGTGTTATGATATTATGTGATCTAATACCATTTAAGTTTCAGGGCTTACCAAAGCAATTTAAAAAAAAATGTGCGAATACATCTATTGTTGGTATTTTGAATATAAATAAAACATAACGATTCACATTTTTACATAAAGGTAAGTTTTTTTTAAAAGACTAACATTCAAGAAAAAAAACGACAATTGATATTTAGTTTCATACAAAATGTATATTTATAAAAGGGTTTAAAGGAATCGAGTTTCATTATGGTTTTTCAAATGAAATGGTAAAATTTGTTAGCTTTTTCGGCAGTTCTCTTTTATGAACTTGTTAATATTTGTCTCGATCCAATGGCGGTGGTACAAGACGCTAATGTACACACTGGGTTTGTCTTTCTTCGCGCAGCCATCTCCATGAGATACAATGCCAATAACAGTCCTGAAAAAAAAAATATTTATTAATCGTTGTTTGATTATTAATTTAAAATTTGAGTAAAAATTTACTCTATTTAGCAATTTCTTTCAAACTCCATAGTTTCATATATAAGATGTTTGAAATCCTTAAAAGTCCCTATCTTGAAATACTTTTTGAGCACAGCTAGACTATAAAAGAAATTGTCTATCGAATGGTGAAGAGAGAAAATAAGTAGAAAAAAAGGTTTACATTATTTTCAATAATCAAAAAAACTTTTTTTTTTTAATAAAACTTATGTCAGTTACAGACCAAAAACATGAGCCGTCACGGGACACCTGGTACATTTAAAACAACATGATTGTACAAGTAATAAACATAAGAGAGGTTTTAACTACAGCAACAAGTTATAGCATAATGAAAAAAAAGAAGTATTATGAATTCGTTACAGCAAAAGGTGACTTTACTCAATAAACAATTATATATATTTAATACAAATAATATAATTTCGATATAAATTTCAAGTTGCCACAAGTTTTTCATCTTTCACTTCAATAATGTATATTATTCGTTGTTTCCTCTGAGGGTATTACTGTGACAATTGGTCGATGATACTGAAGTAAGTTACAAAAGTATTGATCATAACATTATCAAGACATCTCACAACTACAAGCATCTATTGTTCTTCCATATTTGGTGATAGGTTATATATGAAATAATATTATCCATTTTCTTATTAGGTGAAATGTATACACATTAATTCACTTCACAATAATAATTGTGTATAGTTTGGTCTACCAAGAGAGAAGATTTTACATTTATAGACGTTTTAAAAATATAAACAACTTATTGATATCGTGGTATGATATATAGATATGTGATATTGTTTTCTTTGTAGGAGGTTGTTTACTATCACTTTTTAAATTATTACTATCAGACGAATTTTATTCTTAAATAAAAATAACTACGTTAAAAAAGCTGACTTAAACTAAAAAATAATGAAGATTTAATATTTATTATATACCACCTATTATTTATATGTTCTATTTACTAATAGGTCCTATTTACTAATAGGCATATAAGAAATTACGAATTCTAGACTCGGTAAGATCCAAGAGCGTCTTGCGAAGGAGTATTTTGAGCAGAGATCTAATAGACTTGGCCTCTAATAGACTTGGCCTCTTTAATGAGCGTTTAGAGAATGAATCGACTGAACAGAGGGCTCATAGATTAGAAGTAATACGAAACCGTACAGCAAACGAGTCTGCTCAGCAACGTGAGAACCGGCTAGCAGCAGCGCGTCAGACTTCACATATCCAAAACAACCGATGTCATTAGTCACAGCACGTTTTGATTTTTTACCGGAGGAGCTAGTACAACACTTTGACAAAAATGCTCATAAAATAAAAACTAGTGGGCCTACCTGAATCAAATTTTTATGGAACCAATTCGAAATTAATCCGCATTAAACAAAAAAAGAGTTACGTAAATCGGTTCATATACCTCGGAGTAATCGGTGTACATACATAAAAAAAAATATACCGGCCAAATTGAAAGCCTCCTCCTTTTTGAAGAAGTCGGTTAAATATACCTTAGTATAGCAAGCGTCACCACGCCAACGTTCCAGTTTATACCCGCGCCAATAGATGTTTCACAAAAATAATGAAATTCTTAATAATATTTCTTAAAAACTTATTACTACAGAATCACACATAATCTATACGTCAAAATAATATATAAAGTAACAATTAGAAAACATATTCTTAAGAAAGTAGGTACCTACTACGTTAGGCACATTGATTTTAATTTGAATGTTAAAAAAATTATGAAATTGAAATTAATTAAATTTAAATATTGTACTGTAGATATAACTAAAAGAAATGTAAGGACATGTTCTATAGTAATACTTAATTAATATATCTCTGAGCGGCACCCCGTCTCCGATCGAACTAAGCCAATTAAAAGTCAGAGTAAAAAAACTTGGTTTTAAGTTCTTGGATTTCTTTCAAATGTATGCATATACATATCACCAATTAATCATCGGACTCTAGCGAAGAACTGTTCTAGAAGATCCTCAAGCAAGACCTCTTATCTAAATCAATTTACTCGTATAACTCAAATTTGTTATTTTTTATAACTTTGGCTATTGAGTCACAGACATAATTGTTATGTTGAAATTTAAATGGAATTGAATTCAATTTACCGAAAAAAAGACGAGCATAGCTAATTACACTAGCACTAAATAATCTTTCACTATGACTTCTTAAGCTTTAAACATTCAAAATAATAAATATATAAATCTTTATTTTCTAATTAAGATAACTAATGAGGGTCCTGATAAAATAAAAGATGCAAAAAACCGTCTCACCCATTAATAGAAACACCTCCCCCGGAGTCACCGTGGCACGTGTCTCTCGCCCCTTCCCCATACAAGCAGAACATATCTGCTGAGAGCGGCAGTTGGTGCAACCACTCGCACCGCCGTCTAGACACGTATCTTAAATTGGTTTGCATTAATCCTTGTTGGGAAACAGTGCCGCCATACTAAAAGATATTAAAGCCAAACCTTTATTACATTGTTAGATAAATCTAATAAGCATCATTTGATAATATTTGGTTCGATGATAATAACTCCTTTATTTTCCTTAAATGGACTGGAAGCTAGATTCTAGACTATTAAAGAAGTATACCTTACCTTAGTCCATCCCCACCCTATAGCTGTGATATTAATGTTCTCATTCATCCATTCATTATTATTTACTAATAAAGCTCTCTGCTTCCGGTGATCTAGAGCAATAGTACCCTTGAGGAAGATCAAAGCAATGTCTGACTCAAACGGAATAACCTTGCTGTAATCTTGGTGTACAATAAATTTATTTATTTTAAATTTTTCAGCGTTTACATCAGACAAATATCGACAATCTGAAAAATATGATATTGTATTTAAATTACTTTAATAGCGAATTAGCGTATAAAATTAGTATTACCTTAAACACTTACTAATTTTAACAAACATGTGTTTTATAATAATATTATGATCAAAACAATGAGCGCTAGTGAGTATTGTGAAACTATTTAAAATAACACCGGAGCATAAAGCTCTGAAATTGTAAAACTGAATGGCGAAGGGAAAGCTTTCTATTGGAACCGGCAGACCGCCTATTATTCTGCCTTCCACTGCATACCTATTATGTTTCACACAGTACACTCCTAAGAATGCAATGTAGGAAAATATAAAAATATATGCAAAGAAAGCTGATTTAACCATAATTGAATTGACATGAAATGGTACATTAAATTTCTAATATAACTGTTTGATTAAACAGTCATTAAAACCTAAGCATATATTCCAAGTTTTACAGTCATTTACGATAAGTAGAGTTATATTTTTTTAATTAGTTTTAACTTGACTTCGACCAGACAGAAATAAAGAAAGCTCTAGAAAAGTTTTTATTTATTAACATGAAGTACTACTGAAACAATATAAGAGGACTTAATCATACTTTCTGCTCTAGGGATCAACGTCACTTAAACCAACAAAACAAAATACTATTGAGCCATATAGTAATTTAAAAGTATAGATTAGCTTTTGCCAGTATCATTGTCCGCACTATAAAAAGACTTAAATTAAAGGTTTGTACATCAAATAGTGCGCGACAGACAAATACTATGATCGTGATCTGCAGTTGTATCTCAGAGCTTTAAAAATATTTTTCTTCTTAACAAATGTAACTTTCCGATTTGTTTAATCAATTATGGTCCAGCTTACAATCTATTATAAACATAATATATAATTCGTTCAAAGAAAATTCAAATCCTTTCTTTTTACTTACAGCCAGGGAGATAAACATTTCTATATATATGTTATTTGATATAATATTTATTATACACACACACCTATACTATTATGATCTTTTTATTTGTATTAGTGTTTCTTATAAATCTCTGTGGGTTTTCAAATATTCATTTATTGTTTATTCAAATTTATACTGACCTCAATTGTCCTGACCTATTTATTAATTCCATCCTCTCAAGCGTAACGAAAACAAATATATTATAAATATTATAATACAACAAACAAATATTATAATACAAAATAATTATAGATAGTCAGAAGTCTCAAAAACGATTATTTTATACTTGTACAGATAAAACAATGAAACTATAGTAATTATTGCAAATCATTTACGTCATATGAGTATTTACGCCATCAGGATTGTCTAAATTATACAACCTCTAAATTCAAACAAAAACTTTACCTTTAGTAATATTTTTTATTAATTCGCGGTTTTTATTCATTTACGTTCAATCAAAGTTTATATTTTTTTAGTAAAGAAGAATTTTGCTTTGGATTTGACTTCAGTCTTTATGAACATTTTTCTTAATACTTCCTCTTACCTTACTCATCTTATCGTCTTGGTATACGAGTCCTTTTCGTTTTGATTACGGTATGAATATTTATTTATATAATTAATGCTTCACAATTATATTACTATTTTTTGTATCTACGTATATTTAGTTTCTTATTAGTATATTGTGAGTAGATTTAGTTTATTTATTCCTCTTTTGTGCACCGCCTAAATTTTATTTTATTTATTTATTTGTTATCATTGCATGGGTTGAAAACAACTTGAAGGTCACCTTTTTGTGCCAGCATACATTTTTTTTGCTTTGTGTATTGTGCTTATTGGTGTGCAATAAAAAAAGAATTTATTATTATTAACATGTGTTATCTCACATAATCTTTTTTCAAAACTCGAGATATTTATTTCGATGATACTTTTAAAGTATGGGAACAGAAATATCGCACCTCGTAATAAATAATTAACGTTCGTTCACAATTTATGGACATTTAAAACTTCTTTAATTAAGAAAGTTTGTAAGATTCAAAGCTTTCTCGATATAAAAAGAAGGAACATTCGTTTAAGGTAGAATTGATAATACATCTAGATAGTAAGAATTATAGGTTTTAGGTAGCCCTAAATGAAAGTCTAGTCTAGTCTAGTCTGCAGGAATAAGTTTAAGCGCTCCCCGTGATAAATGCTGTAGGTACAGAGATGCAATATCTCTACCGCAGGGGAGAAACCCATACACAAAAAACTGTTCCTCAATAATATAAACAACCGTCAAAATATCACAATGATATAATAATAATATAATAATAATAATATCGGGACAAATTACACACATTGATCTAACCCCTAAGTAAGTAAATGATTTGCTTGTGTTAAGGGTGTTAGACAACGATACTAATGCATAGAAATACACGTATACTAAGAATATAATACTGAGAATATATTTAATAAACGACCAAACCCAGAAACACATATATCTATGCTCATCACATAAATGCCAGTCTCTGCCGGGAATCGAACCCGAGCCCCGTTGCGCCGTGACACGTTAGGCGTCTGCGCTATCCACTCGACCAACGGGGCAGTCACTAACAGTGATAATGTAATTATTATTATTATTATTATTATTATTATTATTATTATTATTATTATTATTATTATTATTATTATTATCATTTATTTCACTTTAATCTTATTATTTACATTTATACATATAACATTAAAAAAAAAAAACAACATTATAAATATAAATATAAATATAAAAAACAGTATCCCCCCGACGTGGGCCTTACGACCAGTCCGTCGGTGGTTAGGGCGACAGCGAAAGAAACCTCCTCACAATGCGTGCCGTACCCAAAACTGCTGCTCTTTGCATCCGACCCTTGATCCAGTTTTTTAGTGAGAGCCTCTTGAGATGATGGTCGAGACTCTTCGCTATAAGACCATTGACGGAAACTACCATCGGGACAATTATTGTTGAGTCAACATCCCACATGTCGGTAATCTCGTGAGCTAAGTCCAAGTATTTTGACAGTTTGTCCTTCTCAGCTTTCACAAGATTAGCGTCACACGGGACACTGATATCAACAAGAAATGCCCGGCGCTCTAACCGATCTACCAGCACGATATCAGGCTTATTGGCTACAATAGTCCTGTCCGTTATGATAGATCGGTCCCAATAGAGCTTAGCATGACCATTTTCCAAAACTGGCTCCGGTGAGTACTTATAAAATGGCACTTCAAAAGGTACCAGACCATATTGAAGAGCAAGTTCTTGGTGGATAATCTTGGCTACTTGGTTGTGCCTGTGCAAATACTCTCCATTGGCAAGACGACAACAACCGGAAATAACATGTCTGATGGATTCTCCTGGTTGGTGGCACGCACGACATATATCAACAGTGCCATCCTTTATTATGTATTTCCGATAGTTGTTCGTCTTGACAACTTCGTCAGCAATTGCACAAGCAAAACCTTCGGTTTCTCCAAAGAGATCACCGAATCGTAGCCAAGCCACGGACGCCAGAAGGTCTACATCAGGCCCATAGAGTGCCTGGTGGAACCGTCCATGAAGCTCCTTACTCTTCCATATATTTATACGGTCGTCAGTGCTAAGTACTACCGGTTTATGCCAGTTGTCTTTGGCTAAGGAGAGCGGTGTGAGGCCTTTATCTACTGCAACAATGTCCCGATGCATTCCACACTCAGCATGAAGGAAATATTCCCTAAGATTGCATACCTCACGGTTGTGTAAGTTTTTGGCATTAAGGAAGCCGCGACCCCCACACTTCCGTGGAATATACAATCTCATCACTGATGAGCGCGGATGATGCATGCGATACATTGTCAATAGTTTTCGGGCCTTTCGATCCAGGGCATCTAATTCGGTCTGAGTCCACCTTAATATGCCGAAAGTATACATCAGCAGGGGCATTACCCAACTATTGAATGCACGTACTTTGTTACCTCCTGACAAAAGACTTTTTAGGACTTTTGTCAAGCGGTTAAAGAAGCGTTCCTTCACTAGCTGTTTAATGTCCCCACTTAGTATGCCTAAGCATTCCGACATACCAAGGTATTTGTAGGATTCGGTTTCAGAGAGGGATCTGAGGGACATTGTCTCCGAGAGTTGTAAATATTCGCTATTTACAACTCGGCCATTCTGCACATGTGCAACCGCGCATTTATCTACACCAAACTCCATCCTAATGTCATTACTAAACGTTTGCGTAACGCTTAGTAATGATACCAGATCTGCTTTATTTGGTGCAAAAAATTTGAGATCGTCCATGTACAAAAGATGTGAAATGATCTCACCCCCTCTGCGAAAGCGAAATCCCAGTTTTGAATCCCTAAGCAACGTGCTTAAGGGGTTCAAAGCCAGGCAAAACCACAAAGGACTCAAGCTATCACCCTGGAAAATACCTCGCTCAATCCTTACAGGTTCGGAAGTAAGAAGACTTCCTCCGCCCCCTGAAAGACAAAGGACCGTTGTCCATTGCCTCATACATGAATCAAGAAAAGCGCATAGATCTGTGTCAATCTTATACACTTCTAGTACTTTTCTCAACCATGTATGAGGCACCGAATCATAGGCCTTTTTATAATCAATCCAGGCGGCGGAGAGACCCTTCTTACCTCGGCGAACCTTTTCATTAATGGCCATGTCAATAAGGAGGAGCTCCTTAGTACCACGAGACCCAATCTTACATCCATTTTGAGCGGGATCTAAAATGCTGTTTGCATACAAATGTGTGTTTAATTTTGAAGTCAAAATGGATGTAAGAAGCTTATAAATTGTTGGTAAGCACGTGATAGGTCGAAAGTTCTTTGGATCCGTGATACTACCAGACTTGTGGAGCAGAAAGGTGATTCCTGTTGTCATAAAAGATGGTAGGGATCCGGACACGATGGCTTCCTGGAATTGCCCAGCCAAACGTTCGTGTGAAGACCGCAGCCATTTGAGCCAAAAGTTATGTAATCCGTCCGGCCCAGGACTTTTCCAGTTATGGGTCGAACGGATCGCATCCCTGACATTGTCTGGGCTTATAAATATAGCCTCCATTGGCTGCAGGTGTTCACACGCGCGCTCAACAACACGCATCCAGCCACCATCGTTGTGATTCATAGGCACCGACCAAATATTTTTCCAAAATGTGAACATTTCTTCCATATTTGGTAACTGCCCATCAATCACATTCGTAGCAGATTCCTCCCAACTTCTATAAACCTTTCTTTGGTCACTTTGGAATATGCGATTCTGTTTATACCTATTTACACGTTGTTTATAACGACGGATACGATTTGCCCACGCACAAACTTTCTGCTTCAGGTAGTCTATACGTTCTGTTACATAGGCCATGTAATCCTGAGGTCTAATGCCAGTACCGGCAAAGGCCTGTGTAACATAACGCATGACTCTCGGCCGGATGTTTCCCGATCTGAAGCAGATTAACTTGCCAATAATGACCCTAGCTGCGCTGATACGCCGTTCAATCCTCATCTGCCATGCGGGTGTGTCCTCAGTGGACCGCACCACCCTATCAGGCTCAGGAAATCTGACACGGGCGGAGCGGCACGCTGCAACAGCTGCACAATAAAGAATTGAATGGGTATCAGTGAGACTATTGCTAGAACGAAGATAAGAGTCTAGCATGCAGTCTACAGCCATTACAAGCGACATATTACGTCTATGCGTGGGAAAACGGGGCAACCGTGGTCTGTCGCGGGCTGGTATATCTTTAAATTCCAAAATCGCATCCTCCAAAGTCCTCCTTAATTGCTCATTATCTTGGGTACTTACGGTTGTAATCTCTACGCCCCCCACATCAGCATCTCCAACCACTAACCCTGCCACCGAAGGAGCGGACGATAACTGGGCTCGCGAATGGATGCTTTCGGTGGTGGATGCAGAGACTGTCACCTCGGAGCGAAGCCGGTCAAGTGCGGAGTCATCCAACGCACGATTACGTTGAATAAACCGCACCTGATCCGATAGTCGTTGGGCCGAAACGGTCAACTCTGGTTCAAGGACCTGAAACAAAGACAGCAAACGGGTTCGCCACGCAGTGAGGTTAGTGCCACCCTCTGTCGCCCTATAGTACGCTCGCATGACATTTTCGTTCATATTTTGCGTCCATTTCATGCGGCGCACTGCACCACCGACGGCGGGGGCCGAACGCGGGGCGGATGCCCCAGTAGGCCCCAAGCGCGGCAGCGGTGGCCTCCCACGGCGCGGCGCTGGTGCTCGGCGCGGCGCTGGAGGCGGCAGCTCGTCGTCACTGCTCGACACGATTTCCTCAGGAGGAGTTGCGTACTCCTCCTCTGATGACGTGGAGCTGTTGGGTGCGACGGGCTGCGGTGGTGGGCGTGCGTTTATGTTTTTACTCCTTGTGATCATTATTATAGTTTCTATTTTCACATTGTCAACTTTTATTATTATTTACTCATTTCAATTCACCTTCACGGGTTTTATCAAAATAACATCGGCATATAAAAGCAAGATGTTAGTTTTAGGGACGGGGATGTTAAAGGGATAGATGTCTACGCACAATTGCTGTCGTATGGAGAATAACAGCTTTTTGCGCGCTGTTTCGGACAGTGACCGGTAACCCCAGTTGTAGCAGAGAACTGGTTAAGAGTTTTGGTACTATTCCCGTAGTGGAGAGGATTAGAGGGATTATAGTGACCTCGACTTGTCCCCAAACTTGCCGAATCTCTTCGACAAGTGGTTGGTATTTTATTAACTTTTCAGAGGTGTAAGTCTGAATATTATGAGAGTTAGGCACACCGATATCCAGTATCCATGTTCTTTTCCTCTTTTTTTCAACAACGATAATGTCCGGCCGGTTGTGAGCAACGGATCGATCGGTGAGGACAGATCTGTCCCAGTATAGCTGGACATCATCATTTTCCAGAACCTGACTCGGGGTGTATTGCCAGTATGGACTTTCCTCCTTCAACAAGCCATGTTTGTCGGCCAAGGCCATATGAATGATTTTTGCAACATCGTTATGCCGCTTGGTGTATTCGGTTGCAGCAAGGGCTTGGCATGCTCCTGTTATATGTTGAATGGTTTCTGGGCATTGGCGACAGCGACGACACAACTCATCCTCTACTTCCGCTTTAACAATGTATTTTAAGTAGTTTCTCGTAGGAACTACCTGATCCTGGATCGATAGCATAAACCCTTCGGTTTCGGTGAATATGCTTCCTTGTTTTAGCCAGTTAGTGGAGGCACCAAGATCGATGTGGGGCTGATGCAATTCATTTATAAAACGGCCGTGTAGGGGTTTTGAGGCCCACTGATGTATTTTGGCATTAATATATTCAGTATCCAAAACCAAGAGTTCACTATTATTAGCATGAAGTAGATCGAGTGGAGTCAGTTTGTTATCGGCATGAACAACTGCTTGGTGGAGGGATGACGTTTTTTGGTTACAAAAATAGGTACGCAGACTCTGAATCTGCTTAGCGCATTGTCTGCTAATATCTACAAGACCCCTGCCACCTTCGGCCCGTGGTAGAGTGATCCGCTCAATTGCCGATTTCGGATGATGATTCCGATGTTTTGTCAGCATTACGCGGGTACTTCTCTCAACTTTCTCGAGCTCGGTCTCAGGCCACTTGACTATCCCAAAAGTATAAGTAAGCACGGGTATGGCGAAGTTATTAATTGCCTTAAAGGTATTCTTCCCGTTCAGACCGGTATCAAGTATTGCCTTGAGCCTACGATGGTATTCCTTGATGACTTTCAACCGAATCTCTTTGTGATCAACACGAAGCGACTGTTGCAGGCCCAGATACTTATAAACATCATCATCAACCATAGCATCTATCGAGTTTCCATCTTTGAGATCATACCCATCGGATGGATGTATCTTACCTCGATGGACACTTAGAGTTTTACATTTATCCAACCCAAAAGACATTTTTATATCGTTGGAAAACTGTTCAGTGGTCTGAAGCAGCCCCCGGAGTTCATGTTTATTAGTCGCGTAGATTTTAATGTCGTCCATATACAGTAGGTGGTTCAGTTTGTACTGCTTACCTCTCGTCCCTCTGATTTTAAACCCGTACTCTGTCTCGTTTAGAAGCGAGGATAATGGATTCAGGGACAGACAGAACCAAAGGGGGCTTAAGCTATCTCCCTGAAAAATGCCCCTTCGGATAGGAATATGACCGGTTTTAATGTCTTTCCCTCCATAGTTGAGAGTAAGCTGAGTTTCCCAGTGTGACATCATGTGCTCTAATAATGCGGTTATCTTGGGGTGGATCTTATATATTTTTAGTACCTTCACCAACCAGGAATGTGGCACTGAGTCAAAGGCTTTTTTGTAGTCAATGTAAGCCATGTGGATATTACGAGACTTGTGGTATGCCTGTTCCGTAGCTACTGTATCAATAAGAAGTTGCTCTTTGCACCCTTGTGATTTCTTGATACATCCTTTTTGCTCAGTCGCTAGCAACGAGTGTTTATCCAGGTGTTCATACATCTTTTCTGCAAGGCAGGATGTTAGAATCTTATACAGAGTACACAGGCACGTAATAGGGCGGTATTTTGCGGGATTTTTGCTGTCGTCATCTTTAGGTAGCAAGTATGTTATTCCGGTGGTGAGGTATGGAGGGACTTTTTCGGGTGTATGGAGAAGGGAAGTGAAGTATTCGGCAATGTATTTATGAATAGAAGAGAACTTCTTTAACCAGAAGTTATGTATACCATCAGGGCCGGTTGCCTTCCAGTTTTGAGTTTTGTTCACCGCTTTAGTGACATCCTCTGCTGTAATGGCTACCAGACCCATGGACTCGGTATTCATAAGGTCTTTCTCCACCTGAACAATCCAGTTAGCGCCCTCATTGTGGCTTACACTCTCAGACCACAATCCCCGCCAGAAGTTCTCAACATTCTCTAGGCAAGGTGGGTGACCAGTTTTTCTGTCAACATCTCCTCTAAGTTTTCTGTAAAACAACTTTTCACTTTGCCTAAAGGTGCCGTTGTCTATCTTCCTTTTCTGAGATGTCAACTTCATCAGCAATTGCACAAGCAAAACCTTCGGTTTCACCAAAGAGATCACCAAAGCGTAGCCAAGCCACGGACGCCAGAAGGTCTACATCAGGCCCATAGAGTGCCTGGTGGAACCGTCCATGAAGCTCCTTACTCTTCCATATACTTATACGGTCGTCAGTGCTAAGTACTACCGGTTTATGCCAGTTATCTTTGGCTAAGGAGAGCGGTGTAAGACCATTATCTACTGCAACAATGTCCCGATGCATTCCACACTCAGCATGAAGGAAATATTCCCTAAGAATGCATACCTCACGGTTGTGTAAGTTTTTGGCATTAAGGAAGCCGCGACCCCCACACTTCCGTGGAATATACAATCTCATCACTGATGAGCGCGGATGATGCATGCGATACATTGTCAATAGTTTTCGGGCCTTTCGGTCCAGGGCATCTAATTCGGTCTGAGTCCACCTTAATATGCCGAAAGTATACATCAGCAGGGGCATTACCCAACTGTTGAATGCACGCACTTTGTTACCTCCTGACAAAAGACTTTTTAGAACTTTTGTCAAGCGGTTAAAGAAGCGTTCCTTCACTAGCTGTTTAATGTCCCCACTTAGTATGCCTAAGCATTCCGACATACCAAGGTATTTGTAGGTTTCGGTTTCAGAGAGAGATCTGAGGGACATTGTCTCCGAGAGTTGTAAATATTCGCTATTTACAACTCGGCCATTCTGCACATGTGCAACCGCACATTTATCTACACCAAACTCCATCCTAATGTCATTACTAAACGTTTGCGTAACGCTTAGTAATGATACCAGATCTTCTTTATTTGGTGCAAATAATTTGAGATCGTCCATGTACAAAAGATGTGAAATGATCTCACCCCCTCTGCGAAAGCGAAATCCCAGTTTTGAATCCCTAAGCAACGTGCTTAAGGGGTTCAAAGCCAGGCAAAACCACAAAGGACTCAAGCTATCACCCTGGAAAATACCTCGCTCAATCCTTACAGGTTCGGAAGTAAGAAGACTTCCTCCGCCCCCTGGAAGACAAAGGACCGTATTATTATTATTATTATTATTATTATTATTATTATTATTATTATTATTATTATTATTATTATTATTATTTAATACTAGTAAAGTATTAATTAAATGAAGTACAAGATAAAGTACAATTGGCGGACTTAATGCTAAAGCATTTTCTACCAGTCAACCAATACAGTAAACAGAAAAAAAAAATGTGTGTGTGTATTAGTGTACACATGTAAGAAGTAAAACTTCTTTATGACATATTTTTTTGAAAAATGATTCACTAATTACAACTTTACAGGAATGGCTAATTAATAACAGAAAAACGTTACAATTTTTTAAAATTGCTATAAAATTTCTTCCATCCGTCGATAAAAAAGTTTCACTTCAAATATGGCGCGTAACGGAAAAATGTGACTTAGAAATAAAGATGAATGAAAATGTTTGTATTTTGTCAAAAAGTTTTATTTTCTACCTTCTTTATAAATGGTTCTTTTAGAAAAAATCAAAATATGTATCCAAGCAATAATAATAACTGGACTGTATAATCGCAAACGAAGGGAAAAAAATCGTCGATTCAGTAATTTCGCGCTCGGTGTACCTACCCTCATTTTTAAAAAATAATTGTTAACGTATTACTTATATTTCTTGCTACTGTAATAATAATTCATTATTCAAGATTATTATAGTGCTTTTATGTAGATACAAAAAGCAATAGATTTTTCATAAATAACTAAACATCTCAAACGTCCGTATGAATTATTAAGGTTTGATTTCTAACAAATTTGAGTAATATTATTTTGAGGTAAAGTAAATCATTTCTTATTCAGAGGATAAAATTGTGAACTCATTGTCGTATAACACTAATATACTTATCATATAAAAACTTTTCTGAAAACGTTGACAAAGTTTTAGTTTTATTTGTTTACGGCTTCAGGCAGCAGTAAAATATAGACTCTCATCAATACCTACTGATAAAAATAGGTGCTACACGAGTTAAAATAAAAAAAAATAAAAAATAGAATAATAAATTTGCTTTTAAAAATCGGGACTGTTGTAGTCTATTCATTTCAAGGTTACATATTTGTTATATTTTTATCAATAAAAACACAAAACTCGCTGTTATTGTAATTTATATAGGTTGAAAACACTATCGACTACAGAAATGAAACATTACTTTCCGCTTTTAATTCATAAATTTAAAGATATTCGTAACAATTGATCGTCTTGCAGTTCTACGCCCGTACTGAACAAAGGCGCTGAATTGAAAGACGATTACGTAATTATTTTCTACTAAGCCGAGTTAGTAAAAAAATTCTTACGGGCTTCTGGTTATTTGGCAATGCATTAGTAATGTTAGAAATAAAAGAATATAAACATTTAATTCGTAAATTTATTAATTCCCAAGGAGTTATTTTTGGGGCGTTTGCGCTTACGCTTGTTTACGCTTTTTCAAAACGGGCGTTTCCTAACACCCGTCGGATGCTAAAGGGTTTTAATTAATTAAAACGTAAGAAGTGAATCGACTGTTTCTGACGTATAATATTCTCATAGAAGAAACACATAAGTACCATAAAAACAGAAAAAATGTACACAATCCACTTTAAAAATAATAACTTTAGGCTTCTTAACATGTTGGATCGTCACTATATATGTTCGTTCTAGGTATAGCAAAACAGACCTTGTAAGGATCAGGACCCCAATGCTCCATTTCTCAGCCAAAACTCGTATTTCTTTTCATTCTTACTTCTTCTATTTCAGACAATCAATGTATTTTAAAAATATTATAAATTATATTTCATAATTTCTTCTTCATGTTATAATCTTGAATTTATTTATTATTTTCAATAGCAAGTCCATAAAATCGTATTGCCCAGTATTATAATTAATTACGATTCATTATTTAAGTATAAAACTGTAATCCGATAATTTTATTTTTGGTTAATGTAAATTGTGTTTTGTAATCCACATACTTGTCATTTTGATTATTTAGTATTTCCATAGCAACATGGTGTAAAAGAGATGAAGCTATACGAAAAAAGCTGGCGCGTAACGGAAAAATGTCACGCGTAACGAAAGAATGTTACACTAAATTTTTTTTCAACCCCGATAAAGAACTTTCACTTGAATAAAACAATGAGGTAACAAATTATTAAACCGGAAAAAAATACATTAAAACTAAGCATATCAATAATACTATCTTAAATATTAAATATAGTAAATACATAAATACATAACAATAATCTAAACATACATAAATTAATAATAAATTAATAAAAATAAATACATACAAAACAATAAAATGAAATAAGTATATAAATTAATAAAACATCTTAAGAAGTAATTGTATGCAGAGATGGGAATAATAACACTTCACATATGGTAAAATTATGTATTTTCCAAAATACAAGACTTCGCACAAATAAATATACAATTTTGACTTCATGTAATACATTTTCCATCATACACATATATTTTGATAATTGTCCGTTATTTTATGATTCATTTTTGAAAGTCACAATATTCTTTGAACAATTTCTCGGTAATGTTATTGATCCATGACTTGTAGTAATACACATTTACGTATACGCCCGGCATCGCACCGCAGCCTCGTCCGTATGAGACGATACCCACTAATTCACTAAAAACATAAACCCTTTCAGACAAGAACTTTATTTTCTTACTAAATTATCAACTCTCTACTAAAAGTACTAATACAACTTATGAAAATATATTTCGAAGGAAGACATATAAGAATTTAAAAACAAATATTATTTCTATACCTTCTTTTGTATTTGAATTTCTAATATTATCAAATTAATAAACTTTATAATTACTTCTAATTGAATATTAACATCTCACCCCTTCCATAGAACGCCACCCCCCGAGTCTCCCCGGCAAGTGTCCCTCTCGCCGTCTCCGAATAAGCAAAACATTTCCCGACTTAATTCGATCTCATTAATCTCCATACATTTATGGCGGCTAATATAATGTAAGTAAGTCTCTCTAAATAAATTTCCACTTTCGCCATACTTAAACAAGTAAAAAAATATGTAAGTTAAGGGTTGTTTGAGATACTTCATTAACGTACGGTAGTAAGTTCTTAATTATTAAAAATGTGATGAATAATAATATAATAATATTATTTTCAGACACAATTACAATAATAGTTGAACTTACATTAATTTCACCCCATCCACTAACAGTGAAGTTTTCATTTTTAATACTTTGAAGCCAAAATCTAGAGTCGGTGATCCTTACTTTTTGAACCTGAGGGCCTAGTACAAACTTTTCGTCAATTATAAGGATTGCAATGTCGTTATCAAAAGGATGTACTTCCCCGTAGCGCTCGTGTATTTGAAAACTCCACACATCATGAGCAATCCCTTTTACATCAAAAATGTAACGTGCATCTAAAATATGTATTTAATTACTAATTTATTATTAACATTTTGTCATTCTGTCCTTATTGAAACAAAATGTATGAAACTATAATCACTTGTAAATATTTTCATCTCAGCTAAATTTTTGCTTGCATCAAAACAATGAGCAGCAGTTAAGACTGTTTTGCTAGTGAGAATAGAACCACCGCAAAGTCCACCCATATTAAAAAATTGAACATAATATGGGTGTTGTTCAAGGGACGTCACTGTTCCACCAACTATTCTTTTTTCCATTTTCTTCAATACACTGGTCCAATTTGTCTTTGATTCACCAAAATCTTTTAAATGACAAACCACACTCTTAATATTAAAAAATAAAAATAGCCTAGTGACTATAATTAGCGACGTATAGTGCATTTTTATTGCAGCCGTAAGTGGAATTATCGCTAAGAAGATTGCGTAAGTAAGTTCTGGTATTAAATATTTTTAGTAGCATTGCTCATAAAAGCGATTAAAACTGCATCAAGTGATTTAAAGTCAAATCAATCACAAGAGAAATGAAGTTAAGTTAGTTATGTTTATACTTTTCTATCAGTACCATATCTATCAACATATAAGAAGAATTTAAAAATAGCGAACTTAAAATAAGAGGCCAATCATAAATTCATTCTTTTAGACACTAAAAGCGTTTTAAATTGAACACACACAAGACAGAGGCTCATGCGGAAGGATGTTTACGCCTTATATTATTCTGTCCCCTTTCCACTCGGGGGATTTGATGCTTTGAGTTGGGACAGCATATTTGCGGCATAGAGCGTTACAGCAAAATTTGCTTTACAGCTCCGACACTGAACATTCAGACTTCAGTCGCCCGCCGCCGGTCGCCGACAGCGCCGCGCGTGGCCTCTCGCTGCACTAAACATAACCTATTATATTTTATTCCTAACCACGGTCCCGATAAATTTGACAATTTTAATAACATAGATTTAAATATAAAACATATCCCACAAACAAGTCTTACTTTATAAGACATTTTAAACCTATTTATCAAATTTTAACTTGAGAGCTAAATATTATGATAAGCAGAACAGGAAACTAAACAAAGGTGTATCGATTCCGTGGTCTCATTTCTAAGGAAAAGTAATAGGTTCTTATCAAAAATAGGTGAGAAACAGCGGTAAGTTTAACTTTATTAATGATATCTTATAATTCTTATTGTCAAAACGCTACGGGTAAAACACCTGTTAGACTATTACTTAAGTTGTATGCAGTAGCATTTTTTTTTTATTAAGTTCCTAAAGTTTTTATTAAATTACCTGCTTTATTTCATATGAAATGCTTAACGTTCAAAGCCTTATCATATCTCTATTTACATATTTATAACCCAATCAAATTACATAAGTATAATAATAAATTAATTAAACTCTTCAAGAAGAGTTATTTATATTATCAACATTAGTAATGTTTACAAAAAACATTATCAAAATTCTTATAAAACGTTTGATAATAATTACCAAGATAAAATATAACTGGTTTCTGGCCTTGCCTTTTAATTATATCATAATTTCATCATAATAGATTACTTATATTTTATAATTTATATAATTTATATCTACTACTAACTATATCCATAAGGTCATATTTATATGTGTTCTTAAGTTAATTACCCTTATCACTGATTTCATTATTAACTACGTAAGATATGTGAATTGAAATAATTCATCTATATTATTAAAAAAAAAAAAAAAGAATATTTAGTTTTAGTCTTTGGATAAGGAATGTATAATTACGTTATAAAATTACGTAAATAACGGAAACAAAAACATAATTGTCTTTTTTATGTTTATTTTATAATATTATTTTAAGATTGAAAACTAAACTAACTAACTGATATTTCTAAAAAGGTGTGAAACTTGTTTTTAACGAAATGTTCAAAAGAAAACTTTTTCGTTTTAGCGAATGTCCTCAAAAGCTCAAAATAAAACGTGACAAACATTATTTACACATTTTACAAGTAAACATTTGTAAAAATTGTATCTTAAAAAGAACTTATGTAAACGCATAAAGTGCCTGTGTGTAAATATGTGAATTGTGTATAATTATAGGCCAATTATAAATACGAGGAAAACTCAAACACACACAAACATACATTTACATAATCATTTACATAAAAATACTTGAGACAAGGAACTTTTCAGCCACTCATGTTTTCAGTAAAATTTTCAATGATGACTAAACTTCGAAACTAGCAAATATTTTGAAATACACTTGTTATATTTATATATATTATGCTTTAAAACTTCTAGACCGACATTAATTTAGAAGACACAAAATATATAATATAGCTTATCTATAATAATATTATACAAACCACCCATGCAAACTAAATTTAATGTCTGCAACACTAATTATTAAATCGTTACTATGTGTATTTGCCACCAAAAAATAAATTAAGCTTTGAAAATTTACCTAAAGTTTTTATTTCAGTATTATTTCACCGTAACTACTTTATTTCGTGTGTGTAACTGTGTCAACGTCAATAAACTGAATTAAATAGTCACATGGCATATAAGTATTCGGTCGGCTTAACACGAACCCTTCTGGACCTACTGCTACCTACAATATTAAAAAATATATATATTTGTCTCTTTACTATTTTGGATGGATTTTTATCCATTCCTATACTTTTGTATCCAATAACACAGGTCACCTGGATTCAGGGTTGCTACAAACACTATATTAATAATAATATCACAGGACAAAATACACACATTGATCTAACCCCTATGTAAGCAAATTATTTGCTTGGGTTAAGGATGTTTTTAGACAACGATACAAATACATAGAAATACAATTATAAATACTGCGAATATATTTAATAAACGACCAAACCTAGAAATACAGACATATTATTTTCATAACATATATGTCTGTCCCTGTCGGGGATCGAACCCGAGCCTTATATATTATATAGTATACTAGTATATTATAATTAATTACACTATTATAGAAAAACAATGTTGTACGAAAAATAATGAGATAGAAAATAAATTTATTTTAATATATATTATTTTAATATATATTTTTTAATATGTATATATTAAATTCCTTATAATTATTCAAAATATAATAAAACCTTGATGGCTAAAGCCAAAAGAGTAATGAATACGCTTGGAAAAATATTTTTTTTTGTACTTTTATTTTCCTGTATCTGCCATTTTTTTTTTCTAAATGTTTGAAAATTACTACAGTCCCTTAAAAGAAGATCGCAACCCTATCTGGGTTATATAAATACAATAATAATAATAAGGTAGATATAGTTCCTGATGTAATAAACACTTAATATAAAATGACTACCATATAATTAGAACAAAAAAAGGATGTTCGAAAGCAAAAATTATTATTACAATGACTTTTTATACATTTTTGTTTAGTAGCTCATTTAAAATAGCCGCCATAATGAAGAGTTCTTCAACTAATGCTATTAAACTGTACATCTTTAACTCTTTACGTAATTTTAGGTTAGATAAGTATTTTAATTTTATCTAGGTATCGCCAAACTCGTAAAATATGGCATTTTAAGCTTTGCTTAGAAATTGAATACTGCTTTTTATTTTTTTTGTTTTCTTAAAGAGGTTTTTTATTCCCTAAAAAACAGAATATCAGGTTTTCTTAAAAATCAGAATCTGTTGGAGACTTGTGAAACATAATTAGACGTTTCATTCACGAAAAATCGTAACCTTGAGTGAACTCACAGATAAGAGCTAATTATATACTGTATATATTTTAAAGACATATGTAGTAAATAAATATTTTTCCTGCTCATAAATTTTATCAACATATTATAATTAGGCATATTTGATAAACGTCAAGAAATGTATTACAAATTTTATTGTATACATGATTTTGAACGTAGCTTCATATGTTCATGCATACCATAAATTGTAGATTTTTCTTAAAGGGTTAGAGAGTATAAATTCTACTAAATAAACCATGTACTGAGGCGATTGAGTAGCAATCAACCGCTCATAATCGCGTTACGGTCGCCTTCTATCCAACGACAATATAGGGTTGCTTTTTACAAAGGAATATGTAGATAAATATTTAACTTTATATATTAATGTATAATAAGCTTTCATAAAAAAAAATCTAGATAAAGGTTATACTAATTCTATTACAAGGGTAAAAATAATAATAAAATTTTTGTGTTATTATTTACGTATTATATAACGTTAAAATTCATCATCATGGTTTCGTATAACTTTTGTTATAACATGATATTTGATATAACAAAGTTTGTGCAAACAAGTTTGTTTCTACCGTAAAGTTTTGTAGAACAAACAGATAATAACATATATGTTGTCTGTTATATATGGCCTGTATTCTATTATATTCAAGAGCTATGTAATAATTAAACCTAAAAAAATATTTTATTTCAGGTATATTTGTACAAAAAAGTAACAGACCATTTTTAAATCACATTATCATTTTAACATATCCTATAAATATAGTGATGTATGTATATAATATGTTGTTATGAAATTTACCACAATAGAAATATAATCACATTTCAACGTGTTGCATATATTTGGTACAACCCTAGGGAATTGAGTCGTTGTTGACTAAATTGCGTAAGCGTTGCTGTGATGAACATCGTATTTTCCCGAGATTTAAGCATCACATAATTTAGTATAAAATAAACATTTACGTTGTCACATATTATGTATTTTTTAATGTATCTCTATGTTTAACAACGTTATCAAATCATTTGTTATACTAATTATTTAAACGGAAATATTAAAAAAAACTCGCTGATGATAATATTGTTTACCTTTTCTGTTACAGATTGTACAATGCAAATAAAGATTTTCTTGCGACAGCTTTTATATCTTTGTAGAATTATGCAAATATTTTTAAGATAGGTACTGCAAGTCGTTGTGTCAAGGGTACTTAGGTAGTTTCGTAACACAACATGTGTTTTTTTTAATAAAAAGATCAATTATTTTTCCGTACAATAAGTAATGGACTTAATACATACAACATAGATTTTAAAGTAATAATTATCTAAAACTTTAACCTTCATTCTTTGAATCTGTTAAATAAAATGCAATATCATTATGAATTAGTCTCACTTAATCCACAAAAGTTAACCTTATTTAAATATGAAAAGAAAAATAAAGAAAGAAAACATTCATATAAACCGGTATTTGAAGATTTAAAGGATATATAAAACCTTAAAACGTATAATAAATTGTAGATGTTAGTTGCAAGACTAAAACTGTTGTGCAAATCAACCTTGTCCTTATTCGATGTCGAGTTGACCTTCAAATGATTAATAAAATAACTGATTGATAAACAAGCAACTAAAGGGGAACCAATTAATAAATATTTGGGACCCATTGTGTACATTTATTTATATTTTTACATAGGTACTGTTATAAAATTTATATTTTATTAAGCGGTCTTAAAAATTAATTTATCATTAACACGTTTTTATAACTAAGAATATCCGTTATAGTAATGATATATAATTAAAGATTATAATTCCATTAACAACAAAATTACTTTTGAGTACAGTAATTGTGTTAATGGCCTCATTTGTAGTTGATGTAATTAAACTATGTTGCATTTGCGGTCAACAACATTCAAGTACGAAGCGGTCAAGAAAAATAGATTCGAAGATAACATCGCATGAGGATAAACACGCATTTTATATAACCTCCTATAAGTCAGTTGTTTACGTAAACTTGTATTGCGATAAATCAATTATACATAACCTTGCACAATATCTTAGAACTGTCAAGTTCACATCGGGGTGTCGAACCGTAGGTACACTAGATATTATATAATACATTTAATATAAATATCTAAAGAAAAGTTCATCATCAAGTACAGGGTCTCGAACGAACTGCTGCGAACCTACGACTTTAGGGAGTCTGTCATTGTCGCTCTATCAACTGAGCTATCATTACTAGCTACTCACTCACTTGATGAATTTATAAATTAAGCTTTCTAAATGTACCTTGGAAATTCTTATTCCTATTCACTTCCCTCAATGCGAAGTCGATACAACACGTGTATATTGAATTTCTTTAGTAAGATATAAACTTTCACACAATCCGTCCATACTTTCTTTGATCTTCATCTCCTTTATACTATTCACCTAAGTACGAAAAACTTACATACCTATAAAGTACCATTAATAGTTTTTTATATGCCTTTCTTTGATATTTCTCAAGCTATCAGATATTTTGAATCATTCCTAGTAATACAAGTCTATACAAATCAACTCAAACACTTGGAAATTTCATCGTCTTATATTTCAAATCAACAATATCGTATGTTCGGTTCCATGTGTATTTTTATTGAACACATTTAATATAAGGAGAGCATCCAAATAAAATGTTGTATTTATCTTAATGTTCCAAACCAAACCGCGATCAATTGACACATCAAATACTGACGACATTATTTCACTGCTCTTTTTTCAACTTTATTATATCGTGGAATATCCTAAGTATGATGAAATTTTCTGGAAAATTCTCAGCAAATTATGATATTTTACATAACCTTAATTATCAAAATATCATTGTATGTAACATAAATATGCTGTATTGTAAATATTTTGAGATAAATATGCAAATTGCTCTTCGAACATCTGGCTGCAGTACTATAAATACAGCAGATAACACTGAGAATGGTAACTATCTTGTGACAACCAGACCTTATAACCCGAGATATCAAGAATGCCTTGAACGATACAAATAAGAGAGGTAATAAATACATAATAATATAACATTGCTGGTTTCATAAGGAAAATAAATAATATTAACTTGTACATAATCTGTAGCACTTTAATTTGAATTCTAATTTTATTTTGTATGTCATCTGTATCACTTCCAAAACTTCTTCATTTTATGACATCTTAAGTAAATATTGTCTGAATTGTTAAATATTGTATTCATGATAATATTTTTGTCACTGCGAGATATCTGATTGTTATAAAATGAGTATGTATGTTTACCCATACTAATTAAAAATAGAATATAACATGAAGATTTGTAAAATAATAACGATATGATAATATATAAACAAGATTATGGTTGAGAGTAAAATTAATAAAACGCTTTATAAATAGATAATAAACATGATGGATGAATGTAGAACAACTATTATTAACACTATTGCTTTAAGTATTAAACAGCTGAATTCAAATCTTATTTATTATTTTATGAAAACTATTTTACTAAAAAATTTTAATTACTAAAATACTGTTCTTTAGATTGTACTTTATATAATTAATAATAGACATCTTCCGTTTTTTTAAAACATTTATTTCTTAAAACTGCACTCTGTTTCATATCCGAGTCTCGTCTTAGTAAAAAGGGCTTTGCGAATTATAATGACTTTTATTAACTAAAGCCTTCGTTAATCATAAATAAGTCAGCATTTTTAGTATTTATTGGTCTTATATATAATTCCAAATTTTTAGTTATTTACTTTGAAAAGTAAATTATATCCCTATATTTTTTATTTACGGTTTTCGGAAAAATTATCAACTGTTTATAATTTAAAAACAAAGGCAGACGTTGCTTTATTTATAAAATATAAAATAACAAATATAACTATATCACTTCTTAATTATTTTAATAATCAACGAAACTACATAATGACATAACGATCGAACTAGATAACGATATAACTACATTATATTTTTTGTGTTTTATCCGACTATATTTAAACCTCACACTGAGCCATTAAAGCATAATAACATAATAAGCATTTCGTTTCATATTGTCATTACCAGCCTAATTAGCTTAAACGTTTTCCTGATAAACAATACCCTTTGTGAATTTAGTACAAAAGTACAGAATGAGATGTCTTTTATAAACGCGATTCATTTCTCGGTTATCTGTTGTTTTTGTTGTCAGTACTCACTACTCAGTGAGAAGGCGACAGCGCGCGCGTGTGATCGCCTCGCGACCGATCTATTCATTACCACTCCTCGAATATATTGTGTTTTATTTATAGTGGTGAAAGTGCTATAAATAATACTTTGTTAATTATTAGGGCTGTGAATTTTTTATTTTATATGCTCAAGGTAATTTATTTTACAACTTTTCTCGTCATTTTATATGCACGCATGTGTATGTTGTGCCAAAATTAATTTTGGCACTCGTTAATATGCATTACAGATTGTTCAAATACATATAATTTAATTTAATAGTATTTTCATATAAGTTTATCTGAATTTAAATAAAAGGTTAAGTTTTTGAATTAAGATAAATTTTGCTTATCATAAAAAATATTCGATACATTTATTTAAGATACGATGATCGTTATTTTATAATAATTACAAATTAGTTTTATTACAAAACTACTAAATTGTATAAAAAAGATACTCAGAGCTATAAAGAAAACATAATGGTATTGTTTGACACGAATTTACGATTTGATTGTCGTCATCATACACGACAAAAATGTTTGACTCTGAGTCAGAGTCAAAGAACATTTGAAAGCGACGGTTACCCGGGTCATTTGGAATGCACGTGGACGTGACTTTTAACTAATTGCACCTTACAATTATTTTTTAAATACTAAAAACCTAGATATGAACCTTAGCAACAGTTATTCAAGAATAATCTTGTATTTTCATTCGCAAAGATATAGGAAAGCGGTGGTAGTGATTAGTAAATTTTATAGTACCCACATTTATACTATTCTACATTTACTTCACAGCGTGATTAATATCATCCACCTCATTTGAACTAATCTAATGTTCTTTTTTGAGTTTTATTAAAAGATATACAAGATTCTCAATAAATTATAATAAATGGAGTAACGTATAAAAAAAAAATACATGTTTGCGAGTGTTAAGAGTCAATGAAGCTGCAAGCACCACTGTATCTGTCTATCATGATTAATTATATCTCATCAAAATAAATCTAACTGATAACGTCTTTATTACTTTAACAATTTAGGCAAAATACAAGTCAAATAATAAACCCGTCATATAAAATCAATTTCAAAATATGAGCACTATTAGTAAAACAATAATAAATATTTACGAATTATAAAATGATTCTCGTCCATCAATCAATCAATTGGATTCTTGAACCCTGATCACTCTTAGCCTCAAATCGCTAAAATAGATGATGTAATAATATTCATATATAATATGTATAATAATTACCAGATTTGTTTGTTCTTGACCATGTATAATGACCTCTTATCACATAGTCAATTCTAACAACTTGGTTCTTTTTTCCTTTGACGTATTTGACCGAGTTATCAAAGTAAATACGTCCATTTTGTGCTAATTTTAAACATATTTGTTTATTTTCTGCAAATAAACACGCTTATGATATAAAATAGGGACCTAAATTTGTACAATGAATTTTATAATTTTGTATCTTTTTGTCTTCTTGAAACTATGTGTCTAAATATTCTGGTTCCTAAAAATATTTATTTATCCAACACACTGCTTTTACTTTACTATTAATAAAACTAATCAAAGTTAAGTTAAACGAGCTTGACAAAATTGTCTATTTTTTTTACCAACATTTGCTTTATTCTAACGTCTGTTATAATTTTCGATTCTTTAACATACAGCAGTTTGTAGATACATTTAAATAATCTGTCAATACTTGTATAATAATTAACAACTTGACATTTTAACCGTTTTCTTAATACTAATAATTTTTGAAATCAATAAAAAATCAAAGCAATATCAAGTCAAATCAATCAATATCAAGTCAATCCCGATCACAACTAAAGCTAGCTTTTGATCCTCGCCCTATAACTTTGAGGTTAAAACCAATTTAGAACAAAGGATTACGGACCTTATCTCAAATAATCCCCTGAGATTGGTTCATTTCTAATAAATATTTCTATTAATAACATTATCATAAAAAACACCGCTATCGTCTAATCAGTTACTCTCTGTGTTATCATTATCAAGGGTTTTAATAAGAGCTATCCATCAATCTAATATTATAGATAGGTTGTATTGCTTTGAATAACTTCAGCCTAGCAACATGAAGAATTAGAAGAAAACACAAAACGTTTGCTATATTATCTCGCTTTTTATCTATTTTTTAGACTACTTATATGTTATCTAACTTGAAGTATCGTACTCTATATTCTTAATCTTATTACCAATTTTATCATTAGAAATAAAGAGCAATCAATCAATTTCATCAAAGGATAATGACAAATGCTTGATATCTCCATTTACGAACATAAAATTTATATAATATTCATTGATTGTTATCAGATATTCAATAAAATTAAAATTACTTTTGTTTCAGATACAAAGCAAAAAATGTTCTTCCAAAACCAAAGATTAACATATCAAGATACTAAACCGCTGATAGCTAGACAGACCATGGTCTTATATAGATCATGAAGAATAATAATTTAATCTTAAGTGTCATTCAGTTTCCCGAAACGTTGCTTCCTTAACAAATAGATTATAAAAACACTGATAAAGTGCCTATACTTGCATTCAAATACATTCTGCCTTAAGTAGAGTAGTAACTAGTGCCAATATAGTTTTAACAACCATGTCGCACGGAACCGTGAAAAGTGTGAAGAAAAACGGGTCTCAAGTCGTCGAGACTTCGAGGGAGGGCTCCGAGAGCCTGCCCCCTCCACCAGACGGAGGCTGGGGGTGGATGGTCGTCTTCGCTTCTTTTATGATTCATATAGTCAGTGAGTATTTTGTAATTTTCCACATACACTTTATGTATTTATAAATGATTCTATAATGATCTGGTCAGTGTTGTATTCTCATAGTAATGGCAATATTCCAATATTAAGGATAAACTAGTATTAACTATTTATTACTTTATTGATAGTATTATGTGTTTAGTTTGTACCGCATGTTATTTTATGGATTATAATAAAATATATTCATAACTTTTGCGTTACATAGCGATTAAATTTATGAGATCTATTGGCTGTGAATAGATTGATTTTAACTATATATAAGAGCAGGGATAATAAATGCCAAAGTCGGCATCAAAGTATCATAATGCGGATATCGTAAATTCTTGTTAATATATTTTAAACGTCAGTGGAATTCTTACGATGTTAATAATGCGTTATTAATTCCTTTGTTTATTGAGGTCCTAAAGCAATTATACATTTATAACAATGTACATAACTAAACTTGCAAAAATGTATACTTAAATACTTATTATGATATATAACAATATTATAAATGGAGAAAAGTATCCCTTAGGTTGCCGGTGCCCGTTTTGATTTAAATTTAAATTAACTTAACATGGCTAAGCATGTTAAAACACAATTTCGAACAGCATTTATGTGTTCAATATATGTATATATTTTAATATCACATAAATATTACTCTAATAGGTTTTCTCATATATATTACAATATTTCTTATACAATACCTTGTTAACCATCAATTATTATAGCAGATAAATATATGTACATTTTGCATGTCAAATGCACAATTAAATTCAGACACGTATTACGTATTTATACCTGCAATCTACCAACACGTGTCTACATGCACACACGTGTATAGTTGTGTCAATGAAATCGCACACCATTACATATGAAGAAAAGTTGATTTTATATATGGCACTAATGTGCACAAAAAAGTGGACTTGATTTTACCACATAAAGAAATTGGAGTTAACTTCCTGGAGCTCTCTAACTTACTTATTGGTTTTTTCTTAATAATATAATAAAATAGTCTATATTAAATATAAATATATATTTTTTAATTATACTAGTATTTGCTTCTTTTTTATGTTCTGTAGATCTGTTTGCCAATTCACAAAAACCTCCTCCAACCTTTTCTATTCTGTTCTTTATTGAGCCAGTCTGTTCCACATAGCTCCTGTCACTTTTCTGATATCATTATCCCACCTTTTCCGCGGTTGGCCTCTTTTCCTTTTACTCATTTACTCTGGGATACCACATTGTCACCTTCTCACTTTATTGGTCGTGACCCCTCACTGCGTGTCCGGCCCATATCCATTTGATAATATATTTAATAATAAATGAATGAATTTATTATCGAAGTATAAACGACCTTCAATTGTGTATAAAATTTAATACACTTATCACTGTTGATATTTGTACACACGTAGTTATATGTCATAGTGGGATGCATTTGCGGATGGCAATGTGTGCAAAGTTCGCGTCGTATCGCCTGAGAGTAATGCGAGGTCATCGCCTCTGTTCTTAATCACTCATAATATTATACATTTGAAAAATTATACTCTTAACAAAGTGTCATATTAAATAGTAATATGGCTTATAACTTGATACTATTTGCAATATTTTGTGTTGATTGATTTTTTTTTTTTAAATCATTCAATTCTTATATTTTTTAAAGAAGTTCGTAAGTCGAACTATCATTTTATTCATATCCATTTACAATAATTTACATTTATCTAATTCAGTTTTGACGTCGATAAGAGAATTATTAATAACCAATTATTCAATTGTTAACCAAAACCATATTTATAATACGCACAGATGTTGTAGATATTATGGAAAAGTTTGTGTGTGCCTGTGTGTGTATTGAGTATTCAGTTGGATCCTATTTCCTTAACAACTAATTAAAAAAATATAGTGTATGTTTGTTGTTCTTTATATTCTGAATTTATACAAATATTCATTTACTTAATTATGGTATACAACGTCTATTTTTTTTATTACTCAATTATTAATTATATCTCTATTGTTTATTTTAACAAAGAAATATATATTTTTTATTTATTGTAATTTATTGTTCAACAAATGAACACATGTATTTCGAACAATGTATCATTGTATGTGTTTATTTATCTGTTACTATAAAAACATAACAATTAATATATATATTGACAGTTTTTATCTCTTTTAATGTTAAGAAATAATGATAATCTGTAATAGTATTAGGTACATATTTATATTTAAAAAAAGGACAAGTAAAGAAATAAATCACTAATCACTATAATTTAATTTCGATAATTTAATATTTCTTAATATTAGTTAGTTGTTGCTTGATGCTAGACCAGAAAAATCTTAAGCCAGCTGTTGCCAGCGACTCCGTAGACTACATGAAGACAGTTGAAACTTTAGTTCGGATTTCGCTAGTGATCAAACTCGGAAAAGAGTGTTCAGAGAATCTATTATATAAAGCATTTTCATTACTTTGCTCTATTGTTAAAAGGCATTTTCTAATTTTAGTTATAATAACGTAATCACATCAACAGGACGTAGTGTAATGATAATCATAATAAATAAATGGATTATCAAACAAATCAAACAAAAATTAAATTAAAGCTTTATTATACTTATTATAGATAACATATCACACCACAGACTTGATGAAGTGAAGACATTAATCATCACACTTGTCGCATCACAAGACGGTACAATACATCCTGGCATTGTGTCATTAACCGTGTCAAAGCATTGCCGGGATAACGTGATAGAGTTAATTTCGCAAATTACTCCATTCCGGTTAATAGGATGCGACTTAAACCTGTAAGTTCTAGAAAAAACTAAAAAGAAACTGAGTAACAGATTTTACATTGTGTTTTTCTATATTATACTTTTTCGTTTTGATCATTTACTCTTTCAACCAATAACCTAATTTACGAGTGGTTGAGCACAACCAGACAGATTGCATCTCGCATACAGGCTGGCTTGCTGACTTGGATAGGGTACCTTCTGAAAAAATCGTTTCCTTATACTACCTATCGCTCCTTTTCAAACCCCGCAGATCATCAAGCGTGGTAACTCGTCTGCAACTTTTAGTTATGAAAAACTCCATAGAAAGTTGTTGCCACCGTTTAATACCGCATCACTTAATCACTTAATTACAGGTAGAGTCAGTCAAATTTGAATGTATTATATTACTGTAATTTTTTTGTACCTAAAACAACTGTTTCAATCTTTACCTCACTATCTCGCTAATTTATCCAGTTTTGTGACTCTACTTTTTACAGAGCACATGTTGCCTCTTACAAACAACACTTGAATCGCATTGACTGAATAAATCATGAAAAAACATTAAAAATTACAAAATCTGTAAAGTTCACAATTTGTTACATATATAAATAGTAATTCTGGTGCAAGAAATCCTTAATTTAATTAATTTGTTCCAACTGAAACATAGAATAAATTAGCTGCTGACCCAGAATATATTACCCATTCTCCTTCCGAGCTATGAGCTGCTTTGAGTTACTTCTTATATGAACACGTTAAACCCGGTGTAGGTATTCCGTGAAGCGTCTATATATCATTTGTACCCATTACATTGTGGTTTTCTGTGATCTATGTGTGTGTATGTATTTCGTTTTTACCATTGGTAATGGTTTGAATCTCTACATATATCATTTTATTTTTTAAAATACCCACCCATTTAGTATCTAGCTATCTGCTTAATTAAAAAAAAAATCATTGGTGTAGTACTAATGTATTTTAATATATTTGCTAAAACATAATTATTTACAGTACAATAAGTTCCTCCGAGACGATTAAACATTATTGGTTACAATATTCAAATATTATACGATTATTAATTAATAAAAATATTAGACGATTATTTCTAAGTTTTCACAACGATTTCTTTACTACAGATACAATTATTAAACTCGATTTTTTAGTTAAAAAAAAAAAAGGGAGAAATTAGTTATGAGTCTCCTCATATTAAATTGTTTTCCTTATAATGAATTATTTGAATTATTCTTCTTCATAATGAAGTATTCTGAATGGATGTAACCAAGTCAATTACCGATATATTTGACATCAATCCAGAAAAGTATATATGTATAAGGGTCATCTAGAATCATCAAAGATTAAAAAAAGTGTTAGATTTTTGTTAATTATGCTTTAAAATATTAAACTATTTATAAAAAATTAAATACAATATAAAGCTCTATTTTTAAATTATTGTCATTGCGAAATAGCTTTATTTTAAAATCGTTACAGTCACCAATCATTTATATAATCTGAATGTCTACAAGTTTTAAATGTCTGTCAATTGAAGCTCCATTGATGGTATTCTCGCTAAACTAAATTATCAATTGAACATATCAATGAACATTAATTAAGTAAACATTGACCATTTCAAGCCACCTTTATTCTCGATTGTATGCAAATAACGTAATGTTCCAAATACATACAATGTATAGTAAGAATTTTATTATCCAATTATATATATTAAAAATACGAATGTTTGGTTGTTTATTATTATGATAAGATTGCTTAATATATTAAATAAAGATCTCTGTATTAACTTTCGACGTTGCAGAACCGAAGGTTGTAATTTTTAGCTAGAATCAAGATGGTCATCATAATCAAAAAAAAGGTGGAATAAGGTAGCAAATGAAAGTGCATTTTCGTTTTTATAATACCCCCATTTTTATATATTTTGGAATTACTACCGTAGTTACTTTTATATTTTTAATGTGAGTAAAAATGATGTAAATCCCAGTTACCGATTTATCACCAAATTTCAAAAACCACAGATATTATTAAAATTCCGTTATTTTCCAATTTAAATGAGATTAATTACCAATTTGTTTCTTAATGTAAATAACCGAGTTAGCTTTGAGTCGCGACTATTATATCCTAAAACTTTCCAAAATAAATAAAACTTTCGTAACAAAGCCAACTATTCAATGTAATTAAACAAGTAATTTAAAACTTGCTTCTTATCGCTTTAATTTGTAGATAATCTTGATTGTCTTTCGTAATTAATGTTTTACTAATGGTCTTGTGGTATTGTGATGGTTCATATATCGATATACATTAGTATCCATCTTGTTCTAATAACTAGGATTATTATGTTAATTTGTCACCATCAAAACTTTGAACATTTAAACTTTATATTTTTTTTTATATTAAAGTAATGTTATTTATTGGATATACTATTTTTAAATCAAAATCAAAAGGTCTTCAAATCTTAGATTCGTTGACATTGATTGATGTTGTGGATAAAAATGGACAAGTGGACGTAATTTACACAGATTTCAGTAAAGCGTTTGATAAAGTATCCTATTATGAGTTCGTAGAAAAAAATTGTCGTAAATTTCATGATTATCCCTCTTCATACTCCTTAGATGGATGTCCTTACCGACGTTGATTGTATTAAAGATCTCAAGGTCATATTAGACAAAAAACTTGCCTTTGTTCCTCATATCGATCTTGTATTTAAAAAAGCCTCTAAGCTGCATGGATTTGATATCAAGAATAGAGAGGTTTTTCGTGAGCCTAAGACTAAAAAGATTATACTATAGTGAGAAGTATCTTCCAAGATAAATCTTTTTTACTAAACGAATTCCAATACGGCAACATAATAATTCGATCTCATTACGCCATTCACTTTTTGCGATTAGAACGAATCCAAAAACAATTCTTATGTCACTTGGCTTTTTCTGCTGGTATTCAAAAAAAGATCAAGTCCTCTAATCAGAGATTTAAATATTTTAATATAATATCACTTGCACATCTCATAAGCTTCAACATGATAAAATCGATTCTCCATTTTATTTAAGTAATGTATCATACATTAGAATGCTCCTTCCGTATGTCTAGGAAAGCTATTATTCTTTTCCCCCTAGCTCTACGCAGAACGGTATTAGGTATAAGATCTGTGATTACGTGAACATGTAATTTATTTATAAATGCCATAAGTCTATAGATATTTCTGCTCACTCATAACAAGTGAAAAATCACTAGTGTTCACCGAAAAGCAAACATATCCACTACAGTTATTTGGTTTTCCTTGTTTTTTATTTTTCTTTAGAATGATTAACTAATTTAGTTGCATCTAAGTAGATTTACACTCTAGTAATGAATTATTTTATTCTTATAATGTTGTAAACGTTTTTTAATTATTAGAGCAGAGATTTCGTTGTCTAATAATTTCATTATTTATACTTAAGAAGCAATACCTACCATCACACCATGTGGATAAATTTTCTATAATAGCAAATTTAACGAATAAAAACAAACAACTATTTTTATTGCTCAAAGTCATTACTAAAGTATTTTAATTCCTCATCTTCTTGACATACTTTATCAATGTACAAAATAAATGACTTCTCCATCGAACTTAAACATTCATATGAATATACTGAAATAGCCTAAAACTACATCATTTGTAAATATATAAAATCAATGTAAGTTAGGGATATTAAAAATAAATCGTAATAACAATAATCGGCGAGTTTAATATTGATAAGTTAAATATATGGTCCTATAAATAAATATCACTCATAAGTTTTTGTGGGACTATCTCTTTGTACAATATTTTATATATTATGCTTATCAGGCTTATCACTGAGATATATCGAGATATATCGATCAAATAGAAGTTTATCGAACGAATATTGATTGACTCTATCATTAGATAATCACTAAGCAGGTTGAGCTTCTGTATTATTTCTGACTTCCAAATGTCACGAAACCTTTTCAACAACCATGTAACTAAAAGCATTTTCAGGGTTCATTGAATTTATGTTGAAGACTTTTTTAATGTGGCATAGATTAGAGAAGGTATATAATAATTGATATTTACATTCTTTGTTTTTTTTCTGTATAAATCTAATTTGAGTTATAAGTCTTTTTAAAGAAGAAGGGGATAAGTCGGTAATACCATATGAACTTTTTTCTTATAATCAAATTACTTTATCATAATTATGTGAATAAATCGAAATGAAACCGGGCCAATCGCTGAAATTAATAATAAATAACGACAATAAAATCTTTTGAAGCACTTGTGGGAGATTGGGAATCAAGAGTGGGTGGATAAGCGTCGCGTTTAAGCACGCGGCATCTGCTATAAAACAGGCGGATGTAATTATTTAAATGTAAATATTTATTTGTATGTGATTTATTATAATATGTGAATTAAAAATTATTAAAATTTGTTTTATTTAAATAATTTATTTTTAATGGCCCCCTGTCATCTATGATCAATGCATCGTGTTAGATATATATTCATATTGATATATAATTTTTAATGTTAACCCAACGTATGTTTATATATCCAAGCTATGTTAAACTTCATTTCATTCTATAATTATGCCAATCTATACATATATATGTGTGTGTTAAAAGTAGAAGCGTTATTCACAAAGGCTTTTTTACAATAACTTTGTCTGCCAACTTGAGAGTCGCGACTAAGCATCATAAATGTCTCTCGATATCAAAAAGACTTGAATCACGCGAGCCTTTTGTTCTCGATAGGAAGCGTAGAGCTTCTTTTGTTTATGATGGACACCATTGTCTATGGGACATCCACGTGTTAGGTGGCATACTGTAGCATGTAGTTTTCCTGTCCATCAAGTTAACCTAGTTACCCTAACGATAACAAGAATCAGATCATATATGATTGTCACTATCTCGACAATGCCAGAACTTGAAACTGACAATATACATGTTTCACTGACTTAAATGATATAGGTACTTATTTAATAATGATATAAGAACAATTTCTTATCACTCGAGATTCTTATTCATGTAAAAATTTATGAAATAAAATTGCTTTAAAAATGTAGATGGTTATTAAAAAGAAATCATGGACCAAATGTTTTTCATCAAGTGTTAAGAGTATAATAAATTGTTTCACGATGTAATCATTACTTGTTTATCGAAAGGTCGGTTGATGACCGAAAGCACAAACAAATAACAAACAACTAGCTTACATATTTGATATATACTTTTACATATTTGATAACATCAATTATACATGTGACCTTTAACGACAATATGTTGCTTGTTCCAGCCGATGGCATGACCTATTCATTCGGAGTGTTCTTTGCTGAGTTCCTGACCTATTTCAACGAGGGAGAAAGCAAGACTGCGTGGATCGTATCTATCCTTGTCGGGGTCACGCTTAGTTCAGGTACTGGCTTATAAAGTTATTTTTAATATGGATCTTTATATAGCTTCTCTCTTCCGTCGTCACGTTGTCGATTCACATCACGTTTTTTAACTAATAATGTATTATATTAATAAACTCCAACGCAATCTATAAAGTACTTAACCTAAAACATATTGACTGATAGCGTACTATATATTCAATAAGATAAATAATACAATGTAGACATATCGAGATTAGAACTGAATAACACTTAACCGAATTTGAAGAACTGTCTTGATAATTATTGATATCTTCTAATGATGCATTTAGTATTACCTACACATTAAAACAATATCAAAATCTTGTCGATTGTATAAAACCCAGCATAGTGTGACATCAACGGAAAAACACAACGTTAATTTTCACAAGACAGATAAGTTTTTATCTATCTACAAATATTAAATAGCTACTACTAAAAATATATATTAAAAATATACATTATTCCGTGGGAACAGCAATTCATTTTTCCGAACTATCTTGAAACTATTTGTGGTATGTTGAACAAAATCGTAAAATAGTTTTACTGTTATCAAGACTTCACTTTCGGTGTAAAGAATATCGCTGAACTATTTTACTAGTCGTTCATAATGATTGTGGTTTAATTTACTTTATATTTTTTCTATTCCCAGGTCCTATATCAAGTTCTTTTGTAAACCGCTGGGGATGTCGTGCAGTGACAATATCAGGCGCGCTACTCTCCTCTGCTTGCGTGGTTGCGTCTGCGTTTGCAAACAACGTGACCACGCTTATATTTACAATTGGCGTAGGCGCCGGGGTTGGCTTTGGTCTGATCTACCTTCCCGCTATTGTAAGCGTGACGGTCTGGTTTAAACGTTATAGAAGCCTTGCTACTGGTATGTTTATTTACTAAGAATGTCAAAAACAATTTTTATATTAAAATAATATATTTATTTTTGTGTAGGTATCGCCGTATGTGGTTCTGGACTTGGTACATTCCTTTTTGCCCCTATCACCAATGCTCTCATCTCAAATTATGGCTGGCGGGGAGCAATGGCACTTATCGGGGCTTTTATACTTAATTGCGTTCCACTAGGACTAATGTTTAGGCCAGTACCTGAACGACCCATCACGCCAGTCACTGAACCAATGTTACCAAAACTGAATAAATCTCCCCTAAAAAGGTCCCAAAGCACAGAACAGATTGTCCGAGCAAATGGACATATTGAAGAAGATGTAGCAAGGTTGACTCTTTCGCAACCCGCGTTGAATGAACCTCATGAACAACCGAAAACTCATTCGCGACAAGGAAGTGGAATCATGCAACGGCCTGATGTACTATACCAAGGCAGCATGACTAGCTTAGCGAGATTTAGAGGAGTATCTCCTGAGAGAGTTCAACTTTCTTTTAAAAAAGAAGAACGAAAGCGAAGATGTAACTGGCTACCCTGTTCGGAAGAATTCAAAGCAGCGCTAGCGGAAATGCTTGATATTTCTCTAGTCGTAGATCCTGTGTTCATATTATTTGCATTATCAAATTTTCTAACTAGTATTGGATTTTATATACCATATGTTTATACGGTACCGATGAGTAATAAATTGGGCGTAGAAAACTCGGCGTACTTAATATCTATAATTGGAGCATCAAACTTAGTAGGCAGAATAATTCTTGGATATATCAGCGACAAACCGTGGGTTAACCGATTATTGGCTTACAATGTGTGCCTTACAATTGCCGGAATAAGTAAGTAACACCGTAATTTGACCATACAATAAAAAAAATAACCAATATTTTATCCATAAAACCATCGCCAGAAATAGATATTTATATAGTTATTTAAGTAATTGTTAATAAAAAGTATATTTCTTTCTTGCAGGTACTGCAATGGCAATGGCTTGCTGGGAATTTTGGGGTCTTGCTATTTATGCAACTATGTTTGGCTTTACTATTGGTGCTTACGTGGGTCTGACCTCAGTTGTTCTTGTCGACCTTCTTGGAATAGAAAAGTTAACAAATGCTTTTGGATTGTTATTACTTTTTCAAGGAATTGCTTCTCTCATCGGACCACCATTTGCGGGTATGTTTTTCGAAATACTGTTTTAGAAGTGTCACATTTTAATTGTACGAATTTGTACGATTTAAATAAAATTTGATGTAGTGTTTGTTTACACTAAAATCTTATTCCATCGGCCATAGAATATACGATTTTGAATGCTAGACAAATTTAAAAAAAAAATGGTGTAGTGATAGTTTACACTAAAATCTTATTCCATTGACCATGGAATATACGATTTTGAATGCGTGACAGATTTTAATAAAATTTTGGTGTAGTGATAGTTTACACTAAAATCTTATTGCATTGCGCATAGAATAGAAAATGATTTGATTTATAATAATTATAATAACATTAAACTATGAATTAAAAAAACAATAATAGATAACTTATTACTTCGAATCACCTTGCAGGTCAAAGCGTCAGTTACTGCTACCGTTATATATGATATCATGTATATCATCAAATTAGAATTTTATTACTTATATTAATAATATAGACCTATTCGTTTTTTTTCACCTATTTGCACTACTCAATATTATATTTATTTTCAGGGTGGTTATTTGAAACTTTTCATTCCTACGCTCCCGCTTTCTACGTAGCGGGCGGAACGATTTCAGTTAGCGGCCTCATTCTCTTCTTCATTCCTATGTTGGAGAGGCGAAACAGCAGACGAGACACAACGCTTGAGCAAATTTAGCAGGATGCATATAGAGGGTCTAGACATGACAATCCAATGATTGTGCTGAACAGTCCCTCTACACCATCTTCCATTAGTTCCACCGAGGAAACCTACAGCAACAGGGTATATACAACAGTTGTAGAAGACAATGCAGATAATAACGAATATGTAAATAATGATAGCGTAGGTGGATATAGAATTCAAGTACATTCCAAATATAGTGTAAACAATGAGAGTGATTATTGTGAGTTTATAGAATGTGAAACAACACAAGAACTGGGTTACATTAGATAAAGTGCAAAATATATTTTATTCTCTTTAATATAATACAAAGACTCCAACCAATTATTACACTAAAAGTGCTATATTTAATATATTTCAACACTATTTTATTTCGATATTAAATTCAACGTGTAAGAAATCTTCCGCAATATATTGGTCATGAATAGCTTAAGATATAAGATATAGAAGTAAGAGTAAGTAATGTTATTGTAATAAATTGTACATTTTCCTTTTAATATAATATATTAATATAAATTCTGATTATATAAGAACAAACGTTAGTGTAAATAAATATGAAAATCTGTGCACTATTTTGTATATTCTTCTAAACTAAATTAAGATAGACATAAACTTATTGTAAATATTCGGCCTTATCGTGGACCAATCTTATCTAGATTGTATTTGAGGTCCAACGTCTGATTTAATTTCACTAATGCCATATCCTTCACATATAAATATTATTTTGTATACAATGTTATTACATATATTGAAACTGTCCTATAGATAAAAGTATACATTAGACTGATTTAAATAAACTATATACTGTATTTATACGGATTCTTCGTACAAATTTTAGTATCTGTAAAGATGTGAATATTATATTATAAAAATTACCACCAAGCATTCTCTGTTTTATCTACCTTTATGTTTAATTCATTATACTTAATTATATTATTTAGTTATTTAATAATTTGTTGTATATAAACACAGAGTAACACATTGTAGTGCCTGTGTGATTACGTATTATATAGTTAAATGATCTTTGTTTATACTATGATTGTTTTAATACATCTATATATATATAAAATATACATATTATTATATCTTATCTTATTTTCTTTTAGTCATTGTCGTTAATGATATCGCATTCAACAAAGTAAAGAGCTTAGCAAATCAAATATTTTTCAAGAATACTAAATCTGAATAAAAAGTATATTGGAAAGTGAATTATTAAATGTAAAATTTTTATCATATAACTATTGCCTGCTTATTTAATAGATTATTAAATAAGCAGAACGGAATGTAACCGTAATTAAGTATTTTTAATCTTCCTTCAATGAAACCTCGTCTTTCTTATCGTTTTCGCAAATACGGAGCATTTTGTGATGAATTCTCTCGTCAACCAAATACATTGCTATTGTAGTGAACGCAGGGGCCGCCTGAAAAGTAAAATTATCTTAAGATACCAAACTGATTCATATATAATCAAGTTAAATATAACAAATATTTTTGATAATTGCAATGTTAATCTTTTTAATTCACTAACGTGATTGGTTAGTAACCAAAGCTTTAAACAAATATTCTAGAAATCATACAATCTTGTAATGGTTTACGATTAGTGGTTAATATTTTTTGATTAGTTATTATTTATATATTTTTTTCTGTTTTTTATTAGTTCTATACTATATATACATTATATATATATTAACATTACTAAGCAATATTTACCCATTGTAACCAAATTGCAAACTGAATAGAGGTCGCTGAAGGTCTCACTTGCACATTATTGGACAATACGTATGATAGTAGAACCCATCCTCGTATCACGGCAATTGGCATCCAGCAAAGAAGATTCACGATAGTCATTACGATTACACTCTAAAAGTAACAGAGAAAATACATAATAGATGGGATAACCAACATATAAATTCCACATTTCACTTGTACCATGGGACAAATGAAATTCTACTTGTACCATGGGACAAATAAAATTCTACTTGTACCATGGGACAAATGAAACCGATATTTGGTCCCAGTCCCATTTGACTTATACTTTACTATAAAAATAAAAATTAAATTGAAAAAAACAGGTTTTTTTTTGGAAATCTCAACAACCGTTAGAAATAAAGAGCTAAAAATTAGTGAGAATTATTTTATTCGACACTAAATCGATCCCTTAAGTATGAGCCAAAAAAGTCGCGGTGGCAGATTTCTCATATTAATCCGGCTATCCCCTTTAATACTTTTTTGTTGTCATAAAAAAAAAACTCTTAACTTGATTCTTAATATTTACTTATATAACCACATTTTATATGAAAACGGGATAGTTATAATATCTGTAGTTTAAATAAGCCTAGGTTTTACTTACATCAGTAAATTTTGTTTGCCTTACTAATTTAGATGAACTCTCGTATCTTGATTCCAGATTTCTAGCCCATATTAGCATTATTATACTGAAAGTACACGATGTTATGTCATATATGAAACTAAGATATAATTAATTTAATATTTAACTTTACGTACATAAAACCGGTCGACTTAAAGCTTCTGAGCAAAAATATTGTCAAAGTAACATATTTATGCCATGTTTCCGGCAACACCATATCAAGAACACACGATTGACATCCAAAATCTAGCCCAAATTTTCCTAAACCGAAAACCGCTGGGATGGAATAAAGGGCTGAGAAGAACAAGGATAAACCTTGATACAAAATGTAATGATTCTTTTTTAAAGGCCATCCTAAAATGAGATACATTATAAGGATATTAAATATATATTTCTTATATATTTTTTTTATTTACAATGTTTTGAATACTTACCATTCGTTGTATATTTCGCTACAACATACCGCTCAATACAAACGTGAGTTAGACATTCATATTCATAAACAGCAAAAAAGGTTTCAATAAATCCAAAAAACTCACAGGATATACTTTCTGGATTGTCGCCATTACTTAAAATACAAATTATTTAAATCAAAACTATTCAAGTCCAAATAAAAAATATGGTATACATTTTTAAACTATTTTTTCTTGTAATCATGTTTGAAAAATCAATGTAATAAGTACCAGCCTAAATTAATAATAAAGCACTAATACCTAATAGTAATATGCTGAAGCAATAAATCTCGATTTCAATGTCGCAGTGGTTTGAAATTTCCATTGAAACTTATTCATTGTTTCTTTTCTAAACATTTAAGATAAAAATTTAATTAAATATTCACCTTTTAGAAATATTCAGCAACGGAAAATGCGTAAAAATAGAAATAGCACGTCTCACACACGCAATAAATGTGAAAAATGCAAAGTTCCGATAACTTCTGTCTGATCTTAAATCACTTAACAGCAAAGCTAAATTTAGCCAACATCCTAAAATCGTTGATATTACTCCTAAAAATATATATAATTATCAAATAAGGTTCAATATTTTTGATTAATATAATTTATGTAGAGTCAGTATGATTTATATACTGACTCTACATAAATTATATTAATCAATTTAAATTAAAAACGGAATCAGAATACAAACCTGTAATTATAAATCCAGCCTCTAAGTTTCGTCTGGAACGATCGTCAAATATATCAATCCACTCACATTGTTGACCAGACATTATTAATATTATAATATCCTTTATATTAAATTGTAGTTTGTATCAACCCGTACAAACCGAGGAGGGGAAATCAATTGTGCCTTTTCCAGTAATCTTTATCAGATCTAATTTCTATCTCGGCATACTCGCGTTACAGGTTAGGACGCGCTCTGTTTCTCCAATACTTTGTTAGAGAAGTATGTCACTGCCTTTAAATAAAGCCGACTTTCCACTTATCCTTTACTAGATATTTTTTTTTATATAATTACATTGAGATAATAAACTACCGTGCTAAAAAATTTTTTGGTACAAAATAATTTATATTAATATAACTTTTTTGTAACATTATTCCTTTTTTATTTTCTTTCTTTTGTAAGATTTGTAGATATTCATGATAATACCAAACAAAATATCCTCAACTGTGTTCTGTTTAAAATGTTATAGTATATTAAGTTACAATATATTTTATTAATAACATTATGAAAGAAAATTATAATATATTTTAAATATAATTCTCTTGAATATGTTCACCCTATTCAAGGAAATAGTTTATTAGGAGTAGCCTTGAATTATATCCTGTGCACATCATGTAGCAGTCTTTGTCGGCTCCTAATGTTTAATGATTACCAACTAATCTCTATTAGTTGTAATCTTCCAACTTATCTAATATTAGGATATAATTTATTACCTTCATTAGATAATCTATATATTTTTTTTTAAATCAATTTCTTATCGAGTTTATTTATAAAAGTGTATTAATCTTTTCTAAATGCATTTACCTATAGACTCAGAAAATAGTGCAGCTAAAATTCACATTATGAATTGAAGTCAAAATACGAATTAAGTATATTATTATAAATTACTATAATAATACTTATATAAATTGATACGTTATAACACACGCTGTAGTTTTGTTATATAAGTATCGAATTACACAATACTCATATTACGAAAACAATGTTAAGTAAAAAAATACCTAAGTATAATAATTATTTATCAATACAAAAAAATAATTTGCACTACAAACACGTAAAAATAAAAAGCTTTCATATTTTTTTAATCAAAAACTCTTATAATGAATATAGTTTCTTATCTATAATGAAATTACTTTCATATATTATCATAGTACAAACTACTTATCAGCGTGAAACCTTCTTAAAATATAATAAATTAATTATAAAATAAATTAATGAGATAAATGATACAAATAAGTTATAATCAAATCAATTTTATTTAAGAAACATATTTATCGCTACTCCGTGCTGCTCATAGATCTTTTCTCAGTAACTCACTTTATTTATAGCCGCGTTAAAGTTCCGACCAGCCAAGACCATTTGTACTAGGCGTACTTCGGCTATCCCAGACTGCTCATTGTATTCTCAGTTTCTCGTATATTTAAGAGCTTCAGTAGTTTTAATATAAACTTCTTTTGTATCGCTTGGCACGCTCTGGGCGTAACAAAGCGTATTGTTTTCGCATTCGACCTAGTAATGACGCCCGGACTCTCTCGTCAGCACTGAGGTAACATAACACGGGAACACATGTCGCCGCCTGGAAGACCAACTATGTTTTAACTTTTATAATCTTAAATGTTAAAATGATGACCATTGTTAGTAGGTTGCAAAAAAAAAATACGAATTATAATTATAAATCAGGCATATGCCCCCAGGAATATATAATATAACTTTACAATAAAAAAACAGATTAAAATGACATACCTCGGTGGCTACAGGTGCAACTATGGCTAATACTTGTGGCACGTGTGGCCGGTAGCCGTACATCAGAAGCGGTAGCCACTGCCAACCTGCCAGCACAGCCGCCGGGACCCAAAAAGCCAGTGTCGTAACACATAAAATATGAATACACTGTAGAGATAAATGTCAGTTTTAATAATTATTTACATTATCTACTAAAATATAGATAAAATCAGATGAACAGGTGGACAACACATTTAAGAATTTTAAGAAAAAATATAATTTCAATCGGCTTAGACATAATAAATAAAAAACATTTGACACTTTTATAATCATAATACAAAACTCGTAAAATGCCACCTTTGTTAAACGCTTTTCTTCCCTTTGTTGTTCGCTTCTGTAATAAATTTTCTCTAAGCGAACAGCTTTGCCCATGTAGTAAAACCTACAAAAAAATGTAATTATGATTAGTATTTAATTAAATAAAAAAGAAAAGATAGACCAACAACATACATTCCAACTATAGGTAATATCCCACAAACGATGACGTAAGGCACACTGAAACCGAAGTGCCTTGCACCAGAACCAAGTGATGGCCATATGAGGGTACAGACTGTACCAGTGACGTCACAGGCATAAATTCCATACCCAAATAACGGAGGTGTGGCAAAAAAAACTGACACCATCCAACATACTCCGATGAGTGTCCAGTAGAACCTTAAGTGTAAAGTTCTTTCTGAAAAATAAATTGAATAAAAAAACCAGAGAAAAAATATAACAGAAAGCAGTTTTAGGAAAAAGACAAACCTCGCCTATAATATTTTGCAAGTAAGTATCTTTCTAGTACTATAGCAAGTAACGCAATCATTTGAAACACCCCAAAAAACTGGTTCAGAAATGCAAACAACTGACAACATGCTGAACCAAACAGCCATCTGGAAGTAATTTAATTATAAAAACGAAAATTTAGAATACTAAGATTCAATAAGTGCATTACAAACTTGGAAATTTCTGTGCGAAATGGTTTGTTAATCCAAAACGAATGAATTTATTATACTGTCACTGGAAAAAAATACTCGTTTCACTAGCCATAAAAGAAAACATTTGTGTCTTCACGAGACCTTTCCTACTTAAGTAGCAAAAAAAGGTTAAATAACTAAATTATGGAAAATAATTCATCTGAATAATAAAGCTATATCTAGCAAAGATAGTTATCGACCCTTCTACATATACCAATATAGTTTATTTAAAAAATATATAATATGTCAGGTGTGAACGAATATATATTTATTATGGTACTTAAACTAAAATTCAAGTGAATCTTGATTTAAACTGTTTAAAGGTTTGTAATCTACCAAAGTATAACTGCAGTATACGCTATATCTAATTCCAACTATTAGAAGTTGAGAAACTTTAGTTCCACTAATGCACATGCATGGACATCGCAAAGCGACACGTTCAAATCAAAACAGCGTTAGTAATTACGAAACTTTTAGTTTATAAAACCATCTCTGTCTTGCAATTTGACATTTATAAAGGTAGTTGTAGTTTTTTTTCGAGAATTTAGTTGTTTTATCTGTGAACCTTAATTCCATTATAATGATCATGAACAGTAAAATAGCCACTTTTTAGTTAAAAAAATGTGTCGTTCTAATTGTAATAATGAGTTCTTATCTCAAAAAGATGGTATTAAATATACTTGAATAACAAATATATGACTAAAAAATAATGCTATGGTAACTAAATAGTGAGTTTACAGGAAACAGGAAAGTTAATTTACCTTTTTGCAATTGCCGATGGCGCCGCAAAAGGAAATCCGAGTAAATTTCTACCAAGTGAAGCTGAACAAAGATTGAGTAGCAGCACGTGACTCTTAAATATGAGCAGGTGACTGTGTATGAACGTGGCATACAGCCAGACGTTAAGCAGCACCCCGAATACACCTGCCAGTGACCATCTTATATTTACATTGACATATCATTACGAATAGCTCAACAGATCAAGCAATATTTTTTTTTTCTATAAGAATCTTTAAACTGCAGTAAGCTATTTGATTATTATTTTTTTATATATATATTAATGTATTGCGCTGTCTGTTATCATTATATTATTATAAGTTTAAACTTACCAAATATAATAAGAAGAGCTCCCAATAGAGTTTTATATGAACCATCGAAGTAATACCATGGGCACTCTTCCTCGCTATTATCAAACAATGTGTGCATTTTCACGACAACACTCACACACACAAATTCGAAAGATGGTTTTGGTAAAACGTCCACATAGGGGAAGCGGTCACAGAGACTGGACAGGTTGTCGAACCAACAGGCTCATACTAGACAAAGGGTTAAGATCATGTTACAGGTACCACTTGGTGTGCTCTCACACAAACATGTACTGATTTCCGCAACTGTAAGCAGTTGGACTTATTAAACTATTCAAAAATGTTTAAACTTCATTTCAGGATCTCTCGTATAAAAACATTGTTTTAATCATTTAATACGTCGGTTTTTGTATTCAGCTATCATTATTTTATTCAACTCCTACTAACTACATAAAATAAGCATAAAAATATAACAACAATAAAATAAAGGATTCAAATTCTAATAAGATAAAGTTCTTATTATCCATTCAGTAGCATTTCCTCTATCTTGTAGTATTTTCCAAAAAAATATATTTGTTTCTATTTATTATATACTTTATTATATATTTTAAAAAAAAATAGTACTTTAATCTTTCCCCAATTATTACATAATAAATAAACCGTAATAAATAACTATACACGCACTGTTCAATTACTGAATAAAGTAAATAATTATGAAAACTCTTAAAATAGTTTTTTGGTTTTGACATCAAATTAGAAACAATACTTGACCATAAAATTAAAAACAAAGTTACATAAAGTACTTATAAAACTATGTTAATGGAATGAACAGATTTTGCTAGCGTATGCTATGAGAGAAGGAAGTTCGTAACCTAGTGTAGAATCTAAATATAAACTACTTAATTCATCAGCGGTAATTCTATTTATATATTTTTTACCAGATATGTTTACACTGTACTGAGTTATGATAATAGTTTCCCGAAACCACTGTTGACAGAATTAATTATATTACAATACATAATGATTAAGAGAGAAATTAGACACTACGCACTCTACTTTTTTAAAAGAATTTTGTAATACTTAATATTGACATGAAAATGGTTTTAAAATTTTATTTACAACAATGTAATTGACAGGAAAATATGTAAATATCCTGTTTCAAATTTAAAAAATATTATTCATCTCAAAAAAATTAACACACTAAAATTAATACACTTTTAGGACTCAATTTAATAGGACCTCTTGACAAAATCTATATAAATGATTGTATAAAAAAACAATGGTCATTTTTATTGTCAATCATTATTATTCTACTTGCATAAAGTATCAAATCTTTATTTCAAATCATACTTAAACGTCTATAAAATATTTAATATTATAGCCAAATGCAGAGGACGCTAAATAGTTGGCAATAGATTAGTTAAAAATGTCAGTTTCGTAGCCATGAACAATTTTCACGTTCGCCAGTCACACGTCTATCGAACTCAACTAATTACCGGGAACATCGCGAGTGTTTTTTGGCGATGTATATTTGATCACAAGCTACTAGCCGATGTTATCAAACTCACTCATGTGTATAATCGTACCGAGTGCGCAGTTCAGTGCGGACACAGGCCGAGTCACGACAGGATGGTGTCTAAAGAACAATTTTCTTTAATGGTCAAGCATCACCTCGGCCTTCTTAACTTTGGTGAATATGAAGAGAATTCGACAAAATGGGCGGTCCAAGAATCTCCTATGGGTGGTAGGGGACTTATCGCTACTAGGGATATTGAGGCCGGTGAAGTGTTATTCGTTGATTATCCTCTAGTTTACGGACCCCGATCCGGAAGTGTTGTACAACGAGGATGTACTGTCTGTAAAAAGATATATAGCGATACATTTTTGAACTGCTCCAAGTGTGCATTGCTATTATGTTCCGAGCAATGTCAAAACAGTGGTTTCCATTTAAGTGACTGTAGTTTAATTTCCCACTGGCCTAACAAAGTACCTATTGAGGAAGTTGATGACACGTTGTTATCGCGCGCACTGACTAACATACGAGCGTTGTTATTAAATGAAGAACAGAAAATCTTCTTAACATCTTTGCAAGCTAATAATTTGCCACAATATGGAAGTGAAATAAGAAATTTAAAGCAATATTTTGATATTCCGGTAAATGAAGAAGAATTTATGATTTTAGTGTCATACATTCTTAATACAAATGCATTTCAAATGGCAACACCATATGGTAAAAAAGAAATAAGTTGGCGTGGATTATATCCCGTTGCATCCATTATGAATCACAATTGTGTACCAAATACTCGAAACTGTTTCAATGTTGACTTACAAATGACAGTTAAAGCTTCGAAAACAATACACGCTGGTACAGAAATATACACTTGTTACACGGGAATTTTATGGGGGACACCCTCCCGACGTGTTTATCTTCAAAAAAGCAAGCAATTTTCATGTAACTGTCAACGGTGTTCCGACCCAACAGAACGTGGTACTCTCTTGGCTGCTTTGAAATGCTTTTTTACAGAGTGCAGTGGTTCACTTCTTCCATTAAATCCGTTGAAAATTACAACAGCGTGGCGATGCTTGGAATGTGGAATGAGAGTTCCAAATAACAATATTTGTGTTATCCAAAGTGCCTTAGGAAGTTTAATGGGATCATTAGATTTTAAAAATGTTGCAGAACTAGAAAATTTCTATTTAAATAGAATCTCTAAATATATTCCGAAAACGAATCAAATAGTTATTGATCTGCAATGTTGTCTGATTTGGGAGCTTGGAGAAACTGAAGGACTTCGATGGAATGGTAAGCCTACCTATATTATCATAATTATACACACATAATTAATTAATTAGAAAAAATAGATATAAACGTGATCATCGACATTATTTTATCAATAATTAATTCGTTAATTCTAATGATCTGTAAGTTTTCACTAATAAATAATTGTTGTCAACTATATTAATCTACTTTAACGCTGATACAAGTAGGCGAAAAATCTTGCTTGGAGTTCTGGAAAATATTAGCTGGCCCTATTAAATCCCTCCTAACCTTAAGAATTAAATGTTGTTAGGATTGATGTAGAGAGGCTGCCTGCAAGAGGTGGTCAAATAATTACAAATAACCCTGTATATATTTCTTTGTTTTTTTTTTATATGATTTTTGTAGTAATTTATTTGATGTTAGATTTTAGAACCTTACACGGTAAAAATACGTGCATCCTGATTACGTCAATTCGGATATACAAATTGTTTCATGATTCAGTAAGTGAGTAAATTTCAGAAGCTATTTTTATAACAGTTCTAACACATACATCGACATTAGAACGATATTATATACCGTCAGTCATTTTCCAGCTTTACCTACTTGATTTGCGAAAATATTCTGGTTCAATGTTTTTAGAAGGTCGAGCAAAACTTAGATTTGTGGTGAAAAAAACCATAATTAAGTGACAAGGAATATTTGTGAATAATAATGTTAAAAGTGGATAACTTCTTTTCCTCAACAATTCTTCAGTTGTTGGTTCTCGTCCGTACTGTACAGACATGTTTTGTTTCACCTTATTGTTTTCAAATAAGTGATCAATGCTTCCACTGTTAGTCTTATAATCTTTATTTGTACTGACATTTACTCTATTTTACAGAATCACAATCAAATATGTGTTTTTATTCGTAGCCATTGGAAAAGCATTATAAAATCAGAATCCAACTCGATAGCTGTGCTAATTTAAATAAAATGTTGGTCGTTGAACGAGTAGTTAGCGCAGACGCCTAAGGTATAGCGATTCAATGGGCCTCGGGTTCGACTCCCGACAAGGACAGGCATGTTTATGATGAACATAGATGTCTGCATTTCTGGGTTTGGTCTTTTATTAAATATTTTCTCAGTATTTATAATATGTATTTCTATGTATTTGTATCGTTGTCTAACACCCTTAACACAAGCAAATAATTTGCTTAGGGGTTAGATCAATGTGTATAATTTGTCCTGTATTAGTATTATTATATTATTATTATAATGTTTGCTACACCTAAAACAATATACATATTAAATTTATTGATATATTTCAAAGATATTAAATTATTACAAAATTTAAGGAAATTACAGATAATAATACGTTCCCAATTTGTATAACTGCATGAACATACCTTTTTTTTTTATCGTTGGAAAAATGCGTTACGCATCATCCCTGCGGCCAGGAAGGTGATGACCGAGGGGATATGTGGGACTACCCGGCAGCATAGAAGACGCTGCCATTTTTAAGGCTACCCACTAAAAAACCAACGGTTGACCTCATCGCCTTAGTGGAGCGCCACGGGATCGCTATCGCACTCACCGTGACGCCCCGGCTGAACCCCCTGCGAGGGGCCCCGATCAACTTAGGGACACCCTCACCTCGTAGGCCTATAATGGGCGGGAGAGGTCACCCCCCTCTCCCGTCCAGGCACTACAGCTGGCGAAGGAGGCTTCGGGCGTAATCCCGCCTCCTTCGACCCAGCCTACCCCTACGGAGCGGTTCAGAGGAGGCTGCCTCTCTGTCCCGCTCCGCGGCCTCCTTCGCGGCAATGACTTGCTCGCAGAAGGAGGCAATAGCGACCCAGCACCTCTCGTCGTCGAGCATCGCGGTAACAACGCTCGGCAACGAGAGGTCGCTGCCAACCACGGCCGCCAGCTCATTACGCTGGCGGTGCATGAACATACCTACGGAGTTTTTAAAAATGGTCAATTCAATGCTTAAAGTTAAATCCTTTTAGAATAACACACAATAGTAATGATAAAAGGCACTGCTAAGAGGCTTGTATCCTCTATCATAATTTCTAAACCACAGCTGTATCTCAAACACAATATAGAAATTTAAAAACAACTGCACAACTGGAGGTTTAAACAAATAAAGATATTAGAGAGGACAAAGAACTTACCCCTTGTTATACCGCTCTCTTGTGCTGTAGCCCTCTGAGACATTGGCAACATTATATGACAAAACAATTTTGGGGCCATGTTCTAGATGCAGAGATATGTGATATAATAGATACGGATTCAAAACTGTCAGCTTAAAATTTTTTTAATTCGTGGCCTGGGTTTTGTTTTATCTAAAGTGTCACTTAATCAAAACACCATGTGGGTGTGCCAGGATCGCATTATTAATGATCCCACAGAGAGTAGGTTTTATAAAAAATGTTTCAGAAAGCCTTGTTGAAACGTTACATTTAAATAATCATTTTGAAAAGGAATCTCCTGCGGTAAAAAGATTAGCAATTTTTGTTCGACTCTCAAATCACATTTGCGTTGAAATTCAATTAAAGATGGCCCTATTTATAGAATTTGCGGATAAATGTGGACTCACTGGTAAAAAACTGACCATACATTTCAAATATATTAATTCATTTCTCCAACATGAACGTTGTCAAATGTCTATAACAATATTTATTACGGTAATAAATAATAACTTGGCCTTGCTTAAACAATATTCCGATAGGTTATGTAAGGTAACGTGAATTAATTATAAACATAAGTATCGGTATACACTTACGTGACAAAAGGGACGATTATAATAACATGCGCGACAGTGTTGAGTTTCTAGGACGTGATGCGGTTTTCACCATGTCAAGGTTTTTTATAAATGTTTAATGCTGTTTAGATGATATCATATTACAAATTAAGTTAAACATTAAGTTGTGATTAAAAAACAAATATTCATAAAATTTTATTAACAAAACAGACTGATTCTGTTATGTATTTTTTTAATATTTAATTCATTTCTAATTCCAGCTTTCTCTTCTCTAGCTATATTATTTTATGTATAAAAATAAATAACTAGACAATAAAAATAATAAAATACACTTAAATGTAATAATTACCCAGTCATATGTATTTGAATGAAAAAAATAAGAACGTATTGAAAAAAATAATAAGCAAAATGAACCTAATAGTAAATAAATAGATCTTCTTTGTAAAATTTGAGAGATTGTTAATCATTTTATCTTATTATATCCTTTAGTTCGAATTCAGATGTTTCAAGAAAGAGAAAAAAATGTTTTAGTAGATATTTTAGTACCTTCATGAATTATGATGATATATATCACAGTTACCTAATTTACGAGATAAGTCTATGTAACATGAACAAAACCTTTAATATCTACACCTCATAAGGTATTTCTTTTGTAATAATATCCAAATATATATGATGTACTAAATAATATTACATATAATCATGCGTCACGCGTAGTAAACATGTAGAACATTATGCACTAAGCCAAAATAGTTTCCACAATATTTTTTTTGTTGTGTAACCCATTCCTATGGTTGCGTTTTCGTAATGGTTATCCCATTAACCTTGCAAATTAAAATGAGAAATAATATTTTGTTTGTGTTTTTGTCAAGTACTGACCGACCGTATAATCTGTATATTTAAATTATCTAACTAATTATTCGTCTTTCATACTCTCCATACTTAAAAAAAATAAAAATTATAATTTTACAATTCGGATACAACATAACTCTTAAGGATAAAGCAGATTTTTATGGTTTTATTATCTTCGTCCAAAAATTTTAAAATTAATCAAGGTCATGGCACTTAGTCTGGATTATGAGATATATATTTTTTCAACTCACAAAGTAAACATATACGTACATACAACATAATACGTGTATTTGAATACAGATTTACCAAATTTAATAGTGTCACAAAAATTTCAAACATACATCATAAATTTGAGGATGGAATGCATTACACTGAGGTCGTAAGATTTTAAGTCATTTACGGCATCGAGTGTCTTGAATCAGGGATTCATATATTTAGTGCATTATAAAGTGAGTAGCAATTGTTTGTTGTGCATCAGTTGTCCGATTGATCGCACCTCAAATGGGCGCCGCGGCAAAAAACGCTCGTCCTTACGTGGTATCCCGATGGATCTGTCTGCCTCTGCCGTTAGTACTCTGTTCTCGTTACTTATATTTATTACCATGACGTATTAAAATTAAATTTGTCACTTTAATTATGTGTAATAGTATGGTTTTATGAGTATTGCATACGCAATTAAATTTTGTGCAATACAAATAATATCTATGTATAATCATATGGATGCAGTTCGAAAATAAATCATGAGTGGTTTATGAAATCTATGGTGAGGTTTTACTAAATTTATAAGTTCTAATTAAAAAATAATTCTTGAAAATATACAATGCAGCTTACGAACGGTGTACGTATTCACAATAGCTACCTACCCTCATTTTTTTTACATCTATAAAAATAATATATTTAGTCATTCTGTTATGATTTATATAAAAATAATTATGGTTACATTATGGTATATATTGTGGAATAAAACTTTATAATTATCTTAATTACATATATATTTCGAATCAAGGACTTTTTATGCATCTATTGAGCTAGAATGCAATTTTTTTAAATACAAATTGTTGGTGCTTAGAATCCACAGTAATGTGGCTCTACTTTTGGGGACTACTAGACTAACTGCCACAAAATTTTAATATTTGGTGTATAAGGTAAATTATAACTAAACCTACCTTTAGGATTCTTATAACACCGTTAATACCACAGTGCTATTAAGCACATTTTTCTATTATAATCCGAGAATATTTTTTCTTAGTTTTAATTGCAAGCATCTCCAATTCGGAACTATAGCTTTTTTTACTCGAATGATGTAATGAAAGATATTTTATATTAAAATGTAAATATAAATTTACAACCGATCCACATCCATCCATCTAAATTAATCCAAATTTTCGGATTAGGATAGGAAGCAACGCTTCAGCACCTTTGAAACAAATCCATACACTTTTATTCCAGAGCTGTCGGAGTCGCAGCTGTCCCTGAAACTGAAGTTGTGCCGCGACACGTTGCGAACGCTGACGGCGCTCGACGTGGGCGACGCTCACCTGCGCGGCCTGCTGCTTTATCACCTGCACGCCGCTCTTGCAGAACGCGCGCGACGTTACCCAGACCTGTATGAGGTATTGACTATCTTACACTTTTTTTCTAATTTTTTTTAAATCACTTTACTTTATTTTTATGCCAATTTTCTTTACAAATGCCACTTTACAATATTGTTAAATTATGTAGAAATAAACCCTTTTTATTACTATAGCAAAATTCATTACACATATATTTTTGGTTAAGCTTTGATTTAAAAAAAAAACATAAACATCGTAGGATATAACATGCAATGTAATCAAATATTAAACTAAAAAATGTGTATTTCAGGAGCTGAAGTCTGAAATTGAGAGTACTATAGAGCATGCCTGTACTATTCTGCAGGATGACATATCCGCGCCTCCAGATCTTGAACTAAGGAGGCAGTACCTCGGGCCTGGCTCTGAGAAGCCTCACGAAGAAAGATTCTTTATTTTTGATACTCCAGATAATTTTAATAATGTTGTTTAAGTTATAATTTTTTACACTTTATACTAATCTTCAGTGCAAAATAATATAAATACTTAAATAAAACTATTTTTAATAAATAATTGCCTTATCTTTTAGATAGTATTTTTTTCATATGACAATAAAGAAAGGTGACCATAATATGCGCACAAAATCTTACAAATGTAAGACAATCACAAATTTACTAAAGTACCAACTTTCTGCTTAGCCTAAACAATGGAATTAAAAAGTCTTTTTTATATTATTTTATTAATAATTAATAACACAGCCCGTGTCTACTAACCAACGCATTAAGATAGATTAATTTCAGAGAAATCATTTTGTACTTGATCTCTATAAGACGTGTAATAAGTTGCTGAGAGCAAGCATATTAAATGACAGGCTTAGCTTTTACAAATATTTATATTTGACACAGAAAAAACCCAAGACGTCCCATATCTTTGGATCACTGATTTGTATAAATATTTGTTCTTAGACTTCCATTTGTTTTATTTAAATAAAATAACATACCTAAATAGACAAACATTAATACTCTATATTAAAATTACTCTATATATTAATACGTATAATAAAATTGTCACTGATCCATTTCTGTACATGAATCACGTAATACGTACCAAGCAAATATTCTTCTATACATGAAATAAAAACGTAGAGAATTCAATGTATAGATAATACATTGAAAATATTACAAAATAAATAGCCAGGATATGAAGGGATAACTAAGAGAATCCATTACTAACATTTAAAAATCGTAAAAAATAAATAGCCAATTTATATAACTTTCATTCATAAAAATTGAACGTCACTCTGAATAATCACATTTAGTTTTTCAATTTCATTGTACACTTTTCACTCTTTCAAAAGATATATATATATAGTGTTCAAGAAATTTATCTATATACAATCCAAAAACTATAACTAATCGCTGACTGTACATAGAAAATATTTTCAAAAAATTATAATGAGGGGGGGACTTTATATAAGCAAGAGAACCCAAAACAATGTTTGTTCATTTTGTCTGTTCCTCTGTATATGTCTGTATGTTTGTGTACGCTAATCTCAGGAACGTATTAAGCGATTTGGATGCGGTTTTAGGGAATATGTTGTAATGGGGTTAATTGAACATTTAGTTTTTATTTAAACTATTAACTAATAAAGAAGTTAATAATCTATTCTTTTCGTACCATTGCTACTTATCAGCGATTTAACATAAAAAATATACATAAATAAACTATAAATACTCCAATAGGTATGCAAACTATAAAACTTTGATGGTTTATAGTTTTTACAAACATTGGTATGTTTTATGTACAAAGGGTACCTTTTATCGAAATCGAAATCTACGCGTACGAAGTCGCAGGCACAGTTAGTTATTGAATAAGTAGGTAGGTGTGGCATTTAATAACACCTGAGTGTCATTAAAGCGATGACAAGTCATGTTAATAACATTCAGCCTAATGCACTCAAAAACAAATTTGAGCGCGCTAATGTGCATCGGTGGTAATTACGTCACAATTCCGTTACTAACAAAGGATACTATGAAGACCGGGACATTGCAAGTCGTTTTTTTTTAATATATTTACGAACTAGTAAGTTTCAGATATTTTTTCTTGTCTTTCATACATATCTGTGCTTAACTTTTATGATGTATGCTTTTATTTCACATTTGATTAAAACATGAGAAGAAGGTAGAAGGTACTATTCGGGTATTAAATAACACCCAGCAAAGTGAGATTTGGATGTTCATTTGCAAAAGTGAGTTTTGACTTTTGGCCGCTATTATCCATATAAAGTGTAATGAAAAAAATACGATACTAATATTGTATAAATTATGTTTATTTTGAACAAAATCTCGAACAGCGTTGTTACAAAGTTTCGTGCATTATAAATTTTAAAGCACTATTTCCAGTCTGCAACAAATACTTTCCCAAAACGCAACGAGCGTAAGTGTTGTCAAAGCAGCGTCATTTTCCTCTAAGATATTTTCATAATGCAAGTATAACAAATTAAAAAGAAATTAAAAATTTAAATAAATTAGTTTTTACTTTGAAATCATTAATTATATAAAATAAATTATATCTCGACAGCGTTACATACGTAAACATCTTTTCTATGCTTAAATTTCTGAGTTTCATAGGTACAACGTTGTTATAACAATACACTTTTCATCTTGGTCAATCTAACGTAAACTATTATTTGTTTCAGGATTTATTATTTGTTTCAGGATGTAATTGTAGTTATCAGCTATAAAAGTGTAATAAGACACGGTGTATCATACACAAATAAAAGTATCTGTAACTTTTATAAATAAAAATAATTGTTTTTTTTTTTTTGTCTGTCTATGCTGTTAGCCCTGTTGGCTATTACAGCGTCACCGGGTAAAAATAATTGTGGGAGTGAAATTTGTATGTGATTCTTATATTGGCGTTTTGATAGTCACTTTTATACACCTAACAAAATGATTTTTCCTACCTTCAAAACACAGATTATGGATATATTTTGAAATATATATCAGTATATGTATATCTTTTCATATAATGAAGAAAAAATTTGCGATAGAACATTTAAGAAACTCTAATCTGTCCATTTGTTTCACTAGTTACAATTACATACATACCAATTCCAGTATAGCGTCAGAGACATGCTGTTATACCACTGACCCTTATACTAGTGAGTAGTACTGAGCATAGAATTTAGATGGTGTGTGGTAGTGTAAATTTCAGAACACACCAAAGTTAAAACTTAAAATTGACATTGACATTTGAATATTTGTTGATTTTATATGTAAAGTTTTATTATTTTCTTTTGTCAATTTAATTATTTTTATAAACAATAATTTATACATATGTGTAATACTACACTTTTTTTATCTCAAATAATTTGACTTTTTAGATTAAATTTGACATTTGGTTTATTACGAGCAATAATCATACCTTCATACGGTAATATTTTATGTTATTTGATATGACAAAGATAAGAAATCGATTTGATAACAAAGAAATATCACTCTTATATTAATGCAGTATTTAATCAAAACCATTTATCTTCGTTCTTGTTCTCTACCTAATACTATTTCAGTTAATTATTCACGTATTTATTCGAATTGCAAAATTATGGCACTTAATCCTAAAGCCTTGTTACTCTCATCCTCGAACTGTCATGGATTTTCAATGTTGGAATTTGCAAAAGAAGAAATATGCAACTTTTTAAAAAAGTGAGTAAGGACAAAGAAAATATATATTATATATTTATTGAAAAAAAAATGATTGCATTTACATTTGTTTCGAAATTCTACAAGCTACATGATATTAATTGTTATTACTTTTTAATTCTTATTTTCAGAAATGATGTTCATGAACTCATATTTGTACCATTTGCTCAAAAGAATTATGATTGTTACACAAACACTATCAAGAATGTTATTGACCCCTGGGGATTCACAGTAGCTGGCCTTCATACTTTTGCAGACCCAGTCCATGCTATTAGTTCAGCAAAAGCTATTTTTGTAGGTGGTGGAAATACATTTCTCCTCTTAAAAACATTGTATGATAATAATTTAGTATCTTTGATAAGAGACAGAGTTTATGCAGGCAAGTTGTTATACATTGGCAGCAGTGCGGGAACTAATGTAGCTACTAAAAGTATTCATACAACAAATGATATGCCCATAATATACCCACCTAGTTTTGATGCCATTGGAATTGTTCCTTTCAATATTAATCCTCACTATATTGACAAACCTGAAAACGATAAACATAAGGGAGAAACTAGAGATCAAAGAATTGGTGAGTACATGGAGATGCCTCATGCCAACACGGTGCTAGGATTAAGAGAAGGATGTATTTTGCATGTTGATGGGGAATCATTGATTTTGAAAGGTGTGGCCGGTGCCGTTCTATTTACAAAGTAAGTATCAACATTTGATTCAGTTCACTCATAATTTATTGATATATATATATAGATATATATTTTTTTAATTTTTATTCTAACTTTTTAGGGATGAAAAGAAAATTGAGTATCCAGTTGGGACAAATGTTTCATTTTTATTGGACAACACCAAAGATATTACTACTTAAATACATTATTTACTGAAAATCTATATTAAAATATAAACTTTACATAATTCATCTTTTAATTTATTTTGGATTTTTTTTGTAAAACATGAAAGATAATAAGATTTTCTCTAAGCGAAATCAGTATATCAATTAGAATAAATTATTGCTAACACCATATTATGCTGTTAATTATTCACTAGATAATTATAGGATCAAAACTAAATGTCTTTTGTTCTATTTTAACTTGTGCTTGTTACATTAAAAAATAATTATGTGCAAAACACATTCATTTCATTTCTGTATTTAAATTGAATTTGAACAAAATTATTTAACCCATTTTTATGCACAAATATTTTAGATGTTCTTAAAAAATATTTATGTATCATTTTCTGTGCACATGGGTTAATGTTTATGTCAGCCGGTAACAGGAGCTTGCATTAGTAAAGCTCTTGCGGCGTGAAACAGTGAGGGCTGCGGCGTAACACGCGATGGTCCTGTGCGCTCTGCTACCGGCAAATTACAGAGATACCTCCTTAATGCCAAGTCACGTCTTGCACTTAGTCCTCGGGTTATCTCGCATCCAGATCCAAATAATACTGCGCGTTGACGTTTCCGTTTCTCCATTGCCACCTGTTTAAAATTAAAAATCATAGCATTAACATTACGACGGTGAATAAAAAAAAATGGTAAAAAGTAGTTGTCTATGCATCAACACTTAAGAACATGACCCTGTGAACATGTCCTGTCCGTTGCAAAACTTGTTAACTGCATATCTAATATAAAATGTGATAATAATAATATTGCTAAAATGTTTAAAGACCATTTCAATCATTAATTATGCAATTCTAAACAAATCTAATCATTCTAAATAAAAGAATCTTATTTTCAAGCAGTTTTTAAAAGTTTTGAAATTAAATACCACAAGTTAAATTATTCAGTATCAATTGAAATTATTTGTCATTCAATTATATTGAATGTGTTTATATTTTATACTAATACATCACAATGTTGTTCTATCCTTACTTATTAAACATTTGAGTTTACATATAATAAAGTAATAACATCTATTGCAATCAATTGGTAATAATTCAGTTGACAATAAAACTCTAAAAATATTATTTTCTATTTAAATTTTGATTTCAAAATTTTAATAATTGAGAAAAAAACAAAACAACCTCATTTGCTTTCCTCCATTTACGACAGCATTGTAATGTTGTATTTTAAAAGTAAAAACTTAGTATTTATGACCCTGCCCTTGTAAAATTTAATCAAATTTCAATCAAAATAGTTTTACCTGAATTACAGCTACGGGATGCAATTCACCCACATCCGTGGGAGCCTGTGGCTTAACTTCATTTTCATCATGATTCCCATTCATTACATTAGAACTTCCGACACCAGTTTCTGGATTTGGTGTTTCTGATTTAAGTGATTCTGAATTTTGTTGTAGTATTTTTTTTACAGTATCTTCTCCAGCCATATCAACAGAAAGTCCAAGTCTAGATAAGACGCGTTCGGGACGCCACCTGTCACGGGCCCCTCCGGCGGGAGCAGTTTGTTCGCGGCGACGCACGTCTGCTACGAGGCTCGCCCAATCCACACCAAGAGCGTCACCCAATCCAGCTATAAATACAATTTTAATATAGTACATTTAAACCTAACAAAGTTTTTCTAATAATCTAGTTTCTTTAACTATTTTTCTCTTCCAGTCACAGGTTTGGTTGATTTTTACCTCTAGTACGTTCTTCTTCTAATTCTCCATCAGATATTTCTTCAAAATCTAAATTAGTAACATCTTCTTCATCTTTACCATCTTGAGATTCCTTCTCTTCGCCAACTCCACTTGTGTCCTAGAAATAACAAAACTCATTACATAGAATGCTGTGAGGAATAACATTGTTAAATGTTAATATAAAAGATTTTTAAAATGTTCCAAAAAATAATTTTAATAATTTGCAGTAACTTAAAGAATACTCATACTATAAAGTAGTCATACTATAAAGCAAATAATATGTTAGATTTACCATAATGGAAACCTTATCAACCAATATTGTTGATTTGTATAATCAGGAAAAAAAATTAAATATTAAATACCTGTGTGGATTCTTTTTCTGAACCTTCTGGCTTTGAAACTGCTTCTTCGACTGCTTGACCAGTTTGGCTGCATTCATCAATATTTTGATCCAACATCTGCAAATATGATAGAGTTGAAAAATAAAGAATCAGAAAATAAATGTATAAAGTTAATCATTATAAGCATACGTCTTCTCTTTCTAAAATGTCATCAGGGTCGTCGCTGATCTCACTCAGATCATCAGGGATGGGTTTGTCTTCAGCTTCCGGTTCTTCAGGCTGTACAGTTGCAGTTGGCTGAACAGAGGGTGGTACCTCTTTAGCAGTTTCTGTTTCAGTTCTTGGTGGGCGCCTCTTCCCATCGTTTCTACCATGGTCCATCCTTCCTCCCCGATTATAATCATCTTAAACATAATGAAATTTCATAAGTAGAGTTTTAAGTAATAGATGACTTCACTTGAAAACACTCTCAATCAATTCAACGTCATAATATGTGAGTTGTAATAGATATCCAATATTATATTATAATGGTATGTTAAGTGACAAAAATTTGTTGATGTGATTTAACATTTGAAACTTTGTCCTAATGACTTAATTCATACATACCATGCATACGGCCACGGTGTGGTCCAGGGCCGTGGCCGCGGTGATGCCAGCCTTCCATATCCTGCTCTTTGTCACCCCACTCGTTCATCTAGAACAATAATACTTGGATTACAAGTAACAATTCCAGTAAGACAAGAATATATTACTTTATTTTTAAACTCGTACCAATATGAGGATAAGGGCATCCAAGGAAAATATGGGATAGGATACAACAGGTATTTTGATTTCTTTTGCGGTAATCAATTGATTCATTCCAATATAGGCTCTGATGATACAGACTTGCCTGGGCAAAAATTTAATTTTATTTAGTTTTTAAACAGAAAGATTATTTAAATAATATCGCAAAATTAGGGTTGACATGTAAATTATCGTACCTGACCCTCATGCATTGGCCAATGGCGTTCTCGGCCCCAATCGCCAGACCCACGGTAGTCTTCGTTGTCCCATTCTTTATGAGAATGCATGTAACCACGCTCACGATCTAAGGAGCCTGAACGCCCTTCCCAGGAGTGATCACGGTGTGGACGGCGATCATCGTAACCTAAAATATATTTTTTAAGAAAATGACAGAATTTACTATAAAATTACGATACAAGAACTAATCTTAATGATTGTCTTACCCATCTCTCCTCGATGATCTCCCATAGATTCACCATACATTCTTTCATCTTCTTCAGGATATCCTCTTGCTGGACCTGCCATATCATAACTTGGATCATAATGTCTATCTCTACCCTGTATGTATCCCGGTGACCTGTCCCCTTCTCTAGCAACACCTTCATATCGATCGTCAATCCTGTCGTAATGTTCAATACCATGTCCATGTTCATATTGATGGTCCATTCCTAACTCGTAATCGCCTTGTTCTCTGTCGATACTATCCATACGTTCTCGTTTGTTAGACCGGTCCCTTTCAAGCCTGTCTTGCTTCCGTCCACCCCTTTCAGAATGAGAATCTTGACGGTCTTTTGAATTAGTTGAATTTTTGTCCGACTCTAAGGCCCTGTTTGAAATAGCTGCAAGGGCAGCTAAACGTTCTTCAGGTCGTGGTAGTAATCTTTGCATAGGTTTGTTAGGCTTTTCAAGTCCTTTGTCACCTCTATTACCTCCTAAGCCACGTTCACGTCCCCTTCTTTTTGGATCATCTCTTTTGTTGTCCTTATTTCTTTCACGTCCCCTATCCTTCCTATCATGGCGATCTTTGTCATCGTGTTTATCCTTTTTTCTCTCCAATGATCTATCTTTGTGGTCTCGACCTCTATCTCGATCCCTACTTGCAGAACGTTTTCTATGCCTTTCAGGACTTCCTTCTCGCCTTAATTGCTTTTTGGGTGAAACAGGTCTACTTCTTTCAGCACTATCTTTTCTTCTTGGATCTTTTGGATGAGAACCATGTCTTCGAGGAGATCTAGAACGAGCTTTTTTAGGCGATCGGCTGCGTGCTCTTACCCGTTCCCTTTCTTTATCACGGTCTTTATCTTTTTCCCTTTCTTTTTCTCGTTCTTTGTCTTTAACACGGTCCCTGTCTTTATCTCGGTCTCGTGCAGAATGAGGAGAAATACTTCTGTTTCGTTCTTTTCTTTGTGGTGATTTTACATGTTTGGCTGGAATTTTAGATGTAACACTTTTTGAAGTTATTGGAGGGGTCCCACCTGATTTTTTACCGGGAGACAAAGATTTTTTACCTATTGCCTTTGAGAGATTTTTCTTTTTATTGTTATCTTGCTTTTTTATCAACCTATCATCCTTTTTTATTGTTATTTTTTTGGATTCACTCTTGTCCCTCTTTAACGCGTCAGCTTTAATCAATTTTTTTTTTGTAGGTACATCACATTCAGATGATGAACTAGAGTTCCTTTTTAGTTTCCCTTTTTTACCTCTTCTCTTAGCATCCCTAAAAAAGTTATCTATTATAATACTTTTACACATAATTTATTTTATCTACTAAAATGTAATCATTTCTCTAGAGAAATAAAAATAAAAAAACCCCGAAATAAAAATAAAAATACAAAAAGGCTTCTAAAAAGTTTTCCGACGCAACTACTTCAATAAGTACATAATAATATTATTTTTATTCTTTTTAGAGGTCTTTTTGTATAGGGGGTTTTATAAATTTTTAATTGAATTTTTATTCTGCTTTTTAAAATTATATTACTGGTTTCTTTATTGTACTAAATGAACCTACGGACAGACAAATTTTCAGTTGTTTAAGTATTTCTATCAATATTGCATTAGAATCTTTCTCCTGCACCAATAATACCTCAATACTGTTTTTATTTTGACCAAACATAGTTAAGAACCATCTCAACGAACATAGCTTTCGATTAAAAAAAAACAATTCAAATCCGTCCACGCATTTGGCCGCTACGTTGCCACAGACAGACACCTAGATACACAGATCGACAAGTCAAACTTATAACACCCCAACTTTTTCAGTTAGGGGTTAGAAACCAGATTTTTATTTTACTTTTTTTATACAAAACTAGGTTAATGCTTGACTACATTCCACCTTCGGATAGTGAAGATGTAGACATAGGTGGTAAGGCGCATTGACCTAGCAACCTATTCTTTCTTGAAGACACCCACATTGTATTTGGCCGGAAATACCAACGCAGGCAAGCTGTTGCAGTCTTTCGCTGTACACACTATAAAAGACGAAGCATAGCGCTTCGTTCGGGCAAGTGGAGTGTCCACAACGTATGGATAGATACCTGCCGTGCGTCGGAACGTCTGGTGATGGAACGGGGACGGGGGAATTAGGTTGTGTAATTCCTGCGCACACTCAACAAAATGTATCCTATAACTACTGAGAGGCTAGCAATTCTACGCCTGTGCTCAAGATTGGAGATTGGCTTCAACCAACTCAGGGTCACCTATAAGCTTTTTTGCTCTCCTTTCAATTGAGTCCAAAACCGCGAGATGAGTTTTTGCGGATTGGCATTACCCCATGCGGAGACTGCCTGAACTTTGTCCTTCAAACGTTGCACCATGGCTTCTCTTTCAGACTGTACTTGATCTCTACTAGTCCGAGTGCTCGGCAGATATCTCTCTACAACTGTGCTGTCGTCTGCATACCCATAGAAACCAGCCCCAACAGATCGTTAATGTGCAGCAGAAAAAGAGTTTCAGAAAGAACGGACCCCTGAGGCACTCCGGCATTTATTGTCAAGTTTTCCGAGAAACACCCGTCGACAACTACTCGGAGAGATCTCTAGCTCAGAAAGTCCGTTACCCAGCCAATCAGACCAGGAGTTATACCGAACGCTAAAAGCATGTGTAAAAGGCTGCTCGATTGCCAGACCCTGTCAAATGCCTTGGAGACGTCCAGAAAGACGGCAATCGCTTCCCCGTTCCTCTCGTTGGCCTCGCCTTAAAATTCTGTAGCGTACGCTAGAAGGTCCCCAGCGGGCCTATTTTAGCAAAACCCGTACTGTCGATCACTGAGGATATCGTTACCTTCTAGGTACGCTAGAAGCTGCGAGGTCAATACACAGTCCATAATCTTGCAGAGTATGGAGGTGATTGAAATAGGCCTATAATTGATAGGATCGGCACGGCTGCCTTTTTTGGGCACGGGTTGCACGTTGACAAGCTTCCAGGATTTCGGCACCATACCCGTCTTGAAAGTGAAGCGATACAGACGTGTCAATATAGAAGACAACTCAGCTTGAGCAGAATGACTGGTATACCATCAGGACCACTGGCTTTATTCACATCTAAACGACACAATGCTCTCCTTACCTTTTTGTTCATGATGATGAGGAAGATGTGCAGGAGAAGCATTGACAGTGTCTAGATGCAAATTCTCAGCAAACAGAGAAGCAAATACATTTGCTTTCTCTGTTGGGATCCATCCGGCCTCAGCATAGCAGGTAGTGAGGGTTGGCAGAAGTTCAACTTGATCGCTTTGGCAAGAGACCAAAAAGCTTGAGAGCCAGTTGGTCAGTTGGTCAGAGAGCTTGTTGCCATTCTTATTGTTCCAATCAAGATGAGCCTTTTGCAATGCCTTCTTGTAGGACTTGGCAGCTCGGTTAAATGCTCTCTTCTATAAACTTGCATTCAGAGTAATTCACATTTATTTAAAATTTAGTAACATTTTTTGCTTGATATTAACACCACATCACTTAAGACTACTTTTTGCTGAAAATTTAATTATTTGAATAACAATTTATATTATTTTTGTTATCATTGAACAATAAATAATGATATTTTAGTATGTTCTTAAATTTTTGCATTTAAATAAAACTTTAAATTTAATTTGGCATTTCAAATGCTTTATAGTAAATGTTTTCACAGGAAGATGAGATGTAGGTGTATGTCAATAAGTCAGTTAATTAGTCATCCATCACAAATAGTTTCTAAAAGGTTATTATATAAAAAAAAATTAACTAATGATTACAGCACAAAAAAAAAATCTTTTACATGTTGGTGTTAAGATATATTAAAAAGTAGTAAGCAAAGGTCACAGAAAAGCATCAAGAGTAAGACTAACATGGGCCTTATCATTATAGGAAGGATTAATTAGAGCAAACAAATTACTATGAGAAGTAATTCTTTCAGGTACTATCATACTTAAGAAAAGGTCACACATAACAAGTCACATAACAACATAACAACACATAACAGTCATAATAGTCACATAACAACAACACATAATAGTCACATAACAACAGGTCACTGACGCTAAATAGTATAGTAACTAGAGACACACTGCTGTAACAAACACTTAACACCTATTGTATGAGATTTGTACTACCTCAAATCCAACTAGCCCAATTAAAATAGACATCTTAACTTGAATACATTAGCTCTTTTTAAAAACTTGTAATGGGAAATATTTTGAATAATTACCTGCCAGATGATGATGATGAAGAACTTCCATCTGAAGAGGAAGATGAGACACTAGAAGAACTAGAACTTCTTGATGAAGAAGAACTTGACACTGCTTTCTTTTTGTCTTTACGGATATCTTTGTTCGAGTCCATTTTTAATTGCAACTCTAACTCACGCTGCAATTGTTGTCTTCGTTTTTCAAGTACATCCGTATCAGCATACTCTAAGTCATTTTGATCCCAATTGTCAATCTCGCCATCAGGACTACGACCTGAACGAACGACTACAGTAGAATGTAACCGGCTTTTAGGATCATCTTTTACCAAGCGTTTATGTTCAATATCTTTATTAGCTGCTCTTTGCTTAGATGGACTTATTAGAGTATGAGTTGTGGCAAACTTACAGTTTTTACCGTAAGCGCAAGTACCGTGTTGAGCCCACTGCCTACAATATTCTGCTGCCTTTTTAGTACTAGATGACTTTTTAGTGCCGAGACGTTCAAACACACTTGGTCTATTTGAGAGATCTTTAGTTTTCGGTAACTCGACAGTAATTTTTCTTTTTCCTTGTTTTGACATTATAATGGAAAAACATTGGTCTTACCGATAACGTTTATGATAAAAAGCATTTCCTAATTATTTACTTGTGTTAGATAACCTAGGGAAAATTAGTTGAAATTCACTTTTAGTTAAAACAATAAGAAACTAAACACTGAAATTATAACCAACTAGAGATTACAGTAATACTAGCATTCATTTTGAGTATCCTAAAACTTATCGATTCGATGGCCGATGCTTCTTTGTTTTTAAAAATTAAAAATATAGATTGTATGCGAACATTTAACATTTGCACAGATAATTATTTATTAATAATATTTAAAAAATATAGTAGATCCAGTGGATACAATTTTATAGTTAACTTAAAAACGTCAAAATTATATTTATATATTTAGTATAATATTTTGTGGTAATTTTTTTTACTACTCAGCAATATTGCGCATTTAAAAAGGGTTTTTTTAAAGCGGCCCATTCAAGTCTATGCAACCAAGCGCGCCGAATATATAAATCTCGAAAAGACTTAAAAAAAGTCTTAATTAAGAAATAAAAATCTTAACTTATAGTGTCGTGGAAATATTGCTTATAATAATAACAAATGGTTTTCAAAACACAAATCATAGATTGATAGGTATTCAAACATAAATACCCAGTGAATTATTACTTTTCATAAGTGCAAAGTATGTCTATTTGAAATATAAAACAAACTTGACTTTAAAATGATGTTTGGTAACACGCTATTGTCGTGGCCATACTGAGGAAAGTATCAAAAGATTAAATATAAATAAATTATTATTTAATATGCAAAACTTGTGTTATCATTCATTCGAGATATAATTTATTGAAAATTAAAAAAAAAAGGAAAGACCGTCAGCCGGCATGATGATGCTCATGATTTTTGCAGTATCTCCGGGGCAGATGAACTTGCAACATTTAGTTAGATACAAGTCACAAAATATTACATAGATACAAAATATATACTTACAAGTTTCTATTTATTATCAAGCACTGCGTCTAGTGCATGGCCTGATGAAGTCCTTAATAATTTACTAAGTAACAGTACTTGTCAGTGGGTTGTAATATTATGTATATTAACCAGTGGCGTAGCGTAGTGGGGGCGGCGGGGGCGGCCCGCCCCGGGCGGCACTTTATAGGGGGCGGCAAAATTTAACAATAAATAAAAAATATATATTTTTATCGTAACTACAAATTTGGACCGATTGAAAGGAGCACGGAATTTTTCATTACTTATTTTGTGACGAATTCGGGGAATTCCTTTTCTTTGAATGATATTTTGTAGCGACTGGCAACAACGTCTATACTGACTTGTGGGAATTCCCCGTTTTTGACTAACAATCAGCGAGAATGACTTCTATTACATATATATTAAGTTCAATATAGTTTATCACACGTACGAGAAAGCCTCTTTAAGGTACGGGGAATTACGTGCTTTGACAAAGTTTGACAATTCAAAGAAAGTTTTATTGATGGATCGTCAGTTGTCCAATTCACATTGTCTCGTATTTTAATTATGTTACGCTTTCCAAATTGTGATTTTTGTGCAAATAAGTGCGTGTAGTGGTTGTGAAATTATTGAACAACTTTCAACTGAGTGAGTATTAAATATTATATTTATCTAATTGTATGTTGGACTATCTGATATGTTGTTCAAACTTCAAACTTTAATTTATTAAAATAAAAAAGAAACGCCGAAGTGCATAAAAATATTTTCACATTTCAAAGGGATCTTGATCGGAAACTGTGATATAGTGAATAGATAAAGGCTCAATTTTTTTCCTTTTGGGTACTAAACCCTAAAAACGGAAAATTTCAGTAAAGCAAGGTTTTTTTTTAATATCCTAGGTACTTCTTTTGAAATGTTCGATAATTTTGTTTACAACACTAACTTGTACTTTTCTCATTTAATATTTTTTTGATTTTAGCATCAAAAATGAAAAGAGTAAAAGAAAGTGGGGCTTCTTACCGTAATAAGAGAAGAGCTAAGTTGGAAAATATTAGAGCAAATGAAGGAGCTTTACTTAAATATGTGAAAAGTGTTGTTCCTGACACGTCAGATTCCTCGTTAGGCTTAAATTCATCACAGACAACTGGGCCTTTAAACCCAGAACAAGCTGAAAAAATACAAGAACTTGACATTGTTCCTAAAGATCAAATTCCAACAACATCCACTGCATTAGTGTCTCCATCTGTATGTTCAGACATGGACATGCATAGTTCCGAAACAGAGATTGATACAACATCATCATTGTCTGCTATTCAGTACCAAAGACGAAAGGAAAATTTCGACGATATTGGAAAATGGCCTAACCATAGACGACAATATTCCATTGCATCTCATTCAGCAAGGACAGGAAATTGTTCAGCATATTGATACTAATTTCGCTGAAATGTCAACAGTAACACGCTCAGATTCGTGCTCTTTAAAATCAAAAGGAGAGACAAGAAGGCTTACTAAGGATTGGTTTTATCGTACATTGACTAACGGCGAAAAAGTTTTACGTACTTGGATGGCTATTCTCCAGCTAAAGCATCATTATTTTGCTTTTGTTGTCGTTTATTTGAGAACGTAAGTACACCGAATGGATCTAAATTTTGCTCATCTGATGGATTTAATACTTGGTGGAAATTAAATCCTAAGGTTTCAAGTCACGAATCAAGTGCACTACACATCCAAAATTATTGCAAATGGAAGGAGTTGGAGAGCAGACTTCAAAAATTACAGACTATTGACAAAAAAGAGCAAAACATAGTGGCAAAAGAAATAAAGAAATGGCAGGAAATTCTTATCAGAATGTTTGATATTATAAGATTATTGCAAATGGAAGGAGTTGGAGAGCAGACTTCAAAAATTACAGACTATTGACAAAAAAGAGCAAAACATAGTGGCAAAAGAAATAAAGAAATGGCAGGAAATTCTTATCAGAATGTTTGATATTATAAGATTCCTTGCCAAACAAAATTTGGCTTTACGTGGACATATAGAAAACGACACCGGTACCAATAGAGGAAACTTTTTAGAATTGGTTAATTTAATTGCAAAATACGATCCTGTACTTCGTGAACATCTTGTAAGGTCTAAAATATCTGGCAAAATTTCAATCACTTACATGTCACCACAAATACAAAACGAATTTATTGCCATTTTGGGAAATAAAGTTCGCCAACATATCATCGGACAAATAAAAAAGGCTAAGTATTATTCAATTATATTCGACTGCACTCCAGATCTTTCTCATAAAGATCAAACAAGTCAGGTATTAAGATACGTAGTAATTGAAAATCAGGAAGTAAAAGTAATGGAATCTTTTATAGATTTCATTGAAACTAAAGACAAAACTGCTGAAGGAATTTCAAAGATGATTTTGGACAAAATTCAAGCTGATGGCCTAGATATAAGCAACTGTAGAGGCCAAGCATATGATAATGCTGCTGTTATGGCTGGAAAGTATTCAGGAGTTCAGCAAAGAATTCGAGAAATAAACCCTAAAGCTGAATTCGTACCTTGCTCAAATCATTCGTTAAACCTAGTTTGTTTACACACTGCCTCAGTTGAGGTGGATTCACTAACTTTTTTCGGCATTCTTTTTTCCTCATCGGGTTGCTATTCTTTTTTTTCCTCATCGACACATCGTTGGGAAGTTCTGATACTTCTGACAGCTACAGGCAAAAGCTTAAAAAGGGTTCAAGACACGCGGTGGAGTGCAAGAGGCGATGCCGTAAATGTGACATGGCATCATTACAAAGATATTCTCGTCACTTTGGAAGAACTGACGGAGGCAGGTGAAAGCTTAAACACTAGGACAGATGCAGGTACTTTACTAGTTTCGATGCAGTCATTTTCCTTTCTTTGTTTTTTGGGCCTGTGGCAACCGGTGCTACATGAAGTGAATGATGCACAAAAATATTTACAAACAAGGGGACTTGACATAAGATTGTGCGCTCAGAAAGTAAATGCTTTGCAGATGATATTGACAGAGAAAAGAGAGGAATGGGCAAATGGCGCTGTAGGTTATGCAAAAAATATGTGTGAAGAACTTGGAATTTCCATAAAAACTCGGAGGCGCATAACAAGAAAGCATATTTTTGATGACGGAACTAGAGATGCTAACTTGTCTTGTGAAAATGAGTTGAGACGAAAGCTGTTTTCTTCGTTAGATAGAGTTATTGAGCGTTTTCAACAGCTACAGAATTTAACGGATAAGTTTGCTTATCTAACACCGGCTATATTATTAGATCCAGACAACACTGAATGTAATCTAGACTACGCATCTGACGAAATTGACGAGCAGGATTTCAAGCTGGAAAGACTTCGACTGCGGACTTTCGTTGTTGCTACAGGCAACGAAAATGAATTGATTAATGCAGACTCACTTGAGTTATTTAAATTTATTGTTAAATCCAAGCTGGAAGATACTCTGCCCAATATTTTAATAATGTTCCGAATATTTTTCACAGTTGCTATAAGCAATGCCAGCTGTGAGAGAAGTTTTTCAAAATTGAAATTGATTAAAAATTATTTAAGATCGACAATGAGTACTCTAAGACTAACTAATTTGGCTATTTTGTCTATTGAGCAAGAGGTGTGTGATGCGATAGACATTGACGGTGCAATAAAAGACTTTGCTCTTAAAAAAAGTAGACGTATAAATTTTTAATTAAAGACGGAAGTTTTGTTTTGTTTTTTTAAGAAATACTCATATTACTTTTCAATAAAAATAAAAATGTTATATAATAGTATCGTTCTAGTTCTAAATAAAAATTGATTTTATTTAATCTTGTCGATCCTCAAGGTGTACCTAATCTTAAGTGACAGGTACACCTTGTATTATTATATTAAGTTAAATCAATGTATCTAATTGGTTAAAGTAAAAGAATTTTTGTATTAATAAACGTGATTGTAAAACTTAGATAAACTGTTTTTTATTTAAAATCTAGCCTGTATAATACAAAATAATGATGACTGTTCTCTCCGAAAAGTTCTCTATAATTAATGTATGTAATGCATAGTATACATTAAAATAAAATACCTAAATAAGAGGGCGGCAAAATTGTCTTCCGCCCCGGGCAGCCGACACTCACGCTACGCCACTGATATTAACATACAAAAAAGGAAATTATTTAAAATAAAAGGAATTGAAATCGAAAAAAGAGATCTCTACTTAAACCTTCTACACCACCCAAAGAGTTATTTCTTTTAAAATAATATTTTCGAAACGCAATTTTTATTTTATTTAGTCCATAGTACTAAACTAATTAATACTTGTAACAAAATTTGTTTATTCATTTAGTATATATAAAACAAAATCCTATGAGTTTAATTTATGAATTGAGACTTGAGGCTTGAATGAATTGTTTTAAAGTGAATTCTCACATGTATGTATGTCTGTTGTTTTATTCGAACAAAACAAACTTCTTTACGCATTTTGTTTAAATTTAGTGTAATTACCATTTATTTACTTGGCTAATAACACAGTGATTTTGCTCTATAAAACAGAAAATTTTGTTTGGGCTATCATTTAAATTAGATCTATGTTTATAAATGTTAAATGATGATAGATTTATTTTTATAGCCGGCAGACCAATGGGAGTAAGCATATTTACTGGCATTAGACTGTTATCCAAATTCAAACTTAACACTTTGAGTCCAGTGCCAATAATCTCTTAGAACGAAAAAAATAGTAACAAGATTAAACCTTTTGGAAACGCAAAAAAAATATTTAAAAAATTAAAGAAAAAAAAATTCAAGTCGCTCTGAGTTCGAGAAAAGGGTGGGTAGATACAAAAAATTTAGTCGTTTTACAAAATGTTCCGGATTTATTAGCATTCCAAGCGCATTGCCATACTGCTTGTATGTTGACTTTTTTGCGAACATTTGCAATCGTTGTACATATTTGCAACTTGAGATGTCAACGAATAAAAAACTCACCGACTTTTTAAAAAATGCAATTTTTTGGTGTGAAACTTTTTGACTTAAAATAAGGGTACTTTTTCGTAATTAAATTCAAATTAAAAAAAAAATAAAAAAATACATAAAAAGATAATTTTTTACCAAATTTCATAAAGATATTTGTTTTTTTGTTAAAGATAAAAATAAAAACCAAAACCTTGTTATTTTGTGTTTTTTTTTCTAAATTTTGAAGGTATGTCAAAAAAAAATAATTAAAATAAAAATTAGATCTTATACTTTGCCATTTAACTTTGCAATAAATCGTTTTTTACCCTTAAAAGCTCACCTCCCCTTTTCTCAAAACTCAGATCGCCTTTAATTTATTTTTTCTTTCATTTTTAAAATATTTACTTGCTTTTCCAAAAACTATCATCCTGTTACTATTTTTTTGTACTTTGAACATTTTTGAAGCTATTGGCACTAGACTATGTGGAGTGTGGTGACAATTATGTATTTCATGGTTTTGTTCACATGTCGGCCAAAAAATTTACTTGAAACAACATGACTAGTTGTGGCTTCACCAAATGGTCGCATCCAAGTTCTAACCACAGACTACTATAAAAATGTAATCAGTAATACTACCCTAAGAATATTTCGATAAACTGCGGATAAAAAGTAGATATTTTAATCATAAAGCATTATTATGTTTTAATTTGTATTTATCTTATTCAGTGATTAGTTCTTATCTGTGTATGACATTCGGCAATTAACTGTCAAGTGTCATTTAACAATTTAGTTTTACAATCGGCATTATTATTTGAAGACTTAATTGTGGCGTTGGAGTGTGAGCTTTTGGTATTTTGGCTTAATATTTTAGTATTTAGTTGGTTATAATTTGAAAGGTGTTTTTAGAATTTAAGTACTTAATAATTCTGAGTTTATTATTACAATCGCAGATTAAAACTACACAATGCCTTTACTCGATGGAAAAGAAACTGATATATTTTTCGTAAGTAACAGTAATTACAGACTAAATAATTTAGGGAAGTAGAGAACTAGATAGAACTAGAGAACTAGACTTTCATTCATAATCCATTGCGATTCATATAAGTTAGATTCAATTTCTCCACTAACATGAGAGCTTGTATCTTTCTACTTTCCTGAATAAAAATTCCTGCTTCATGCCTTTATTTTATTCTTTTAGAAACTCTGGAATGTTATTTTTATTTAGACTTGCTGCTGTAATTTTAATATAAAGTTTCTAGAAAAAATAAGTTATTAAAAAGCCATGAATCCAACTTTGGTACTATTTTTACTTTTAGTATTTATATAAGTTACAGAATAATCTTTTGGTATAATCAATTTATATTATTTTGGTATAATCTGGATTGAATAAATTAAGAGCAGAAGCACATATTATGATTATTTTCAGTATTTTTATTTAGTAAATCATAAGTTTCAGGTTCTAGCATAATTTCAAAACTTCTTGTGACTCAAGCACTCTTATAATTTTACTTAATTGTTAAATAATAATATAATTATTCTATTTCAGAGTGAAGAAGATCTACCATATGAGGAGGAAATATTAAGGAATCCATTTTCAGTAAGACATTGGCTGAGGTACATAGAACATAAAAAGAAAGCACCTAAACATGAAATAAATATAATTTATGAAAGAGCCATAAAAGAGTTACCTGGGTCTTTTAAACTGTGGTATAACTATCTAAAAATAAGGAGATCACAAATAAGGGGTTACTGTATTACAGATCCTGCATATGAAGATGTTAATAATTGTTTTGAGAGGTCTCTAGTGTTTATGCACAAAATGCCTAGAATATGGATGGATTATTGTACATTTTTGACAGATCAGTGGAAAATTAGTACTACACGTAAAGCTTTTGATTCTGCATTAAGAGCTTTGCCTATTACCCAACATCATAGAATTTGGCCTCTTTATCTTAATTTCCTGAAAAAACATAATATTCCAGAAACAGCTGTAAGGGTTTTCAGAAGGTATCTTAAGTTGTGCCCTGAGGATACTGAAGAGTACATTGACTACTTGATATCTATAGAAAAGTTAGATGAAGCTGCATTAAAATTAGCTCAACTAGTAAACAATGAAAATTTTCAGTCTAAACATGGTAAATCCAATCATCAGCTGTGGAATGAATTATGTGAACTTATATCCAAAAATCCAGATAAAATTCATTCACTTAATGTTGATGCCATAATAAGAGGTGGACTTCGACGCTACACTGACCAATTAGGCCATCTTTGGAATTCACTTGCTGATTATTATGTAAGAAGTGGTTTATTTGAAAGAGCAAGAGATATCTATGAAGAAGCTATTCAAACTGTTACAACTGTCAGAGATTTCACTCAGGTTTTTGATGCTTATGCTCAATTTGAAGAGCTAAGTCTAAGTAAAAAAATGGAAGAGGTTGCAAAAAAGGTCAACCCTTCTGAAGACGATGATGTTGATTTAGAATTACGTCTTGCAAGGTTTGAGTACCTAATGGAGAGGAGATTATTGCTTCTGAATTCAGTTTTATTAAGACAGAATCCACACAATATAGCTGAATGGCATAAAAGAGTAAAACTTTATGAAGGTAAACCGCATGAAATCATTGATACTTATACAGAAGCTGTTCAAACAGTTGATCCAAAGTTAGCTGTAGGTAAACTTTATACCTTGTGGGTGGGCTTTGCAAAATTTTATGAAAGTAATGACCAGATTGATGATGCAAGATTAATTTTTGAGAAAGCAACTCAGGTTAACTATGCCAAAGTTGATGATTTGGCATCTGTGTGGTGTGAATGGGCAGAGATGGAAATAAAACATGAAAATTATGAAGAAGCTCTTAAACTAATGCAAAGAGCAACTGTTTTACCTAGCCGAAAAGTAGCCTACCATGATGATAGTGAAACAGTACAAATGCGTTTATACAAGTCTCTGAAAGTATGGTCTATGTATGCTGATTTAGAAGAAAGTTTTGGTACATATAAGTCTTGTAAGGCTGTATATGATCATATCATTGACTTAAAGATTGCCACACCTCAGATAATAATAAATTATGGCTTTTTCCTGGAAGAACACAATTACTTTGAAGAAGCTTTCAGAGCTTATGAAAAAGGAATAGCACTTTTTAAGTGGCCAAATGTATATGATATTTGGAATACATATTTGACTAAGTTTTTAAAAAGATATAGTGGGACTAAGCTTGAGAGAGCTAGAGATCTCTTCGAACAATGCCTTGAAAACTGCCCACCAGAGTTTGCAAAATCAATATTTTTATTATATGCTAAGTTGGAAGAAGAACACGGTTTGGCCAGACATGCTATGTCAGTGTATGAAAGAGCAACTACAGCTGTTCTACCAGAACAAATGTTTGAGATGTTTAACATCTATATTAAAAAGGCTGCAGAGATATATGGCGTTCCTAAAACACGACAGATATATGAAAAGGCAATTGAAACACTACCTGATGAAAGAGCTAGAGAGATGTGTATACGATTTTCGGAAATGGAAACAAAGCTTGGGGAAATAGATAGAGCTCGTGCTATCTATGCACATTGTAGTCAGATGTGTGATCCAAGAATTACTACAGAATTCTGGAATACTTGGAAAGAATTTGAAGTAAGGCATGGAAATGAAGACACCATGCGAGAGATGCTTAGGATTAAGAGGAGTGTACAGGCTACATATAACACACAAGTGAACATGATGTCTGCTCAAATGTTAGGTTCAGCTGCCCAAGCTGCTGGTACAATATCTGATCTTGCACCTGGAATGAAGGATGGCATGAGAATGCTTGAAGCTAAAGCTGCTGAAATGGCTGTTCAAAGCAAGGGTAACATAATGTTTGTCAGGGGTGAAACGCAAGGTCTTAAAGAAAATGATAGAGTTGTTAATCCTGATGAAATTGACATTGATGATGATGATGAATCAGCACACAGCAATGAAGATGATGATGAAGAAATAGCTCCTGTTCAGAAAAAAGACATCCCTGCTGCAGTTTTTGGAGGTTTAGTTCCCGAAAATCAATAAAATTCTTAATTAATTAAATACATTTTGGTTTATTAACAGTTTTAATTTACCAAGCTAAGCAACACAACTTTTTCCAGAGCAAATTATTTACAAATTAAAGAAAAAAGTTAACAACTTTAACAATAATAGTATTTGTTTAAAAAGGTCTATAAACATGTATAGCCATGTTAAGCTTATTTAAATTTATATAAATATAGAATGAAAAATAAACCGACACTGGTAGGGATTTGTATCACGATATGGTAGGTCAATTGGTAGAGGGACAGGACGGTTTCCTAGACGTCGCGGTTTCAAATCCCTGTTCGTGTCGTTTTATTTTTCATTCTATATTTTTATAAAAATAATAGTATTATACAAAAAATGAATTATATATGTATGAGGTGTTTCAATCATTTATTTTTAATTGTTTTTTTTTTTAATAAGAAACAAAATTTCTGAAAGTTCTGTATAATTTTTTCAATAGACTAATTGGCAGTTTTTATATATTGAACACAATTATGGTCAAAGAGATGAAATTGCCTCTCAACATTTGCCTTTGTACCAAACATAATTCTTACATACATAAACATAATTTTTACATACAAATGTTACATACATATTTGCGATATATATCCAAAACGATAAAAAGTATGCCATTCAATTCAGTTGCTAATATATATTATATGAACTAGCAAAATTAAAAAAAAAAAACATTAATGAATTATCCAAATAGAACAGCCAATAAACAAAATTATTGAAAATATATATATTATAAAGGACATTGCTGTTAATTTTATTAACTATCATTCAAATGATTTTGATCATATATTAAATGTATTTAAGGAGTACAAGCCTATTTATTCACAACACAGAATTCAATATGCATTTGCAAATTCCTATTAAAAAAAAAATATATTCTTTTAAATAATATCCCTAGGTGGTGTTATGAAATGTAACGAGTTAGAATACATATTTTGCTGTTCATTGTAATTCAAAATACAAATATCATTATGCACACCTCCAAACATTATTAATTCACCATTTCCTTTAACTAGAGAATACATTACTAACTCTTCTGGTGCCCCATGCATTTCACCTAGACGGGGACATAACCAAGACACATAGTTGGTAGAATTAACACCCACAATAGTGGAAATATCTAAGACATGCATTGCTAATGTATTTCTTTTGATTTTCTTAACATTTGCTGCTCTCTGTTGTTGGTTGTCTACTGGAGGTTCTAATCTATTTTCTAAATGAGCAATTTGCCTTTGGTTAATGAGATCATTTTCAGGAGGTGCATTATTTCCTATAGAGTCACAGGCAAATGCAGCCATCCTGTATTTATTAGCTTCTTGTAGTTGTCTAACAATTTTCATTCCTTTGTTCTGCAACAAAATTGTGATTGTTTATGACTGGAGAGTTAATACAATTTATACAAAGAATTGCAATAATTTTAAATAAATTAATACATACTGACCTCAAAAATAAATTAGCAATTTTACTGACCTTATTTTTATTTCTTCGGTAAGCTGTTTCTTTCTTAGATATATCTAAACTGTTATTGAATTGTCTTGCTTCTCCACTAGAACCTGCTATGTTACCATCTGGGTTTGAGTTTTCATTAACTGCCCTAAATCTTCGAATATGATCACCTTCATTACTAGGACCGGCTATGGGTTCATTTACAGGGACTCTTTGTCGGGGTAAAATTCCACGCCTACCATTTATATTATGATCTCTATCTAAGGGCCTTTGTAAACTTTGTTCGACTCTAACCGACACTGGGGCTCCTTCTGGACGGCCAAAATTAGATAAACGAACAGCTGATGTTACTAAGGGTTTAGCACTATTCCAGCCATTTCTACTTCTGCTCAAACTAACAACTTTATCTCCTACCTTACAAGCAGGATTGCACCATATGTTTGCTGAAGCCCACTCCTTATTTTTAACTGTTATTTCTTTCCAAGTCCAAATTGGTCCTTTCATAGTTAAAATCCAACAATCACTATACACAAATCTATTTTGTAAAGTTTGCACACCCCCCAATAACATTAATTGATCACAATCTAATTGAATTAACGATTGAGCATAGCGTGGTGATGGCCTAGGTCTTGTAGTAGGTTGTTTTCTCCAGACTAAATTTAACAAGTCTAGAACCCATATATCATTTGAACATTGAATTTGAAAATTTTGTGCTGCAGACATAACTAAGCCACCAAAAACCACCATGTCATCTCCTCTTACACAAGCAGAATGTCCGGCCACTGGAGGTGGTGGGTTACTTGCATTTATTAAAAGCCACTTATTAGTTTTCACACAATAAAAGTGAATATCATTAAACATAGTAACATTTTGATAATATTGGGAAAGAGAGGGATATGTCCATCCACCAAAAACAATTAAACAATCTTTGTAATTAACCATGGTGGTGTAAGCTTTTGGTACAGGGTATGTGCCAGTAGCAAGAGGTCTGATCCATTGCCGTTTTGATAAATCAAACCTCCATAAGTCATTAAATGAAGTTGCATTTGTAGTGCATCCACCAAATATATACATGTTGTTCTCCAAAATACATGCAGCATGAGAGAATCTTTTAGTGATACTTGGTACAATATCAGTAGCAGCAACATTTTTCCAAAGAATATTAAATTCACCAATTGCTTTCACCAATTTGATAGATGTTTTGTGCAAAACATCTGAAATAATAACAATAGTAAATTAAAGTATGCTATAAAGCAAAAGTAAAATATATCTGTACCTTGTACACTGAGTTTAATATATATAATTGTTATTCATGTAAGTAATGTTTTTCACTCGAACTTACTTTCTGCGCAATTACACCACCTTTTACAAACGCTCATGCAATTTTGTAAGTCTTTATAGGGCGGCAAAAACCCTAGAATAAATTCTAATACTTCATCTGGAAGGTCTTCTATAGAAGTTTCTAATGCTTGATGTATAGTATCCATATCTATCAATTTATAGTTAATTTAATGACAAGGTGCAAGTCTTTTAATAATTAAAATGATATCAATTTCAAGAATAAATTACACATTTAAATGTCTATTTCCTATATTAAAGTAACACATAATTATTTTTTGTTCAAGATTCATTAAAGAAAAAACCACAAATATTACAATTTATGATTTCTATTTGATTATTGATATTTCGCAAGGCATAAACTCTAACTATAATAACTTCAAATATCTAAATTGTCATTTGACTTTTGACATACCACTAGGGAATAGGGATAAGGGATTAAATAGAATGGTTTTTACACAGAAAATGTTAAGAAACATCATAATGCAGGAATACTTTGATAACTAGTTGCTGATTATTATAAATATTTTTTAAATTACATATAAACAAAAAATATCAAATTTCAATTTTTTTTTCCGCCATCGAGAACAAAGTTTGTATAACTCTGCAGAGCACAGGACGCACTAACAAGTAACATTACCATGGCAGAGTTGTGCTGTGCTGGGAAGGAGACATAATTTTAGTTTACTTCTAACATTTTAAGCAGCTTTATATGCTGATTTCCTTTTAAAAATATTGAATAAGTAATTATTACTGTATTTCTTAAGACGTTCTTAAAAAGTCAATGCCCGTGCGTCACACCTACGCTCAGAGTTAGTACCAAATCATAGGCAACAAATATTTTTTGTATGGGAAAACTTAAATTTTTTAAACTATTAATTTTAAAACAAATGTTGTTGGAATTGATGTAGAGAGACTGCTTGCAAGAGGTGGCCAATTAATTATAAATAACCCTGTACATACATAAAATTTAAACATACCAGATCGTAGTATGTGGCTAATGTGACAGTAGCCGTGGCTTTAGTTTGGACGCATAGGAATGTGCATCCCTAAAAACTGAACGGTTAAGACTTAAAACTGATAGTTGTACTCACGAGGTTGAAATCAGAAAAAGGAATACTTGACTGTCTATTACTATCGACTATAAATCCCTTATTTCCTTGTTAGCTCTTCACTTTCTTTGAATGTTTCAAAGAAACCGTAAGGAAATCTGACTACATATGTGTAGGGACTATCCAGTATTTTTTTCTGTAATTGAATATAGTAAAAGACAAATTTTTTGTCAAAATTGATAACATTTTATATTCCAATGTTTTTAAGTGTACTCCTTTTTCATATCGATTTTCCTGTTTTTTTTAATATCCCTTATTTTCTATGAAAACTCTAAAAGTATCACGTAAGAGTTAATTTTTATGGGTTGGTCGGTCTCAAACATGAAGTTGTATAATTCTTCTTTAACATTCGATACAATTCCGAACGGTAACTTAAAACGTCTATGTAACAGATGTAGTTTAGCTATCTCTTTCAGTGCTATCTCTTTCTGTGACCGGGAATATTTAATTTTGTTATTATTTAATATAGTTATAACAAAAACCTTGCTTGGGAGTGGATATAAAAAAATATAGTTATTTAGAAACTTCTCCGTGTTAAAATAGATTAATAAAAAATAAATGTGTATCGTTTTTAAGTGTATTGACTTGACAGATAACCTTAGTTACAGTTTTTATGCAAATAAAAATTAGTGACGACAGTTTAGTTTATTTGTGTGTAAATATTGAGCAAAATGCAGCATTTATTACAAGCCAGCCCCATACTGGATAAGATAAAACATATTCAACAAGTACTTTCTTATAGGATACAGCTGACCACTTCACAAAAGGTTATAAATTATTTGTTTTGAATAACATATCTTAAAATACCTCAAACCTTCAAGATCACATAATAAACAGTTTGATGACAAGTTAAAATTTAGTTATTTTATTTCACTGAATCTATTTTCACTTACAACTTTATGTTTTGTCCATTTACTTCTAATTATATAGACAGTAGGGTTTTAAGCACTATGATATAACTATTATTTTAATTATAACTGACTCCATGTTTACTATGACTTACTATACAAAAACTTTGATTGATGTGTCAAGTTGTATATTTACATAGGCAATAATTTTAAAATAAAATTATGAGCATGAAGTAAATTCCCAAAAAACTACTCTCTTTTTTTGAAATATCACACGAATACTATAAATACTTTATTATTTAGGTTGTATTATGGAGTTTAGGAGTGGTCGGCACAAGTGCAGTAGTGGTAGGAGTATTATCAAGGTATCTTGCGAGACGAAGGGCAAAGCCCATTTTTAATCCACGAATTCAAAGAGCAATTAACAAAAGACTCTCTAGAATGAGAAGTCCTAATGGAGGTAATAAATTTTGCATTATAATGCAATTTTCTATAAGTACTTTAACTAGAACTAAAATACTTTAAGAAAATTGAATAATAAGCAAATAATTTATATTTCACTGTTATTTGTTTAAACATGTCAGTATGTTTAATATTTTGTCAGGAATGGGATCTGTTGCAAGTAGTGGTGGGCGGAGTAGCCCTCTTGGGTTCAGTGAAAGGCTTTCCATGGCATCTGGTTCTATTGGCTCCGGTGGAGGTGGTGGTGATGCAGCGCCCCTCTCACCTCAACAGCTCGGTGTTATGGGTAAGTTTCTAAATATATTTAAAACTAAGATTACGAATGACATCTGTTAGTGAAAAGACAAAACTTGTTTGTTATAAATTTTGTGCGTTAGATTTATAGCCGAAAAATTACAGCGCCATCTATTAGATGATAGCTCAACTACTTATAAACGTATTTAATTACATAGCAAAAAACTATTGTAGTTCTATCTTCATTTTCATGATGGCGCTGAAAGATTTTTTTAACTAACAATAAAACCATAATTGGAATGGCGGTCTTATAAATACAAGTTATAAAATTTAATAGAAAATGTACTGAAACTTGATTGTACATACAATAATATAGGTCAACCTCTCCATTTTATTTCATGCAGATAAATTTAACTTGGGAATGAAGATTATTTTATTTTTATTGTCCTGAATATTTTGTCTTCAAAATAGATAAAAATATTAATAAATAGGTAATAACCATTGGTTTGATACACTCACTATTGGACCCCTCTTTTATAAGAACTTTAATACAACGAACGACATATAATTCTTAGTATGATTTAATAATTAGGTAGTTAGTGTCTGTATTAATAATTGTAGTAGGTAAATGTATATGTCGGTAAAAGACTCAACTCTTAGGTACTTCACAATGAAAGTCTATATTATAAATTATCAAAGTACCTTGGTCCTCTATCTTGTGTTCTCGAAACATAGAGAGACACGGTTAAGTTATTTTACTGTTACTACAAAAGGAGTAAATAACATATCCGTATTTATTAGGATGACAACTGAAGTTTATATTTGAGATATAAATAATAATAAGAAGAAAATAGGTATTACGCAAACAATGTTTTGTATAAGTTTTAGAAAAAAAAAATAGGTAGGTATGGTAAGTGCTATTGTGTAATGATTTGCAACTTTGATTGTGATAAATAGATATACAAGATTGCCTTGAAACAATAATTCATACTAAATACTAAGTAAATACATGACTACATATAAATTTAGGATTTCAAATGTTTTAAAATAAAGTATACACATGTGTACAGACTGTTCAGATAAACAGTTTTTCTTGTTGTTTTCTATATATTTTCTTTCAAAATATGTCTAGTTATATTATTTTTTTAATTATTATATCTATTACATCGTATTCTTACATATTGACAATAATTTGAAGGCCAAACAAATCATATTATTCACCGATAGTGTTTGTGGCTCGTTGGTCTAGGGGTATGATTCTCGCTTTGGGTGCGAGAGGTCCCGGGTTCAAATCCCGGACGAGCCCAATTTTTTTTTTTTTATATAAAAATTTTATCCGATTTATTATATTGATTTCAAAATTGAAATTAAGTTTTTAAAAATACATAAACTAAAATTCATAGAGGAATAATGCAATATAACAATTTAGGCGGTGACTTCATGTTTTGAACAAAAGTTTAGTAATAAAAACAAGTTAAAAGATCATTTTAAAATTGATAATGAAATAAATTACAATTTATTTATTTTTTGCTTATATCTAACTATAGCTTTATTTTTATTATTTCGTCTAATAATTCGATTTAACACTGACCTATTTTATAAGTCTAAGTAACAATGACTATTTACACGACCTACTTAATTTGTCCTTAAAAAAGAAATATCATTTATGGAATCCCTAAAGACTTGTCCATGGAGGTCCACTAATCTACAATTCGTGTCACGTTTAATCTACTGACAGTAATAATAATAAGAATGTTTCTCCTGTTAATATGAGTATTACTTGCCATAAATCTATCAATAATAATATATATTTTGTTAATGGTATAAAAATAATTCTTTTAAAAAGAGAATGTAATCTCACAGTCTTGAAAAATATCCAAGCATAATGCGTCTCACAAGGATAATGGCTTTTAAAGTTCTTAGCACGTTTTGTCCTACTAACAATCTAGAGCAGGTATGCATTTGCAAGATATGAGCGACTTCAATTGAACACAATTAATTATTTCAATATACTATTTAATAATTACATTTTGAATTAATTAATTAATATAAAACTGATGGAAATAAATAAACGATTACTTCTATTTTAAAATAATAGTAACATAAGGTATCTTGAAGAAAATCAATAGATACGTGCCGATTGCCGAGACAGGACAGAATGGCATCGAGAGATATTGAGATATTAGTTAAAGATAAGATACTTAATATTCAAAAGCTATTTTGTAGAATATTACATCTTTTGATAGTAATTTAATTATCATATTTAAGATCTCTAAATAGACATTAAAGACGTCATGGCAAGGACTATTTTTTTTTTGCCCACGATAGCGGCAATTATTTTAGCTTACTAGTAAATCCAGCCCGCTTCGGCTTCGGCTTAATTTAAAGATGTAATAACTCAAAATACAGAATAAAAAATGTATTAAATATAGGAATTAACTTATTTAGAATTAACCACCGCGATAATAATTATGATTCAACCTGAATTTCATTTTCTTCTACTCGTTTTTCTAGCTTTACATGGATAGTGTCATGACGTTATTACTGACCTAAAATAGTTTGATGTAAAAACAATATCAGTAATAAAAAACTGTCACTGACAGTTCAATAAAAATGCTCCGATAGTCACCAAACTTTACAGGATTACCCGCTGGGTCAATCTAAAGATGCTCTGAAAATTTGGTTAAAATCGGTTTAACTGTTTTGGAGTTTATCCGGAACATACATACTTTTATAGGTATAAATATTATTATTATTTACGTATTTGAATATCTTTCAGCTACTACACAATAGATGGCGTTTTAAAAGAGTTGTTTATTACATTTAGATTGATATAGTTTAAAATTGTACTTAATCGGTATTCTTAAGGTGTATTTATATATTATGTAGTATTTTATGATGGAAAAAAGTATACACAATTATTTTTAATTATACTAGCTGTGATGGTATAAATGTGGCTGGCGATGAAATATTCGAACAAATTCCGAGCGCTGCCTATGACAAAAATTCTTTTTTTTAAATGTTTATGATATAAACTTTTAAACTTTTTACTTAAATAAAGAATCTTATTGACAATTTGGACGTTACCTTCAAGCGGCTCGTTGGTCTAGGGGTATGATTTTCGCTTAGGGTGCGAGAGGTCCCGGGTTCAAATCCCGGACGAGCCCAAATCTTTTTGTTTTATTTTTTTATTATTTCTTATTTATATGAACACCTTATATAATTCTAATTATTTATTTGTACATTATATATGTATATATGCATTGTTTACTCATAAGTTTTATTACATTTTTAAATTTGACGTCGACAAGTTATTGAACTGGTTTAAAATAATGCCATTCGCTCTTATCTTTAACGTTGCTTATTTCTTTCATTGCACGTCGTAAATAAATGAAGGGAAACGCGAAGGCATTCTAGGCCCTTTCTCCGCGATCGTTTCCCCCGGCAGGCTGGAAATAATTAAAGAGCCTCCAGCCCTAGCTTTGAGCTAGCCCTAGCTCAAATGTCTCCACAAAGGGATCTGAATGCGCCGCGGGTGAAAAGGATTGCCCGCTATTTACACAGCGCTTTCCTTGCACGAATTCACGACTCGATTTTTTTTTATCCTTGCCAAGTGACGTGAAATTCCAAGGCGCATTTTCAAAAATGTGCTTGTAAATGTTTGTTTTAGATTTCGTTCTTTGTGTGTTTTAAAAATGTTTTCTTTTGAATATTTATGTTTTAACATAACTTAATGTTGTTATAAATAGAAAGACGTTACTAGCTTTCTGAATTTTCACTTAATGCAATGTTTTATACGAGTACATCTTGTGCTTGCTCGTAGCGGACACCTGGCGACGGCTATAAATATCTCTGGCAACATTTATTGCGAAATTCATTAGAAAGAGTGGTTTAATTTACTGATTGTATTTTATAATTTTTTTTCATTTAAAACCCTCTGTTGGGTTTGTTTCGAAATGATTGTTCAAATTTAAGTTAAGTTCGGATTTAGGTCCGGGATCAGTGTCTCGTTGCGTTGCATTACGAATACCCAATTAAGCCTTAATACTTCTTTATTCAATATTTTAAGAAAATATCTGTTTCCCTTTTGTATATCTTCGATATATTTAGACATTCCTTTAGAATGATTTTGATAATTCCTATTGGATTCTTATACAACTTTGTACTTTCTAATTTATTATAAAATAAAAATCTTTCTGTGTATTGTATGTATGATTACAATTTCGGATAAATATAAAATTAGAAATATATAACTATAACTAATATTTTTTATGTAAAAAAAAAAGTATTTCTGTACAAAATTTGGTATTATGTATGATTTATTGCGATGTAACGATTTGTTTTATTGGTCTTTGCGGGACGTTAGAGACGCTCCCTACTTTACCTATGAAAATGTCAGTACCATGAACTTTAAATGGACGTGGGCTATTCCGAGCGGAAAATATTATATAAATAAACTAAACATTGTACGCATACTATAAATACCACTTACACAGCTTGATGTGGCACTAATAGGTATAGACTATAGATAGATCTTTATAACGATTTGTGGTTAAATATTATTATTTATACAAAATAAATTCAGACTAAAATGAACCTTATAGTAAATAATCAGCAAGACGTATTCAATTATTTTGGTATATATATTTATGTGAATTATCGCCATTCCTATTAGTTTAGTTATATTGAGTGTGTTTACCCTCCCTTGAAGTACAACCAGTGAGGGTAGACGTTAAGGGATGTGGACGCTGTCTCAAATATTTCATCATATAATAGCCCCAATTTATTTTTATATGGGTATGTTTTGTATCAAGTTTTTATAGACGTTTCTGATATTCATTTTTACAAATATGTAAAGTTTATTACATTGTTATTAAAATCATGTTGTAAATATTTTATGAGTAGGAAAAATAACTCAAAATATATGTTTTTACACTTTAATGGTTGAAAACAATACTTACATAAAACATCACAATTATGCTTCGCAAACATTAATTATGTTGAGATTCATTTTATATTTATTAAATAAAGAGGCCATTCATATAAAGCATATTGAATTTCGTGCCAGGACAGATTTTATATATGACATATATATATAATTTGAATTTATTTTTAACGGATAGCTTGTGTATGAGTTATTTTTTACTCATACATTACTTAGATAAATATAAACAGTTTGCAAGCATTATGTGATTACATATCTGCAGTTAATAATACATTTGAAGGATATCTCGTTATAAATCTAATGCTTACGATAATGTTATACTAGGTGGGATATAGAATTTTACAGATAATTATGAGATGGGACCATAAACCACATTACAATATATTGTTACGATCTATGGACTGGAATGATGCATGAAGGTTAACCTAATAAAGGCGTCTGCCATACAAAAATATCATTCATCTGTCTGTTCCGTCTACAAAACACAGCTAAGCATTTTATAATTATCAGTTAACGTTACTTATTTCACTTCTAGGGATTGGTGTTTCTGTGACTGGTACTTAAATAACAAGAAGCTAATGAAAATAACGTTTACACTATACATAATAGGTAGACTTTAAAGAAAATGTAACTTTGGTAATAACAAAGTTATAATAAATCTTCTTAATAATACGTGTGAAGCTTAAGTTTAATTCAATGTCTCGTGATTAACCTAAAACAAATAAATATCAACTAGAGCTAGAAGCTTTTACAATAATAATATCTTTTATTCTGGATTTTAAAACTCTTGTCGTCTTAAAACTAAAAATAACAAATTAAAATACAAAAAACTATAGAGGTACTGGAGAGATATGTCAACATAATACACGTTGCATTTTACATGTTTTTAAATACAACTTTCGGTTACACGTGGTTAAAATAAATACTTATAAGTAAAAGATGTGTCACCCTACTAATAATAGAGAATTGATAATGAATGCTTTCTAAAAAGTCAATATAAATACATTCTTGTAAATGAAAATATGTTGAACATATGAATAAATTAAATAGGATTTTTTTTTTAATAGTATTATAAGAATGTAAGCGAAAAACCGCAACTTTAAACGAAAATATTTAGGTTATAAAATATGCGATTGGATGTTGTGGGTTATTGGTAACAGGGCCGTATTCTAACCACAATCCAGTTCATAACCTACCAAATTGTTGTTTGTAATCAAAATGATTCTGTCGCTCTGCGACGTCCATATACTCTTAACTATTTACAAAACCTATATACATCTGCTGTTGCGTGTCCAACATTTTTACATTTGGAATGGAAATATTTAACAGGAATGTATTGGAAACAAAAACGTTTCTTTATTTACAAAATGAACCGAGACTTTTCTGTGCTCGGAATTAACAACTGCAATAAGCCTAGTTGCGATACATCTAATAACATCAAGCAACTATAATATCAATGATATATTTTTATTTACAGGAGATTATGTTTATATAGTCTATAGAAGAAGGGCAAATATCGGCACAAATATCATAAGAGACGCAACCCTAATATTGGCATCACTAGGCTTACTACCAAGACCTCCAACGACTGACCGGTTGATGTCTTCTTTGACTGGTGGTGCCTTAACCATGTCCTCGCTGCTGTCTTCTAATATATCGTTGCTGTCCATTATCATGCCGACATCATTTTTCTCATCTAACGGCGGCGGTGGTGGTGGAGCCTGAGTCGTGGTAGTGGTGGTCGTAGTAGTCGTAGTTGTGGTAGTTGTCGTTGTCGGCACAAGAGTATTATTGACAGTGTAGTATATTTCACCAAATACAGATTCCACTTCAACGGTGTTTTCGATGCGCTCTCCCCTCATTGCCCTTGAACGAGCATTGTTTCCTTTGTAGAATGTCACCAGTTTTGCAGTGTATTGTACATCACGGTACGTGTAGTTACCTCTAAACGTAACATTGCAAGCGGTTCCTGGTTCCAAATATTTTTCCAATTTAAAAAGATCTTTTCGTTCTTCTGTAAAAGGATTGGCCCATTCAATTTGAGGAAAGACAGTACCATCACTCATTTCAATGGTCGTATTTAAACCAATGGCAATTCCATGACCGTGACCCCAAGATAAGGAGTAATTGTATCTGTACTCTATTTCTGTAGTGACAGTTGCAGCGACATCATCATCGTTTCTCAAGACACGTTCGGTATAAATTTCCGGATCGGACTGCTTTTCGTGTTGTGTTGGTAAATCCAGATCAACCTGTTCGAGTCTGTAGCTGATTGGTTCAATTTCCATCAGTATTTCGCCACTATTTTCTTCTAATTCATTATTTTGTTCGTCAAAAGTTATCAAATGGCCAACTGTACTTTCGTATATAATTCTGCCAACATTGTGAGAAAAGCCGTTATTGGCTGTCATTCGACCTATAAATACGGAGTCGACTGACGAATCCACAACAACAGCGCCACTGGGCTTGGAATTAAACTTATTCCAGGGTTGCCAGATGATGAGAGAAGCGTTTTCAATGTTTTCCAACACTTCAAAGACTTTGTGGCTTTTACTTCCTGATAAAGCACAGGATGTGTAGTCTGGTCGAAGTTGTCCCAGAAGCATATCACCTTCATGTCTCGCTCTGCATAAGTAAATTGAACCTATAACAATGAGACATATTATATTACCAAATATTTTAAACATGTTCTTGCCAATCTTTGTCAATATAATACCTTTGAAATGAATATAAAATGAAAAAAAAAAACGTTACGGACAGGGATGTGAACCCGCGATCTTTGAAAAACCGTCCCCGTATCCGTTCATTGTTCATAACCACAACATGGCTTTAGAAGTTTATAGGTATTTACAAATATTATTACCTTGTTGGGAATCAGCTCCCGTTACATAGTTATCCATAACTTCCTTCTTCAGGTTTGACCACTTGAGAGTACTAGAGGTAACAATTTGCTGGAGTCTGGCATTGAACAGACCGACGCCAGTGTCCGCCATCGCTCCGATAGCCAGCGTGGCCGTCAACAATACCACCCACCATCCGCTTGTACAGTTTTTCATTTTCTTTAATGAGGCCATCTATTGACAAAATAATGAAAGTTAATAAATATTACTAGGATGACCAATTCTCTAAGTTTAATCTAAGTTTAAGTTTAATCTAAGTTTAAGTTTAATCTAAGTTAATAATCTAATTAGTTAAAATTAATAATTATTTTTAATACATTTTTTAAGATACAACTATTAAGAAATTATTAAATAAATCATGATAGTAAACTAGAATATTTTTATACAAATAAATATTTAAATATATGAAAATTGTATGTGAATATACTAGTATAACATTGAAAATAAAAGAGAAAGAAATAGCAAATAAAAGAGAGAGAATAAAAGAGAAAATAAAATTTCTTTTACCTAATATTCTTCAACAAAATGTCAAGCACTGCAGTGATCAATATAAAGTCTACTTTTGGCTCAGAGCCAGTTTAGACCTAGACTATATTAAAAGAATACCTATCACTATATATTAAGTTAAAAGCAACTGAGCAACAAACTATTTGGTATCAATACATTCCCCTTCCAGGCTTGCAATAAATTATGGAAGCGTACCTTACAGAACCTTTTTGATATATTAAATTCATTTTATAGTGTATGGAGTAGAAAATCTATTTTCGTGAAAACTTGAAACAAAATTGGAAGCAAGGGATATAGAGAATATTGCGTTACATATGTAGGTTAAAATAAACAGGCTGTGGTAAAGCTATCGCTACAAAATTCAATTCACTTGACGAAGTTATCACGGCCATTTTGATTTTGGGGTGTCAATTTGTTCTCGAAGCACAATTTTACGTTACATTATAATAAGAAAATTATTAATATTATATTAGAAGAGATACTTTATGTAGCAGGTATAATAATAATAATATCGGGACAAATTACACACATTGATCTAACCCCTAAGTAAGCAAATTATTTGCTTGTGTTAAGGGTGTTAGACAACGATACTAATACATAGAAATACACATATAAATACTGAGAATATATTTAATAAACGACCAAACCCAGAAACACAGACATCTATGCTCATCACATAAATGCCTGTGCTCTGCCGGGAATCGAACCCGAGCCCCGTTGCGCCGTGACACGTTAGGCGTCTGCGCTAGCGTAACTCGACCAACGGGGCGGTTATAATATGAATAATTATTACCCGTTTTTATTACAGTTTTTAAATATTTACCATATAATAATATAATCCGTGTTATCCGGGAAATATTTATTATGCTTGTGTAAAAATAACAAGAAATTAACAATAATTCTCGAAAATTTAATAGTTTCTGAAAGTAGATAAAATAATTTCGAATTGACTGATCCCAGAATATTTGTGGTGTTTAAAAAATATATAAAAAAATATCATGTTGTTATATTAAAATTATGACTTAATATTGATTTCATTGTCGTATTATTACTATTTTAGTTTTATACAATAAAATAATGAATGCATATTATCTTTGAAAATAAACCGTCATAGTGTGATAGCGTCACTGCGGCGCCTCTTGCATGACTCAAATAGAACGATAAAATGCATCTCACATATAAATCAGGTTAAATGTTATATTATAAACAATTTGTAGGTAGTTTTACTTCAAATATGAAAAATAGTGTAATACTAGGATATGAGGGTAATACAAACTAGGATAGAATACTAGGATGTAAAGCTGTTGTATAGTAATCCAATTTGAATCGGACAAAAAGAATACCCCAATTGTTCTTATCTACCCCATCCTGTTGAATCAAGTAAATCAAGAGGGAAGATTGAGTTTCAGTGATATATTGTTAAAGTTAATAGAAATGTCCGGACTATACTTTCTAAGTTGCTTCACTTGTGACCTTTTTTATGTGTGTCGTAGGTATAAAGGAAATCTGTGAAATTTGTCAAGTTGATATAGATATACATATAATAAATTACCAGAGTTCGAAATTTAATAAAATTGCATACCTTAATTTTTATGTACACATAATAAATTTAAATAAATTTGGAGCTTAAAATAATCGCGATTGGCATTTATGTTTGTCGGATTATAGTTAGTCCCATTATCATTAAAAACCAAAACAACAGTGATGCTTAAACATATTGACCATTTAGTTCTTAATTTATTTAATGTTACCAAATAATTTACCAAATTATAAAGCAACCGCAGTCAATATTTTTAATGCCTGGAAGGTTTAAATAATATTGTGTAATACTTGAGGTCATTTCCATAATAGTAATAATTATTCAATTATAGATAAGGAATTTATTTTTGCATGTGATTCAAACACGCGTCAAATTATCACGCCATTGATAAATCACCCAGAAATATCATAAAATCGTATGAACTAATAGAATATAGTTATCTCCTAATAATTGAATTAAAATTTAATAATATTCATCTGATAGTTGGATTTAATTGAATAAAACCTAATTATTAGTTGGATTTAATTCAATTAATAAGTTCAAATGCAAATTGACTCGGTCTAATTCATCTGACATAAACCCAGACCTACAATCGTTTGATTGAGGAGTGATATATTGCGTCTTAGATTGCCGATAATAATGTCGTAAAGCCGAGTTATCGTAAGCGTTAACTATTTGTGGATATGACGATACAATACTACTCTGTTAATATACATTTTATTTGTACGTTTTATAAGTCACTGTAAATTGAATTTAAAACATTAGCAATCCAATTAGTTAGACACGATAGTTAAACAATTGTTGCACTACTTGTAGTGCACTGGTTAAGGGTTTAGTATACGATATAAAGATAAAGTTATAGTTTTTTTTTTAAGTTTAAATATTATTATTTTATAAAAAAAACTTATTATAAAAAAAACTTTTCATTATATCGCATCACGTATCAATTATATTATCTTTTTATTATAACTTCGATGATTGAAGGTAGTTTAGTTAAGCTTTAATTTTAACAATTCTCTAATAATATAAGAATACAATTTATCTATCCTTTTTAGGTCACGAACATTAAATAAAAAATACATCAAAGCCAAAGGTTATCTTGGCATTGGACAGAATGTTGCAGCGTAGGTGGACTTGTTATGATCATAGAGGAAATTAATTATATAATGAGGGAAGATGACGTACTATAGACGTTTATTGTTAGAGCATTTTAATTTAAAAATAAATTGCCTTTTCATACAAAGCACGTTTTTAATGATATGACCAATTTGTTCTATACTTATCTAACGGTATTGAGGATTATGGTTTGTCTGTCAGTGGCTTATTCACTTACAAAATACGAAGATTTTGAAACAATAAACGTGTTGTGTCACCCAAAGCGACGAGGGGAAACGACGCTTCAATAAAACAAGGAAATCTCTTGTTTGACTCCTCACTTGTTACAGACAATTGCTTGATCTCTCAAGACTTGAATGAACATTATATAAGCGTTTATTTCAACAAATTTCTGCCAAATAAGAATAGATTAATTTAAGTCTTTAAGCGGATAAACGTTTAAATTTATCAGCCAATAGAAATTTACATTTAAATTGTAAATTCTGTATCTGATACTCCCTTAATTTGTGTTATCTTTGAAATTAATTAGCAAAGTTAAGGACTTTATATTTGTATTTACATTCTATTTTATTTGTTGTAATTTACAAATATTTTATATAGTACGAATAGGTATCATTACGTCAGTATGAGGCAATTCATATAAATATATTTTTCTGTTACATAACTACGGATATTCTTTCAATATCATTTATTATGCTTTTTGTTTTAAAATAATAAAAATTGCAAACTGCAATTAAATATTGCAATCTGCAATTAAATATTGCAATCTGCAATTAAATACACTCAAAACTATTTATATAAATGGCTTATGTTTTCAATAAACTGAGAAATAGCAATTAACCTTTTAAGTCTTAACGATTATTTCAAAGCTCTTCAAGGTTTGTGAGATTCAAAGTCGTTCTAATAGAGAAAGAATGACAGATTTACAGTGATTTATGTATCGCCAGTATAACTTGACACTTTAATATACCGCCTTCAGACTTTGTTATATTAAATATCATTTATTAAACCGTATAGTAGGTATATAAATATCTGGTTAATAGTTCTTATGTTGGCTGGTTTACTGTATTTATATGTGAGTTACACAGTTCTTACATTTGATGTATTGAAATATTACGAAAAAAAATCTAAAAACACTCTTTCCCTTTCTAAAGTGCTAAAATAAAGTTCGTTTTATTATTTATCTGTGGAGCACGGAATAGTTCGTTTGGAAAAAAAATAAAATAACATTTCGTCTAGACACTATACTCGTGAATATTAGTTTTTATTGTAAATTTCTTTACTTTTCCCCTCATACGCCTAAACAACTCTGCTATGACGTTCATTATACAAAGTGTGCTACAGCCGCGTAAAGTACTCGGGGAAACAACTCCAACTAATTACTGCTTAAGCGCCGTAAAAGCTTCACATATAATAAACATTATTTTTTAATATTTTTCATTTAAATATATACACACTCCCCTTTCTAAGCCTACCTAATCGCATTATTTATACATCAATATTGTCGGGATTAGTGTCGCCTTATACTAAACAAGTGCTCGATTTAAGCTTAAACATGACGCCATATTCTATTTATTATTTTAATCCCTATTGTAGTGTTATTTGTACCATATTAAATATTCAATTTATTTGCACAAAATTAATAATACTTAGATTATATATAGTATAGAAATATTGATTGTGGATAATAGACAGTTGAAAGCCATACAAGTCGGCAATAGGCCCCTTGCTATGTCAGAATACCTAGAAAGTGACTTATCATCAGTTCTTTGTAAGCGTACTGCGATAAGCTTTTACGCCTGTTCTTTATACTATTATGGCCTATTTGAAGCAGAAGGTTACTGGTGCATCAAACTAATTAAATTTTCTTTCGTATCCTGTCAGTTTCTGCGTTATTTTGTTGCATTTACGGTAAAGCGGTAAACGTAATTGGAAAACTTCAAACCGTGACGATCTGATAGTGTTCTGTAACATTTAAAAATAGAAGTTAAACTAAATTAAAAAGAAATAAAATATAATTCAGTAAATAATTGTTCCAGTTCCTTGAATGCCGTAATTATAAATATTCCATTCGTCAAATAACTTGCGATCAACTAATACTTTGACCTATTATCGCGTTAATGATATCTTTATCGAATTCCATTTCATCTCGGCGTCTAATGAAATGGCTTTAATTTGTCTCTGACATACTTTCCTTCATAATTGCTCATGTAAGTTCTCTAGACAAAATCAGTTGGTGTACTTATTTTATCTGTGAACGAGTCTCACTGAATTTCTAAACTGTGTTTTAGAAATGAAATTCTTCAAGTATAACAGTAACAACAGATAAAGCTAAAAAGAACAAGGTGTCATAATTAAGTACAGTACAATACTCCGCTAGCAGCGCTTATAGAACTGATAATGAACGGTATTTCAACTCGCGACAATACCCCGAGCCAATCTGTTGGTCACTTTTTGCGGTGTAAATTGCTCTCCCCGGCGCCACTGGCTGCCTAGTACCGATAAATCACTCTTTATTATTGTTCGTCTGCCATTGTACGGGATATTGTAATAACAACGCATATTTCGACCGAATTTTGCTGTTCATTTATGAAATATGTCCAGCAAAGTAACCAATATCCAAAGGTAAACTTTTTTTTCTCTTTGATATTGCTTTTAAATTACCTCGTTACTGAAAGCTCATTTTTTAAAGAATTATTAGGTGTCGGCAATTTTGCCGCTTATTCTAGTTGCTGGACACAAGTGTTGTCAATCGCTGCGCGTGCGCACCGACTCGTGAACTAGCTACATAGTAGCGTGGGAATGTCAGCATGGTCAGGTCATTTTATACCACGTAGTATGAAGTGCTTTATTGTCTAGGAATTATTTTTTTTATCTGAGTAACATTTATTTTGTTGCTTAGAAATAAAATAGACCATATTGTGTATGTACAGTTTATAAAAAAGCTAATGTCAAATATATTAAAAATGATAAGTAAAAGAAATTATAAAGAAAATATTAGTATAGAATCAAATTTAGGGTGCATTTTATTGTTAATACAATTGGTTATTACATACCAATAGATAACCGTGAGTAATAAACTGAATCATCCACAACAGAACAGTCATAAATATCATTTCAAATCTCTCAACACAAAAGGATGCGGGTTGAATCTGAGTGTTCTGGGACCTAGACCTACTTGACAACAATTAAATAATCAGTCAATGAAAACCAATTCAGACACTTCATTCGTTATAATTAGTTCTCATATATTTTGTATGTCTTTCAGGTTTCTTGAGAAATAAACTGTACCTACACGTAATTTCAGGTTACACGGAAACTATTATTATGTTTTGTAATTGGCCCTTATGTTCGCTATTATATAGTAAAACTAAAGACATGGCTAATTTCTGTATTTTATCTCTCAATAGATGGAAAGGTTAATAAGTAGTTAGTGGATGTAAGTGATGCAGAGAAACTAGACTCCAGTTATCACGCCATGGTTTGTACGTGACCTGAATACCGATGTCAATATCCGATCCATTAACTTAATGTAAGCGTCACTTCCAACAAACGTTTATAGAAAGTTGGATGTTATTTTTTGGAGTCATTGTAGCGAATCACTATTGTGCATTATCACTTGCAGCAAAATTCAACATTGTATAAAAACCACCATGCGTGTCCGTGTCAGGAGATTTGCGGATAAAAAAGCATTTTGCATGCGTTTCCGTTTCGGAAGCGTAACTAAATAAATATATGTTTTCATTTACTATAATTATGGAGGAAGTATTTTACTTGGAAGGACCTCAATGGTCCTGCTCTTATTAGATGTTGATGAATAGATCGGTTCATTGAAAATCCAAGTTACGCATAAATCAAGCGGTCTCCTACATAAGGAAGATAGCTTATGTCATTACACCTGCTTTATGGTTAAGTTGCTGAAGATTATCTATCATATTTATAGCCTGATGATTCAGTAAATAACTTGTTACGTATTCGATTACAGTGCATTAAGAAATAGGTTTAAAATATCGACATGATAACAATACTATTTGTGTCAACACAAAACGCTAATATCGTTATAAGTGTATGTAACGGTTGCTATACAGCTGCTGCTATAACGGTGGAACGCAGAACTAAAGATCCCGTTGAAATCCTTAATTGCGTTATCAGCTTCCAGAGGTTAAAAGAACGAGGTATCATAATAAATGCACGTAAGGCGGATGCCGGAATGGAGGATGACAATCTGCTCCCTACTATTTGCGACAACGAGCTGCAAGGTCGTGTCTGATTGCCGATAATAGTCGCACTTATGATACTGTCATACTGACGGCATACTGGCCCACTTATACCACACTATTTATTACTAAATTTTTCCGACACTATCACCTTGAAATTCTGACGCGAGATGTAATTGCCTGAATGTGAGCAATTTAATTTATCAATTCTATGTTATTAACGTATGACATATGATGACATATAAATAATTATTCAGGGTATAGAAGTACCCGTTGAATTCTTTTGATTTAACATTTCATCATACTTTATTATATGTAGTACATTTTATGTAATACATTGGTATATAAATTACTGTTAAACTACATATAACCCTAATTCCTTCAACTCCTTAACAGGATAAGAGTACGCACACGCCCTGGAGCCAGTTTATTCTATTTTTAGTCCAATGACGACATCTCTGAAGAATCCCATTGAATTTAAAATTTTGTTGATTCTATAATCGTTTCGCTCTGATTCTCTGATTTTCTATCTGGTTCTATTATTAAAATTTTGTCAACACGACATACGAGGCAATATGTGAGATTATTCATAATTAAAATTATGCCTAAATTTAAAAACAGTATTTGTTAGACAACAAATAAAGTCTAATCTCTATATACCAACATTCACTTGATTCAGTAGACGCTATCAATTAGGACTATTACTCACTATGTACTGTCTCGTCTATTTTAATCCCATATACACACGGTTAATTAACTATCCTTTCTTTTTACTTCAATTAACTCGTTTTACTTTCATCTGTCATTTCCTACGTAATACGATAACTGACATAAGTCTTTGCGGTTAAACGCAATGAAATGAACACCGACTTTGGTCACTTCACTTACGCCTTTAATTAAATTAAATTGACCATTAAGTTTTATGTTTAATTATAATTTATTGTTTAATTTTGCATAATTTAAAATTTCAATGTTGGTAAGAATGCGTCACATTGCACCAACGAATGTGATAATGCAGTCGTTCTGCAGCGGTGGGTCGACCTTCGCTACGGCAACGGACTCATTGTGAGTGTTACAATGAACACTAAGAAACCAGATATCAGCGTCTTTGTGTACATTGTTTTGGACTTATTATTTTTTGAACTCTTAAAGCTAATAATAAGTAAAATGAATACGAAATCGTATTCGTATTCGATTATATTTTTCCTTACAATTGAGTAATACTGTTTGGAGTTTTTTTTTACATGTACGAATATATTACCAAGAGTTGATTGTTTTGAGTATCCTTGTTAAAGTAATAAGATATGTCTCGTCTTTCGATATTAGATTTGATGGTCATTACTTCTTGACGAGTACAGAAGTATTGATTGACTGACATACATTGATTTTTTACGAAGTTACTGGTAGGCTTTATATGTTGTTGTTTGTTTGGTGTTTAATTGTGTGTGTAATCGTCTCACTGATCAATGATAAATCGGTGTGATGTGTGTGTGTATGTGTGTAAATATGTGACGGTACTGTAAAGTGTAAAGTGCGCATTATTGTCCACAAGAATTGCTTAGTTAACCACGAAATCGAACATGAAGGGATTTCCAATAGGGGAATCCGATCAACGCCGCATTCAGACAGGGGTCAAATAGCTAAGAGCCACAATGTTTGTTGAGTTACCCCTTGTTTTAGCTATACAATTTCGCAACTGCGTACTTTGTCCTATGTTTATCTGGGTATTCATAATTTTGGTACCCTCCAACCCATGACGTATGTCATCTGAAACAAGATAACTGGGAACAAAACCGACGCGTTCCCCAAATCCCTAAATACCCGCCATAATCTCCAGTCCATTGTGCGTAGAGTTATTATTATGGGTCAACGATTTCAGATTTATTAAGGGAATTCTATATTCATGTTATTTATATAAGTATTGAAATAAAATAAAAAGTATTTAATATAAAAATCAATTATAACGCCTTCTAGTACTAATATACGAAATAAAAAATGGATTATTTATTGCTTGTGAGACTGATTTATTTCGGTTTATTCCGAATTAATACAGAACCCAATACATTGCTGATCGAATGGACGGTCGATGTAAACGACGCAGTTTCCTCGGTTGCCATGGAAACTCCCCGCACGTGGGTCCGTGGTTACAGAGAATAAATTAGTTAAGCAAAATATTTTACCTAATTTAAAGATTATTCCAATTTGCCCATTCTTAGTATTATGACTAATTCGTCGTAATTCCTTGAAGTGTTTAAGAGACAAGAACCTTCAAAAAGTGGAAGTATGGTAAAAAGGAAAAGATTTCAAGGTGTTGCAATATTCTTTTTAAATAGACACTAATTTATTTTAAAATATTTAAAAATTCTCTCTCATTTAAAATTCTTATGTCGGGAGTTAAAAATCTTCTAAATATTTTTCAATATACAGTCGCTCCCCCTAGCTTGGAACAGAATGACTTATTTTCGACTCTATTTTATAGAGTGTCTCTTATTGGGAGGGTGTACTCTACTTTTAATTGCATTTTATTTATTCAAAATCTCAGTGCCCTTCGCGGTACCTTAACCAGCCCAGGGGTGCATTTGCTCATTAGTTTGTTCTCGTCTCAGTTTAAATTCAATTAGGAAATCATGTTATTTGGAGCACCCTTTTAGGGCTATATTGAGACCAATCAATCCTTAGATTGGGGGTTTTTTTTATTTGATTATTGAAGCTACAGGTGTGTACGTTAAAAAAGTTAACAAATCCAAATTATTTTAATTATTAAAATAAATATGTAGACCTAAAAATACTAGACACCTTACAGTTGTAGTTGTACTACCAAAGTACTACCAAATTCGTTATTCATTATGTTTATTTATGACTCGTTCCCCTCCTGCTATGCTGGAATTTATGTCAAGAGCAAACTCGAAGTTCTGCTGATGTCAGACCTGGTATAAAAACATCCCCCTGTAATCGATGGTCGATACATTACGTATTTATGGCACAGGGTCTAGGGACGGCTGGCGAAATGGAAATCTGCCTTTCCGACTTCCGATTCGATAAGAACATTCTTGACATTTATCGGAAAGAAATTATTTTGTGTACCCAGCGCTTTTTACTTTGTTTAGAGTAGCATTTATATTTAGAATATTTAAGTCTTATTTACATATTTTGATCTGAGTGTATTTAAAACAAATGTAATTTAGAAATAAATTAATTAATAAAGCGATAGTAATTTACATATTTTGGAATAGATATTGTTCATTAGTCTTAATTATGGTTATAGAATACTCTCTTCAATAGTGATAATAATAGATTACGAGTTTACAGTGGGAGGTCCCAAACACATTATGCAAACCCTTCTAAACTACGCAATTACTGTCTCCTAACTTTACCCAAATAACTGTTCTAATAAACTTAACAATATTTTACTGTTTCATTTACAGCTGGGGAACAAACTTGGTGTTATAGCTTCATTTGTATTATTTCAACAATAATGTTAATTCCGATGAAATATTTGAAAAAAAAACATATTATTCAATATTAAAATGCTAAATGAATACTTGGTTTTGTACCGTAAAAGCTTAGGTCCATTTTCCCGGTACGGCAATTGTGTTTTGTTTATTTTATATCCCATATGACAATGCTTTATAATTTGAAAATTATACTGAGAGATAGGTAGGAATGTCAGCTCTTTATGTTAATAGTAAAAAGTAATATATACCTTCTCTAATTCAAAGATACATTACAGAACTATATTATTTCTCCATCAATCAGCGCCGACTCGGTGTATAATAAAAATAAACACCGGATATTATAAAGAGCTTATAATTCCATTTACAAAACGTAGAACCACTTGAGCAGTCTCGAAAGTTCTATAATATAAAGAAAAAGGTGTCAAAGCATTTTAAGAGTCAATTATCACAGACTATATTCGATTTACAATTTACTACGGCTTACTCGAGTATAGTTACGTAAAATAGTAAACAATAAAATAAAACAATGACGAATGGGTAAATGGACATAAGTTTATTTAAATCACTTCAATAACGTAAACATACTACTACGCATTTTAGTTTCGTGATTCATTGAAGCAAATATTTATTATAGTGAAGCTGCGTCTGGACACTGTGACGTCATACGCAATATTATCTCACTCGTCTGGATGACGAATCAATACAATTAGTAGCTACTATGGAAACAAAAACCCTAAGCAGACGTCAAACAGGGAATTTAGTATTTGTACAATTAAATTGAAAACTCTGTTACTATGGGACTTGTATGTACCTATTTTGGGAGTTGTTGCAAAAAGCTGTAAGAGTAATTTGACGATAACGGCTCCAAGTCGTGAGGGCGGGTCGATGAACGCTCATTGTGATGAGTCATCGGTCACCGCATCTTCAATTCTCAATTCGCAAACCTTACTGTAAGTGCACACATGATACATAAATGATTTACCCATTTGTACTTAAGAGTCCTATAAGAAATAACTGTTCTTTTCACACTTAAGTGCTCGATGAAACTTAAGACGTTTTGAAATTATTATAACTTTGAAAATGTTATTTATCCCGTCGATAATTGATTTAAGAACAATGCTCTTGAAAACCAGTTCGTTTAAATGGACTAACAATGGCGTAAACTTGAACTTTCGTTTGTAAAGAACTTGATATTGAATAAATGGTCTGGATAAAAGTTAGGATAATGAGCGTCTATAATAAATATTTTTACATCTTACAAAGATATATATAATCGACAAATGTAATTGGCAAAAAAGACCAACCATCAGCTTCCGTTATCAGTACAAATGAATTTAATTACATAGCTTACATGTTTTTTATCATGATTAAGAAGCAAGAAGCATGAATGATGACTATGCAAGGTTGGGGAAAAACTATGTGACTATATTATTGCGTAATTCCAGTTGTGACAAACAGTTTTTTGCTACATCATAATGAATAAACTAAGTAAATTAGTTCACTTCGCACTTTAGTGACTTCCTTAATTAACGACCGGCTTTACTAAGTCGAATAAGGAATATATTTTCTAAATATATATTTTATATAATTATGGTTGACTGGTGGAGCATTAACGGGAGTCACACTCGATGTGCATTCGTCATATGATAACGAAATCATATTGCTTGAAATTCAATACCATCATATTTTCTTACCAGTATGGAATATAAAGGTATCAATGAGATGAAAACGTATATATATTTATACAAATATTAAGGCAATAATAATAAAGATCAAAGTTTATTGCGATGGCTGCTTTCGGTCTTTTGAACTTCAAGTGGAACGTTTTATGATCATTGATTTCATAAATAAATCGTTTCACTTTTACTCGAGTGAACTCGATAAATTACAAAATCTAACTCATACATTCCGAAATCAAAGAATTTCAATTGCTCAATAGATCATATCATGCAATAACGATTGCTATCAATTCTCCAATAATTCCTTATTTTGTATTCGGAAAAAGAGGTCGATGTCAAAATATATAAAAATAAAAAAAGAGAACTTATTTGATAATAAAAAAAATATAAAAACGGTAGTGCGAAATAAAATGTCATGTAGAATTTAAAATGTCTTTCCTGAGTCGAAAATACGAACAAAACGTGCCTAAGAAGGACAAGATCTTCCTTGAGAAAACTTTCATTCCTTATTACGGTAAACTTTTGATACACCAGAGGCTGTACATAATGTTTGCGTCTGGTGGAAGTAAAGTACTCTTTGCTCAAGCGCGTATGCTCGCGGTAGCAAGTCAAGAGCTTGTTAAACCCAACAACGTAGAGATCTTACATCAACATTCCCGCCACTATTCACTAGTATATTCGTTTTTTAAATTCATAAATTTAATGAATTAAATTCTCTCATCTGAATGTTTATCCAAATGACAGTTTAAGTTTTTATAAATATTTGAACTTGGCCTCTTTTGATGCTATGTATACAACAAATAATATGATATGTTAAAAAACAGGTGTCGTCAGTTTGTAGTTTGTTTACAGAGTATAAAATGTTTATTGTTTGAATAAACATTTTAGACACTGTAAACACAAAATATTAAACTATTTTGGGTAACTCTGCGTTCTAATCTTAGTAAAGCCTCTTCAAATTTATGAAGTAATTTTTGCTTTGATTATTTATTCATTAGCACTTAGTTTCTTATAAATATTAATTCATTAAAATGAGTACGTAATAACATTATAATGATTATTGCCGACAGACATAAAACACTACGTGCTATGTTCCCGAATCGTGACTAGAAATTACAATACACATATTACCGTAATGTTGGTAGTCCTGCCACGTAACTACAAACGAACCTCCATTTATTAGCTAAGTACTAATTAATTTGCAGGTAATTCACAACTTCACAGTCTCTCTTAAAAAAACAAACTTGATTACTAAGAACTATTATTCTTATTACTAACATTCCTCAATGCATCATAACATCATACCAAGATCATCCATCAAGTAAGAATGTAAATAAAAAATATGATCAACATTAAGACAACATACTGATAGTCATATTTGACATGTTCCATTTAAATACAATAGTTTCTTAAAATAATGTACCTTACGCCATAATATAATATATAATCGATTATCTCGCGTTCTTCATTCCAAGTCGAGAACCGTTAGCTCAATGTTGGGATATAAATTCTAGAAGAGAATCGTGATTTTAACCACAAAGCGTTCCTTTGTCAGCTCAACTGAGCCGCCTAGTTTGGTCTACGTTTACTCTCGTACTTTATAAAGCCATTTCATTTTAATAGTTCTACTTGAAAAAATAACTGTAATATTTTATTTTTATAAACTTGTTGCCGGCTTGCACGTAAGGTTTATTATCTGATTAGAACTTAATAGAACCATTCACATGGAAGGCTTGTTATTAAGCAGTTATTTATAGAAGTTAGCTACTTAGTTCTAATCAGACGATACTTATGACGGTATTGTTTGAGCGGTTCACACCATACAAGAGGTTTCAATAATAATATGTCAGTTCCCGGGAGTGTTATGGCTCGGCGGAGTTGGACGGGTAACGGAAGAGCTCGGTTCACAATTAGTGGCTGGTCCCGTTACCGCCACATTGTCCGCTTCAATACTCGACTGGTAATATTCCTTTGTGCACTCCAAATGGAAGGCTCTCGAATTGTTTGTTTTGCAGTTCTTGTTTCACCATTGTTTGACTAATAATGTTATTTAATCCGCGACCGGACTGCAACTATTACTTGGTTCAGGTTAAGTGCTATAAAATATTATTGTAGCGTGAAAGCTAATCGGTTTTATTTATGTTTTATCGTAAAATAGTTAAACGTTATGCCTACTTACATATTGAATTAATATTGACCATAACGTCCTATTAATCGCGTATTTACGTTGCAATTAATTAGTTATGATAATTATGATAGTTTGTGATAACAACCGTTAATAAACGTGGCGACCGCAAAAAGGGTACTACCTACAGGAAGTCACCGTCAATTGCAATGGCTTCCGGAATTTTTATCGTCCATCTATCTATCTGTTGTAATTGTAACATTAAAACCACATTACATAGATTTTACAATACAATAAATTGTATACTGAATGTTCATAAAATAACCTATTATAATATCCAATAATATGAGGTTTTCTTACTTTTCATTTAGTTATACTTTTAGTAGTTTTTTTGATAATAAAATAAGTGTAAACAATAATTTGCAAAAATAATGTCCCAGCGTTTTCTAAACAAAGATTATTCTAAAAATAAATCTCGTGTGTTGGAAAATAGAAAGCTCGATGGAGTCTGAGCGATAAAAATATACAGCCTCTTTTATCGAGTGGAACAAAAGACAAAGAGGGAAAACTGAAGGTAACTCGCCACAGCCCGGTTGAGTCCTTGATAGCAACCTTCGTATATGGAGCGACCTTGGCTAGCCAGCATGAATCAAGTTAGATTGAAATATCTGCGTTGTATTAGCTTTTATATACATGGAAATTCAATTACAATTTATGCTTTCGTATTTTCCTTTGGTGCTAACATTTTTTATTAGTACCTAGGTACATATATAAGCTTTCCCCGCAATAACTGCTCAGACATTTATTTACTTGTCACAATTTATCAGAGGGACGTTCGACAGCTTATTTGGAACGGAAACCGGAGGAAACTTTACTTCTAGGTCCACTGCCTTACGTGAGACTAGGCCATTCACGTATAAGGATCTATAATCTTCGCTCGAATACATTGCATAGTCGTAACCAAATATCGCAAAAGCTAGGCTTTCACTTAATTACACAGCGCTCTTATTTCCAATTTCATCTAACTACAGGGACTGGGTACTTTTCAAATCTCTACCATGTAATTGTAGGAGGAAGTAAGATTATTTTTGGGCGGATATTAAATTATAGCCGCTAGTAGCTACCGTGATGAGGGCTCTTTTATTACACTATTCAGTTCTCTTTATGAAATCGTAAAGTAGTTGACATTAATGTAGTCAGTAGTGAAAGCTTGAATCAAATATCTGAACTACGCATTGAAGTACATCAATTAGACATTTACAACCATTAACATAACTGATATCGTCGGCTACACCACTTTAACATGATAATGACCATCAAGTATTAGCTTAGTTAAATGGTTGAACGATCGTGAACACGTGGTTGCGCACGCGCCGACAATATTCGTGGGGGAAGTGTCTGTTGATACTTCCATGACACCGACGCGGTTTTATATTCTCTTGGGAGTCGTTAAGCACCTGCCAAAACCGCTCGTGTGAATTAAGTTACTTACTCGCAATGTCATTGATATTGAATATCCTTTTTAAGGTGTTCTTGTTATTTAATACAAATTGAACTTAATTGTTCCAGTCTATAAGTGATGAGAGAAAACAACGAACTTGATATAAAATACTAATTTATTAGTTATAACAAAACTAGGGAGTTAATTATATATCTTTTATAATTTAATATTAAGAGGAATACACTGAGAACCGTCCGTTGTATATTTAATTTTACTGACCGCGTTGTTGGATCAACTAAGGCAATTAATTTTTCGTTATGTTCATACGAGACAACTTAATAACACATCCTCGCGAGTGGCATTAGAACTAACAAGGAGCTTAATTTATCATAACATCTGGATCAACATTATTTAAACCGTCAAGATGAGATCTAATAGTATAAAATGTAAGTACAAAACAGGAAAATCACAAGATTTATCTTATACTCGCAAAATCAACGCTTACAAAAGCATACAATCGATTCTTTCCGTGGCCGTGAACTCAAACCACTTCTGTCGAAGCCACGTTCGTTTCAAATGAAATAAGAGTTTTGATATTGGATTAATACCATATTTCAGATATTCAATTCAATTTCTGGGGATATTGAACGTATCGTGATAAAATTTGCATTTATTTGATTAATATTCGAAGTGAGTATCTTGAAATGTTGTAAATTCCTCAATAAATAATTTACAATTATTAATAGCATTCGTAAAACTGATTTTTTGTCTGTATTACGAAAGTAAACGGAAATGCGATGTTACGACTATCGGTAATGATTCGCAACCCAGGTATTTCCTTCCACCCAGTTATAAAAGATTGGTGTCTCAAAAGAAAAGAGCAGCTGTACAACGTTCCCCTCTCCAATCATTGTTAGGCCAAGGGTCGTGTATGGGGAGCAATGGCCGGGCAAACAAAAAAACATAAAGACGCTATCCAGGTACCCACGCACGAAAATCTATTGTGTTACGTCCATTTCTCGTCTGATTAGTTTTTGGAGCATTTATTGTATACAAAATTCCATATAAGATGAGATATTGTTCAGTAGATTTTAAAGAACGAACTGAATGTTTATTGAAAAATATGCATGTGACAGATTTCTTGGAATATTGTAAGAACTACACCGCTTACAAAATTGTGCTCTCAATTACATTATTTCGCAATATAAATTTTTTAAAAGGCAAAAATTTAATACAAAAAATACGATTGAAATAGTTTTAAAAGATACAAGCCTCTACTCAGTTTGAATAACAAATGATAATGGCTTTAACGTGAAATAATTTTCAATAACATTTTTTTAACGACATGTACACTTGAGGAATAATATGTGCAAACTGCGAACCGCTATGGAAGTTCCCCTAACCGCCCGATAGCCATTGGAAGTGTATTAAGCTATTAGTCAACAGTTAGTTTTGTCCCCACTGACGGGGATACCACTATCTATGGTGGTAATAGTTACAACTTCATCTGTAAATTCAAAATTCTATTCAGCTTCTTATTCGTCATATGTCAGCGCAATAATTGATGCATGATATCATTTCTTAAATATGACATAATTTTGCTTATAAGATTATGACAAAATACTATTTATATTTTAGACTGTGCTAGAGTTTATTATCTTCATTAAGGTCATGGTAATAAAACTATATATTTTATATTTTTTATAATGCAATCACCATTGCCAAAATATCTTAATCTGACAACGTAGGAGTATAAGACTGTAAGAATGTTTGTCAATCTTTTCACCAAGATCAGGGCCACGCGGTCACTGGCCTATAATATGATTCTTGTTCAATAGTTGCTTTACTTGTACAAAGATATTTTTTATATCTCCGTTGACGAAAACGATGACATCATTCCGTTGGAAATTATAAATCAACATTATTTAATCCATCAAATACATCCGGTTAATTATATCATGTGAAGATGGAATCAATAAGTCAAACGACTGTAAATGATTAATATAAATAAGATAAATTATCAATATTAGTGAGTACTGATAGTATTGTAAGGTTGTTTGCGGCCGGCATCGTCGCGCGCGTATCGATCGCGTTCGCCCGCACCGCGCGGCCTGCATACGAATACGTGGAACTAGAGAAAAGGGACTCAATCCCGTTATCAAGCAACTTCAAACCGACTACACCCCTAGCTCTTCGTTAGCACCGTGACCTTGTCTATTGTTACGTCATAAGACGCCCACTACAAACACACGCTTGTTATTTCAAATCATTTTAGTACACAATCCTTGTCGTAAAAAACTGATAACTCTTTTTATAGCTCACAGTGGACATATGAAAAGGCAAATTATGGCAAGCTTTCCTCAATTTATTCGTACCCAAGGGATCAGGCCTCATTTCGTAAAAATTGCAAGGCCAAGCATTTTAGCGTAAATGTTTGTAAAATATTGTATGGCGTGACAACACATTTTATTATTCATGAACTTATTCATGTGCATTTAAAATATAGTGATCCTTAACTATATGCACAAATGAATATAAAACATAATATCTTATTATGCATTTCAAGAACGATTACCTTTTGTCAAAACAAAACATACAATTTTAGTAAAAACAATAACACAAAGTACTCTGACAAATGTAAAAAAACCAAACAAATTTTATTGTGATTGCGTTCAGATTTTTGTTAAAGTTAATTATATTTCAGCGAGGGCGCGCCCTGAAAATTGTGCCAATTTTCTAGTTGACAGCGTCGTTTATTGCCTCGCGGAAATACCATCATCGCCAAAACCCTCCAAGTAGATAAAAAACATTACATCTAAAAACTGTTCTAATTTTAAACGAATTCCAGACGTTTTGGAATGTTATTGCCATCATCTGAATTGTGATTGAATGATACTAATAAGGTGAATGATCTGAGGATCAGCTTCGATATGCAATTACAAGAATAGTTAATCAATGACGGAATTAGCTGATCAAGAAAGCGGATATTTGTAACCTCCAAAGAACCGGCAATGGCTAATAGATTCAATTTCGATGTTCAATAATTGCAAATAGTTTGTGAGTCGAACACTAACTCAAATAGAACAGCAACTTGTTGCAATAAGCTCTCGACAATTACACTATCTGAATATCTAGTACCTACATCAACGAACCCAGGAAGTTAGGTTGTTTTCGGTCGCACAAGTTGAATTCAAATTGACCGTTGTTTGGGATGTTTTAGGAAGTCACTAAATTTACTTATTTAACGTGAACAATGTTGGATTGTAGATCAATACATCGACGCCAAGTAATCGGCGACGGGGTGACTTCAACCGACCAACTTAAGTTTAACCAATAGTAGTTCTTTTTAATTTAAAGTTGGGTCGTTTTTTGTCCATGGAGTATAATGTAGCATGATAGCCTTGCGTGTATAACTGTTAGTTGTGATAGCGTAACGGTATAAATTAAAATTATCTCAAAGTAACCAAGAAAACCGTCACGATTATTTTGTAAGTACGAAACTGACCGGAAATGAATGATTAATTTAATTGATTCACTGAAATATGTGTGAGTGTATCATTGACTGGTTTTGGAATGTGTAATAATTTATTCACTTAACATATTTGAACATCGAATGCGAGGTGTATTGGCTAGCAGTACGTGATTATCTAAAATCATTCGTATGAGCACGTGGATGGAGCGCAGCTGTCGGTAACAATGGAGTGTTCTAAAAATTTTTTCACAGGCAGATGTTTGGGTTTTCGCACATTCATCACTATCAATACGGATTATAATTTGAACAGCACATAACTCTAAATTATATTACATATTATAATGTTATAAATTGGCGTTTTGTATCAAACAGAAATCCATTTACTTTTTATAAATAAGTACAGTATGTTTTTTTTCATACACAAATATTTTTCTTACATTATTACATGCTCGTAGTTAAGTTCATATATTTTTTCAAGTTCATATATATATTACAAATGCAAGTTTAACAGTATTGCATTCTAAATAAGTTCAGCATATATCTTCCTGGACGGATGAGCTCATGGGTAGGTCACTGATAGCATTTGTCCATTGCATAATTCTTGGCGGCGAAGAAGCGTGCATGAACCGGTTTAAAAGAAACGTGTTAGGAGGTCCTTGTGTTTTTACATAATTATTGTTCATGACACACTAGTGTCCTCTAAACTAATTAGCGTTTTGAAACCTTTTTAAACCTATCTATAAAACCTTGTTGTTATGTGCTTAAAGATGCACAACAGGTCGAACTAACACAACCTTCGTAATTCTTATTGTAATTACTAAAACTAATAAATCAAATCCCGAGTGTAAAAAAGATTATTACATATTAGCCTAACAAAAAACCCCATATAATATGTATTATGGCGACGGTCTCGACTCTTGTGTTATACAATTATATGTGTTTTAGTTCTTACCTGTTGTCGGTAAAGACCGGCGTCAATAAGCGCGGGACGATAAAGAAGCCTTAAATCACAATTCGGTTCCACCGAAATATTCACATTCACAATATATGTCGAAAGAATCACTGTTGAACCATTAGTAAAAACCCCACAAATGTGTCGGAGATCCAGAAATTAATTCGAATGCTTTCAATGAGAGCGTACGATAGGGTACCGCTGCAGTGCGGAGCCTCGACTATACTGGCGAGTGGCGACTGGCGAGTGACGAGTAGCGAGTGCGGGTTCAGTATTGAGACTTGAGACTGGAACCGCACTCCGCAAGAAACAAGTGACGTAGTACCGCTGTCGTATGTCGACTCTTAAATATCGAATCTGTCGGATTGCGACTTGCGGGATCCCGAATCGTCCTCAGAATATCCTCCCTATCAGAGAATCCTTGTCAATTGCTTCCCCTGGACTGCAATTCTATTACATATGTCTCAAAATCTGTTTTTATCAAATAAATTATTAAATAGATACGTAATTAATTAATTATTGGATTCATAATTATATTTTTTTCATTGAAGGAATTATATTTAAACAACAACAATTCTGGGTAACAATTCTGTATTCTAAAAGTAATGCTGTAATAGTTTAATTTTATAAGCTTATTAAAAAACTTATTTACTTTAGGTCATTTTTAATTTTAATTAAGCCTCTAAATTTGGTATAATTTCCGGCTAAGAATTTTGTTTCGTAACGTTTCATGAGAAAATCGAGGCCTTGCTTAGAAATTCGGGGTAACGGAATTAATTAAGGGTAGCAGTAAGCTGACACTCGGTTGACTGCCTCGCCTTCCGCTGATAAAGTAACATGTGCACTATGACATTATTAAATCATTATTATTCATTTCATTCTTATAACAATAAGCATTCAAAACACATATAGTTTTATAAAAATATAGTTTTCTTTTAAATTGATTTATTTAAAATAATTGACTAAAAATATAACATTGTTATAGATGTACAGTATTTGAAATGTAAATTCGCAATACATTTATGTAAAAGCAAATGGCGGCAATTCTATTTTAAAATATATTCACAGAAATTATAACAAATATCATACAAAATATAATAATGACGGAGGTCAATCTAATTATAATATTAGTTTATAATTATAATATTAGATTACAAGTAACATGTGCACTATGACATTATTAAATCATTATTATTCATTACATTCTTATAAAAATGAGCATTTAATATTCATATAGTTTTTTTTTTAATTGATTTATTTAGAATAATTGACTAAAAATATAACATTGTTATAGATCTACAGTATTTGAAATGTAAATTCGCAATACAGTTATGTAAAAGCAAATGGCGACAATTCGATTTTAAAACATATTCACAGAAATTATAACAAATATCTTACAAAATATAATAATGACGGAGGTCAATCTAATTATAATATTAGTTTACAAATTTCACATAATAGTTATTGAATAAGTATTTTTTTTAATAATTATGACAATTAGCTCGACTTTTGTTTCGTAACAATAATATCGCTATTCGGTAAAAGGTGGCGCTGTTAGAAAAGTTAATTCCATCGTTTACCGCCATCTTTCTTTGGAATAGAAATATTATTGGAAGCTAAAACAGATGTCACTACTCTCTAAAGACGCGATCTTCGAAACATTGACAGCGAGTTCGGAATGAAATGTCATTATAATCATGATTTGGTCGCCATTACATATACCTTTAGAATTCGTAATCGTAAATGAAAGAAATTGCTTGTGTCAAATAACCGCGGGCTATTTGTTTTGATTTCAATTATTCAGATGAGCCAACTTTTGTTACAAGTTCTATTAAAAGGTAAGTAAATCTGTAATTTCTGCTTAAAAAACAGAAGATTACTTAAATCAATTAAAGGATTACCTTTAATAATTATAATATAATTATTTTTAAAATTATTTATTACATATATAATTGGAATTATGTAGTATCTTTTAAAATGTATCTAGTATTGAAACTGTTTGCTTGTAATTAAACTTTATATTGTTTATTATTACATGAAATTATACTAAATATACAATATTTATTTAGTTTATTGCAGCCTAGCATTTAATTTTATTAAATGACAGTGTTTTTTTGTATAACTACTTATTTTATAAATTATATATACTTAAATAAATTACATAAATATGTAAATTATATATATACAATAAATAAATTATATATTTTTTTTATACAGATGGCACCTCCTAGAAAAATAGTGAGAAAGCAGTTAGAAATAATGATAGACTTTCTTGAGGAAAATAAAGATATGTCCAAAGGCATCCCTCCCAGCTCTCCAATGACCCACCAAACTATTAAAGAAAACTGGATTAAATTAACCAAAAGACTTAATGGAGTTGAAGGAGGAGCAAAGAAAGCCCCTGATGGTTGGAAGAAGGTAAACCATGACTAAATATATAATTTAATTTTGAATAATATATTTTATTTAGTCTTGTTTTTGATTTTAGTAACAAACATTTTTATTTTTTAAAATTTGTATATTTTTTAGTATTGGTTTGAGTGGAGGCATAGATGTAGAAAAAAGGCCGCAAATGCTCGAAGATTTCAATCAAAAAGCACTGGTGGGTCACATAGATTTGTACCATTAAATGATTTAGAAGTACGTGTGCTAGATCTCAATGGAAAGGGCAGTGTCAGTGCTACAATTAGTTCATCAAAGAAATTGGAAAACTTTCTTGCAGAAGATTCTGATTCAGAGCATGCAATAGAAGATGCCGAGCCTCTTTTTTCCGACATGTCACAGCCAGTAAAAAGAAGACCAACTACTGGTGCAATATCATCTAATTAGTTTTACTTTTATAATTGATATTCAAATTGGTTTTATAATTAGTAATTTAATTAATATTATTTTGCAGAAAATTATTCCAGGTCTGGAACCCCCCCACCTAAGTGGGCTTTAGAATTAGAAGATCGGAGAATTGCTGCAGAAGAACGTATGGCAAATGCTTTGGAATCTATTGCCAACTCTATAAGATTACAAGAAGAGAGACAAGGAATGATAGAAGAAAGAATAGCAGATGCACTGACTTCTATTGCTGGGACTCTACAAGATCTGAGCAACGGTTCACAGAAAAATGTTTTACAGCATCTGCATCACTCACAACCTGATCATAATGAAACTTCTTCTATGAAAGATGTTATTTTCTTATAAATAATATAAATCTATAAGATCATAAATCAATGTATAAGTTTGGATTATATTTTGAAATTAAGAGTCTTTTATACAACGTTATAATAAATTTCTACAGAAGTACAGATATACCAAATTTCAATAGGGAGATATTAAGTTGACACTTCATTGTAATTTATAATTAAATTGTACATATAGTTAGGTTGTAAAAATAACAATATCTTGTAATTATGTTTATAAATAGGAAAATAATAATAAAAAATATGAAAATATAAATATGTTTTTTTAAGAGTCACTTTTTGTTTCATTTAATGTAGTTTTAACATAATAAATTTTATCCAGAAAATACATATTAAAGAAAGAAAGTGTAGGTACATGCTGTCATGCAATTAAAGAAAACTATTAAAATTTACATTTAATATGATATTATTACTTACCACAATCAGTTCCAAAGCTTTGGCAATCATTATTATTATTCTTTGGCAAAATTATTATTTAATAAAATTTGTTTTGAATTTTATTCATTAAAAAAATGCATGCTATGATAATAGCTCAGTCTTTTTCGTCTGTCAAAAGGCATGGAAGCTCTAGAGACCAGTATAAATTATTGGGAGGACGCGCTGGCTGCGTTTTCGATGGGAGCGCGAGGAGGCGTGTCGGGCGCACTCGCACTCACCTCGCCAGAGGAGGCAGAGTTCTGTAGAGAAATACAAGAACTTCTACAGAACGCCTATATGCTGCAAGTATGTAAGCTTTTACTTATCAGCCTATACTTACAAGTTACTTGGATCAGAACTCCTTTCCAATTGAGGAAATGACAATTGTTGATTGCAGACTGGTTGATTACATTCCATACAATTTCTACGAAAAGATATAGAACTTCTTACCATTTTTTCTGTTACTAACAAGATCCGAAATAATTCTATTCGAAGATAGAGCGATGCATTTACTCAAAAGTTAACATAGCTCTTGATACTGCTATACTTTAACTCCTTAATGATTTTGAAACAAAATTATTGCTCAATTGATGCAAAAAAAAACCTACAAAATCATATAAATCTAGGAACGCTGTGAGTTGCTGTTCCTGGATCAGCGGTCGGTGTTGTTCCGGTCGGAGAGCGGCGGCGGCGCGGAGGGCTCGGGGCGGCGCACGCGGCTGCTCTCCTCGCACACCTCCGACACGCGCAAAGAACACCACTCCAGCGCAGAGTCCTTCGCATCCGCCGAGGACCAGGTAGCGTAGCGCTCTGTTTCTGTTATTGTCTTTGCGTTCTCAAATTATTGAATAATGCATTGCAACTCTTATTTTATATCGATGTTAACATCTATTTTTATTCATATTTAAGGTAGCCGACTTGCGTGAGTTCGACGATTTGGCGGAATCGTTCCCGGAAATTGAAAAGCTGGAGTTATATCAGGCAGCCGTAAAACAATTAGAAATCGGGATTCCATATAGGTAAAAATTGCCATGTTATTAGAGTGACACACAGCACGCATGCTATTTCTTTCTATACACGAGCCTCTTTCAGAACGCTGCGGACGGAGGTGGTGCAGTGCGGATCCGAGGCGGAGTTTCTTTGCAAGTTGCACTGTCTGCGGCAGGCGCTGGGTATAGCGCTGGGCGGCGCGGGAGTCGGGAGTGCAGGAGTGGGGGGCGCAGGGGGTGGGGAAGCGCGTGCGCTGCTGGTGGACGCAGGGCGCCAAGTGCTCACTGACTTGTTGTTGTACGCGGATAAGGTATCTATACATACATAGTTCCAAATAAAAATATGTATTGGCCATTTAATGGTTAACATTACTAAATATTATAATTAACATAAAACAGCTTTTATATATAAGTAATAATAAATATAAAAACTTTAGTGATTCAGTAGATTCTGAATTTATTGTCGTCATATATGCGTAAAAATAGAATAATATGAATATTATGTAACAGAAGGATATGAACATTAGGTACATAAGAAAAAAATTTATTATTTTTAGGTCATTATACTATAATTTTTACTTTAAGTTCTTTGCCGTTAACAACCATGGTCCTAAATTAAAGACATGTAGTTACAGGCTTAAAACTGTTTTCAACTTAGGAAACGTAATATAAGAAGTAGGTAGGGCAAAGGTGCCCAAAGTGGCCACCAGCCTAAAACAGGCACCACCTAAAAATCAAGCTAAACAAACTCTACGTAATCTCACAGATCTGGTAGAACTAAGACCCCGCCACTTTTCGCTAGTTCCTGTTACTATGTAGATTGGGTTTTGTCTATTTTTGAGTAATGTTATTATCAAAACATATCTTGTGTACTGTACTGGGTTCATCTTTTATTTTATCATACTTGCATCAAAATAAGGATGCCAATTTTAGGGTAGGACTGATGAAAACGTGGGTATGACGTTAAGGGGAAAGCGATCATGCTCACTTTGTCCTCGAGATCATGTTTGCTAAGCCTTCTGTTGATTGCTTTGAAATGACACAATATTTTGACATTTTATTTTTTTTTAATAATTATTTTCTTTAATAATTATAATAATATCATATGTAGATCCTTCTAAAGCATCTAATGCTATGATTGTTAAATGTGGGCCCATGATAAATGCATATTTCGGAATTGGGGCATTTTTTGTGATTTTTTCAAAAGTAAATACTCTTGATTCTTTTTGTCAAAGGAGGAAAATATATTTATGTGGCGATTTCTAATTAAGATTGATTAAATAAAATAAAATTTTTGACAGATAAAAAGAATTCAATTTTCTTTGTTTAATTTTAAGTTTAATATTCGTTTAATTAAAAAAAATACATATATTAATCTACAAGCTAGTTTCATCGTCGCTGAAAGTTATGATGTTTAGGGCCACCTTCCCCTACGTATGTAATGCGTTCGACTAAATTTGCTTAGGTGCGTCAGAGAAACATACCTACAACTAAGCAGACAAAATGTCTGGCATTGAATAGCATACCACATAGGATGTTTTTAAATTATTTTTCTATATTTATTATATATTCTATTTTAGGAACCTAAAGAATTCCTCGTTGCTTACGAGGAAATGGTATCGTGGTCCAGCGATCCTTCTAATTGGTCCATAATTGAAAGTGAACTCACAAGTAAAGGAGTAAAAGTATTGTCATTCTACGACGTGGTTTTGGATTACATTCTACTGGACGCCTTCGAAGACCTGGCGTCACCTCCCGCATCAGTGCTAGCTGTCGTCAGGAACAGATGGCTCTCCGATGGATTCAAGGAAAGCGTAAGTATCTTTTAACATACTGGTACCCATTCCTATTGTCACAGATTCACAAACTTAAGTAGGTACGTCTGTATACTTCACGCATTCACATTCATACATTTGATTTTGTGAATACGTGGCTAATCTCGATGGCGTTTGGTTGAATTCGGCAATTTTCCCTCTAACTACTACTAACTAACCTAAATTAGTTTTCCCTAATTTTTACGCATGCTTGTTTCAGGCACTGACAACTGCAGTTTGGTCCGTCATTAAAGCGAAGAGACGGTACCTGCAGTACCCAGATGGCTTTATGGCGCATTTCTACTCCATATCAGAGCATTTACTTCCCGTCCTAGTCTGGGGCTTCCTGGGGCCCCGGGAACGGTTAAAAAGCGTTTGCGAAACTTTCCAATCAGAGATAGTCGGGTTTATCACAGATTTATTTAGCTTCGAGAAATCGAGATACACTACAGCCGACGACTTGGCGGAGGACTTCATGCAACACGCACGCACCAGGGCCGCCAACATCACTGACAAACTTGCAGAGAGAATATAACCTCATTTATTAGCTTACATATAATGCCAAGCTAAAACAATTACCTCTTTATTTCGAGTTATGAGTTTGATAATCTAAAACGAAATGAGCATTTAATTTCGCATTGGAATAATTATCAACATTTTATAAATCAATTGAATTGAATAATGTATATTTATGTATCAGTACATTCCGTACCCATACAGTTAAGAAAATCATAAGATATTCCATAATTCATTATCGGCCTAGATATACGAAGAAATGAAAAATCTATGTTTTATGTAGAAAATGCGGACAGGAGCATATGTCGGTTAACCGACACTTAAACCTACAGAGTTACATTTAGTAATTTAAAATTTTGTTCTTTAAAATCCGAATCTTTTATTGCATTTTAGTTGTATTAATTTTAAGACGAAAGTGATCTTTATACGTCACCTGTAAATGATGGGTCGCGGCTCAAATGTAGATAATGTAAGAAATACTATTTAATCATAGATAATACATAGTTATTTGATAGTACATCCTCGACGCCCGGACGTCTATGATAGTGCAATATGATTGCTTATACTACATTTAAAATGATTAATTAATGATTTATCGGCGACTAATACGTAATTTATACTTAATCTGAGAACGTTATTCTAACTCCTTATATAAAGAGCATAGAAAGTTTTGAGAATGTAATAAACAGGTTATAATATTTTGCATGACAGTAAAAATGTTGTACAGCGCGAAGCTATTTATTGTTTTGTAAATATATTTATTATATCTCTACATATATGTTATTGCACTTTTTATTATGAAACCTTCAAACCTATTCAGGTAAGTTATAAGTATGACATGTTTTTGACAGCACATTTATATAATATGTGAGTCACGGTTTTTTTATTCAAGTTGTAAATAACAAAATTTTAATCTAATTCTAAAGCTGTCACACTTATTCTGTATTATGTAAGAAAGGTTTTGGAAATAAAACACTTAAAATTAGAAAATTTAGTATATATCAAATTTTAACAATATAGCCTTTCTGTAATTTGGACGAAAAAAATGAGTAAACATAAAATATAATCTTATTAAACTCGCAAAGAGCACCAACTTTATAAACGTGTCGTGTAAATATATCATTTAGTAACATGTGATGATATCAATGTATAAATAGATCTCTATGCAAATAATTTAACATCTATTTATTTATTATATAATGAAAATAGTATATAATATTTATATATAGTGAACAATACCAAGTAATATCATATTTATTGCAAGGATGAAGGTTGTTTTAAAAGAATAATCTCCTAAACAACTTTCCAAGTAGATAAAAGCTGACCTGCAAATGTGTAATTGAGTGTAACACAATTTTTTTCTACACACATGTAACAGTCTTATAACATCCTTATGTATTTTTTGTTATATTTAAATAATGAATTTTATTATTCAAGACATTTTATAAAGATCATATGAGAAAGCCTGTCTTAATGTTAGTTTAACACAAATATATTTATACATACAATGTAACAATAATAATAATAATTTATTTGGTTTAAGCACAGCATGTATAAAGACTTTTAAAATAATACACAGTGTATATAAGCTTCATTTTCAATACTTTTAAAGATTTTAAAATAATCTGACGAGGCAGGCTTCCTCAGAAATAAAAAAGCTTATGTAATAGTGAGAATCGACACCTACCCCTCAGGACTAGAAACTAGATACAAATCAAATATGAGTAAACAACAAACACACAAAGAAATGCATGCATTCGTCTTAAAATAAATGGAATCACTCTGTGACGACTGATTTCTACGACGACGAGTTTTTCAGTCAAAATATACAACAACTAACTCAAGGCACTTCGGATCTTGAGAAAATTGCACATTCTCATTTGTTCTATTGAATGTAATCATTGTATATGGTAACATGTCCAAGTAATTATTTAGAGATCAACGAGTAACGATGGACTAATTATATAAAGCCTTGTAAATAACAATTTATATGACAACCTGGTTATATCACAAATTTTATTACTAGATCCAAGATAAGTTTCGAGAAGTGATCATAATGTTCGTTAAAATGTGGGAGGTTATACCACATAAATAAATAAATAGTTTTGGTGAGCTAATACTTTTAGTAGGTAATAAGTCTGCTACGTTAGTTACATTATATACAAGCAAATAAAAAGGTCAATAGAGACGGACGGCTCTAAGCGACAAAAAAAATTAAGATCTAAAAAATTGCGCTGGCTGCCACAAATGAATTCCTCATACACATAGCCAGTATAAATAAAATAAACTGAGTAAAGCTGCGCTTATTGCAAGGAAGTTGCTATTCGCTTCGAATTTGAACTCGTTAATTTTTTTGCGAATAATCGAACAAAAATGGAAGTGACCTCTTATATTGTGTTGAGTATGTCAGTGTTCGTGTGGTGTGTATTTAGGCTTGCGTGTGGTGTGTATTAATGCGTGCGTGTGTGTATTTATGCGTGCGTGTGTGTATTTATGCGTGCGTGTGTGTATTTATGCGTGCGTGTGTGTATTTATGCGTGCGTGTGTGTGTATTTATGCGTGCGTATTGAGTGTGTGTATGTGTGTTGGCGGGGTTTGTGTCTGTGTGGGCGCTCGTCACTCGGGCTCGGGTGAGTCGGGCGCGTCGAGTGCGAGCGTGACGCCGCCGGCGGCGCGCACTTTCTTCAAGTAGCTGACGCTGTCGAACTCCAGGCAACTCTGTCGACACCAATAACGCTGTTAGCGCTATGCTTCTGTACCTACATCTAGTACGTTTTGCATATAAGCTGAGCTCGTAACATATATAGCTATACAATTATAGTAAGATATTCTTATAATTTGAGTAAGCGTTAACGGTTTAAATAGTAAGCGAACACATGTACTAAGTGAAATGTAAAATCTAACACTATATTAGATATTTTCGTATTAAATTTAAATATTAAGTAGTAATCATAAAATGATAACTTCAATAAATATTAAGTATTTGTACGATATAAAATGAAAGCAACATTTTATGGGTAAAATCTTAAATATTGAATGATTTTGTTTTATGATATACATTATTAAACCTGAAAAATATTAACCACATATTTGTCTTATTCAAATGCATTTTTGGTTATAATAATTATTTAGTAAAAAAAATATATATTTTCCGGAAAACTGGCCAGACACCAAACCGATTTCAAAGGAAGATCTTAAATAATAACTTAATATAATACTCATTCTGTCCACAACCAAGAAATGACAATGAACATTTAAAAGTGAACCAAGCAAGATTTCAGAGTTAGTAAGGTAATATAGAAGCGAACACGTTAGTAAGGATGTAAGCAGCAGTGCAAGCAAAAACAGTTTACATTTTTAAAATTTTATATTTTAAAAAATCAGAAATTGACAATGACAATCAACACTGTTAATTTTGTAAATAATTAAAACACGAACATTGCATGAACGTAAAACAAAACTTGAAAAATAGATCGACAACAATCGAGGAGCGTCGTGGTCTACCTGTATCGAACCCCTCTCGAATATCCATTCTGTCGGAGCAGCATGAACATTAAAAATTTCGTTATTTATTAAAACAATATTAAAAACATTTTAAAATATTTATCATAAAATTTTCAATATCAACAGAGAATACAATAACAATCTATAATAAGTACTCGTAAAAATATTTTATGAGTATTTATGTATATATTCAGTCTTATTAGTGTCAATGGATATATTTTCGTCAGTCTTATATCAGTTACGAGATGGCCCGTCGGATCCGGGCGTATCACTAGCGTCTTATCGTTAACGTACAACTTACGCTACTGAGATCGTTTAAAGAATCTAAAGTGTACTTACAAGATAATTTGCTCTTAGCGTTAAATCTAATGTACTACAAAAATCAGCTCGGTCAGACCTCAAAAGCTACTATTCAACCACTGTAAAATAAAATTACTGTAATTTCGACTTTCAAATCTCTCGAGAATCTATCTACTGGCTCCTAAGTCTCAACAGAAGAGATGCAACTATTACATAGGAGGAAAGTTCGTGCATAAAGCTCATCCGATTGCGACCGACAGAGGGACATTTCGCTCACAAATTTAATTCACTAAACTGGAGGAAATTTATTACGTCGATCGCAATCCGAAACGTACATAGGCAGACGATAGTGTGCAAAGCGTCCGGTAGCCGTCGGACAAAGTTCAACTTTGCGCGTCGGCTAGCGGGAGGGAGAGGAGGGGGAGGAGGGGGAGAGAAGCTAGTAGAAGTTGCGGCAGAGCAGCGCCGCTAGGTAGTTGGGGTGATGCAACGGCGGCCACAGGCGGCAGGGCGCGGAAGGCGCGTGCGGGAGGGGCGCGGGGGGTGCGGGCGCGGCGCGTCGCGGTGCGGACAGCGTTACCTTGCGCGCCAGCTCGGGCGGGAAGGCGGCGAGGCCGGCGGGCGGCAGCTTGCTGAGCGGCGAGTCCGCGTACTGCACCAGCGTCTCGTACGAGTAGGTCTGCCGCGACCCGCCCCCTGCGACGACGAGGGTATTTTTAATCGAACGAATCTCTGGTTATTGAGTGATATTAAGTACATGCAAAATTGTAATTTCGTTATAGTATCACACCTTCTCCACGCACTCTATTATTTAGCAAAATTTACTTGGTATATATATTTTTTAACTTCCGTGCACCAAATAAAAATTAAGACGCGTGCGTGTTAGCGAGCAGAAAACCATTACGGTCGACGAAATAAAACCATCGACTGACTTTTGCATTCAATTTTATAAGTGTCATTAAAATGATTTCATGGTAGAAGGAAAAAACATGCTCAAGATAAAATGGTACATATAAATTACAAATATTTTTTAAACACAAATATAGTTACGTAACATTTACGACCATATAAACCGAAGTCCCAAACAATAAATGAAATACAATGGAACAAAACACATATAATAAATTATGGACATCATTTAAATTATCAGAATGTAGAATTAAGATACATAAGACTGAAAATGGACTCTGTGATACTTAAATCTATCCATATCATTTTCCGTGTGTGTCGAGTTTATACCGTGCTTGTGTTTCTGCCGTGTGTGTTTCTGCTATCTGTGTGTGTTTCTGTTGTGTGTATGTTTTTGCTGTGCGTGTGTGCCGTGCGTGTCTCACCTGCGCCCTTGTCGCTGGAAGTGGCGCGCGAGAAGCGCGGGCGGCGCGGCACGGCCTCGCCCTCGCCCGCTGCACAAACGCACGCTACACCACGGCTCACACCGCACGTACCAAGTGACATGGGTCACGCGACATGCACAATAAACTGGCACGCGGATATTTCATACCGACAGTTCGTTGTTGGTATTTAGAGAACGTGATAGTTTATTATGTATGATGCCTTTCTAAAATTGCACATGGTATAGTTAATGATGGTCGTTGTGATGTTAATTTGGAAAAATACCGAGACCGTGGTGAGAGATGGTCTGCAGAGTCATATATAATATAAAGATATAATAATATATATTGCAAAGGTACATATAATGGGAGTAATGAATCTTGCCATAATGTTATTAATCTTACACTCCCGAGGACCATGATACATATATTCATAGTAGAATAACAAAATTACTACAAACTACATGCTCAAGTCAGTCTACATGAGAATTGTGTTTACTAAAATCATACTGCACAACTGTTTCATATATATCTTTAAAAACATGCCTCGCAAATAGATAACTCACACAATTCTAAATATGTTAGTTGGCAGCCCGTTTAATAGCCAATTAAACTTCACACCCTATCCTGCTTTATTTTGCATTAAAACAAAACCTCGTACAAATTCACATTACTTCTATTTATAAAATAACTTTGTAATCAATGAGCCGCCAATACGGATCTAGTTGTTCTTAAAAGGTTTCGGGGACTTGTCAAATTCAGTTATTAGGACAACCCAACTTTTTCTTAATTTAAAAAAAAATTATTTTATAGGATTGTTTCACATTAATATACTATATAGACTGCAAAAAATTTAGTATTTCCAGTCCAAATATTAGGGATAATAAAATGTAACACGGCTAGTACATAGTCGTGGCCCAGTACCCGTGGTGCACTGTCCGTCGTCAGCGGGCGCGTCGGCCGCGAACACGTCGTCGTCAACGCCGTTGAGCGCGGCGTCGTCCCGCAGCAGCAGCGCGGCGGCCGGCCGCTGCGACAGCGTGAAGAAGTCGCCCGAGCCCAAACCCATAGCCTCCAGCGCACCCGCGCTCTCGAAGTACTCGTCCAGCACCAGTTTTGCCGTCTAGAATTTGCATTGTTGGTGTAAAGGATTATAAGAGAATTATAATTGGCACCATATCGTGATCCATCCCCTATCCCCATTACTTGAGGTCGGCCCGATAGGACTAGCGTTTAGCAAAAGATTTGGCAAAAAAAAATAGAACCGACGTCGTCGACATTCGATGCGTACCTTCACCAGGTCTAAGTTGTTGCCGGTGATCTTGATGGAATGTTGCCCAAAAGTTACAGTGTATTTATATTCTCCCAGGGAGGCATCATTTGTGGAAAAACTGTGCAGCAGGGTCCTGTTATTGTGAGGAGACTTCTGGAATATCATAATTAACAGGTTAAATAGCGGCACCATATTTTAAAAACATTCATCAGGTTTACTAAGAATGAACTCTTTAAAATATTCTAGGCAAAATATAAATGAATGAGGACCTCCCTAGGCCTGGCGTCGTCGGAGCCGGTGGAATCCATGGAGGCCCTGGAGGGCGCGCGCTGCTCCAACCCCTCAAGCCGTACGGGGGACGCGTTGCGGCGGATCGTGTCGCCAATCAGGTGCTTTGCGTGACTGGAATTTGTTTAAATTATAAATGTAACTTTTAAATACTCCAATTTGTTTTCTTCCTGCAATATACGGCTCTTATTCTTTGTGACGGTAGTCGTAAATATTCAATATTTATGCACATTTTAAACTCACTTAACATTTTCCTCATTGGGACCAGTAATCTGCACCAGACGTTCCTTTGCTCCGGGACTAACTGAAATTATGATCAATGTAGACCTTATTAATAATAAGTCTAAGAAGTTGTAATTTTTTTGGTTAATATGGGGTTAATATAGAAAGCTAAGCTTTAATAGGCAAGGACAATAGATCCACAACAGGCCCGATTATTACTGTTAATGCATTCAATATATAAATTCTTAAACCTAAATATAAGTTCATATATTTAATTGGGTAGACAGGTTATTGCGATGGCAGGAAATGCGAGAAGAGTACGCCACACCATGCTAGCCCGCACCGTGCACTCATACCTCGCTGAAACGATATAATCGTATCACTTAGCTCCTCGATCATGTGCACCCGTCTGCCCTTGATACCCATCACTGCAACACCACAACAAAACTTCAGATCGCCGATTTGATGATAATTTCCAATAATATCTAATAAAATTTCACCAGTACGGTTACAATTACATGAGATACAAAAATATACCATTTTATTTTACATAGATACATAGTACTAATTCATAATAATATGTCCTATACAATATGTATCGTATTATTTTAACATATAATAATGTTTATGTAAAACTATTCTTAACAACATTACATGCAAAACTACAACATCCCAATTTAAAGATTATAGTATTATATTTTGACTTCATGCAGTTATAGTCTACCCAAGCTATCCTCAATAATCCATTTATCCATCTGCCCGTTTCCACAATCACTGTCCTGGGTTTGTTTCTAATAATGGCAGATATATAGATCAACTTTTTGTACCTGTCTGGGTGTATTGTAATGAATTTACATAATGCTAAAAGATAATTTGTAACAATACCTTTTCCAGAGTCAGCATTCCGAATGACGACCTCATCTTTTGAATAGTTCTTGCCGGGGATCTTGGTAGGCTTAGGGAACTTGCCCGAGGGCTTGATGAGTTCCCCTGGGGCCAGTAGTGTGGGCGGCTCGGCCGGCGCAGCCAGCGTAGGGGACGTCGCGCCGCCAGACCCCGACCCCTCCATTGTGGGCACTAGCAATGGCTGGCAAAAAAAACATATACTTACTTCATTGTTATCTTATTTTATAATATACATATAACACATCAGACTATATTAAATTAAAAAAAATATATAATTTTAAGTTTCAACTATAAAATCACAAAATATTTATTCTATGATAAATTATATTTCTTTTTACAATATAGCACAATTCACTTTTCCATATTAAGAGTTTTCATTTATTTGTTACTCCTGCAAAAAAACAAGCTTTGGCCACTACTACTACTGAGGAGTACTAATTTACAGTAGTGACTCATGAATGTTCCATAAGTGACTAAATCACATGAGCTAAAAGCAATGGATGCCAAAAAATTTTGCTAATATGATGAAGATTTGGATGTATTTTACTTTTCTTAATTTCATAGAATATCTTTGTAAATTGAAAAGAATGATTTCTATACCTCTGCATGTGTTCCGCGGTGTCTATAATACTGACTCATATAGTCTGAACCCTGCCAGTGTTTAGCACGCAATTCTATAAGTTCAAGTAAATGAAGCCGGGTCTTCTTATCCAGGCGTTCGTCTTGGGATCCATTGCGGAAAACAACAAAATATCTGTAATAATTATATATTATTATTTAATTACTGTAAATTTGCTAACTATTTTATCAATTATTGTTTAAACAAATACAATAATTATAATATTATTGAAATATATTCTATGATTTAAAACTGAAAAAAAAGTTAGCTGTAAAAATATCCCAGGCCGATATTATTTGTAATTATTTATAGAAGGTACAACATTAAATAATCTGGAAACCTGTCTAGAAAATCCTTATAAAGTGCTTCAAGCTGTGCCCCATAAAGCTTTAGGTTAGAGTACATAGTTGCAACATTGCTCTGAAGCGCACGGTCAAAGTTCCCTTGCATCATTTGATATGCCACTGCTTCCGTCAAAACTATTAGGTCATCAACTGCAACAAAAGACGGCAGTGAATGTAAATAAGCATTTTTATAAATCCTCAATTAATAATCTTGTAAGACATTTATGTTAATGCTCTAAATTCACACTAACAGGTAGAATGCGATTACATTATGGTAATAAAATTCATTTAATCATACATAAAACTACTTAATGTTTGTGGTGAACTAAATGCATAATGTACCCAAAACGCTCTATACACACAAAAAAATGTGGACTAACAAGATTCTTACCAGAATTAATTTTTACATCTAGAACAGAGTTGCGGTTATGAGCGGTACTGGTTGTTGATTTCAAGGGTCTGGGCACTTCTAGTTTCTTAACCGTGCGGGTCATTTTCGTTAGGGTCGACATGGTGCTGAAAAGGAAACTATAATCAAAACATTGCGAATACATTTCTGGCATACCAATCTTCTACAATTAATTATACAATGACGTGACTATGATGGTAATCAATTATTTTTAAAAGGAGTGTCGTGATTTATTGAGGATAAAACAAAGGATGCAAAACATCCGAAAAAAAATTAGGAACTCACTCATCCATGGCCTTTTTTCCTTTCGCACTAATACACTATTACAGCAAAACGCGTAAAGTGAAAGTGATGACAAAGATCCTAGCGAATAAATTCGGAACAAACCCGATACGTGTTCATTACTCGATCAATTACTTAATTTTCTTGCAATATAAACGGTTAGATGAAAAAATTTTGACTTTGGAGAAGATCTAATATTTTACTCAACGAAAAACATGTAGATAAAACAATTGAAAACCATGGAACATAGTGAAATAAGAAATAAACAAGAAAACTCACCTGGCTACGCCATTAAATTCGCAATAAAAATAAATTTAGTGTAGTGCTACAAATCACAAAAAAGTTTCGATTCGGATCAAAAAGTTTCTAATTCTTAAAGTTATTTTTAAAATTTCTCTTTTATGTATATTGCAAAATAATAAAAATTGAATTATTATTTTAATGTTATTATAAGTTTTTTTCTTAATTGTTTTATTTTAGTGATAGTCACCTCCCTCAGTTTTTAATGTAGCCAACCAAAAATATTATTTTGCTGGTCAAAATAAAATTAAAAAAAAGAAATTCATAAGTTTTTATCAATTTTAAAAAAAGGTAATTGGACAAATTAACTTTGAATTATATTCTGTGGTCCATTTTTAATTTGACATTGAAAGCTGTATGGCTCTGAATCTTTGTCTGCTTTTAGGTAAAATTACTAAAAACAAACAGCGACACATTCGACAAGACCAAGTGACACCTGACAAGTGTCAGTTTATCCTCGATGAGAAGTGGTCGTGTTTTGGTTTTTCATATTTTCTTGTTGTAAAAATGTTCGGAAAGCGCGAAAGTTTATTTATGCAAAAACTTTTAAAATATGATATTTAGTGTAATGGTTAAGTAGTATATAATAAAGTGATTAATTGTGTTTATTATTAAGCATGGTGTGTAAACAGATAAATATTATATTCTACCTTATTATTTTGTACCTCTTCTAAAACATCTTTATCAAAGCTTATATACATACTTATGTAAATTATATCGGATTTCAGACAATGCATCAATACTATATATCTCTATTACTGGTGCGCTTGCTCCTGCCAGCGTCACTTCTCCTCAGTAAGTCGTTATTTTTATTATTGGTACTTCTTTAAACAAATATAAAATGTACATTGCATACATTTCTAAATAAGTAATTAAATTTTATAAATATATAACAAATATTTAAAATAACTATTGGCAATTTATTTGTATCATATGGAAAAAGGAAAAAAAATATTCAAATTAGCTAAAATATTGTTAAATCTAATTAAGGGTTTAAGTTACAAATCCTTACAATATTATTCATTCTAAAATATATATTATATAAAAACTCTTAAAAACATACATTTTTCATCCAAAATAATAAAAATAAAAAATAATAATCCACGTCGTATTACGTATTTATTTAAAAAACGTTCACCTGTTTACTTGCATCAAGTTTGGAGTTGTGTAATTTTCTCAAGGCGGGGGGATCGTGACGTAATCTGCCGAAACCGGCCGGCACGAAAAACATTTAAACAACATAAATTTTTTATATAGGTGTATTATTTAAGTGAAGTCACAGAAGTTGTCGCTCTTATTTTTTAACGGAGCGACTAGACAGACCCTTTTTATCGTCGTGAATCTAGTATTACCAAGCGAGCAAGGTTCCGGATGAAATTTTATTATTTTAATAAAATATTTCAACCGCTAACAACAGTTACGATAGCTGTTGTTTGAGAACGCAGACTTCCCGTAGTTCCGATTACTGCCAAGTTGAAAAAAATCATATAATTAATATTTTATAACAATAAAAAAACAACACCATTTTAATATCTCAAACATTACATATATATATAATGAATAAATACTCTAATTACGATTAGGTACAACACTAAGCGTAATTTAAATCGAATATGTTGAATCAATGTTTAAATTCTACCTTTACATTTAAACTTCCAGCTATTGTTTATTAAATCTACGTCGCAAAATTGTAATCACAGCAAGAAAGCTTTGATATCACTTAACGTCGCACTGCGGTTAAGGAATAATGTATCCTCTGGGCGCACCTTCTGGGTGCGACCTCGTGGGTCTGACCTGATGACCGAATTGTCATAAAGGGCTCCCATTTCATTGTTCCGTAAAATTTGCATGCCCCTAAAACACGCGAATCTTTGATTTATTACAAAAACAGAAACAATTCAATTTATAAAGTACATTTTTGTTACTGAGACTTGAGAATCAGAACAGTATAAATATAAATAATCTTTGCGCAAAATATATATATATATATATATATATATATATATATATATATATATATATATATATATATATATATATATATATATATATATATATTGCTTTCGACATTGTAGAATTCTTGTTTTAAAGGTATTTGTAGGTAATATAGTATACATAAAAATTTACGTGATACCTTGTCATAATATATATTTTCGACAAAACTTACAATAGCCACTCTTTGTACTGTAACCTTCTCAGTACCCGCTAACAAATGAAACCTTGTTTATCGTTCTCGCATGGATTCCTCTGGAAAATGTTTATAAAGGGCAGTCTTGCCTCTATTCCCACATGGCTTATAAATTATTATAAAAAAGATACATGTTCATTAGGTATGTTCTTGATAAGAGAATATTGAGGACATAATATATATACCTACTACATAATACATAAACTGTCAAGATTTTTTATCTCAGCTCGTTAAAATACCCACCCTTTTTTATTATCGCTCTGTTTATGGCGAAGCTCAAGAGAGAATGAAGATTTCCTAGAACTAGAAATAATTAGTTGAAAAACATATGAAAATAAGAATGAACCCACAAACAGCTAGAAATGTAATTTGCTAAAGTATGTAGTATGAAATGAGAATCGAAAAATTATGGCAATATTATATTATATGGCCTGTGGCCTGGCTTGGCCTAAATTTTATAGCTTAAACGTTTACTTTAGTAATGGACTGCACCTTAGTGCCGTTAAAATTGACGTAATTGACAAAATAACTAAAATCTCTTTTAAAATTTAACTTAAGATTGCTTACCTACTACATGGTAGTCAATAGTCAATAGTCATTTAATCATAAATACACATTGCAAGTCCAACAGTTTTGGATAAACGTACCAACCTATTTATTGTTATTCATAATGTCCTAATTCCATTTTTTTAAATATTATATACATGTTAAGGCTTATTCATTATATTATGTTAAAATATTATTAAATTATTTAAAATAGGAGCAATTTTAATTATTTTTTATTATAATATTTTAACATATCTTATTAAATTTGAAAGTCAATCTAAATTATAATATATAATATTTAGCAAATCTTACATTTAAAAATTCCTTGTGGCTATAAAAAGACTCAAGTCATATATTCAGTTTGTGTTAAAATAAGTTAGGACTTACTGCGTTTTTCTAAGGTACTTAGTTCTTAGATGTTTAGTTCATACTTATCAGTACCTATCTAATTGTACTCTTGGCGCCATAATAAAACCTTGTACTGTATAAATACATGTTAATTGTTACAGGAGTTATGGTAAAATAATTAATATGTTAGCTTTTAATGTAATGAAAATTTGCAAAGACACGCAAACCTCAACTCGCGTTGAACATATCACAATTACATTCCTCATAAATTAATCGAGGCAATGGACGCACCTTAAATTTAATTTTACATGTTGTACATTACAAGTTGGTTTATATTTATTCTAGTGTTTTACAAATATCAAATAGAATTCTTATTTGAAAGAATCACAAAGACTACCCAATTATTAGAACTAACTTTATCATAAGCGATGAAATTTTAGTGTTCGTAAGATCGTGTATTCATTACGCGTAGTTGTAAATCCTTGATACGGATCATAAGTTGGAGAGCTTACTTAAATCTTTCCTATAAGTAATTTAATGAAGTAATTTTCAACACTCTTGATAAACATTTGGATCAGACGAGATCTGCAAGAACTCATTAAATACAAACAAAATAGATAAGTTCAAGGTGGTTTTTTTTTAGTCTGGTTTACAAATCCTCTAAATTATTCAGAAAGAGATGTTGTGGTTGTTGAATGATCTGTACAGTAAGTAGTACTGAAAAGTAGTATACATATCGCCGATTATACAATACCTTTAATTCTTTGTAATTACCACTAATTTAGTAAATTTATATAAATATAGAATGAAAAATTCAATTCATCGAGACGGACAGCGATACGGTAGCTCAGTTGGTAGAGCGACGGGACGTTTTCCCAGTAGTCGTGGGTTCGAATCCCTGCCCGTGTCGGTTAATTTTTATTCTATATTTATATAAATTGAAATAAGCTTAGCATGTTTATAGATATGTTCAAATAGTAATTTGCTATACATTTAATGTTTTTTACCAATGTACCGAGTAGTAGAGAAGCAAAGAGTTACTAGAATAGGAAGTTCAAGCTTTATCTCAACAAAAGACAAACTTTTTATTCGTTTTAAGTAATAGTCTAAGTTATGATATAAAAATATATACCTATTATAAAAGTATATTGAAGTTAACTGCCATTAATTGCCATTAATTGCCATTTTTCTCGTCATTTCATCCCTCCATTTTACGTCGTATTATATATGTATATATATAGTATTTAATATAACTAGTGATCGCCCAACGGCCGATATTCGACCGTAATCTAAAGTTTCAATATTTATGAAAGTTTGGACTAAAACCTCTATGCATGTATATTTTTTATTTTTATTTTAATACGTCAAGTGACTATCAACTCTGTGCAACTATTTGACATCAGACAAATATACATTGAACATGTCAACCTCAGAATAATAACTAAAGCATAGAAGGAGCTTCAGATTTTTAAAGCGTACACTGCCGTAGACAACAGAATTTTTTCTAGTGATGTGAAATTGTGTAAACTTATCCGCGATATCGATAGTGATCCTTATCTCTATGGTAGTACCTACCGGTTTTAAAAGGCTGGTTAGGTTTTCTCTATCATTTGCTAGAACGAGATACACCGAAAAGTGCTATCACCTAACCGATGATTTCACGTGCGATAACAATTAGCTGTTTTGATCCCAGGCAACAAAAATTTTACTTATTACATTCTCGCCCACGTAAGTCGTAGAGCGACATTTATTGTCTCTTGAATATTACAGTTTTAGTAAAAAAAGACCTAATTTTTTCTGCATGATTAGACAGTTTTTTCGTACTGTAATGGATACGAGTTGTTAAAAATCTTTGCTGATGTAGCACTGCTTGTTAGAAAACTGGTTATTGGAGCACTTGTTGATGGTGTACTTGTTGTAGGATCACTAGTTGATGGAACTTCATTATAGCACTGCAACAATCAATCGGAAGGGGGTAAATTACAAAAACATATTTTGCGCTTACATATATACATCACACAATATTTAAAAATCAAACTGTCTTACGATAGTAGGTCTTTCGTTGTGAAGATATAGTTAAGGTACTGCAACTATTTTCAATCTACGCCATTTGCAATCGATCTTTTTAAAGCATTGAGAACTAAAGTGTTTGGAACAAATTCTGTGATGCTTCTTCCATTTAAAGTTTTTTTGTGCAATTTTGTTAATCCATAACTGTCGTCTGTTGACATCCGTGGGAAATCTGGTATAATAATCCATGGATATAATACATAGATGTTGCAGAATTTACTAGAATAACACTGGATTAAATTATCGATAACAGTAGTTTTTGCAACACTATTACAATAATATATAGAAAACTTAAAAATGTTCAAATATCATATTAAATATTGCATATAGCAGTCTTATAATTGAACTATAGGACAACACTTTTTTAAGAATATATAAACCAGTTAAAAAAGCACAAATAGTTATTTTGTAACTAAGCAAAACGTAAAATAATACCATGTTAGATCACTTACCGGTGAAAAGTTACCGTTTCAACTTGATTTTCTTTACGAGATGAATGGGATTTACATCCCCTTATAACACACGACATTCTTTATCCGATTAACTTATGTTTTCTCTCAGCGAAACGGAGAAAATATGTGAATAACTAGATGAATTCGTTAATAAAACTAAACATGAACACACCACTGACAGCCGACATCAAACACAACCAAAATGTGTAAACATTGTCCATACCCAATAAGTCAAATATGAATTGTACTTTCCAATTTACCATCATAATTGTGAAAATGGACTCCAATATGGACTCCAAAGTGACATTCAAAAGTGTAAATTTTCCTGTTTTGACAGCGTTACATTTGTTTCACTCATTACTATATATTTTTACAGTATGAAAAAAGAGGACAACTATTACGCACAATTTAAGTCTTCAAATTTATGCTACTTCTATGCTTTAGTTATTGTTCTGAGATGTCAACGTTTACGTTACCAACGATGTAGTGTGTGTAATGTTTCGCATCGCAGTGTGTGTAATGTTTTTATAATTGATTTAATGTATTACAAGTGCATTATTATTAAAAAAAATATCAACGTTCTGCACTTCTCCTACACATAAACTATACGTATGCCAAATGTCATACTCTTTCGTCCGCGCAATTTTTGTAAAAAGGGTCCAAAGTTTTTGCTTCACGTATTTGTAAATAGATTAAATTATATTGTTTAATGTTATACAAATATGATTATAATATAAAACTTACCATGAAATAATAAATAATGATACGTATGTTAGGGCCAAGCTAATGCAATACCCAAAATAACATTATAATAAAAAACCTTGAAGGTGTTTTATATTCCAGAGGCAATGCTCATAATTTATTGAAGGCTGTTATAATAATGTAAAGATGGTTAAATAATAGTTATCTGATAACCCACTGAAGGTAAATTACCTCATTCCAATTTGCATTATGTTGTTACATGTCTTACGTCTAACGCATGAAATGAACCCTTTTCTATTAAAAATATTGAACCATACATATTTAGGAATGTCGTTTTCCCTAGTACTAATTATCAGTTGACTCACAGAATGAATACATACTATAATGTTAAAAATGACACGTTTAATTGTTATGTTGTTAGGTATTGTGAATTGTTTGTTCTGTGACACACTAAGTTTATTTATGCACCTTAGCTCGGTAACGTATAAAAAAAAGTAAATGCCGCGTCGCTTAGTGCATCACTTGAGATCTGTTGGGACGATTTGAAAAAAATATTAGAAAAATTTAAGTTAAGTTTAAGTCAAAAACAGTAGGTATTATATTAAAATATTTTTGGAAACTCAATAGATTTTTTCTGAAATCAGAATTCAGCAAAATTTTGTTTATTTTAATACAGTAATACACTAATTGAGTACTTAGTGTACGCAAATATGGTAGCTATACGTTTATAACTAGGGAAAATATTTAGATTACTCATTAGATGATACGGCATTGTATGAACTTTTACACCGTTCAAACTATCTTTATTAAGACACTATTTAGTCTAAATAGTGTCTTAATAAAGATAGTTCTAGATAGATAGATCTAAATAATTTAGATAAGATTAAGATCGCCTTTACTATTAAGATCGATTAAGATCGATTAATTGTCCACAGGACAAAACTAAACTTTTGTTCCAAATACATCCGAACGCAAACATTACCTCCCTCCACTTTTAGTTAAGTGATAATAAAAAATTCACTTTAAAAAATCACAGAAACAGACTATTATTTACATTTTTAAATAATATACTTATGAGTGTCACTTTATATTTTTTAAATAATTGCATTTCTTAGGAACCGTCAAAGTTCTCAGAATGTTATTGTCATTAACATAAAAACTGCTATTAGAAGATAAATTCTCGATATGTAGACCACATTGTATTGTGGAAAACAGTACCAAACTGACTGAAGTTCCTTTTGGTCTGGATTGACCAGGTTAGAACACTAAGAGACTCAGAACCTCAAACCATTGCTCATTCTATTACAGCTGTTCTACAGCATTATTTGCTTCTCAACTTGGCAAGCATTGCATCTGCAACTGCTCTCATGTTTCAGTTGTTCTTACCAGGACCAGTGACCACTTTTAGTCAGGTTCACAGACCGCTCTCTTACGCAATATTTGATATAGAATAAAGACTGTCGAAAAATATTATTTTCCACAACATTCTTATCATAAACATTTTAATAACACTTAACTAGCATTTATATTTGTTTTTGTAATAACAAGAACAGAACGAGAACTGTACAAATTCTACATATAATTGCAGAATTTGTACAATTTTCGATAAATGAAACAAATGAAATCGGCGGTTATTTTTATTTGAAAGGAAGATATTGTAACTATTTATTACTGGCTATCTTATAAAACAATATTGTTATTATTAGTCCCTGTATGTAGATAAAACGTCACGCTGAAATGAACACGGCAATGATGACGTCAGCATCGTGTTCTAATTAGGTAAATGTCACTTATTTCAAAATAATTACATAAAGGCAGGGTTAGGTACATGTTTTAATAAGTCAGGTAATACATAGACTATTTTATCGTTTAGAGTTTCTTAAATCTATACTGGGCTACAAACAATTCACATAATTAAAGCTTTTAATTAACAATATAATATGTAATTAAAATGTTGATACGAACCTACCCAAGACCCAGTTTAAGATTCAGTTAATACAAGCATCACTATGACGGAAACAGCTGGATTTTATGTGCTGTTTACGAATTACTCACTTGATTTAATAAACGAATGCAAAGTGATGGAAATAGCATACGATATTAGGTACAGTCGGCACACGCACGAATATTCGGCCTGTTACCTTATCGGTTGTCTGATTCACAAGGTCACGCAGTTGAACCGGGCAACTAACTAGAGGCAACCTACATTAAACATGACCTCATCATTATGTCGAATCTTTCAATACATATTTTTTTACAGAGGCAGTGTTACAACTTATACATTTCGAAGTATCTTTAGCTAGGTGTGATTCAATGAGTAACCCAGTCTTTGCTTAATAGCGTTTAGTTATTAGATACTTTAATGAAGTCTAGACTTAGATGGGTCTATATTTCTAGGTTCAGATTGTATTATAGGTTTGTATATGTAATTATTCTTCTTATTGTAAGATAAAAATCTTCTAAATATTTAACTTCTGTAGATTTGTTTAATTATTTTATTCTCACGTATCTTGAAGGAAGGTTATATGTCTGTCAGTCACTGATGCATATCTGGGACTTGTTCGATGGAAGTAAATATAAATTGTGATTATGTAAGACATGTTAAATTAACTAAAACTAAAAAAACACATTCCGAGCTTACCGCACCATTTAATACGCTAATTCCGTAAGCCGTTAAACTTTTTATTGGACATCAGCTCTAAAACGCCAGATACTAAAGAATTATTCCTTGTTACTTCCTAAATAGAGTATCATGACGTTTATATATCAATATTAGCATTATTCTAGAACTAAAATACAAACTCTTACATTCTATTTACTAATATCTTTGGGGCAACTAAAAATAAAGTACATATAGGTATTTGTACCAAATACAAATATAATAATTATTTACATTTCAGTTAATGTGTTTGGCTAAATTTTAATCTATGTTGAATGTATGAGTTATTTATGACTTGTTTAGTTCTCGGATGTTAAATTGGGAACATTTTTAAACTGTTAGTCATTATACTTGAGTCTATATTACTCTTTGCCTAAAAAAAATAAAAAACTACGCAAGTTCCATTTTTAATCAGGTTACCTATATTCTTCTAAATGTCGTAAATGAATACGTATGTTTTTGTTTTATCCTGTTCTATCAAGGAATATGACCAGTCTGTGCAGTATGTGATCATATAATCTGAGGTTGAAATCAGGGCATTGACCTGTTTACGACTGACACGTTAGGTCTGACATCGTTTCAGAATGGTTTGGGAAAGATAAAATAAAATTAGCAATTATGATTTCTGTTGTAAATAATTAGTTTTAGTACTTTTAATACTGTGTACTGTTATCTTGGGTACTTATGGATAAGGATTGTAGTGGCATAAATGTGCTCGTAACCATAATATTATTATGTGATTATTACTTGCATAGCAAAATATAGAGTATTAACATTCAGATGATACCAATATTAATATTTTATATAATTTAAGTAGCTTATGTTATTTGTTATATTTTACGAGTTTAATGCACCACATTCTCCTAACGATGGTATCTAAAAATAATAATAGATGCAGTAACGTTATGAATATCTCAAATGCTTGTACATTTCCTCTTATACCAGTCATGATAAAGTATATAGGGTCATTTCGCCTGTTTGCGTCCATCGCCAGTTTGCGTCCATTCGACGGCTATCCTTTCATAAAATACTCGAAAATAAGTTCATGAACTTTCTAACAAAACCAAATGTAATTTCTGCCAATACCTCAATATATAGGAGATACACAGTCATAAACAAAATTTCCTTGAGCGCAATCCTTCCCTTTAAAAAAAAATAATTTATCTAAGCCACGGGACAAAAGACTGCGAATGTCTTAAATGTTAGTAAAAAAATAGTGAGCAGCAACACCACTCACGGTTAGTTTTACATTGTTTTATGTGAAGTTAAGGTTACATAGATGTTTCTAGGCCTTAATAATAAAGAAAGGAAAAACATAAGTATGAATTTACTTAAGTTTTTTAATTGTTGACAGTTAAAATAAGGTGGACGCAAACTAGTACATACAAATTGTAAAAATTCCACTTTGCGTCCGCAGTGGACGCGAATTTTATGACCTATTATTTAGGACAGACCAGATTGCGTCCACCTTTGTTTTCTTGTTATCTATTTATAAAAGTTATTAAAAATGTATAGCTTATTTAAATTTAATAAAATTGTATATACCTACGATCAATAATATCTTAATGTAAGTATAATAAAAAAAATTAACGTAATTTATTAACGGCTCCTGATTGAACAAATTAGAAATTGTGAAATCACAGTGTATCAAGGTGCAACTCTGAAACTCATGACATGAATAAAAATGATTTTGCCTATACACCTTTTTGGCAGTTACCTGTAGCTTAGTTCAATATTGTCTTCAGATGAAGTTCTTATTTTACCACTAGAAGATATGGCAACTCATACTACACCAAGTCTTGAGAAAACTAAGCAACAAATATCAAAACCCCCTCCGACTGCTTTTATTCATTTAGCATCAACTGTATCACCATCTATTTCACCTATAGAAAAGCCTCCTAGTTTACAATCATCTTCATTATTTATTCAAGGCATTTCACATTCAGAAACCTTTGATCCATTTAAAACCCACCTGATGTTGGCTGAAATTTTTAGCATAGCAAGAAAATTTAATCAAAGAACTCCAGCGGCCATATCGTCGTCTGCATCGAGAAAGTATTATGAACATAAAGAGCAGATGGAGAAAAAAAAACAAAGCAGTAAGTAAAATAAATTATTAAGAACGAATAGAGAAAAAGAACTTCAAGGAACTGCTCCAAAACGTAGGAAAAAGACACTTCCTGTTAAAGTCACAGTAGATACTGATACTCTGAAAAGAAAATTTACCAGCCGTGGATAGTACAAAGTGCGCTGAATGTAATGACATACTTATATCAGATGTAGATGAAGACGGCGAAGAAAACATTGGCTGTGACAAATATATAAGATGATATATTTGTTATTAAAAATATTTTAAAATTTAATTAGTTAAATATTTAGACATAAAACAATAAATTGTTAAAATCTAATCTTTCTCAATAATAATTAATAAAAATCTCCCCTACATTCTATATATAAGTTGGTGGACGCAAACTGGTCCATTAGTGGACGCAAATTAGATTTTATGGACGCAAACTGGGTAAATCGCCCAAATCTGATATTTATCACTTTTATATTTAAATCGTTATATCTTTTCATCAAAACTTTAAATGAATATAAAAAAGACTATATTATTAACACTGTACATAAGTTTTTATTCAAAACTAGTGCTAAATCATTTTTATTTTCTCTTTCAAAGTCAGCAACTCCACTAAATGGACGCAAACAGGCGAAATGACCCTATATAAATTATCTTTATTTGTATATGTAGATAATAAATTATCATGTAATTAAATTTCGTGCATAGCCTCAGAGTTGAAGGGTTCAAGTCTTCCCAGATAATTTATGATTTCTCTAATAAAACTAAGAATTTTATTAACCATTGTGTATATGAAGTTATATAGTAGTGAATTATTTTGTAGTTACTTAGTATTTAATAGGTAGTACAAACATTAAATAACCATCTATTTCTGACTTAAACCTACATGATCTACTGACCCGTAATTCAATAAATAATTTTCATATATTGTCAAAGTTGAATATAAAAATAATGATAATCGTAGCGATTTTAATACATCAATCAAGTGTCTTTATATTTTTCACTATTTAAAATAGTATTTGAGAATTATTATAATGAATAAATTGTTAAATTCCTTGTCATCAATTAATAAACATATATTAGACATGTTCCTATTTGAGTTAATATTTATAATTTTAAAATCTTCATATACATATTTAAATATCATTTGTTTGCCCCGTTGGTCGAGTGGTTAGCGCAGACGCCTAACGTGTTCGATTCCCGGCGGGAGACAGGCATTTATGTGATGAGCATAGATGTCTGTGTTTCTGGGTTTGGTCGTTTATATAATATATATTCTCAATATTTATATATGTATTTCTGTGTATTTGTATCGTTGTCTAACACCCTTAACACAAGCAAATAATTTGCTTACTTAGGGGTTAGATCAATGTGTGTAATTTGTCCTGATATTATTATTATTATTATTGCTAAAATCTAAAGTAGGTAACTGCTTAACGAGATGATTTGTTATTATTAATTTATATTTTATATTAATTAGAATTAATGCAACTAAACTTTTGTTATCTTATACCAGATGTCGTCTGTATCACATAACAATTATTTTTATATGTGAAGCTATGTTGGTCTATATTGTCTATGATCCGCAGGCTATTTATTATTGTGTATTGTTTTCGACAGCTTAAATGATAATCACTACCGGAAAGTTTTTAAGGAATGGTTGCCTAACGACTAATTTCGTAATCTAAAACCGCATTTATATACTGAGATGACAATTTCAGTTGCCATAAAAGATCGGTTCGGAACTATGTAGGTTGATTGTTATTTTTTAACATTCGCTATTGAGTCGATATCATCCGGATGATAATGTAGGTAGGTATGGGACTTTTATTGTCCTATCACCTGTAAATATATATATATCTTCGGTGTGTATAACAATCCATTCATATAATTATTTTCTATTTACCTAAACATGTGTATTATTTTTTAACGACTCTTAAAAATTTGGAGTATTTTCAATTAACATGTGTATTTTTTAGGTACATTAATTAGATTTTGAATTATATTAGGCATGGACTGAAATTGGTCCTATTACTACCCACATGAAACTATCAAATTTTTCAATGGAAAGCTGGATATGTATATGCTGATAAAATTGTTAGTCAGACGATTTCTCCAACGCACTTGAAACGTCGGATTGTTATTAAAACGTAACAAATTAACGTGAGCTAAATCCGTAAAACCGTATTATTTAAATATGCACTACTCGTGAATATTTTAGAAAACATTACAGACCAATTGATAGATAAATAAATGTGAAACGACATGCTCAGCTTGAAATACAAGGCACACAATAGACAACAGAGGTACTTCTTGATCACACACATGTGTTAAATCTTCGCATAGCTCAGAACATGAATAAAACATGTCTACGTACTTCTAGGGACAGTCTATCCGAGCTGCGCTATCTTGACAATAAAATTGTAAAAAAAAAATAGTTCAAAAAATTTTTTTTGAGAAATATTTTAAGTGGTAGAACAAATATTTTTGGGATTGATGTAAAGAGATTGCCTGCAAGAGGTGGTCAACTAATTACAAATAACCCTGAATACAATTATTTCTAACTCATTTATATCCCCATACGATATGAGCATGAGCATGAAAATTATTACATTTACAGAAGAATTAATTAAGAGTCATATTTTTTAAAATAAACCTGTTTTGACAAGTTAATTGTTTAATTCTGTATTTTCAAAGCATTGTTTGCGCTGTTTCAAAAATATATTTTACCATATTAAATTATTATTTTGATTAAAATAATTTATCTATGGTTAAAAGTATTTATTAGGTAGACTATTAATATTTATTAAATCGTCAATATACCTAAACACAAATAACTGACAGGGGAAGAGACGAATCATGTGAATGAATGAAGATTCCTTTAAATGTTATATACTTAAATAAATTATTTTATTAATGAATGCAGTGTTACATCACAATTCACAAATGGGGTCAGTTAATATGGCCGGCTTTCTTTGGAAATGGTAATAAAAACAAAACGCTCGAGGAATTTGGAAAACTGGGGCAATGTGGGGATAACTAATTCGGCATCCCCCATACCACAACTAAATGTTAACGCGGCATTTATGGATGGTATTAAAGATTTTATGATATTTTATACATGTTTGAAGTAATAAAAATAATAATGTCACGCTTTGTGGCGTCAATGACTGTAAAACTCTTATCATACGTGTAACAAATAAAAATACTTATAGTATTAACGGTGCATACTCATACTTTTTGATAAATTTCGAGATTATATTAAAAAGAAATATTTTAAGTACAAGTAAATCGCTTCACTACATTGACAAAGCTTGACTACGCATACATATGCCTGTATTGTGTGGACATAATGAGTTAAAGAAATAATTTATATGGTTTCAATTTATGGTATTATCATTTGAGTTACTTTAATTACTTTTAAACGACCCAAAAAAGGGGTGTTATTAGTTTGACGTGTGTATCTGTGTGTCTGTCTGTGGCAACGTAGCTGCCAAACGCGCTGACAAATTTGAACGCGATTTCTTTTAATCGAAAGCTTGGTTCTTATCTATGTTCGAGATGGTTCTTAGCTATGTTTGGTTGAAATAGAAGTAGTCGTGTCCAAGATATTGAGCTTTTATTGGTGCTGGTGAAAGGTTCTTATACAATATTGATAGTAAAAATCTAAACAAGTAAAATAAGTGTGTTTGTAAGTTCATTTAGCACAACTGAGAAAAAAAATTAAAAACAAAAAAAAATAATTAAAAACCTCGAAAACTAAAAGGCGTCTAAAAAGAATAAAAATAACATTTATTAGGTATATTCTTATTGAAGCCGTTGTGTTGGGGGAACGCTAAATAAAAGAAGAATTCATAATGCAACAACGAAATAATAATATCAAATCTTACAGTCTAAGTCCTCATTCATTAGCTCCAAATTTTTTTTTGTAAAACAGACACCATCGTCAACGTAGGTACGTACAACGGTCCCGCGACGCAACGACATCAATAAGTACATTAATAATGTTATTTTTATCCTTTTTGGACGCCTTGGTTTTTTTTTTCTATACTTATATAAATTTAAATAAGCTTAACATGGCTATACATATTTATAGATATTATCAAACTACTTACATATTATACATGTTATATAATTATATATCTATTATTATAATTAATATATGATATAAGTGTTATTTAAACTGTGATCTGAAAATACTGATTTCGGTGGCTGTTTACATTCCGTATGGTGGAGTTACCTAAATTTATACCTAGTAGCTGCTTCTGGATCTCACGCGAATAAAACTGGGTGCGGCGAGTTAAGGCTCGTTTTATTAGATTTTATAAGATCTTTCCTTCAGATTTGATGGAGTGACCTGAAGGTACACTGATGGATAGAAGCTACTGGACCTCCTAGAAGAATTTCCATTCTTCTAGAGATCCAGTAGTTTTACTATTATGAGCAATTATTTTTACACGCACGTTTTAAGACATAAAACTAATATTATAAAAACTAGATTAAGGTAAAGATAAGCTACGATAACGAAGTTTATCGTTCTTTTACCTCAAATTTATAAATATATTTTTAGTTTAATTATAAAATACACTAAAAGTGCAATGATTTTTTTTTCTAATGCTATATAAAAAAAAATATATAATGAGGTAGTTTTGTTGTTGATTACGAAAAACTATCTAAGTAAGGAAGCATCGTAAATGCGATTAAAACTTAATAAAAATAACTACGTTAAAAAAAAACCTGACATCAAAACTAAAAATTAAAAAATAATGAAGATTTAATATTAATTAAACACTACCTATAATTTATATGTCCTATTTACGATTATTTTTGCCGGCGGTGCCAAGCCTTAAACAAATAATAGATATATATCTTAATCACTAAAGTAGCCATTTTATTGTATTAATTTGCTTGTATTCATTTAAATTTTAAGTGATTAAATATAATTATTTGTTTAAGGCTTGGCATCGCCTTCAAACCTATTAATAAATAGGACATATAAATAATAGGCAGTATATAATTAATATTAAATCTTCACCATTTTTTAGTTTTGAAATCGTTTTTTTTAACGTAGTTATTTTTATTTAATACTTTTTAGTTTATTGCTGCATTATCAATTAGACTTTTATTTAAGACTTTTTAGTTTATTGCTGGATTGTCAATTAGCTATGGGTAGACCTACAAAAGATGCTGCGCCTTAAAAAAGTAGTCGTCTCTTTAAAAATGCTCCTCGAAACACAATTTCACGTTCTTGAAGGACTATCAAAGATCGTGAAATAACAATGATCGTAAAAAATAGTTGTTTTGTCCATGAAGCCATATATGTAATCACGATTACGTCAAGAAATTCTTGAACAGCATAATTCCAGTCTCGGTAAGATCCAAGAGCAGCAGAGGACTCAAAGACTTGGTCTCATTAATGAACGTTTAGAGAACAAGTCGGCTGAGCATAGGGCTCATAGATTAGAAGTGATACGAAACCGTACAGTAACCGAGTCTGCCCTGCAACGTGAGAACCGGCTAGTAACGCGGCGTCAGACTTCACAAAGACTTCGTTCAAAGATTGAGCGTAATTTTATAATCACCATAAATCAATATGCTGAAGTCCCATGTACAGTCTGTATGAAATTATTATATCCAAAACAGCAGATGTCAGTCAATTGATTTCCTTCCGGAGGAGCTAGTACAAAAATTATACAAAAAATGCTCATAAAATAAAAACTAATGAGCCTACCTGAATCAAATTTTTATGGGACCAATTCAAAAACTATTCCGCATCAAACAAAAAAAATACGCAAATGGGTTCAGAAACCTCGGCGAAATCGATGTACATACAACAAAAAAATAATAATAATATACCGTCCGAATTGAGAACCTCCTCCTTTTTGAAGTCGGTTAATAAAATAGATGGCCAATACATTTATTTTTTTCCATAATAACAAAACAAAAAAAATATAATCTATTAAAAAGATACTTTTTAAAAATACGCAAGGAGTACTGCCTTGTGGATTTCTATGTTTATGTTTAAACGAAACTATTGTTAATGGTAATGTAATAGTTTTACAATAAAATTATTTGTCCGATTAAAGATTTAAATGTAACATTTCTTTTTATCATTATAGCATTTGATAAGTTACTTTTATAATGTTGTGTGACTTCTAATAGCAGTGTAATTAATTTAAATATTTTTTTTCAGGTATAGCACTTCGACCATTCGGACTATCTCTCATATATTTGCTGTTATATCTCATAGCTCCGTTTCCTCAACTTCCTGGGTCTAAAAGGGTTCAAGGTGAAAATATTATTAATTAATAATTTTTATAGGCTTTATTTATATACTTCTTTATATTATTTGCATATACTGTTTTATATTGTTTTAGGTTTTCGCGGAAATTATCTTAAGCTCATTATCATAACATCAAGCCTTTTATTGCTCGTTCACGGAGCATGGCACAGTGTGCTGGCAGGGTTTGCGCCCTATGGCTCCCTGCTCGAGAACTACCCAATCATACAAACAATCGGATACAACCTTGGCCTAGTATCGTACGATGGGATAGATCCTCTTATGGCAGTCCACTATCTTGCACCTGAGGTAATCTTCATAAGATAAAACTCATTGTGGATATCGATTCAAAATTCAGATAATTATTGAAAAATAATTGTTTCATAAGTTTCATTATTTGTAGTTGGTGGTCATATCCGCTTCCTCAACGATATATTTTATATTGCGCACACTGCTTACTGGATCTTCTATCGATGGAAGCACGAGAAAAGATACCAAATATCAACGTTTTCCTCTTCTTACCAGCGCAGGTAATTTTTTACCATATTTTTTCGAGTCTTATTTGCACCACTGATGTTAATTTTTTTCCGTAATATGAAAATCAAGCCACGACGATTGGCTCAGCCATAAGGGATTACTTTTTGGTTTATTTACAGGAAAGTACTTAGCTCTCTTCCTGTTAATGTTCTCGGGTATAATGCGTCCGAGCGTGACATCAGGTATATATTTCTTGGTGTTCATGGGTGCGGCGACCGCTTGGGCGGTGGGTAAACCTCTTGAAAAGGGCTTCGCGGTGGTTAGCAGATGTGTGATGGCAATCATGGGAGTGCATATAATGGTGCTTCTAGTGTATCAGAGTTCATGGATTATTGAAATGTTCCCTCCGGAGACGGACATGGCTAGGTTTGAAGATTTATTAATCGTGACTTCTTTTAACAGAATTTAATGTATACAAGAGTATTAAAATTGTAACTTCTTTGTTTTTAGATATTTTGGTCTGACAAAACTGGTAATTCTTAACGAAACAGATTCTTCTAGTTTCACATACGAGGTGACGGAAAATCACATGTGGGCAACAGTGGTCAGTCCCTTAGTCATTCTTTTCTCATACTACTTCCTCGCCGTCGAATCACGAGAACTTTTGAAGCCCAAGGTATGTGCATCTATTATTCTTATAAATTCCTATAAAATAATAAAAATATTACTAATTGCTTTTAATCTCATCGGATATGATTAAAACTAACGGTGTAGACTAATTTAGTGCTCTGTAGTTCGAATTAAATATTAACTTGGGGGATAGGCAAAGAAAAAGAGTGCTCTAACTGGGCTAGAGGCAGGCAAAGCGAACGGATCCTTGGTACGCGCGGTGTCGTTCCACCGCGGCAGTCGACACGCGCCACGTGACAAGTGGAAAAGTGCCACCAAGAAAGTTCGCGTAAGGCGATACGAATATGCACTTTTTTTTTTAATTTATTTTTATTCGGTAGCATTACTGGCACGTGGATATTTGTATATAGTTGGAATTGTTATGTACATAGTTGAAATTTTGTTTGTCTTAGACAAATAAAATTTAGGGTAGATAAGTGTTAATATTTTTATTCATACGATCACTATATTGTGGTTTTTTTTATTTGTTTTCTAACACATATTATCAGCACCTGTATTTTAATTTATATTTGTGGATGATGGCATGTGGTAACTTAAACATTTTATCTTCCGTTTAAACTCTAAGCGTTGTTATGTGTTAGACAATATTATTTTTGCAACCTGCTTTCATTCTTTTGTAGGTTGCATATTCATACATAAATTCCCAAGCACTTCGCGGGAACACCGATGAGACAGATCCTGTAGGTATCGACTTTTATTATCACTTTGGCTTTAATATTTCCTTATAACTGGATGTTAATATGCTTTCATTGTAATCATTCATTAAATTGACTATCACACCGCTTGTTATGTATCATCAGCTGTTCAAATAACCGCACTGAATAACGTATAGCAGGTTTGTACAATTACACTACTAAGAATATATAAGAAATAACAAGTATATAGTAATAGTATTGTATTTATCAAAACAAAGCTCTTATCTACGTACCGCGTTACTCACATTGGTTTCCTACAGTTGCTGGGTAACACCAGCCCCAGCAAACGCTGGTCGGCGCGTGCGCTGCACCAGGACTCCACCGGCTCCGTTGTGGTGCCCGACGAAGGTCATTTTTATTGCATTATATGCTATTCTGCCTAATGATGATTATTTCCTTTGAAGTTACGACTTACGAGTCTCAGGTTTGATTCCGGTCATGAAAATATTTGTATGACGATTATCAACGATCTTTCTTCCAGACGATCAATATATTTTTTGATGGAGAAGGAAAGATATTGCGTAGAAACCTAAATATCTTCCAACAAGTTCCATTATCCGTAACATGTGTTATGTACATTACCATTATTTCGAAATTTATATTAAAAAATAAAACTAATATTTTTATTATTATAAGAACCAGAGGTTGGATTATTGTGTGCGTTGAGTTTAAAAAGTTTTTCCTTTGACTGCAGAATCTTTAATGGAGGTAGAAGAACCCACTTTAATGGATGATATTGTGGAAGCGGTTGTAGATTTCTTCCAAGTTCTAATTAGGTAGTCTACTTTACCATATTATTTATTACCTTTATTAATTTATATATATAAAACATTTTTTCATTTTTTTCTTACCTTTTAGATCTTCATACATAGCGACAACTATAACCATGATGGCTTGGAGCATAATGTTCCACTCCTGGTTGACGTTCGTTTTTCTGATGTGGGCGAACATCGTATGGCTCTGTCAAGACCAACGATCCTTCATGTTGAGGACCAGTCCCGTGCTGGTCTGCTACGCCATGCTCCTACTCATCGCACAATATGTCTATGGGATGAATCTAACCGAGAGCGAATTGCCGTCGAATATTGCGGTAATTTCGAATCAACGTGTATCGTTACTAAGATGGAATTGATGCTGTCCAAAGAACAAGGCTAACCCCCCTAACTCTCCAGGAAGTGAACCTCCGTCAGATAGGCTTGGGTCGATCCGAGGGTGAGCCGTGCGTGCCGCTGCTGATCAAGTCCTTGTTCACGTGCATGTTCTGGGTGACGCTGCGGCAGCGCGTACAGGACCTGCGCTCGCAGCGCCGCGCCAGCGCGCTCGAGGACCTCGCCGCACCGCTGCATCTCAGCATGTCCGCCGCCGCCACTGGTATTACTTTATTATTTTATTGAAATGTTAAAAACATTTTAATGAGAAGTATTACTTTATTTTTATAATGTTTTTGACCGTCCCGTTGGTCGAGTGGTTAGCGCAGACGCCTAACGTGTAACGTGAGGCTCGGGTTCGATTCCCGGCGGAAACAGGCATTTTATGTGATGAGCATAAATGTCTGTTTCTGGGTTTGGTCGTTTATTAAATATATTTTCAGTATTTATATGTGTATTTCTATGTATTTGTATCGTTGTCTAACACCCTTAACACAAGCAAATAATTTGCTTACTTAGGGGTTAGATCAATGTGTGTAATTTGTCCTGATATTATTATTATTATTATTATTATTATTATTATTTTAATGAAATGTACTCTTCTTACTCACCGCCAACATTATTAGGACCGAAAAAAATCCCATGAATACTCTATTAGTAAATACTCTATTAGTAAACATTCAATTTAAAAGTTTTGTTTTACAATAATGCCATTTGAGAACCTTGGCTTCGTTCGTACTTAGAGTTATGTACAACCGTATGCTTTGTACAGTATGATTAATAAGATGTATTTTAAAAAAATGTTTAATTTTAATTTATGAATTAATTCATTATGTTTCTTATATATTGGCAATTTTAATGATAGTTTTCTTTTTATAATATAATTTATGTTATTGCAGGTTTGGCCGACGGTATAGGTATAGGTACTAATATTTATTTCATAATTACATTACATCATTGGGTAAAGATTTTTTAAAATTTTGTACTTCATCTCAATGAATAAGTAATATCTTTCACTTTCTTTTAATAAATTTTTATACCAACTCTTTGTAAACGCCACACCAATGTATTAAAATGAGCTCCATCACGCTGGACCCCGACTTAAAAAAATCCTTACTTTTTTTCGCTCATATTTAACTACAAACGATACAAATGATTGTAGTAAATTTCATTTTTTTGTAGTAATAATAATTACGCGGCAAACCTAATAAACACTATTCTCAACCAGATATATAAATAATACTGCACTAAAAACTTTTGTAGTACACTTTAAATCGTTTGTAGTTTATTTAAGTAAAAAAAAAAATTTTTTATATGTATAATTTCCGAGAAAAATAAAAAATAAATAAAAAAATTTAGTTTTAAAAAGTCAAAAAACCTTTTCGAAAACTACAAACGATACTAATGATTGTAGTAAAGTTGTTTTTTTTTTGTAGCACTAATAATTACGCGGAAAACCTAATAAACACTGTTCTCAACCAGAAATATAAGTAATTCTGCTCTAAAAACTGTTGGAATACACTCTAAATCGTTTGTAGTTTATTTTAGTGAAAAAAAATTTTTTTCATGCGTACAATTTCCGAGAAAAATAAAAAATAAATAAAAAAAATTAAGTTTTAAAAAGTCAAAAAACCTTTTCGAAAACTACAAACTATACTAATGATTGTAGTAAAGTTGATTTTTTTGTAGTACTAATAATTACGCGGAAAACCTAATAAACACTATTCTTAACCAGATATATCAGTAATACTGCACTAAAAACTTTTGTAGTACACTTTAAATCGTTTGTAGTTTATTGTAGTAAAAAAAAAAAATTTTTATGTGTATAATTTCCGGGAAAAATAAAAAAAAAATAAAAAAAAACGAAAGTTTTAAAAAGTCAGGAAACCTTTTCGAAAACTACAAACGGTACTTATGATTGTAGTAAAGTTGATTTTTTTGTAGTACTAATAATTACGCGGAAAACCTAATACACGCTGTTCTCAACCAGATATATAAGTAATACTGCACTCAAAACTTTTGAAGTACACTTTAAATCGTTTGTAGTTAATTTTAGAAAAAAAAAAAATTTTTTAATATAGATAAATTCCGAGAAAAATAAAAAATAAGTAAAAAAAATAAAGTTTTAAAAAGTCAAAAAACCTTTTCGAAAACTACAAACGATACTTATGATTGTAGTAAAGTTGATTTTTTTGTAGTACTACTAATTACGCGGAAAACCTAATACACGCTGTTCTCAACCAGATATATAAGTAATACTGCACTCAAAACTTTTGTAGTACACTCTAAATCGTTTGTAGTTTATTGTAGTAAAAAAAATAATAATATATATATATTTTCCGGGCAAAATGAATAAAAAATAAAAAAAAACAAGTTTTAAAAAGTCAGAAGACCTGCTCGAAAACTACAAACGATAGTTCTGATTGTAGTAAAGTTCATTTTTTTATAGTACTAATAATTATGCAGAAAACCTAATGAATACTGTTCTCAAGCAGAAATATAAATAACTAGCTTTTACCCGCGGCTTCGCACGCCTTAAATTCACTTAAAACAATTCCCACTTCCCTTTTTTTTGTATTCTATATGACTTATTTTAAGTGATACAATCTAAATTACGACATAGGCAGACATCGCTCACTGTCAAAAGTATATTTAAAGTTTTTAATAAGGATACAATATTAGGTACTGTAATTATTTTTATACCTCTCTTGTTTTTACTTAAGCATCCATTTAGATACTTTTTAAACAGATTACTTAATAACCATTCTAACCATATATCACACTTACAGATTTTCATTGAACATAATAAATATACAACCATGTAAACTTGAGGTATTCTGAGGTACACAATCGACGTTATTTTCACCATCAAATTGCAGGTCTAGTTTTATTAAAAATATATATATTTTAAATGATAAACATTCAGTTAGCTATATGCATTAACAAAATTTTGCAGTGCAGTGTTAAAAAATATCCAATTAAATTGTATGTTTGGTTCACTATTTTGGTCATAGTGACTTACACATAAAAGATAGATATATGCTGTCGCGGACTTTTATTTAGAACTATTTAAGATAAATAATCTTAGAGTAATTATCTTTGTGTAACTTAAACAATAAGAGCAGCGCATGCCTATATAGCCCTCAAAGGGTTGATTTTTTTCCTACTTACTTGACAGTTATCGTTATTTTATCACCCAATTATAAAAAATCCCTATAAATTTTAACTTATTATGTTATTCTGATATCAAAGCTATATTACTGCAAAGTTTCATGAAAATCCGTTTAGTAGTTTTTGCGTGAAAGAGTAACAAACATACACACATCCTTACAAACTTTCGCATTTTTAATATTAGTAGGATACGCTCTAAAAACTTTTAATTATTAGTACTACAAAAAAATCAACTTTACTACAATCATAAGTATCGTTTGTAGTTTTCGAAAAGGTTTTCTGACTTTAAAACTTTGTTTTTTTTTATTTTTTTTTCATTTTTCCCGGAAATTATACATATAAAAAAAAAATTTTTTTCACTACAATAAACTACAAACGATTTAGAGTGTATTTCAACAGTTTTTAGAGCAGAATTACTTATATTTCTATTTGAGAACAGTGTTTATTAGGTTTTCCGCGTAATTATTAGTACTACAAAAAAAACAACTTTACTACAATCATTAGTATCGTTTGTAGTTTTCGAAAAGGTTTTTTGACTTTTTTAAACCTTATTTTTTTTATTTATTTTTTATTTTTCTCGAAAATTATACACATAAAAAAATTTTTTTTTCACTACAATAAACTACAAACGATTTAAAGTGTACTACAAAAGTTTTTAGTGCAGTATTATTTATATATCTGGTTGAGAATAGTGTTTATTAGGTTTGCCGCGTAATTATTATTACTACAAAAAAATGAAATTTACTACAATCATTTGTATCGTTTGTAGTTAAATATGAGCGAAAAAAAGTAAGGATTTTTTTAAGTCGGGGTCCAGCGTGATGGAGCTATTAAAATGGCCTGAATACGGAAATATTGTTTTAGTAGGTACCGTTAATAATAATAATAAAAGTATATTAGAGTCCATTTTTCTAACAACGGTATGGAATTTTGCCGCATTATATTGTATTATTTCAATTAGTCAAATTATTGATTCTTTTAAAAAGCAATATGTCAAAGAATTATTTATTTTATCTTTACAAAAAATGTACATTATCTTCACATTTGTAGCTATAGTAGTTACAACCTTAGATTCTACCTTCAACCTTTTCTTCTATTCAACCTTTTCTAGGAAAAAATATTTTACAGTTTTATAATATTTATAATCCTTAAGATAAAGTTTTAAAACGATAACACATTTACTTTCTATTTATAAACGCACGCACATTTTTTTTTCGTATATTTTTAGAAAAATAAAAAAAAATGCATTTGTTTTCGCAATCTACCTAGGTAGCAACTAAAAATCACTAGGATATTATGACTAGAAAATCGATCAAAATCGATCATGTCGTTTGATCAAATTATAAAAGAAAAAATGTCAAAAACACGGAAATCTTAACCCTATAAATAGATAAATATTGTATATGATCCCAGGGTCGGGCGGTGGAGACTCGCGGCTGCTGCGCGCGGCGGGCGCGGCGCTGCGGGCTGCGTGCGCGCGCTACTGGATCTACGTCGTCGTCATCATGCTGTTCGTCATCGGCATCACCGGGGATCGCATGACCATCTTCCGGATCATTTACATGTTCCTGTTCCTCGTGTTTATACTCGTGTTCCAGGTGCAATTCTTATTTTGTTTTTAATGTAAAATACGATATAGTTTTGTATTGTCATTTCAAAACATATCTCCGATACGTATTGAACTTGTATCCATGTTCCAGATAAGTTGGTACTGGTGGCGACGTTTGATGTACGTATTCTGGATAACGGTGATCATCTATTCCATGATTAATCTTATACTGATTTATATATACCAGTTTGACAATTTCTCGAAGATGATAGAAACTTACCTTCTCATCAACGAACGATTGTAAGTTTGTTTATCCAGTTGTGTGTAATAGATATACAATATTATAAATATTTTTATTTATTTATTTTTTATCAGGCAACACGATCTCGGTTTAGAACCGTACCATCCCGCTGATTTGTTTGTGAAGCTTCTTACTCCAACTTTGTTCCTTATTATAACTATAATGCAAGTGCACTACTTCCATAAAGATTTTATGGCACTGTCGGACCCGAGAACAAGGTTAGTATGAGAAGTATTTAATTCTATAAACAATTTAATTCAATGTTATTAATTGGTTAATGATAATATTTTTTTGCAGAACTAATAGTATTGTGAAAGTACCAGAATCCAGTAGACCTAGTCAAGATGCAGTTTCTACTCAGAGAGATGATGTAAGTGAACAATTTCGAGTTATAAAATATATAAACAATTCATTATGTTACCTTAATATAATAATAATCTGTTATATCGAAGGTGCCTCCCTTACCGTTGGAGGCGGGTCCCTCGTCGGTGTATGTTCCCCGGCGTGGGTCCGACACCGAGGCCGATCACTCCATTGACACCACCTCCGCGAACATTACCGCCAAGCAATCTGTGTTCAGGTAACAAACGCAATTGAGTCAGCTTTTATTATTTGCAGACCTTAAAACGTCTATATTAATACTATTACCAATCGAGAAAAACAGATATCTTCAGCAAATCAAGATAATCAAAACCATTTTCGATAAAGAAAAATGTAAAATACTAAATTTAGGCGGATAAGTGACGACACGATAGCTCAGTCGGATTGTCGGAGACGGCTTTCCTAAGCGTTTCCAGGTTCGAGTTCTGCTCGTGTTGATGAATCGTAGTTTTAAAAAGTGAACCGAGTTCCCCGTGCTCGTCAGGAAGTCGTCCCGCAGTCGTTCGTGGGCGGGCGGCCGGTCACTGGCGGCGAGCGCGCGCGCTTTGCTGCTGCAGCGCTTCAAGGAGCTGCTGATGCGACTAAAGGACGGGTCGGACCTGGCTTTTAAGCTGCTGGACGTGCATCTCGTCAAGATCCTCTTAGTGTCGCTCATGCTGTTATGCGTCTTCAATGTGAGGCAACCGAATTAATAACATTGTTTTTATTTGTATTATAAACATATGGCATTGTACGGAAAATTAAAACTAAATTCATAACCTTACATTATTATACATTCTGTTAAATTTTATCATTTTAATAACACTATGTCTCAGGTCTGCGCTATGCACGTTCCGATAATGCTGATAATCTCTCCGGCCCTGCTATTGAGCTCTAAGAAACAACGTATATGTATACTTTTTATATCGATTCTTATAAGCGTATACTTTATGGCCAAGATGGTATATCAGATCGAATATATAAAGCATTCATATTTTGATGTCAATTGTACTAAAGTAAGTAGTATAGTAGTAAGTATATTTCAAAATGTTCGATGACTTTTTACTTTTTAATAATAATAATGATAATAATGATAATAATGATAATAATGATAATAATGATAATAATGATAATAATTAGATGACCGAGAATAATACACTAAACGTGACTACATACAACAACGCGGAGTGGATCGGCTTCACTAAAGCAACTAATAGTCAACCCCTGGTCGGTATTCTCAAGGGATACATTGGTTTGATAGCAGTCTTCACCTTCTACTCGCTGGTCACGTACCGTCAGCAAAATTTAAGGTATTTATTCATTCATTTGTTAAATGAAGAAGAATGTCCAATATTCAGGGATCTAAGTCATGTTGCAACTAAGTTTTCGCTTTATTATATTTTGTTGCGTCTTACCAAGTCCAAATGCTAAAAGAAATGTAACGCTTTTGTTTTTATAAAGTAAGTATAGTAAGACTTTTTTCGAATGTTTAGAACACTTTGTCCGTGTTTTAGAGATCAGGGCCTCTTGAAAATTAATAAGGAGAAGATCATGTTCCCCGAGATTACCCGCATAGAGGCGGACAAAGACCTGCTACACTGTTTTAAGTATTTTGTAAATTACGGCTTTTACAAATTTGGCGTTGAGGTAATTTTTTTTTTATTATTTTTTTTAATCAAATAATGGGTGTATTGTGTAATATTTATAAAATCGTCAGGTTCCATTACGGACGTCGATAATATTGTTATTTAGAACTCCTAAAAAAGTATGTAACTCAATAAAAAACTGTGTAATTGTTGTTCGTCCACGCAGATAACCCTGATATGCATGATGGGTCTGATCGGTTCCCGCATGGACGTTTACGCGGTGGTGTACTCGTGCTGGCTGCTGGTGCTGTCAGCGGCGCGGCGCACTCGTCTGGGCGCGCTGTGGGGCTCCTTCACCGCCTGCATCACCGCGCTCGTGCCGCTGCAGTACGTCTTCGCCGTGGGCTTCATGCCGCAATTCTGCGTTCATTACCCCTGGAGTGGGGAGGATCAGGTGAGCTTTGCTCGTTCATACTTGTGTCCGTGACGTCACTCGGTAACCGGCACCCGCCTCGATACCGCGTAGAGCAGACCTGGTTATTTTTTATCGTCAGTTTTTAAATTGTTTAATCATACCCTTTTATCACAGCAAATGAAACACGTGCGCACTTGGCTCTTCCTGCCCTACACGGACGAACCACCACACGCTATGAAATTGGTCTTCGACTACATCCTACTTCTATTTGCGTCTCGACAGCTGAGAGTATTCCGTGTTGAAAGAACCCAGGGTGATTCTTATCCCGGCGGCAGCAATAGTGAAGAGGTCGGGAAGGACTGGGAAACAGCTAACTTTGTTAACCCCGTACCGGACTTTTTGTGTTATGTTGAGTGAGTAAAGGTTGATATAAAATCTGTTAGCAATGTTTATAGATATCATTATGATGTTTAACCGCCCTGTTGGTCGAGCGGTTAGCGTAGACGCCTAACGTTTAGCGACGCAATGGGGCTCGAGTTCGATTCCCGATAGGGACAGGCATGTATGTGATGAGCATAGATTTTTGTATTTCTGTTTTTGGTAGATAATTATATATATTTTCAGTATTTGTAATGTGTATTTATATGTATTTGTATCGTTGTCCAAAACCGTTAACACAAGCAAATAATTTGCTTACTAGGGGTTAAATCTATGTGTGTATTTTATCCTGTAATCTTTTTGTTATAGTGTCAGATGTCACCAAAATCAACCTCGAAATTTTATTTCGCAGGTCCTGGTTAGACGTACTAAAGCGCATGATATTTCTTGGCATGCTGTGGGTGACTCTCGCTATAATGTTCATGACGGGCACCAACCGCGTCAATTTGTTCTCAATGGGATACTTAATCGGGTCCTTTACATTTCTCTGGCAAGGAACTGACTTTTATCTACGTCCAAAACAAGCTATATTGCAATGGTAAGTGATTTTCATTAATATTATTTATATCATGAACGGGAAAGATATTTTGTTTGTTTTAGTAACACATATGATTTATGATACAGAGAAAGTTAAGAGAACTTTACAATAGGGTATTTATTTTACTTTACTGATATAGGAAACGAACCCCACTGAAAAATTATTGATATTAAATAATAATTTATCTAAAAAAACACTAGATCCATTAAACGGAGGACACTATAATGGGTTCTATCATTCGTAAATAAGTGTTTTATTTGCGCAAAGGTGGTCATGGCTGCTGCGGTACAACGTGTTCGTGGTGGCGGTGAAAGCGCTGCTGCAGGTGCCGGGCTGCATCTTCGCGAGCGCCATGCAGCAGCACGCCTGCTGGCTCGTGCAGCTGCTGGGCATCGGCTGCGTCGACAAGTTTGCGGGCGGGAACATCGCACGCTTCCTCAAGATGAACTACGATAAGGTGATACGTTTTGAACTTTCGAAAGAGATATGTATATACATGAGTTTATATGAATATTAATATTATATCTTGTTCAGGATTCAGTCTGTTCGGTGCCACAAGAAGACATCGGTTTGGCGTGGGACGGCGTGTGCTTCGCGTTCTTGATATTGCAACGAAGATTGTTCCACAGTTACTATTTTTACAGAGTTATAGATGAAAGCAAAGCTACTACTGTTCTTGCTTCGAGGTATCGTAGCTGTGATATGTTAGCAACAATTGATATTATTTTCTTAATATGCTTAAGACTTTCTTTTTTGTAGAGGAGCAGAGTTAATCGAAGAGCTTAGACAAAAACAAATGGTCATACAAGAGGAACAGGAAGTGAAAATACTAGAAAAGATTAAAGTTAAAATGGAAAGAATAAAAGCCAACCAGAAAAAGATACAAGGGGTTATGTCAAAGGAGCCCGGGCATCACGATGCAGGTAATGATAGATATTCAATACGAATGGTACGAATTAGTATAACCTTCTAGTACAAAAATACTAAAGGAGTCATATTTTAAAAACAATTAAATATGCTATTTTCAAAACAGACGGATCTGTATATTGTTTTATGATATAGAAGTAACAAACATTAACATTTGTTTCGGTGTTGCTAAATGTATGTAAACGTCAGTTACATCCAACGCTATCGAATCGCTAGAAGAGGAGGAAGAGGAGGAGGACGAGGAGGAAGATACCCAACCAGGGGAATCCGAACGCATTCCGCTGGTGCGCGGTGACTCGGAGGAGTCTCGCCGCGGATACCACACTCCCGCCACACCCACCTCCCCTCCCTCCCCCCGCGGCTTCCACACCCCCGTCAGTGAGCCTTCCGCTCCCCCCTCTCCCGCGCGTCCCTCCCTCCCTGCGCTGCCACCCCCCGTCGCTGCCGCCAGTTCGCAGGGTGGCCCGCCTTCCCCGTCATCGGCTCTTATGACCCTCTCTCTGGACGCTTACCTGGAGCCGCGACGAATCTCATTCGAGTCCCCTCCCTCCTCGGAACTGCTCCGGCGCGCTCGTAGCCCGGAGGAGTCTTACCCGGTGTTCTCCCCTCCCCCCATCCGCCGCCACACGCTGGCCAGCCCCAGCCTGCTGCGGACGTCAATAGTGTCGCACTCCAGCCGCGCGGAGCCACACTCGCATCACACCTGTAACTACCGTTGGATTCCAGCACCTTGTTCCGTTAATTATTCACTCGATATCACCGTGTAAATATTGTAAAGCATTCGAAGATGTGTTTTATTATTTGTTTATTTGTAAATAGGATGCGAGACCGACTCAGGATCTAGGCGACGAGTGTTCACGAAGAGACATGAAGGTATAATTTTTGGGACGGTTGTGAGATTATAACTTTTAAATCTAATTAATCTTTTGAAGATAAAACTAACTAGCGATAGGCCAAGTTTCACGATATTGCAGTGAACTCCATTCATAAGGTTTTTGTAATCAATCTCATATCTTCCCCAAACATATAACGACATAAGCGTATGTGCTTAAGTAATTAACTATTTCATCTGTCCTGGGTGAGTTGGCCCTTAACCCCCGGTGTGTTACTGGTGTTGAGTTGTCTGTTTGTTGTAGAACGCTCTCGGCCGCCGTATAGACCTCCAGCCAGCCACCAGAAGGGTAACGTTGCGTAACATTTCTTCGGCCTAACTGCCTCTCATTACTAACCGGCTTCTCTGATGGTATTTTGGCAATATGGCGAGGACTGTCTTGATTTGTTTTTTATATGACATGTAAAAATTGTATATAAAATGAATAAAAGACAGAATGCGCCTTAGCTTTTCTTCAGTTTCTTTTCTTTCATTGCATGAACACTGCTTATGTTGAAATGCATGTTGTGTTTTTTTATTGTTTTACAAGTTTTCCAGCTTCTATGATCACTATACACGAGTACATATGTACTATATTTATATATATATATATACTTTGAACTTAATATTACGAAAAGGTAAAATTCGAAATTAAAATATAAAAATTGTATGGATTAACTTTATGAAACTTAAAAAATATATTGTGTTATTATTTGATATAAAAATATAGAGCTGACATAAATTTAGTAATTACTTATTCCATTCCGTTCATAATTTAGTGCACGTGAATAAAGTTTATTTATTTATTTATAGTAAAAAAAATACATAAAATAAAAATAAAATATACAACGTATTATGTATATATGTGTTGGAATAAATACATTATTTTTATATCACAATAAAGGAAAGATTTCTATAAAATACACTATTAATATCTATATACACCTATCTGTAAACATGTTATGATCACTGTATTTTTAAATACGTATAAAAGGGAATATGATGAATCAATTAATCAATAAATGATTTATATAATCATCCTACATCTTTTTAAAAGTATGCTGTATATGTCTTTAAAAAAATATATTTTTTAAATAATAACAATACCTTTGTACTGGCTATTACTAAGTGGATACAATTTATAATAGAATGTATTAAAAAGTCAACATATATTCAATGGCATGGCATAGTTGCATGTATCTAAATGTTCATTTGGTTTTATTTATTTTATTTTTCTGCCCGCCGGGCAGAAAGTGACAACTTTCCAGAAAGAAAGAAACTTTGGCAGAAAGTAACAAGTTGCCGCTTTCCGCATTCGTCGGTCAGAAAAATAGCGTACACCCTGCAGGAAGTAAAAAAAGAAAGCCTCAGATCACATGTTAGTGACGTCGGTTCTACCTCGGTCGACAATTAAATGTGATCTGAGACATTTCTTAATTTTCCTCCCTAAGTGTGTAATATACTATTAACACTACTGTTTTTTGTATAGCGATTCGATCTGGAGACTACTACATGTTTGACGAGTTTGACGACACTGACGTTCACTTGAAAGACGACGAATCAAGCTCGGATGAAGATGCACCCAAAGAAATGGGCTTCGGCAAGGTATGAACATTCAACACATAAGCTATATTATGTCCATTGTATAACATTATTGTTGTTAATTATACATTAATTTAGGCATGGGATTTTTAGTGCCGTCATTATTAGAAATTCATTCTGAAATAAAGTGGAATGTGTTGGTCGCTGGTTTAAGATTTTAAAATGTGATGTGGTCCTACTTGCATGCAGTTAGTAGTCCTTCAAAAGCAGTATATTATCTTATTGTAACCATTATGTATGAACATTTATTTTGTGGTTTTATTTATATGTGATATGTGATTATTGAATGCTGGGTGACTTGGTGACTAACAGCAGCTTTGCAATAACATATTGTTCAGCTGTTACAACATGTACGGTTGTCGATACAGTTAGGTACAATACATACAGAAACTCCACTTGCTAAATCTGAGTCAATGTGAGTCACGCCTCCACTCGGGGGTGTGTTCCAATGGAGTGTGTATCAACAATCGTTCAAGCCGCTTGGTGTCATGGTGTTAGTTGGTGTCGACGGTGATAAAGACGGACGTGCGTCGCGCGGTGTCTCTCCGTCGCGCGTCCATGCCCGTGGTGAGATCGCGTCGTCTGTCGCGCCCTTCATCCACTACGTATCCCTTCTCGTACCCGCAACAGGTAATTAGGATAGATAGAGGATTTGGTTTTATTCCTTTATGTCTAAGAAGAACAAAGAGTCAACTAATACTCATACATTTTGTTTCTATTATTGTGCTATTTATTATTTAAATGCACAGTTGTCAGATGTAGCATCACCAATCGTTGTATTTGCATGGGATCTAAAATGGGTGGAAAGAAAAAAATGTCGGGTTTGATAATGAAAGAAAATCCCCGAGGAATTAGCATTTTTAAGAAAAAAGACTATAAAAATTAAATTATTGCTCAGTATTAATATAAAAAAAACTACTGACAATTATATTTTTTTTACCAAGGATATTAAAATTCAATCTTATTAATAATAATAGTCTATTATTATTAAGGTTAACTTCCATTTATTATTCATTGATGGATTTTATATTGATAATACTTATAATTGGCGTTTTATTTGCAAAAGTTTTTAATTTTCAATAAAAATTATAATTAAAAAAAATACATTTGATAAATAATTTATTTCAGGTTTGTATTTAAGGCTTTTTTTTATATGTATGTATGCTGCATGTTTTGGAAAATTTTATTTATGAGCTTTTTTGTATGCTAGTTATAGTATTTATTATGTAGTTGAATAGTTGTCATCATGGATATTTCAATGGTAATTTAAAAAAAAATCTATTCTCAAAAATAAAATAGTATCGTATATTTGAAAAATATATATTAAATATTCTTTTAAAGCTTTTTGGCATATGTGAAGCCTTTATATTTCGTAGGGCCGTCCAAAGTCTCCCCCTGAGGCGAGCGCGCGTGACATCACAATGCGCGAGGAGCCCGGGAACGCACCCACCGGCGACTTATACGACGTCGCCTCGCAGCCTGGTGGGTACACTGCCTTACATCAGCTACGAGTATCTCAATATATGATCATTGAATGGGTTTTCGAATGTGTTGAATTGAATTAAATATTATTTAATGGCCGTCTTGAAAATATTTTATTTTTATATACATATATTATTTCCTAGCTTTCTCAAAGCTCCGCACAGATGGAAAGGAAAAGGGATAAGAGTTTCTTTTAAAAACGTTAACTAAATTTATAGAAAGGGGCAACGCCCTCGCTCCCTGTATTGACACATGGTGCCTTTGCATTTTTCCACGAGAAATCTGTATATATCTACAATGAAAACTAAATTTTAGAAATAGTTTTGTACTATACAAAATGTGGACTACGAAGAAAACATACAAAGTGTTTATGTTTCTTATTATTGTGTATGTTTTTCTAGAATCTGAAACATGGATAGATAAACTCAAAAGCTTCCTTGAAGCAGCGGGTGCCTTTATATCGAGCATTCTAGTTTCGCTCACACGCTATCTGATGAAGTACTCAAGAGACTACAGATATGTCTCCCGTACGCTGTCCGTAGAGAAGAAACGACTAAAGGTATACCTGCCTTATTTATTACAGGGTTATTAGTAATTAATTGGACACCTCTTGCAGGCAGCCTCTACATCAATCCCAACATTAATTGTTCTACGACTTTTTAAAATTATTAGTTTTCAAAATTTAAGTTTTTCCATACAAAATTGATTTGTCTCCTCTGAATTGGCCTTAACTCTGAGCATAGGTATGGCACCTGGGCTTTGACCTTTTAAGTGCTTCTTACAAAATACAAAGTAATAAAGGAAAAAAATGTTTCGTTTTTTTTGTGTTGTTTATAAAAAATTGTAGAAAGTCCTAGAACAAATGTTGTTGAAGTTGATGTAGAGAGACAGCCTGCAAAAGGTGGCCAATTAATTACAAATAATCTTGTATATACACTAATAAATGAGTATTCTTACTGTCATACCTACCTATTGATTTATTTTAAGGAAAAAGAAGGCTTCGGTATCGGGTTGAGGGAAGGTTCTCAAATGATTTGGGAACCCTTACCAGAAACACTGCTACATCAGTAAGTATAGAAGCAATTGTCTGTATTATTATTTTTTAAATAGTAAGTAGAAAACGTTAGTTCAAAAATGCTTGAGCTTGGTAGAGTTAAAATAGTATGTTTAGATTTAAGTTTCGCTATCATGCCATTATTATGTTTGTGATAAAGTTGAAGAATAGAACGTAGAGAAGCTTAAATATTATTTAAAGTACTACAAAGTGTTGATTCAAATATTGGTATTTTGGTAGATTAAGTAGCCTTTTTTTTGCACGCTGCCTTTACTAATAGGGAAATGGAGAATGCTAATAATCATCTACTTGAACCTCCTGTGGACATGGGGTATGTAGGAACCATTACGATCATAATTATTCAACGTGCCTTAGGGAAAGCCCTTGCATAACTAAATGAGAAGGGTGGTATAGTATAATTAGATAGATCTAGACACTAGAAAGCTCTTAACTACATTATTATAACCGTATAATGTAGTCTTAAAATTGATATGTTGCACTAGTTATTAGAAGTTTGCACCAGCCTTTAGATTAACTTGAACATTTGCCATTCCACCACTAAAGTTAAGAAACATGGACAGCAGCTTTTTGGAATCGGGTTTCAAAATTATGTGGGGTATTTGCAGCCGTAAGTTAAGCGAATTAAGCGTTCCGGAAATCCGGATCTTGGCAGCCAGCGCGGAAGGGCTGGACGAGTCGCCAGACGAGTCGAGCGACCAGTCCGACGACACGTCCGAACACGAGAGCGCATTTAGCTTACAAACTACCGGAAGGTGGAGTGAAGTGCTTTTGATTAGAAAATGTGCTATGCTTATTTAAATAATCATTTCCTATAACTATAATAAGTGAAACTAATAATATTTATTTTTTATTCATAAACAATTCCTAAATGTATTCTAAGCCCGTATATTGATACTGCCTTTAGCAATAGTACATAATCTAATCTAAACATTTTGTTGTTTGGCTTTTGCGATCTTCTTCATCTTGTAGCACTTGGTCAATGTTGCACAATTTTTTCTATTGATAGCTGTATGGGTGGTGAGTATTGTATCTGAAATTGTAAGTCTTTATTATATATACGTCTTACATCGAACATTTTGCATGTGTAATTTTAAACTTGGTCTTTTTTAATAAACCACAAATCACTATATCTATATGTGCTTAACCTATATTGTAACAAAATCTTTTCTCAATTTCATTATTTATAATTTTCCATTAACTACCAGTTTCTGGATATCTATTTTCATAATAGTAATTGTATAAATTTTACAGTAAAGACGTAACGACTCTCGAAGAACAAGATGATTCTATGTTCAAGCAAGAGAAGTCTCCTTTGGTACATATCGCATACGCCTTGTGGTACGCAGTTCTGGCTCACACTGACATTGTGTGCTACATCATGGTGTTCATTAACCAGGTAGGCTTAAAATGCAACTTTTGAATTGACTGATTGTCTGTTTATTTTGTAGATTTATCCTAATCCAGTTGGTGTAATCAATTTTGGTTGGTGTAATCAATTTTGGTTGGTGTAATCAATTTTGGTTGGTGTAATCAATTGGTTGTCTTTACTATAGATCCAATCAGCGACGATTCTTTCAATCCCATTGCCACTAATGGTATTTTTGTGGGGAACTCTGACGATACCTCGACCGACAAAAACGTTTTGGGTCACCCTCATTGCGTATACCGAGGTAAATCGAGTTATTAATAATACTGACTGTATTTGTATCTTCGAAGTAATTCACCTTATTTTCTTTTATGTTATTTTCTTATAGGTTATAGTCTTGATAAAAAGTATGTTTCAATTCGAAATTCTGCCTTGGAATCAAAAGGCCATACCGGCCAACTTGCCGTTCAATGCGCCGAGGATTATCGGAATAGAGCGGAAATTTAATTACGCCCTTTACGACTTGCTGCTTCTACTGATTATATTCTTACACAGGTATTATTATTATTATATTTAGATATTGCTGCATCTACAGCTCTAGGTATCTTAACATTTCCAGTATAAACTTTAACAATGACCAATCTATCAAAATCTCAGATTTATGTTGAAGTCGTTGGGTCTTTGGAAGGAGTCCGCTCCCGAGATCGAGTTCCAAGAGGACACGGAGTACAAGTTGAGCTCGAGCGACACGCAGCTACTGGTGGAGGGACGCGGGGCGGAAGTCGGCCTCAAGTACCTCCACATACACGACCTCCCGAGACGGTGAGTCGACGATTACATTCAACAATTATCACTCATAGTTATGAATGTCGTTGAAAGAACGCTAAGACAAGCTGTAACTGTCATTAACACGTAGCAGTTTTCTTAACGTATTGTATACGGACAGACAGTATTACGCAGTCAGAGGTCGTCGTGCGATCCAGCGGAACCGGCGCTGGGGAGCCGCCCTCCCCGGCCCAGGCCCTCCCTTCGACCCTCGCAGACCCCTCCCCTAGTGAACCTAATGAACCTGCTACTACCTACTCCGTCGTGACCTCCGACTCCCCCCGACCACCGGGCTTTTTTGCTCGTCTAATAGAATATCTGCGCTCCTATACCTATTGGTCATACCGGTACCGCTACGAACAATAATATTAGGTAGAAAGTGTATGTATGTATTGAAAGTATCAATAAAATATAGTTAGATGTAAATACTTTATAATTGTGAGTAGTAAAAGGTAGGTAGTAATCTTTACCGATCAGTATAAATTTCCTTTCTAAGTTGATATGATAACAGTTTAAAAAATTTTAAGTGCTCAAGAAATTGAAACGAATCAACCGACACCAGCGCCTCAAGCTGAAGCGGCACCCACGGAAGATAACCACCAGCTCGCTGAGAGTATACACCAGGAACCAGAGCCGGGACCTTCCAAACAGACGGACGACGAACACTACGAGTACCAACATTTATATTAACTACATAGTATTGTGTATGCGTGTGTTGGCTTGTTTCTTTAGGCTTGCCCTCTTCAACTATTCAATCGATAATATTGAAACTTTGACACTCCTTGTCAGGGATACAAATATACTATTCTAAAAAATGTACTGTTTCTGAAGAATAGAAGAATAACTTTAGACTGTCACGCGACTTCACAAACATGGTTATTCTACCTATACCATGTGGAAGAAATCTTAGCCAAATACTAGTAATTTAGTATAAACATACATACAAACTTAGAATTTTATTTTTATTACTTATATTAATTATGTCAAGCTTTTTCATTTTCTGCTTTAAAAAAATAACTTTGCGTCCTTAATTGTATATAATGATTGATAAATATACAGGGTGAATGATGACCAAGAACCAATAATAGGGGTGGCGACCACGGTAGAGAACTCCTACCATCACTATCCGGAAATTATATTACTGTCGTAAGTATACTTTTTATATGTTAATAAATAGCAACGACTTCGAAGTCATGATGTCTGTATAAGAATAGAGTCGATTAAATAAACGAATTTTCCATGGGATTATAAATATACGAAGCTTGATACTATTTTTTTTATTATGTCAGATTATAGAATCTATGGTTGTAACATTGTTTCACACGTGGCTTTAGTCTCGTATTCAGATATACTCTTCGTCAAATAAAATATCACATATATATAGTTTTGGATATTTCATTCAATACAGATATTCCCTACGAATGTTTGTGTTGTATAATATTTTAATATAATAAGTGTTGTAACTAAATCATATATCGCAGTATGAAGCGCTACTTGCGCCCCACGCTGCAGTTCTTCCAGCGCATGTTGGCTCCGGGCGCGCGGGTGACGGCCGACATATACGCGTATATGTTCTTGTGCGACTTCTTCAACTTCCTCGTTGTTATATTCGGTTTTGCAGCTTTTGGAGTGAGTTCTGACATTAATTTAAAAACTAGCTGTTGCCAGCTCCCATTTGCCTTTCCTGCTTCTACCTCACCTACCTTCCTTATAATTATTCGTATATCGTAAAAATCCAATTGTAAAAAGTATATATTTAGAACTTTATTGTAATTATACCCAACGCAAAAAAGTTTTCGTTTAAATGTGAATTAATTTTAAACGCGTGGCTATATTTTCTTAGACTCACCAGGGCGACGGTGGCGTCCAAGCATATTTAGAAGAGAACAAAGTGCCCATACCATTCCTTGTGATGTTGATCCTCCAGTTCGGTCTAATAGTGATAGACCGCGCGTTGTACTTGCGCAAATTCATGTTGGGCAAGATTCTGTTCCAGTACGGACTTATCATCGGCGTCCACATCTGGATGTTTTTCGTGCTGCCATTCATAACGGAGAGGTAGGTCACAGACCAACAATCGTAGACACGCTCCATCCACGTATTGTCTACACGTTCCCTCCGGCAGGACGTTCAACGCGCTCCCCCCTCCCCCCATGTGGTACATGGTGAAGTGCATCTACCTGCTGCTGTCCGCATATCAAATCCGCTGCGGCTACCCGCGACGCATCATTGGAAATTTCCTCTGCAAGTCGTACCGCTTCATCAACATGATTTGCTTTAGAGGGTAAGTTTTTTTTTGGCATATTAGTTTGTGTATTTTTTAATCTCATATAACTATGATGTATTTGTATTATTCCGTATCCCATAGGTTTATGACAGTTCCGTTCCTGTTCGAGCTTCGCACCCTCATGGACTGGATCTGGACTGACACCTCCATGACACTCATGGACTGGCTCAAGATGGAGGATATATTTGCGAGCGTGTTCCTACTCAAGGTAAGCTTGTTTCCTTCGTAAGTTATTAGAAAGGTATTAGAAATCATTTAGTACAATGATCGTGTGGTCCGCAGTGTTCCCGGTACGTGGAGAATGAGTTCCCGCAGCCGCGAGGTGCAAAAAAGTCGGCGACCTCCAAGTACCTGCTCGGAGGAGGTGTGCTGGCCTTCGTCATCGCCATCATCTGGTTCCCGCTTGTGTTCTTCGCGTTTGGCAATACTGTGAGTCCCCTAACCAATTGTACAATAATGTATTTCGTGTCATCGTGTGTTTTCTTATTAAAAAAAAAATCCAGGTCGGTCAACCCAACCCTCCCACTGATGTCACCGTTAAAATCAGAATCGGACCCTTTCTACCCGTTTACCAGATGTCGGCGCAGTCGCATAACATTGATGTGTAAGTTCAGAGAGCGTGAGTTGTATTTATGTCATTATTTATAGAAACATGGAATAGAAAAAATATAGTATAACACTAAACTTTCAGCTTCACGGAGCAAGACTACACCCAGCTTAGTAACCACTACGCGTCCGATCGCAACGCGCAGACGTTTCTCTCCAACTACATGTACAACGACGTGGCCGTGGTCACCATCAACCCCAACTCCACCATGAAGTGGCAAATCTCGCCGCCGGAGCTCGCCAGACTAGAGCGGGAAGCTAATTCTAGTACGATTTTTCGTATGATTATATAATATAAGACAAATTAAAATTCAATATTGTAGATACGATATATTCTTTTATTTATTTACACATATAATCTCGACCAACATTTAGTTCAATATATGTATTCGTCCAGACGCCTCTCTAACCGTGAAGTTCACGTACGTCATCACGCACCCGAGCAACAACGCTCAGAACCCGCCCACCATGGAGAGCAACCGCGAGGTGCCGCTGGCCGCCTACGAGGGAGGCGTGCGAAATCCCGAGAGGGACACGCTGCTGCAGATGCTGACCGGCACCGCGCCGCCCGACGTATGGTGAGTTACGGAGCGCCGGGGGTTTGAAATCCTGCCCTCCACCTTCGAGTTGCTTTATTATATTTTATTTTTAATTTTAGGTTGAACGTCAAGACTTTATTTCCTAAGTTCATCAAAGTATTCAATAAGGGGATAACGAAACCGGCGTATCAGTTGATGCCTCCTGTACCCGGGATGAGTAAGTTTTTACTACCTATAGGGGAGCAGAACGCAAACCACAAACACGAATGACTGACTTTATTATCATCTAAAAATAATATATAATATAAAATGGTATGTACCTTCTCAGAGGACGACGACGACGTGCGTCTGTATCGCAACGTGCAGCTGCGGCTGGAGCGCGTCGGTGACGTCATGTACTGGCGCGTGCGTGAGGCGTGCGAGACCAGAGAAAGTTTTTTTTTAATTTGGTTGTATATTTTTGTTTCGAAATTTCCCTAACATTAACAGAAGATATTTGTTTACAGGATTTCCTAGAGTCTATCCCTATGAACAACTGCGATATGTTGGTCATGTACACCTTCAATGATAAACTGTTTCCCGAGACGCTGAACTTCATATCTGGCGGCGGGTGAGCTTTAGACTTAATCTGTGTAACTGATATTGGGTAAATAATGTTATTATATATACTATATTGATATTGGCTAAATGTGTTTACAGCATAATTGGTCTTTACACTACGTTCGTGTTCCTGGCTTCACGCGTGCTTCGCGGTTTCTTCTCCGGGATCTACACGAAGATCATGTTCGACGACCTCCCCAATGTCGACCGCGTGCTGCAGCTGTGTCTCGACATCTACCTGGTAACGTTCACTGACATTTTGTCAAGAACTTTTATTACAGAAAGAATAACACAAATATTTTTTGTTAAACTTTGACGTTAATTATCAATGTTTTTTTTTGCAGGTACGCGAAGCATTGGAGTTGTCACTGGAAGAGGACCTGTTTGCGAAATTAGTATTCTTGTATCGGTCACCAGAAACTATGATAAAATGGAGCCGGCCGAAGGAAGACGACAACCAGGAACAGAGAGCGTTACCGGCTCCACAATGAAATGCTTTCAATATTATATAAAAGCAATGGTGTATTCACTAATATTACATACAACGAACCTATGTCACAGATATTCAATATTACTTTGTTATTATAACACATTTAACTTTTTTAATGTGTCAAACTAGCAAGAAATACTAAAAAAAAAATGAATAAAAACTTTAACATTTGTATTTTATAAAATTATATCAATTCTACTACCGCTACTGCAAAAACCTCGTTGGTTACATTTTAATGAAATGTCATTTAGAAAAGCCGTCCAAAATGCATTTATCCATATCGTATATTTATTCTGTGACATTAAATTGGAGTTTCAAAAAACGGAAGAGTCGAATCAATCCCTCAAGATTGACAATCTATAGATAAGTAAGTTGTACAGTATGAACTTATTAGGTAACTTAAGAATAAAATTAAGTATTCATGTGGAGTCTTTCATCTCGAATGATTGATTGAAATTAATTTGATTGTAGTGTTAAAAATTTGCAAATGCGTAGTTTTTTATACATAAGTATCTCTAGCACTACTGACTTGCACCAGCACTTGTCCTAACAATGGATTTGTACTTAAATATAATTGTTCTAATCATGATATACTGTTAATGCTCTCTAATTGTATTTCTTGTTTGAACAAAAAGTCTACTATATTTTATTATCTTTGCAAAACCGTGAATATCTTCAACATTGTTTAGTTCCTTCTTTCATTAACAGCTCATATATAATTTGGAATAAGACGATTTGTATCCAAATATCCTTACAGCTTACACTTTATTCTACTATTATTGTGTTTTGAATAGTTGCCTCGGTGTTTGTGACACTCAAAATATAAAATCCTTTCAGATTTACAAATTGGGTGTTGAATTGTTAATAAAAAAGTTATATAATGTTACTATTTTTTAATCCCTTGTTAGATATTTCAAAATGTTTATAACTATGAAATTATAACTGACGGGTTAATAAATACAAAAACTACCTAAACATGTTTAGGCAAATAACATGTATTTTTTATGTATATAAAGAGTTGTCAGAAGTATTTATTAAAATATATCTTATTATTTAGAATCAAGATTAAATATATGCATTAAAATAAACTTTAATGTTTAATTATAACATTTCAAAATCTAATTTATTTCCTACAACGATTATGTGTACATTTTGTATTGTGATAAATATTATAATAAAAGTCTTTATAAATGTTTTGAAGGTTTTATTTTTATTTCTTTTTCTGGTACATTTATTTCATTTTTACCTAATCTATTACATGTTTTTGTTACAATTGTTTTTTATCTTACACTATTCAAATAAAATTAAATAAAGTATATAATAACTATTCAACTTACTACCATAAGTCTAGGAGCAATATTCATGGACATTAGTTCTTGGAAAAGTAGCTTGGCGGCATAGGGTAGCCTTACTTGTGAAATTTGAGTTTTGTTCTTACATCCCTTACATTCAAACGTATTGTTACGTAAATTGGCTATTGCTATTAAACCACAGAAATTGCAAACATGTATGCGATAAGGATCGGAAACTTCAAAAAGACGTTCTCTCAGAAATTGTGCAGCTCCGTGTGCAATCTGACAGTCCCGCTCCATTTCTCCAAAACGCAAACCTCCATCTCGGGCTCTTCCCTCCATGGGTTGTCGCACTAAGATCTGCACGGGTCCTCTAGCTCTTGAGTGGATTTTGTCGTCCACCATGTGCTTCAACCGTTGATAATACGTGGGTCCTAAGAACACCTGGGCGTTTATCTTGCGACCGGTGTGACCATTATACATTACTTCATTACCTCTAAGGTGGTAACCATATTCTTGCAATAGAGATGAAATCTTTTGCACATTAACTGCATCGTTAAATGGAGTCGCGTCACCTATTTCTCCTTTGTTTGATGAAACTTTGCCTTGAATACACTCGATCAAGTGACCAATGGTCATACGAGATGGGATAGCATGCGGATTAATAATGATATCAGGAGTAAGGCCTTCACACGTGAATGGCATATCTTCTTGTCTGTATTGAATTCCACAGGTTCCTTTTTGTCCGTGACGTGATGCAAATTTGTCCCCTATCTGTGGAATGCGCACTGATCTGACTCTAATTTTGCAAAATTTATATCCTTCACTGTTTAGTGTTAGCATCACTTGATCAACGATGCCAGTTTCACTGTTACGTAAGAATGTCGAAGCATCTCTCTTGGTAAAACGCTTGGTAGTGCCCTCTAACTCATCATCATTTTCCGGCAATGTAATTGTTTTTCCGATTACTACATCATCTCCAGATACTCTTATACCTGGAGCAATAATACCGTCATCGTCTAATTTGTCATACAAAGCATTTCGCATTCCTTGACATGTCTGTCTTGTGGGTTTTTCAAATTGTTCTTCTTGATCGCCAATTCTTTTAGATTCCGAATCTTTATAAGAACGGTAAAATACTGATCTAAAGAATCCTCTTTCGACAGCTGAAGCATTTAAGATGACACTGTCTTCCTGATTGTAACCAGTATAACATAAAATGGCTACAATTGAATTGATTCCGGCTGGTAACTCTCTAAAGCGCAGATATTCCATTGATCTGGTAGTAACTAAAGGTTTATGCGGATAGAATAAAACATGTGCCAATGTATCCATTCTGACATGGAAATTGGTAATATATACTCCCATAGCTTGTTTACCCATAGCACTTTGGTAAGTATTCCTAGGACTTTGGTTATGATCTGGAAATGGAATAATTGAAGCACATACTCCTAATATCATGGCTGGGTGAATTTCACAATGAGTATAGGTGGTACAGTATGCATATTCTTTTATTTGCTGTAAATCATCTGGGCTCATAGCAATCATAACAGTTTCTTCTTCCAAAGTATCAATGTATTCAACAACACCACTGGCTACCAAGTTTTGCCATCCATAATTGTTATAATCTCTCTCTTTTAATTGGTCAATGTGCTTTTTCTTTAATAACAGAGATCCATTTTCAACAATAAGTAATGGTCTGCAAATTCGTCCTGCATCAGTGTAAATTCTTATTTCTCTGTCTCTTATATCTCGGATCATACTAACTTCTGAAACTATGATGTCCATTTGGCGTCTCAGTTTTCGCAGAGTAGCCATTAACTGTTCAGGGTCTCTGTGTATTCCAACCCAACACCCATTTACAAATATTTTTGTAGCATCTGCAATGGCTGAAGGAGCAATTTCCTCCAAATTTTCCATAGACCATTCCTCTAAAAACTCCAATATGGGAGATGGCTGACTGCCTACAGAAATATAAGCCATTAATGCCAAATTTTTTACTAGGCCTACAGCAGCTCCTTCTGGTGTTTCAGCAGGACAAATCATACCCCACAGGGTGTTATGTAATTGACGGGGTTTAGCTAATTTTCCGTCACGACCAATTGGTGAGTTGACACGTCTAAGGTGAGATAGAGTAGAAGCGAAGGTAAGTCTATTTAATACTTGTGACACTCCAGCTCTGGCCTGGTGAGCTTTCTTTTGATCACCCCAATTTCCAGTAGCTAATGAATATCTTAGTCCATCAGTTATAATTTTAGTTTTTATAGCTAACTCTAGGTTAAAATCTTTTCCTTTGTCAATAAACTTTTGTGCATACATTCTCACTTCCTTTAACAAATTTTTAAATAGTCCTCTAAACAGAAAGGCTAACAATGGCCCAGCCAAATCTAGTCTTTTATTTCCATAATGATCCCTATCATCTAACTCTCTGCGACCTAGAGCAGCCAATAGTAATCTGTGTACCATATAACCAAGGAAATATGCTTTTTTTGTTTCACAAAAGTCTGATACTCCAACATGGGGTAACATTTCTTTTTGCAATATTTCTCTTGCATATTTTATACGCCTTTCCTTAGTAACACCAGGACGTGCCCCTCTTGCACCAATAAAGCTAAGTGCAACATTTTGTTCTTGTATAACAAATGCTTCATCTAATGAAGGCTTAACCATTTCCATCATTTCAGGATCATCAAAGTCATATATAATATGCTCTAAAATGTCTCTGTCGGCCACAAAACCTAGTGCTCTAAATACAATCATGATTGGAATTTCTTGTTTAATGTATGGTACAATTGCTACAATTCTCTGTCCAATTGCAGATTTTTTAATACTTTGCCCACCTCTAGCCATCATATTGACCCATAAAGTAGATGTAGGCCTTGAACTATGTTCAAGACAAGAGCGGATTTCAGTTTTGTAAGCATATTTACCACCTTGCATACTAAACACATATACTGTATTTGTGGCCATCTTTTCTTGAGCAATCAGCACTTTTTCCGAACCATTAATAATAAAATAGCCACCAGGATCTAGAGGGCATTCATTCAATTCTGTCAAATCACGATCAGTTAAATTGCTTAGCAAGCAATATGTAGATCTGAGCATAATAGGAATTTTTCCGATAAAAGTTTTTTGATGTTGAGTTTCAATGGGATCCTCATTTTCTTTAACTATAGTTTTTGTGATATCAACATATAAAGGAGCAGAGTAAGTTAAATTACGGAGTCGAGCCTCGTTAGGCATCATAGGAGATGGTGCACCATCTTTTTCCCAATGAGTTGGTTTGGAAAGATAAATTTGATCAAATTTTAAGTGATATTTTGGCGGCGTTTCTATTTCGCCCGATGAATGTTGAGCTTCAGCCTGAAGTTCTATAGGAGGGGAGTCTTCAACAATGCGCTGGACTGACATCTGAATAAACTCGTCGAAACTATCTAGTTGCTGTCTAACAAGGCCCTTTTCGTCGAAATATGCATTTATTACTATCCAACATGCTTCCTGCCACAATTCAGAGGAAATTTCTTCAACTTCTTCTTCTTCATACTGATCGTCCTCTGTGTCATACATGGCAAAGGTATTATTTAACCTCTAGCTTCTACTATATAACACTTAAATTATTTTTTTGTAAGAACTTTATGATTTTTAAATCGTTTTTTAATTGCGTACATAAACACGAATGCTAAAATGGCCGATGGCGTTACGTTCGAACGTCTAGCAAGTCCGAATGATGACAAATTGACATTTGGTAATAATTGCTTTTGTTATTTGTCATAGCTCCACAGTCTAAATTTAAAAGCACAGACAAAAGCACAGTTAGTGATGCTAGTTATTTCTGGAACACAAAAGTGTCAATACACTTTCCATGAATGTAAACTACATAAAAGGGATTGAGTTTATAAAACTACATTTAAATGTTGTGTTAAAATAAATTAATTAATGATTAAGATTTATTCGGTACTCACAATTTTTTTAAAGCTGTTCAATATTTGCTATTATGCCAATTATTTATTTATTTAATTATAACACTTTATTGTACACAAATAGCTAAGTATAAAACAAAAACAGTGGAAAAATCAAAACATTCGGTACAAAGGAGGCCTTATCACTAAAAGTGATCTCTTACAGGCAACCCACCGGTAAAGGACAATTTTATTATATTAGGCAGTATTTAGTGCATAAAATAATTAACTAAAACATATTACTTATATACATATACATATACATATACTAAATATATATTATTAAAAATATACACTAATAAATACTTTATATGCTGTTACACACCATATAATACATATTATTGGGGAAATTACAATTATTTGGGGAAAGAGCATTATTTCAATTTCTTCCACTGCCAATGCATTTCTATCATATGTCATATTAGTGGAGACTCTTACATATTCGTTGCTTAATGCTTACTTCATCAATTCTAGTGTTATATAAACACTATTAGATAAATGTACTATCATTAACAATAAAATGATAAACCTTTTTATAATGCATTTATAAATTCAGATTGTTAGTTACAAACAGAGCATACTCATAAACATTTACCATGGAGTCTTACTATACAATAAAATATAATATTTTAAACGAGTCTAATTGTAAATAATTTTTATAACAATATTTTTAAAGTTTTATCTTTTTTATTTAAAATACAGAGTTCATTTTTATCTTTAAATAAAACATATTTAGCGATAGTTTGATACTTATCGTTATTTGTTATTGACATCACTAATTTTGTTTTTTCATGTCTTTTTTTCATACTATGTTTTGAGGATTACATTAGATCACAATTATGAATCATTTATGTTTTTCATGTGTTTTTCAAATATTTACGTAGAATTATCATATTTTAGTGTACTATGGATTCTTCAAGAAGAAGTAACTCTGAAGAGCAGAGATGTATACTGGGCTTGCAAGATTTGAAATTATCTAACAAAGACGAAAATGATACTGAGCAGGCGCAAAGTGCTTCAACATCTAACATTACTGGCCAATCGAAGTCTCGACCTGTCGGTGCTATAGAGAGTTTTGCTTTAGACAATTCTGCTAACCGTCAGGATTACAGTTTCTACGAACGAACAAATGTTATAGCGGCTTCAAAATTTGCAACCCCTAAGCGAGTAGAAACTATTGCGTCAATCAATAAACGAGATATAAACACTGCTGCCCTCCCAGCTAGTCCTACCCGATCTATAGATTCTGTGTCTCAGCGATCACTTAGTTACCAAAGTGAAGATTTATATGAGATACCAGGTAATACTAACGCTCAGTACGCTCAGCCAGTGTATGAGAATATAGATTACTACGCAGAACAACAGTTGGCCCAGCCTCCGTATTATCACCAACTTTATCAAAGCCAGCCGCTTGCCACCGAAGGATATTACGACACTAGATACAGCAAAGCCCAGCCCCAGGTACCAGTCAATAATAAATCAAAGTTAAATCCATTGGTATACGAAAATATGCTTTGCTCTGAAAAAGATAAAAAACATGAATTTAAGATACAAGCTAATTCAGAGCAACCATATATACAACAAGGCTCAGTACCTGGCCCCCAAGTGCCTAATACTGGTATGAATAGGATCACTTCACAAAGGATCCTTAGAGATAAAAGCAAAATTGACAAAGCTCCACCACCTCCACCATACAATAGTTCAATTGATAATTCAAATAGTAGTGATTATACGGTAATGAAATCTGCACCTCCTAAATATATGGATGTCAGTGCTCTATTAAAAAATAGCAATTCGGTAAGTTTTGATGACAAGGTTGTAACAATTCCTTCAACCGCTATTTATGCTTCAATAGCACCAAGTGCTCAGAGGCCAAAAGCAAATATTGCTACAGAAGTGCAGGTAGCAGCTGCTGCAGCAGCTCCAAAATTTTTCCATGCAAAGCCACCTCTTGGCAATGGATTAGGAAAAGTTAAGGTAACAGCAATAAACGGAAGTTATGGTACAAGTACTAAACCTCTACCTAATAGAATGCAAATAGTAGAGGACACTAATGGTTCTGATTATGTTTGCATGACTGGAGGTTCTCCAGCTGGAACAGTGGCCTCTGCTAGTAAAGACAATGTGTCGCTGGCATCTGAGTCAATTGCTTCCAGAAATTTAGTGTCAGGGCTAACATTGTGTTCACCAGCTCCATCTCCAGCCCCAAGTCCCACTCCAAGCTCTGTGTCCCAAGTGTCTGGAGGATCTCGAGGTTCTGGAGGTCGAGGAAAAAGTCTACTCCCTTATAGTATCACTCCACCTCGTCCACCAGGGCCTAGTGAAGCACAACGTAAAATAGAAGAATTGACCCGACAACTTGAAGAAGAAATGGAACGACAGGATGAGGAAGGGGAATACTTTGGTAAGATCTAAGTCATATCATATAATGTTTGTTAATAAAGTGAATGCTTTACCATATATAAAATTATTATGTTAATATTAGGTATTTGCCACACCTGTGGGGCTGGTGTAACGGGTGCAGGCCAAGCCTGTCAGGCAATGGGTAACCTGTACCACACCAACTGTTTCATTTGCTGCTCATGTGGAAGAGCATTACGTGGCAAAGCCTTCTATAATGTACATGGCAAAGTGTATTGTGAAGAGGACTATCTGGTTAGCGATAGAAATGTATACATATTATTTTTTTGGTTGTAAATAAATTATTAAGCTTTTTCCTTGCTATCCTAACTTTTATTTGTTCTTATATATGAGCATATTATATTTAACTAGATTTTCGATTGTTTGTTTTACAAAAAATATTTTGGTTATATTATAATATTAATTATATTATATAAAAAAATATACTATTTGTATAATATACATTTTTCTTACCTATCAAAAACTGTTTAAATTATATTGTAATAATATTTATAACCATAAAATGTATTCAATTATAGCTTATATTTTTTCTTTAATTCTGAGAATTCTGACTGTATATGTTATTCTAATTACTGTATTTATTTCAGTATTCAGGCTTCCAACAAACAGCAGAGAAATGTGCAATATGTGGGCATTTAATAATGGAAATGGTAATAAGTGCAAATATTATAAAAAATATATATGTATATTATTTTACAATAAAACATTAAAATTTGTGTAATTATAATGAAGAAAGGTTGCAAGTTTGAATCCTGTCCCTGTTGAAAATTTGAATATCATGGCAAAACATGTCTATAGAAAATTTCAAACATTTATGTTATTAATAGCCATAACTGGGTTCATGATCTCATTACTTCTGACTACTTCTATAGATTTATTTAATTTTATGCTTATGTTATGCTTAATTCAATTGTTTGTTACAGATTCTGCAAGCAATGGGCAAGTCCTACCATCCTGGATGCTTTCGCTGTTGTATTTGCAATGAATGTCTAGATGGAGTTCCCTTCACAGTAGATGTAGATAATAAGATTTATTGTGTCAATGATTACCATCGGATGTTTGCTCCTAAATGCGCCAGCTGTGGCAAAGGTGGGTTGTATATATATGTTGTCCTTCATGTCAATTATTTTGAATATACCAAATTTCACAAAAAATCACTTATTTATTTTAGCTTGATGCAAAGATCAATATCTTATCAGTATGTTATCCTTTATATGAAGGAGGAACTGTTTCAAAAAAATAAATGATGTACAGACTTAGCTTTGCTATTAATACCTATAATAAAATAGTAGCAATGTAGTATGATCATAATTTGTATAGGAACTATTTAATTTTATTTTATAATACAACAAATAAAAGTACACTTTTCTTTCCTTATGACCATAAGGAAAATGCAATGTCTATGTACAATGTAAGTACAGTGCTTTACTTGTATTTCAGGTATAACTCCGGTGGAGGGCACGGACGAGACTGTGCGGGTGGTATCTATGGACCGAGACTTCCATGTAGATTGCTACATGTGCTGCGTGTGCGGGATGCAGCTCACGGACGAACCCGACAAGCGGTGCTATCCATTAGCCGGTAAATTGTTTCAGATATATGATTAAGGTCTTGATTTAAAAAACCGTTTTACTAAGATAAGGCATTTAAAATCAATCAATAATTAAAATAATAATCTTTGTAATCAAGGTCTACCTTAGGCACAAGTCATTCCTACCAGGCTACTTCAAGTTTCTATGTTTATATAAATTGTATTACTAGTGGCCCAAAAGTGTGTGTCATTACTGATGAACTTGAAATTTAAATTAAGATATCTGAGGGGATAAAAGGCGGGCGTACGTAGCGCTGATTGGCTTTTTAGTTATGTTACGTCCCCCGCACCGATACGACACCCCTCTCTTTCTGTTTACACTTGAGTATTCAATTGTAATGGCTTTTTATATTTTATTGTTGTTTGCAATTTTTTTTTTATTTTTGTTAAGTTTGTTTGTGTCCTTTAACAATAATCAATTTTGATAGTGTTTTTATTACTATACCTAACCTAATAATAGGTAGGCAATAATTATCATTTTTTTTTTACAAAAGTATTGTGTGCGCGACAGTACAAATGCTCAGTTATCCTCTCCAAATTTGGCTCAGTGCTAAACGTAAATGCCGCGAGTTGTAATACAAAATAAAAATTGACGCGTGCAAATAAATGTAAATTATTTTTCATGGAATAAAGAATTTTTGACTTTGAATAAACAGACAAGGCCGTTCATTTTCTCTAGCTGGCTGTTCATAGGTTTGAGTCAATAATCTTTTCAAGGCCATGGTAGCTATAAAAAAGAAAAAAAAAGGTTCTGTAAAGAAGTAATTAATAAAGAATTTAGACTTTCTCTTTGTATGATCGTTAGATGTTAATAGTTTATTTATTGCTACAGGTAAATTGATGTGCCGGGCGTGTCACTTGTCTACTATCGGCGCCACCACAGGCCCCGGCATGCCACCCGCGCCGCACCTCTCCCCGGCCTCTTACCAATACATGGGCTAAACTACTAAATTGCAAAACAATAGATGGGTTATGGTTTTTTAAGTAATTGGATTCAAGGAACAACTAAGCTATAAATTGGCGAAGATTATTAACAATTATATACCTGGTATAAAATATTGCTAGTATAAAAGAGTTATTGTGATACTGTAAAATGGTTTTCTCAAGTTAATTGAATTTCCAGCTTTATATGATATATTGTGAATAAAGTTATTGGTATTAAAGAAACAAGTAATCAATAATGTGCTCAAAATATTCAACAACCAACAGGAATAATATGTGGCTTTAAATATTTTTTTGACAGCTATTAAGTTTATATGCGCGGAATAGAAATTGGAGTACATTTACATGTATCTGAATGTGGTGTATTTGAAGATGTTATGTTAAGATAGATCATAGAATACATTATGATTGTTAGTTAGGTCTTGATATAATCAAATGTAAATTAATTTAGGTGCAGTTTTGCCTACAATTATTGTGATATTCATTTGCCGTGGAGTTTTAAATTAGGCCAGGTTTAAACAAGTACATTTTATAATTTACACAGGGCTCAAGTTATATTTGCATAATAGAAAAGACAGTATTATTTAGACAACATGAACAACATTATATAACTGAAATATGTTAATGTTAGGGGGAAGTAACATTTTTGTTGCATTTATTATTTTTACTCTTTCAATGAGACAGCACATCTGGGTCTATTGATAACTGTTCACTTATATCTTAATAAGTTAAAAATGTGTTGTAGTTTTAAAGTATGAAAACTATAGTTAAAGTTAACATTCCAGTTCTGTGCTGTCCTGTTGTAGGTACTTAATGTAGTGTTAGGTAATATCTGTACATTTTGACTATTGAAATGTTTAATTCATAACTATAATTCATAAATAAACATACTTTTGTTAAAAGTACCTCTGTATTTATATATTTTAATAATAAATAAGGAAGAAAATGATTATCATAGTTTTCTTTTATCAATAATAAATAATTTATAATTATTTTATCATTCATATTTTACAAAATCATAAATAATTAATAAATATTTTTCACAATATTGTAGTTGTCAAATAATCTGTGCTACAAATATTTCTTTATGATTTCTTCACCTTATTTTTTATATTACGCATTTCTGTTTTATACCTTCTCATTTCATCCATTACTTGGGTCTTCTTTTCTTGTAATTGAGATTGGTAGTGCTGTTTACTCTCTATAAATCTATCTTGTATATTACCTTTCCTTTCTTGTAGCATTTCTTTGAGTCGTTCTCTTGAAGGGACAGGTTTTATCCAACCAATAGCAGTCAGCCTTTTGATAGCATATGTGGTTCCACCTTCAAAATAACAAAAGTTTTATAATACAAAACCAATATATAATTATGGTAATTTATAATCTTACTTACCGACAGTGACAGCATAGCGTAAAGGTGTAACTAATTTGTATAATGCTAGCGCAAGTGCAAAGTATCCTGCAGATGATTCCTTTAAAGGTGTCAATAGTTTGTCACTGATACCAATATATTCTAGCAAGCTAATTACATCTACACCACTGAAATAAAGAAAGTAAATTATAAACAGTGGGACACCAAATAAAGTGTAAGTGTTACTCGCACAGGTGTGAGTAACACTTTATTTATACACAATAATTGTAATGAAAACCTTAATATGAAAGAACCTTAATATAAAATAAGAGTTGCATTTTATTTAAATATTATACATACAATTATATTTTTTCTAGTTTCCAAGATAACAAATTATGAGTAAAACTTATAATGTCTTAATTTGTAAACATTGATTGCACAAATGTATTTGTATTATTTTGAAATAAAAATAAAGTAACAAAGGTTTAGTTTTAGTTTAAAGGTTGGTGTTCCTTTATTATAAAACAACAAAGATCATTTGTATAATAGAAAAAGGGCTTAAAAGATAAAAGTGCAAAGATTATAGTGAGTTCCATATTCAGAAAAAGTAAGACATTTGGAATCTTTTAAGAGTTGTATTTTGTCTAACCGAACCAGATATTTTATGGCATTGTTTTAATATATTATATATTTGACAGACATTGGTCTGTACAGTACAAATATCACTAGTTCATTTGTTCATTCATTGAACAGTTTTCAATAGTTCATCCTACTACTGACCTTCTTACACTGTAGTAAAAACAGCCGAACCATATAGCTGATGTCGTCATGTGTACAGGTAACAGCACATACCAATAGTCTTTATACATTTGCTTAAATCGTTGTATAATACCAGGTTTTTTCTCTGGCTCTTGTAAAGGTTTGCTTGAATTACTGCTGCTTTGCGTTGAACATAGTCGATATGGTCTTAATATTGATCTAAATTCAGTTCTTTTCAATATAGGTTCCTCTAAAATATAATTTGGATTATGTACGCCACAGCAAAATTTTCTTATAGAATAGTTTTTCTTCACATTCCATTTTACCGGCTTGGTTATGTTTTGAAGAAAAGTATTTTTTAATAAAATTCTGAATGTCAGGGCCATTTTAGAGAAAAGAATGTATTCAGTAACTAAAAAATGTTTTAAAACATTTTTATGAAATTAAAATTATTAAATCACAACTACGAAATGAAAGTACCTAATGAGAAATTCTGTGAACTTTGACATTTGACAAATAAACTTGATACTTGAAGTTGACGGTTCTTTATTTCTTTCTTTAACTTTATGGCAAAGCATTGTATGCATTATGCCAATGGTCAAAACGGAAAACCTTTGTCTTTTAATACCCGTAAACGAAAATAATTTGGCAACTTTCGGAACAGGTTCAGATACATACAATTTTATAGATAGGATAGACGAAAACTATTATGAAACATTTTACTATTACTTATTATGTATACATAATATAATTTATAAAGGTGGGAGCCATGAAGAGGCATAAACTAAATACAAAAAATAATATAATAGTTAGAAAGTGGTTGTATAAATAATACTTAGGTAGTTTTCCAATTACAGGCACTAGAGCGCATTATGCGGCATAATGCTTAACGTTGAATGTTTCAATGACAGCAACGCTTCGCACAATCGAGCGTACCTGGTGGTAGACCATAACATCCGGTCGCCGGCAAAGTTACCACCCATCGGGCAGAATCGTGCCGCAAAGCGACCTAGTCGTGTTCCGGCACGTTGCTCGATGAAGCCGTTTATGGGAAATGGGTCTGAACAGTTGCGGTGCGTTGGCGAACCGGTCTGACGTCGGGTTGGTGTTTGTTTTGTCGGGTGTCTAGTCGAGGAGGGTAGCGGGATCCGAAGCGACGGCTTTCCGCTGGCCGCCCGCAGATAGTTGGGGGCCCAATTAGTGGGATAGCCAACCACGAAAGGCTGCCCCGCCAGCTGTGAAAAATCCCAGGGTGGCTCCATCGTGCTGGTTGGCGACCAGACGAGGAGGCCCGATGGCGATCCCTGGGGGGGTTCGGGCGTCCCCGCAGTCTCCAGACTAGCCTCCCAGTGGCAAGACATCACCAATTTCGACGTCGGGTTCGATACGTGCCGTCTCGTTCAACTGCCATTTCCCATCCCTATTCACTTTTATATATATTTTTTTTTTTATGAAAAAGTTAAGAAAAAGGAACAAGGTTACACAGCGGTTGCACTCCTCCTCATATAAAGTGCACCTCACTAATATCAGGGGTTTGCACTCAAATCTTTTAGCTGTCCACCACCACCTGGAGACAGAGCAGCCGCACTTGCTCTTTTTGACGGAGACGCAGATACAATGTCCTTTGAGCGCTGCATACTTGGATTATCCCGGTTACTCGTTAGAGCACAACTTTCGCTCACGGGCCGGAGTCAGTGTGTACGCGCGGAACGACCTCTGTGTTCAGCGTCTCCGTCACCTTGAAGACCCCACTTTTTCTTCCCTATGGGTTTTAGTGGACACAGGAAACGAAAAAATCCTGTATTCCTGTGTCTACCGTTCGCACAGCGGTGACCAGGAGACAACTCGTTTATTTGAGTATCTCAGTGAGGCTGCAGATATGGCTCTGTATCAGTACCCTTCGGCGCAGCTCGTCTTTCTGGGGGACTTTAATGCCTGTCATCAGGACTGGCTGTTCCCGTACCAGAAGACCGACCATGCTGGAAGAGAAGCGCGGAACTTTGCGTTGTCCTTGGACCTCTTTCAGCTGGTGAAGCAAGCGACAAGGGTACCAGATGTGGTAGGCCATACAGCAAATTGCCTGGACCTTCTGCTGACAACTGATCCGGACAGGTATCGTGTAGAGGTCACCTCCCCCTTGGGAACCTCCGATCACTGTCTGGTGAAATCTGTATTTACATATTCCCCACCAGCTTTCGAACCACATGGTGTTAGGCGAGTATGGAAATACAAGTCAGCAGATTGGGATGAGATGCGGCACTTTTTTGCGTCTTATCCTTGGCGGCAGGTCTGCTTCTCTTCTTTGGATCCGTCGAGTTGCGCGGATGCTATAACCGATGTGGTGCATCAGGCAATGGAGTATTTTATTCCTTTTGCTGACGTACCCATCGGTGGCAAAGCTCGCCCATGGTTTAATGCCGAATGTCGTCATGCACATGACCGAAAACATTCGGCATACCTCATTTGGGCTGATGCTCGAAGCCGCAAAACTCCGGATGTAAGTACAAAGAAGAGAGCCTTTAACCAAGCTGCCAAGTCCTATAAAAAGGCATTGCGGAAGGCTCGTCTTGATCGGATCGTTAAGAATGGCGAAAAGCTCTCTGTCAGACCAACTGGCAGTCGAGCTTTCTGGTCTCTTGCCAAAGCGATCGAGTCGAACTTCTGCCAACCCTCACTGCCTGCTCTGCTGAAGCCTGATGGATCCCTGGCCCACACAGCAACAGAGAAAGCGAATGTATTTGCTTCTCTGTTTGCTGAGAATTCGCAACTAGACACTGGCAATGCTTCTCCAGAACATCTTCCTCACTGCGGTATTTCGATGCCTGAAATCCGCATCACTAACAAAGAGGTATGGAGAACATTGTGTCGTTTAGATGTGAATAAAGCCAGTGGTCCTGATGGTATACCAGCCATTCTGCTCAAGACATGTGCAGCTGAGTTGTCTCCTGTATTGACACGTCTGTATCGCCTCTCTTTCAAGACTGGAAAAGTGCCGGAATCCTGGAAGCTTGCCAACGTGCAACCCGTGCCCAAAAAAGGCAGCCGTGCCGATCCTGCCAATTATAGGCCCATTTCAATCACCTCCATACTCTGCAAGATTATGGAGCGTGTATTGAACTCGCGGCTTCTAGCGTACGTAGAAGGTAACGATCTCCTCAGTGACCGACAGTACGGATTTCGCCGAAATAGGTCCACTGGGGACCTTCTAGCGTACGCAACACACATTTTAGGCGAAGCCATCGAGAGGAACGGAGAAGCGGTCGCCGTCTCTCTGGACGTCTCGAAGGCTTTTGACAGGGTCTGGCATGTGAGCCTTTTAAGCAAGCTTTCAGCGTACGGTATATCTCCTGGTCTGATTGGCTGGATAACGGACTTTTTGAGCCGGAGATCTCTCCGTGTTGTTGTCGACGGGTGTTCTTCGGAACCCTTGACAATAAATTCCGGAGTACCTCAGGGGTCCGTTCTTTCTGCAACTCTTTTTCTGCTGCACATTAACGATCTGCTGAAGCCCGGTATCTATGGGTATGCAGACGACAGCACAGTTGTAGAAAGATATCTGCCAAGTTCTCGGGCTAGTAGAGATGAAGTACAATCTGAAAGAGAAGCCATGGTGCAACGTTTGAATGACAAACTTCAGGCAGTCTCCGCATGGGGCAGTGCCAATCTTGTCAAATTCAACGCCACCAAAACGCAGACGTGTTTGTTCACCGCCAAAAGGAGCCCCTTCACCTTGGCTCCTACTTTCCAGAATGTATCCTTGGAATACAGTGACTGGCTTCAGTTGTTAGGCTTAGAGATCTCCTCGAACCTCAACTTTGGTCGGTACATTGAGTCCAGAGCAAGAGCAGCTGCAGGAAAGCTTGCCGTACTTGCGAAGGTGCGACAGTACTTTACACCGGGACAGCTTCTTGTATTATACAAAGCACAGATCCGGTCGTGTGTAGAGTATTGTGGCCACATATTTGCTGGTGCTGCAAAGACTCATCTTGCGGTTCTGGACTCAATTGAGAGGCGAGCAAAGAGGCTTATTGGCGACCCTAAATTGGTTGACGCCAAACTCCACAGCCTTGAACACAGGCGTAGAATTGCCAGCCTCTCAGTATTCTATAGGATACATTTTGGTGAGTGTGCGCAGGAATTGCACGACCTAATTCCCCCATCCCCCTTCCATCACCGGACGACCCGACGCACGGCAGGTTTTCATCCTTTTGTTGTGGACATTCCACCTGTCCGAACGAAGCGCTATGCTTCATCTTTTTTAGTGCGTACAGCGAAGGACTGGAACAATCTGCCGGCGTCGGTATTTCCGGCAAAATATAATGTGGGTGTCTTCAAGAGGAGAGTGAATAGGCTTCTAGGTTAATGCGCTTTACCACCTAAGACTACATTTCACTTTCCATCAGGTGGAATGTAGTCAAGCATTAACCTAGTTTTGTATAAAAAAAAAAAAAAAAAAAAAAAAAAAAGGGCATGTTTGTGTATGAAAAGAATGTAATGTAATATGGATGCAATTGGATTGGAATTTAAGGATTTGGAACTTTAGCAAGAATAATGAAATCATAGTCGACAACTTATTGATTTTAAATATTACTTAGATGTAACGGTATTTTAAAAAAATATTTATGGAGAATTTTATTTGTCCTTCGCTTACATTTTTGGAATGTACTTTTCGCTTTCGCCGTCATTGTACACATTATAATAAAACATTAGACACAATTAAAAAAAAAATCAAATAAAGAGGGGGGGGACAAAAGGAATGAACTATGAAATTACATGTACTCATATAAAAATATATTAATATATATACTTTTGTAATAAAAAGATACAATTATTATTAAAAATAAAAGACAAGTAACATTTATTGTACCTCAATCCATTTTAGCTTACCATTATTATAACATATTATTGTTTGCATTTGTACTTGTATAATAAAATTTCAGCTAACATTAATTGCTTATGTCTACAATATATCACAGAATTTTTAATTATTTGGTTAGTTTATTATGGCAAATTAATTATTATGAAGTCACTGGCAAAAACAGTATAATTTAAGTGATGGGTCGTCTATACAATGGCTCTGATTACCGTACAGATTGAGGCGACTCACTGTACCTGCTAGTGACCAGTCGTTGCTGATAAAGCGTAAAGTCCCTTCAAACATAGCATTCCCTGGTGTGGTTCGTATGACTGCCATGTATTCTTGCCAAAGAATCTTGTTGTGGCCATTGATATCCATCTTAGTAATATCAAGTAATTCGGCAAGCTCTAGTACAGAACACTGGGTATACTCATGAAGAAGATGATTTACTTGTTGCACTAATTGTTTAGCAACCCGCATTGCCAGTATGCTAGTATTTGACATTTTGTGACCCTTGTAGCAGCTGCACCAGTGGTCATCTATTCGAGCCTGAGCACAAGTACGGTTTTGTGAAATTGGTAAAAATAAACTCTTTCCCTTATGACAGTTTTGACTGTGATTTGACCGTTTGGTAACCTCGCTATTTTCCATATTATCGAAATTAACTAGATCATGCAGAGTAGCGTGTAGATCGTAAGGAGTAGTCAGCCGCCTACTGTTTATTTGGAGATTATCATATGCTTCTTTGTAGTTTTCCCGAAATTCAGGTGGCGTTAGAATGTAAGCCGAAGGTAAGCGTTCTTCTAAGCGTCCTTGATTTGTTGATCTAATTGGACCGAATCGTATCCCGTGATCGCTTATTACAATGAGAATTGTTTTATCCCAATAATTGGCTAAATCTAGCCTCTTTAGAAATTTTACGTAATCGCGATCCATTACCATCGGATAGTTTAAATAATCATGACTCATAGTTACTTCCCAAAAGAAACCAAATAATTTGGAAGAGCTTAGCACCGTAGTTAGACTTTCTACATAATCTAATAAAACTTTAAAGAAATACTTATCATTCATACACAAATATGAATTATAATCCTTATTTACTCCTGCATGGTTTTCAGCTTCTCTAATAAAAGTGTGCATGTAGTAGTCTGTTGGGGAACCGATAAACCCCATTTTTCCATAATTAAACGTGCCTAGACTGGAACTGTCTTCACCCAGTGCTGTATAGTAGCCAGCCTCTTTGAACCTATCCCAAATGAATGGACAGTTATCAAATGTTGATTTTATGCTTGGAGTGCATGTAAATTTTAGTTCTTGTTCGGACAGTCCCATGAGCATTGGTATTAAGTTTGGAAAAGAATTGTCTCCTACTTTGTTGTAGCCCAATAATTCTACAGCACCTTTTTCCTTTAAAAATGCTAAAGTATTTGGCATTGTTCTATGGAAATTAAGTCTGGATACACCATCTATACCCAAAATTATAACATTGTATGCTGTTCTACTTTTTAGAGTTTTATTCGACTTGGATGAGATTTTCTTTTTGGGAGCAAATATAAAATACTGTGAGTAAATCTCCGCTTCACCTACACTACAGTTCACTCGAACAAATTCATCGGTTACTTTAATTGAGTGGATAAAATTAATACACTTATTATATTTCACCCTCTTATCAACATCTGGAGAGGTAATATCATCGATTGACAGTGGTCGGTAGAAAGAACTATAACAGCAATTCAAAATTGCATCACTTTTTAATTTGAACAGTTTTTTATTTCCATGTTTTATCCATATGTGACTGTTGTTATTACCTAGTAAGGATATACCAGAAAGGGGACAGGCCTGTAAAGTCTTAGGAAATTCCACTAGTTGTTTCACTTCATCTCCTAATTCCTGTAGAGCGGGAATACTACACCCATCTGTTTTAATTGTATAAATGTCACTTATATTACCACTTCCATGACGTTCCCTCGTCGGCCAAGGTATAAGAACCTCATTCTCAATGTATGGCTTTGACATATTATTGATGAGAAAAGTCCCACAAACAATGATAGCCAGGAGAAATAAATAACGAAGACGAATTGGATGCATCGGTACAATTTTGCTGATACCGATGCTGTTACCTCCCACGGCACAAGACATACTGCAAAAAATATAACTTTATTTTAAAAACAGTCTTAACAATTATACAATATTGTAGGCCGTTTCATTGAAATACTTAACAAACTCAATTATTTACGGAACGTAAGAAAAATACTAATGTAAATGTAATGATGTTAAAAAAAGTTGGTCATGTTTATTTTTAATATTAATGTAATAGTAATGATTATGTTAATAATTATACCAGAAGTAACCAAAGCTGGTATGAAACGGTATACGAATTAGTTTGCACCTGTTTTAATAAATTATTAGAAGACGAACGGATTCTATTATATTAAATACGATATCTTCTAGAACTATATATATATATATATATATATATATATATATATATATATATATATATATATATATATATATATATATATATATAATTCGTTTACAATGACGCGTGTACACCGATATATCCTTACTATAGTATAAAGACTTAAGATAATGGACCTTTGACCCAAGTAAAATGCCTGAACAAAACGATCGAGGTATCGATGTCGAGTTGGTGTTTGTGTTTTGTCGGGTGTCTAGTCGAGGAGGGTAGCAGGATCCTAAACGACGGCTTTCCGCTGGCCGCCCGCAGATAGTTGGGGGCCCAATTACTGGCTTAGCCACCCACGAAAGACTGCCCCGCCAGCTGCGAAAAATCCCAGGGTGGCTCCATCGTGCTGGTTGGCGACCAGACGAGGAGGCCCGATGGCGATCCCTGGGGGGGTTCGGGCGTCCCCGCAGTCTCCAGACTAGCCTCCCAGTGGCAAGACATCACCAATTTCAACGTCGGGTTCGATACGTACCGCCTCGTTCAACTGCCATTTCCCATCCCTATTCACTTTTATTTTATTTTTTTTATGAGGAAAGTTTAAAAGAAGAAAATGTTTTTACAGCGGTTGCACTCCTCCTCACTTAAAGTGCACCTCACTAATATCAGGGGTTTGCACTCTAATATTCTAGCTGTCCATCACCACCTGGAGACAGAGCAGCCGCACCTCTTCTTTTTGACGGAGACGCAGATACAATGTCCTTTGAGCGCTGTGCACCTGAATTATCCCGGATACACGTTAGAGCACAACTTTCGCTCACGTGCCGGAGTCTGCGTGTACGCGCGGAACGACCTCTGTATCCAGCGTCTCCGTCACCTTGAAGACCCCACTTTTTCTTCTATATGGGTTTTAGTAAACACAGGAAACGAAAAAATCCTGTATTCCTGTGTCTACCGTTCGCACAGCGGTGACCAGGAGACAACTTGATTATTTGAGTATCTCGGTGAGGCTGCTGATATGGCTTTGCGTCAGTACCCTTCAGCGCAGCTCGTCTTTCTGGGGGACTTTAATGCTTGTCATCAGGACTGGCTGTTCCCTTACTAGAAGACCGACCATGTTGGAAGAGAAGCGCGGAACTTTGCGTTGTCCTTAGACCTCTTTCAGCTGGTGAGGCAAGCGACAAGGGTACCAGATGTGGATGGCCATACAGCCAATTGCCTGGACCTTCTGCTGACAACTGATCCGGACAGGTATCGTGTTGAGGTCACCTCCCCCTTGGGAACCTCCGATCACTGTCTGGTGAAATCTGTGTTTACATATTCCCCACCAGCTCTCGAACCACATGGTGTTAGGCGAGTATGGAAATACAAGTCAGCAGATTGGGATGAGATGCGGCACTTTTTTGCGTCTTATCCTTGGCGGCAGGTCTGCTTCTCTTCTTTGGATCCGTGGAGTTGCGCGGATGCTATAACCGATGTGGTGCATCAGGCAATGGCGTATTTTATTCCTTTTGCTGAAGTTCCCGTCGGTGGCAAAGCTCGCCCATGGTTTAATGCCGAATGTGGTCATGCTCAAGACCGAAAACATTCGGCATACCTCATTTGGGCTGATGCTCGAAGCCGCAAAACTCCGGATGTAAGTACGAGCCTTGAACCTTCTTGAAGAAGAGAGCCTTGAACCTAGCTGCCAAGTCCTACAAAAAGGCATTGCGGAAGGCTCGTCTCGATCGAATCGCTAAGAATGGCGAAAGGCTCTCTGTCAGACCAACTGGTAGTCGAGCTTTCTGGTCTCTTGCGAAAGCGATCGAGTCGAATTTCTGCCAACCCTCACTGCCTGCTCTGCTGAAGCCGGATGGATCCCTGGTCCACACAGCAACAGAGAAAGCGAATGTATTTGCTTCTCTGTTTGCTGATAATTCGCATCTAGACACTGGCAATGCTTCTCCAGCACATCTTCCTCACTGCGGTATTTCGATGCCTGAAATCCGCATCACTAACAAAGATGTATGGAGAATATTGTGTCGTTTAGATGTGAATAAAGCCAATGGTCCTGATGGTATACCAGCCATTCTGCTCAAGACATGTGCAGCTGAGTTGTCTCCTGTACTGAGACGTCTGTATCGCCTCTCTTTCAAGACTGGAATAGTGTCGAAATCCTGGAAGCTTGCCAACGTGCAACCTGTGCCCAAAAAAGGCAGCCGTGTTGATCCTGTCAACTACAGACCGATTTTAATCACCTTCATACTCTGCAAGATTATGGAGCGTGTATTGAACTCGCGGCTTCTAGCATACCTAGAAGGTAAGGATCTCCTCAGTGACCGACAGTACGGGTTTCGCCGTAATAGGTCTACTGGGGATCTCCTAGTGTATGCTACACACATTCTAGGCGAGGCCATCGAGAAGAACGGAGAAGCGGTCGCCGTCTCTCTGGACGTCTCGAGGGCATTTGACAGAGTCTGGCATGTGAGCCTTATAAGCAAGCTTTCAGCGTACGGTATATCTCCTGGTCTGATCGGCTGGGTAGCGGACTTTCTGAGCCAGAGATCTCTCCGAGTAGTTGTCGATGGGTGTTCCTCGGAATCCTTGACATTAAATGCCGGAGTGCCTCAGGGGTCCGTTCTTTCTGCAACTCTTTTTCTGCTGCACATTAACGATCTGTTGAAGCCCGGTATCTATGGGTACGCAGACGACAGCACAGTTGTAGAAAGATATCTGCCGAGTACTCGGGCTAGTCGAGATCAAGTACAGTCTGAAAGAGAAGCCATGGTGCAACGTTTGAATGACAAACTTCAGGCAGTCTCCGCATGGAGCAATGCCAATCTTGTCAAATTTAACGCCACCAAAACGCAGACGTGTCTGTTCACCGCCAAAAGGAGCCCTTTCACCTTGGCTCCTACTTTCCAGAATGTATCCTTGGAATACAGTGACCGGCTTCAGTTGTTAGGCTTAGAAATTTCCTCGAACCTCTACTTTGGTCAGTTCATTGAGTCCAGAGCAAGAGCAGCAGCAGCAAAGCTTGCCGTTCTTGCGAAGGTTCGGCAGTACTTTACACCGGGACAGCTTTTTGTTTTATACAAAGCACAGATCCGGTCGTGTGTAGAGTACTGTGGTCACATATTTGCTGGTGCCGCAAAGTCTCATCTTGCGGTTCTGGACTCAATTGAGAGGCGAGCAAAAAGGCTCATAGGCGATCCCGAATTGGTCGAAGCCGACCTCCAAAGCCTTGAACACAGGCGTAGAATTGCTAGCCTCTCAGTATTCTACAGGATACATTTTGGTGAGTGTGCGCAGGAATTACACGATCTAATGTAATGCGCCTTACCACCTAAGACTACATTCCACTTACCATCAGGTGGAATGTAGTCAAGCATTGCCCTAGATTATATATATAAAAAAAAAAAAGAACTTTTATACATAGAAATTGAGCGTCACTCTGAGTAACATCTAGTTTTTAACATTCATTGCACACTTAACTCTTTCAAAAGATGTATGTTTTTAAAGTGTTCCAGGAATTTATCTTTATAAATATAATAATATTGTAACTGAACGCTGTGTGTACATGGAAAATATAATCAGAAATTCATAATGGGGGACCTTTATATAAGCAAGGGAACTCAAAACAATTATTTTTCCTTTTTTTTTATGTAGTTTTCGGAAATATATTGTCATGGGCGTGACTTATCTTTTAATGTTTAATTTTATATAAATAGGTTAACAAATAAAGAAGTTAATAATCTCTTAGTTCGTACTATTGCGGTTGGACATGTTTTCAAAATTGAGGTCTATATCCTACCCTCAGGGTATAAAAAACGTTTCCAATAAAAAATAACGAAATCAGACTACTCTGTTAAAAAAATATGTGTGATTTCACATAAAAATAAACTAGAAAGACCTACCTATTACCTGCACGCAAAAACTGCTTGACGGAGTTTGATGAAACTTCGAAAGGTTATAGTTTATGCTTTCGTATGTACGAAGGGTACGTTTTATCTAAATCGACGCGTGCGAAGTCGCAGGCACAGCCAGTAGAATGATAAATTCATCGAATCGGGTAGCGTTATGGAAGCTCAATTGGTAGAGTGACGGGAATCAATTCGGAGGTCGCGGGTTCGAACCCCGTTTTTTATTGCTTTAATCTTTATTCTATATTTATTACAAATGTATGTTATGTTACTTCGTAAATAATGATTGTTTCATTGCCTAATTTTCGCTAAAAACATTTGAAACAATAGCAGCGTATGACCTTCTTCACACATAAAACTTAAGAATTTAAATATTTACCTTCGGTTACGCTTGATTAACCTGGATATTTTGGAACATTTATATAATATGTATAACATATGAGCAGAAAAACTGAATGCTATAATTCACTTTATTTATTTTTAGTGATTTTTTATTTCCCTGTTACGTAGCCACATAGAGACAGGATCAATCTACAAATTTTAATTTTGTAGCTAGTGTTTAGTGCAACGTGAGAGTATCATATCTAAATTCAGGAACAAAAACGAATTATCCAGTATTTTAAATATTATTTGATGCGTGATAAGAATTAATAATGTATAGTAGTTAAAATACTTAGTCTGTTTTTTTTTATTTTTCATTCAACTTGTTTCTTTGTTAAGAAAATTGTTATGTGTACGTTTATTTTATTCTTACCTAACAATCGAGCAATATAGCGATAAGCGTACCTAAATTATTTTAAAAAAGCTGGTCACTTTACTGTACCACAAAATACCAGAAAATACCAGAAAGATATTACCCAGCGGCAAATAGTTTACAGCTGAACTACGGGTCAGCTGTTAAGATCATGGTACCACGGGACCCTCTTACCTAAGCCCTCCGGCAGCGATGCATGCGCTTGCGCGAGTCAACTGTTGGGTTACCGGTTTTGGTGTTAGATTCGTGGTGGCTATCTTTAGCTGCAGAGATTTGGCGCTGTTTGTCTGAGTCCCCACTGTTGTCGGAGGCTCGTCAGATCTCGCGCGCAGTTAGAGGTGATTGATCTGCCTGCGACGAAGGGCTGCTGCGGTCTTTCACTTCGGGATTTGGAACATCTCCTTAGCGAAGGTCCCGTCGGTGGCCACTGCAGTTCTGTTAGCCCCTGCTAGAGGTTGGATGGATGAGCTAGCGTCTATCCGGTCATCCGACTGTATCGTAGGGCCTGGTGGCCTGACTGTCTTTCGGGAAGTAAGCGTACCTCACAGCACCGGCGTGAGCTGGAAACTGGTAGTTAGCCTCTCTGACGTTCTCAGCAAGTGAATTGTGAGAAATCACACGGTAAGTGAGCGTGCCTTACAGCTCCGGAACCTTTCATGGAGAAAAGGTAGCCTGGTGGTTGTGATTGGATTTGTCCATGACCGATAACTTTGTGAGCTTACTAGTCTTATAGTGCCGTTGACTTCGAAGGTCAGACCTGTCGATATAAGGGTCCTTGTGCCAACGGTAAACCTCGCCACAAGTATAGCGGCTCAATCTTTATATCCAGATAGGTTGGTGAGGTTGAGATGCTATAAACATAATCATCAGGCCTGAAGGAGGCGAGGGAAGTACTGTCTGTTTATATAGTTTATAGTTTTTATAGTTAATCAGAAACAATAACGGTATAAAATTTAATTAACTCGTTAATTATTACCATGTCTTTATTGATTTGATTTGCGGTCTTGTACTAATCATATTACAGTACCGTATCATACCGTATAATGTAACATAATTTTCATATGTGGCAAAAAATGTGTTATTGTAGAGAATATCAATATGGTTTTAGAACCAGGTGGATTTGAGGCCGCAGTTGCGCAGGTATTCTTCTATTTATTCACTTTATGTATCGGTGATGTTGATTATTGAATTAAATTTCCGTACAAGAACATATTGTACCTACGTACAAATGAAACAGATATTGAAATAATGAATCAATATAACGAATAAGTGTTTATTGTTCTATGTATTACAAAACTGATAACAAATGATTATCAGATTTAACTACTTTTAACGTTTAATAGTTTCAGAACAATACTGCTTCTATTACATTTGTCTACGTCATAAGCGATCTACATATTCCATGAATACAATAGTTACATTGAAGTAAAATACAAATATAACTCCGATATGTATCTATTTAGAAAATCAAAGCTTATTATAAAAGCTATATGGAACATAAGCTAATAATATATATCTAAGTAATAATTTGCAAACTTCTAATATAATGTTAATACGGATTTCGAAGTCCGACTTCACAGTGACGATAGATAAATTCTAGATCTTTCTAATTAGGTTAAAGTCAATTATTCTAAGCTCAACATTTCTAGTAAATGTACATAAAATTTATTATTTAACTACATGAAACTTAAAGCCATTTTTTTAAACTTAAATAAACTTTTAGATTTCATAAAACTTCTGGTTTCACTAAAAACTTAACAAAAACCTACCAATTGACCGAACAATCACAAAGAGTATGTAAATAAAAAACAACCTTTTAAAATAATAAAATACACAGATAGTAAATATCACAGATTTTAAGCTACATTTCTAAACGTCTATTGGCAAAAACAATACAGTTTAAGTTGATAGTGATGTATACATTTGCTCTGATGTCCGTACATGTTCAGTCGGCTCACGGTTCCAGCCAGAGACCATTCTCGCTCTTCCCGACGAAGAGTTGCTTCAAAAATTGCATCGCCAGGTGAAGTTCGAACTACAACCAAAAATTCTCGCCAACCGATTTCCTTTTCATAAGGAGTTCCTGATACCATCTCTGTTACTTCGATTAACTCTATGAGAGATAGACGAGCGCATTGGGGATGCCCACGTATCATCATGTTTAAATGCCACAACAAATTACCTGCAGCCTCATAAGCTTCTACACTATCAATCGGTATCTTTTGCCCTTTATGACAAGTACACCAGTGATCGTCTATATATGCACTCATGCAAGTGCGGTTGCATGGAATTGGAAGAAACAAGCTGATACTTCTATCATTACCATATGATGTTGCACTTCGTAATTTTATATTCTCGTTTTTTATCGCATCCGTATTTACGAGGTCTATAAGAGTAGCATATATATCAAATGGTGTTGTAAGGCGATAGCTATTCAATTTAATATTATCATAAGCTGATGAAAACTTGGCTCGAAATGAATCGGGTAATAAAATATGCATCAGTGGCAGTCGTTCCTCTAACCTTCCTTGTTTAGTAAATCGAATATCACCCCAACGTATTCCATGATCACTTAAAATTATTAAAATCGTATCATCCAGGTAACGAGCATGGTCCAGTTTCTTTAAGAACATTTCATAACTGTCATCCATCGCCATAGGGTAATTTAAATAATCATGGCTCATGGTGACTTCCCAAAAGAATCCAAAGAGCTTAGAGTTTTTTAGTGACATTGCCAAATTTTCAATATAATCTAATAGAACTTTATAGAAGTATTTATTACCCATACATATATAAGAGTTAAAATCTTTGTTATTTCCAGTATGCCTTTCAGCTTCATGCATAAATGTGTGCAAGTAATAATCAGTGGGAGTTCTGCTAAATCCAAATTTCTCAAAATTAAATGTGCCTAAACTTGCAGTGTCTTCACCCAGAGCCGTGTAGTACCCTACGTCTTTAAATAAATCCCAAATAAACGGACAGTTATCGAACGTAGCTCTTGCATTGGGCCAGCAAGTTTTCTTTAAATCCGTGTCCTTCATGCCGAGTAGGATGGGTGTCAAATTAGGAAAAGTATTATCACCCACCTTGTTATATCCATGAAATTCTATAGCACCTTTCTTTTTTAAATACGCTAACGTTTTTGGCATTGTTCTATAAAAATTTAACCTCGAAATAGCATCGATGCCTAATATTATAACATTGAAGGCCGTCTGATTCTGACTAAAATCCATAAAGTCATCTTTAAACGTTAAGAACGGTTTCTTTGGTGTAAATATAAAGAATTGATCGTAAATAACGTTGTTCTTGTAACTGCAAGATACTCTTACGAATTCATTCATAACTTCTATATAGTTTGAAAATTCAATGCATGATTCGTAATCAACTCTATTATCTACATCAATAGACGAAATATCGACAATAGCCAGCGGACGATAAAAAGATCTATAGCAGCACGATACATTTGGGTTCTTGGGTACTTCGTAAAATTGAAAGTTCTCAGACCTTATCCAGATATGTGTATCATTATTATCGAGTAATGAAATATTTGATTGATGGCATGGTTTAATGTTTGTCGGATGTTCAATAAATTTCTTAACATCTTCCGCAAATGGTTTGAGACCAGGTATAGTGCAGCCTTCTGTGTTGATTGTGAATGTATCTTCCTGGTTGCCAAAGTTATATCTATGTTTAATATTGTCATTGTTGATCAAATTGGCGGTCTCGTTGTTTATGACCATAAGAAGGAAACTGCTGCCGCCAAATATTATGGCAATCAAAAATACGTAACGCAGCTTCAGTGGTATCGAATGATATTTTCCCACGGGGTATTTTACGGGGTAAACCATTCTGAAAATTCACAAAGAAAGGGTCAAAATATATATTTAACAATTGTTGAGTTAATACAAACATTTTTTTACTTTCAACAAAAACTTCATATAATATTTTTAATTTTAGGTAATGTTGTAAAAAATACTAAGTAGCTAGTCATCACTGGTTAATTTGTAAGCAATAAGACAATAGCAAAAAAAATAACACCACTAATTCTTCACTCATGTAATTATATTAAAAGTGCAGCTTTAACTTACCTCAATGGAATTTAAAAATCCCAAGCACACATTACGTAACGTAGTCAAATATTGTAATCCATTGCTGATGATGATCCATAGCAACAGAGCATTCACATCACAATATATTGGAAACTGTTAATTATCTAAATATTATGAACAGCCAGTACATTAACACTTTGCGGATCATTATATTGAGAGGTTGCAACTGGACGAGTGGCCGCGGGAACTGAGCTGCTCGCGAGGCCTCGAGAGCTCGGAGGCTGTATGGAGCATGCGCCCCACAGCCCCAGCCTTAATTAGGTAATTGTGGAATAAAAATATTTTCAACTATTGAAGGTTAGTGCACCTTATAAAAAATCTTAACCCTACAATACTAATTCTCTTTCTAAATAGAGAATGTTAATGGATAATTATTCAATGTTCACTAAGTATATAATTTATAAAATGCACTGATTGTCTAAACACATAAAAATATAAGTCACGAAAGTGCCATAAATGATGTCAATGTCTCAACATCACGAAAACTGAAAAATTTAGCTCAACATAGTACTCTCGCGTGTAGGTTTCAAGATTAATGTTAGATTTCATACATTGTTTAAAACTACTGATCTATATCTATTTTAAGTAAAATTGTAATTACATTTATTGTATTTATTAGAAACATTTTTCATCAATACAATATGTTATAAGAATTTATTTGTAATATGTAGAACCCAAACATTTCAAATAGGTATTTTTTTTATCGTTATTTGTATACAAAAGTATTATATTTTTGTTACAAAATGATATTAGACTAAACTGCAAAGGCTTTAAATAAGTCTAAATGTATATGTATGAGAGAATACAAAAATTGCAACAAAATTACTAACCTGTCTGAAAATAAAATCCACTTTGTGTATGGGAGTTGTAACAACAATGATTTTACTTTTCAAACTTTTGAATTTGTTATCAAAATTTGTTATCAAACACCGATTGTTTGACCTGTTAATTGACTTTAGTCGGTTTACTCTGTTTCATATAAGAGTAATCAATACTACATTTTCATTCTATGATGCTGTAATATTTATAGAGAAATTAATGTTTAGTAAAACATAACGTAAACAGTACGGTGTTGAGATTCATCTTTGATTTGTTTCTATTTCCACAGATAGAAACAATAATTTTGATTCATTAGCTGCTGTTAATCATTTTATCTTGACTGGGGCAATGAACTGCAAGTTGCAACCATGCACAGTGCAATCAAATTACCTCCGTAGTAATGAAGTAGGTATAGTAATTCCAGCCAAAATCAATTTTAGTGTGTTTCCTTTATACATTTTAAGTCATTGTGACAAGTATGGTTCGTAATGTAACCATGTCAAGTTTATTTAAATAAATATATAATGAAAAACAAGCCGATACTGTAGGTAACGGGATGTTTTCGGGTTAATTTTAACCCCCCACCCAAAAACACCCGTCGTTATTACAAGTTTGACGTGTGTATCTGTGTGTCTGTCTGTGACATCGTAGCAGCAAAACAAGGGGATAGATTTGATTGCGGTCTTTTTAAATCGAAAGCCTGGTTCGTCGAGATAGTTCTTAGCTATGTTTGGTAGAAATAAAGGCATTGGTTCCCAAGATATTGCTTGTATTGGTACTGGTGATAGGTTCTTATGCAAAATTGGTAGTATAAACCGAAATAAGTGTGTTCGTAGGTTCATTAAGTTCAATATAGTAACCAGTTAAATAACTTTAGAAAGAAAACAAAAATACAACAAACCTTCAATACAAAAAGAGCTTTCAAAAGGATAAAAGAATATTATTATGTACTTATTGAAGCCGTTGCGTCGGGAGACCGTTGTAAATAGGTTTACGATGTTTTCTATTTTACGAAGTTTGTGGAGCTAACGAATGAGGATGTCGAGGATTACCTTATAAGGAAGATGCCCGTGCAGTAGGCCTACTGGGGATCCACGTAAAAAAAACGCGCCTATAGACTCTACCTAATAGGTGGCGGGGAAAGGAGTTAGGAATGAATAAGTAAAGTTATACAAATTTAACAAAAAATTTGTAAGAATATAAACCGGTGGACATATTTAGCGGAACGCAAAAAACAGACTGCAAGATCATATGAAAACACATTTTTGTTGTATAATACATTTGATTATTATTCTGAATTAATTAAATTAACATTTTTGAACATAAAAAATCACAAAATTAAAGCGAAAGAAACGAAATTAAAGACAATAAGGTCAGTGACTTAATTCTGAAGAGTTTTGACCTAACACAATGAAAACTAAAGAAAAGTTAATATTGTCCAAATGACTGGTTTTTTCGCGATGGGTGATACAATCAGTATTTAGTGTTGCCACCTCTTGCTGTTAAAACTGCCTGCATGCGTCTGGGAATGCTCTCTATTAAATTGTCAATAAAACTTTGCGGCATTGAGTTCCATTCTTCAACCAATGCGGTTTTGAGGTCTCTTACGTTGACAGGTGATGGATTTCTTTGTTTAATTTGTCTTCCCAGTTTGTCCCAAACGTGTTCTATTGGATTTAGGTCTGGCGAGCGTGCCGGCCACCCCAAAACCTGGATTCCGACCTCATTAAGATATTCCGAAACTAATGCCGCAATGTGAGGTCGAGCGTTGTCATGCATTAGAAAAAAATTGTCTCCAATGAAAGGGGCAAAAGGCATCACAATCTGCTCTAAAATGTCGGTTACGTATCTTGCCGCAGTCAGGGAGCCGTTTTCTACGATGTGTAGCTCCGTGCGTGCTCCTAAGCAAATACCGCCCCATACCATTACTGACCCTCCACCATACGGCTCTCTCCCAATAATGTTACACTGAGCGTATCTTTCTCCGAGTCGTCGCCATACTTTGGTCCTTCCATCATCTGGTTTGAGACAAAATCTGGACCCATCACTAAAAAGAACTTTTCCCCAAGCGTCATTATTCCCATTTAGGTGGAAACGAGCAAAGCTGGCCCGAGCCACTCGATGACCTGCGGTGAGCTGTGGACCTCTGGCAGGCAAGTACGCCCCTATACCAGCTGCCTTCAGTCTTCTTCTGACGGTTTTGGTACTAATTATCACTTGTCGAACTTCCTGCAGCTGGTTTCGTACCTCAGAAGAAGTCAAGGTACGGTTTCTGAGAACACTGCTGACAATAAATCTATCGTCTCTCTCTCCTGTTACTCTTTTGCGACCTTATCCTTTACGCCTGGTATACTCTCCAGTCTGCCGGTATCGTTTAACATTGCGGAAAATCACAGACTTGGAAACATGTAATGTTTGAGCCACTTCATTGTAAGTGTAACCATTTTCAATTAAAGTTACAGCTTTAGAAACCAGAGCAACGCTGAGATCCGGCATTATCGCCTAAATTTATCGAATTAAATTCATTTCACTCAATAATGACAATTTTTCGTCAAAAAAACAACAGAAATAAAGTTTTTGTTAAAAAAACAAAAGCCGACGAAAATTCCATACACTACGTGTCTCAGAAATTAGCAGATAAACAAAAAAAACAAATGAAATTTAAAATAAAATTATTTTTAAAATCATCTTTTTTTTAAATTCATAATATTGGTGTAGTGGCCAGTACGAAAATATGGAAATATTATCCGTTATTCGACCTTTTTTTTGCGTTCCCCTAAATATGTCCATGAGTGTATTTACAATAAAAAAATTAAATAAAAAATAAGTTAAGCATTTCGTTTCAATCGGATTCTCATGAGCATTGACGAACCCGGTCAACTTTGAAGCGCTGTAACAGCGTTTTTAATGAATAAAATAAAAAAAGTATATAAACTGAAAAAAAATCCTCAAAAGGTCATATACAAGATTGGTCTCAGGTATTTTTTTTTTGTAAAATATAAATATAAATATAGAGCAAATAATATTTATTTTATAATTTTTTTCCCTTTTTGCTTATAACTTCTATAATTTTAAATTTAGGGTAAAAAAATATATAAACATATTTGTAGGCAAAACAATTTGCTACAAATTATGAGTTCACCAATTTTTTGTAAGACTAATAGTTTCCGAGATATCGCGAAAAAAGTGTTTTCACCCCTTTTTCCAAGATGGCGGCCGGGAGCCAAGGGTGGCCACCCAACAAACTTAAAGTTAAGCTTCTATTGACCCCCCACACAAGTCCCAAAAATAGAATTGCGTCCTGTATAAAATGAAAAGCTCGTGTAACATTTAAAAAAAAAAGTTTGTATATGAATGCCGACTCAGCTGTTTTGTGCATTTGATACAATGATAGAATAGGTATGACAATGTTGTACCGAGTTTATTAGTAAAAAAATATTCTTACGTTATTCATAGCTTAAATCGAATATAACTATTCATAGTTTAAGTACGATATAGATATTGGATACCTAGTGATTTTTTTATAAGTAACAGGGTAACTGTTTACCTTCTTTCAACTCACTAACTTTGATTTTAAATTTATATTGAGTGATATATCGCTTGAATAGAAATTATAGCATTCTTTTCAAATGACATCGGTACCCATACTAATATCGGGAACATTATAGATCCAGTTATTGATATCATAATTGTCTTGTACTGACCTATAAATACATTTAGGAATATGTACTAAAAACTCTGACTAATAATAATACCTATACATACCTAGATAATAGTGATAATGTTGGGAATAGAACCTATTGTATTATATTGAATCCGTTTAACTTGAGCAAGAGTAGTAGGCTGAGTAGTCTTTTAAATAGAGCATTGTCCCTAAGGTTTTCCTTATAACTATAGTTTTTAAAGATCCTAAGAAAAATCTAAAACAGTATTCCACACTTTACGTTTTCATTTTTTTTTCTATGCCAATTTATTTCTATAAAGATTTGAGTAATTATAATTTATACGTTGTAAGTTACTTCTGAGTTCAGACAAAATAATATCAAAAATGTTTATTTTAACCTTAACTTATCTACACCACCCTCTCATTATTAGGACAAGAATATTAATTTAAATTTATTAACATGTTTTAAATTTTAGGGGAAATCATAAAAAGTACGCATGCGCCAGTTCGTTAAACTCGTTGACAGACTCTGAGGTTATTCTTCTGTAAACTTACGTACAGTTTTGTTTTATAGATATTTACCATTTTTATGTTAAGCAAGTTTTACCCAATATTTGGCTAATAAAAGATATGAATGAGGACCACGTCGTTCACTCTCGAGGTAAGACAGTTTATGTATTTTATCATATAACGTTAAAGTGCGATGAAAAATCGATATTTGGAAACACAAGCATAAGTCATAACCAATAAGTGTCAAATATTATGCCTAAAATAATGGTACTTTTAAAAATTCTTGTTAATATGAATATTTTAGTAGTAAAATGCTGCTACTTTGCTTGGATTTTGAAGGTTATGTTCAATAGTTTCTCTTAATTACAACATTGCCCAGTTAAATATTCAAGTTGAGCTGGGTTTTTCTTAAATCAATCAATTAATTTATCAATAAATACTAAAGTGAATGTGATGCAGGGCTACCAAAAATGAAATGCTAATCTATATAATATTGATATATATTTTTTCGTATGTAGTAAAAAAAGTTTAACCTATAAGGAACATTGTATTTCTTAATAAGATGTATAAAGTTCATAATTATATTACATCTATTTACAAAAATCTGTATTGAACAAAAATAATAATTCATATTAGATTCAGTTTAAAATGAGTGGGTAAAATTCTTGCGATTAATCAGTGTAGGTACTTATCATAAACAAAATAATCTGGCATTATGAAAAATCAATTCAATGTCGTAAATTACGAAAGAATACGGATTTGTTTTAATTGGGCAGGGTTTTAAAAGTGCACATTGTCCTGACCTCATGAAAAGTGATACCGTCGCACATTTGTATGTATGTCGCATATTATAAAAAGAAAATGAGTTGCCATGCATGAATAATGAGTAAATACTAATAAAAAGAGCCGAAACTACGGTTAATAACGAGTTCGTTGAAAAAATAAAAGTGGCACCCCTAACCCTAGATAATGTTGATGTAATTTTGTCAGAGACTTGACATAACATTGTCGACCATGCTTTGACTGTTTAAAGAGAGATTTAATTCAGAAAACTATTTAAAATGCATAAAATATTTACCATACAAAATAATACACTAGTATTTCAATCATTAATACTTACAAAATTAAATATTCTTTCGGACCACTAAAATGTGTATATCCACATTGACATTGAAATTGATACTAAAACATTATTTATTTATTTTTTTTATTAATCGTGATTCAATCTTTTTATATAGCTTGTCAACTTACTTTTCTATATTTATATAAAAACATTTCTTAACCACATTAGGCAATCTTGTAGCATTTTACGGTAATCTGTTGGTTTACGTCAATCGATTTGTTACAGAACAAATGGGAAACAATGAGAGTAAAAATAGTGTAATAGCAATTTATTTTTAATTAGAATAATATGTATATATTTTATAGATTGTTTGTGAACATGATAAAAACACGATAACTGAAAATGTACACTAGAATTCTAGAGTTTTATTTGTATACTATTAACAGAATTATTTGTATCTTTTAGGTTTTGGTCCTGCTTTTTCTCACACTGATCCCTTGGCCGGGACCTTCAGTCTTCAAAATCACGTGTTCTCGTGACAACTCCAAAATTGTAAGGAAAGTGATAGAGAACAAGTGGCTGCCTGTTTTAGAAAGGTTTCAGGTAAAAAGAAAACTAAGACGATATTTTTGTTGATGCTGTTTTCTTGGTTTATTTTATAAGGTTATTTTAGATACAGTAAAATATTTACGAGTTTGAAAACTTTTGAGTGCGTTTATTTAATAAATAGTCTAGATTTCTTATGGAATATAATATATAAGGTGTGTTTAAGTAACGATTTATTGATTTACCTTAAAAATATTTACACGCGATTATAGAATGTTAATAAGTAATTAAGAGTAGTGTTATTTTTATAGCGAAATTTAATGCTTTTTGGTGGCCTTTATACCATAAGAAATTTCATGTAAATTGCAAAGCCATCAAATATCTACAGTATTGTATATATTTTTTTAAGTTAACGAATTTTATTATAGATTAGTAATTTCACAAAATAGGTGAAACTGCCGTTAGAATGTCCTTTCCACCCGGCACGGGATATATTCGCGCCGCAGCATGCCGCCAAGCTGCAGCATCGGTCCTCGCAGTGGACCTGCGCCTTCTGCGGCAAATCGTTCTACGAGGAGCGACACCTCGACACGCACTTCGACCAGCGACACAAGAACCAGATTAATAAAGTAAAGATACATTTGTGACGTCTATATGGACTCTTTCTTATATTCTTATCTAAATTAAGTATTGTATAAATTGTTTCAAACCAGAAGTTACTGTTGTAAAATTGAATAAAATCCAAAAAAATTAAAACAAGGAAGATGAATCTCTAAATTTACTGCTAGGCAGAAGACGCAGTATGTCTGGCAGACTACTGCGACATAATGCGCTGCCAGGTGTTGGTGGCGCACGGGTTGATGAGTCGTGGCAGCGGACCCGTCACCGAGGTGGAGTTGTGGCAGGACGCCGAAGTCGCAAAAAAGGCCCTCGCACCTGCTGCCACCAGGAGCGTGGCGAGGGTGCCCAATAGACGACGCCATCGCTCACGCCCGCCTACTACTACTGTAGCAGACTGTCCTAAATCTGATCTTGACAGTGCGGCCCCAGGTAACATCTGTTTAATGTAACTCTTTACACTAGTGAAAGTTAACTGTCATCTAAGTTATAACATAGCTAACTATAACCAGTTAAATAAAAGCTTTTATGTATATAGGTTCACATACAGATAGTGTAGAAACTGAAGAAAAGAAGAGAGAAGAGAATGAAGGAGACACAAATCAAACAGCAGAACTATGTGATGCTGATACGGTAGAGTCGTCTCTACCACCCGATAGTCGTCAGAAGAGGCTAGCGGATCTGCAAGCCGAAAGAGCAGCTTGCGATCCCACACACTTACAGGGACTTAAGGTCATAAGCCAATTCAAATGCTATTCGTAATACTTCTTATCATGACACTCACACAATAACTAACAATAATAATTCGTAATACATTTTAGAAATAAAATACTATTTCTTTTAAAATATTGTGTTTCTGTTTGATGATGAATTTATAGTACAAGATCTATTTTTATTCTTTAGGTGCGATGTGAAAGAGTCGTGCATTCCTGCATAGCAACATTATTATTGCATCTAACACAACATCAATTTACGGAGCTCGAAGGTAATTAAAAAGAATTTAAATAATAAATAATATTATTCTACTTAATTAATAATTAGTACAATGTGTCCAATCCAATTAAGATTTTATCACTCCACTCGTAAAAAAATGATTTGTTGATTTGTGATGGTATTATACTCCAGAGGAGATGCAGCGCGCTGTGTGTTGGTACCTCAGCTGCGACCGGTACTGGGAGGACGCGGCACCGGCCGCAAGAGCCTTCCCCTGGCCGCTGCTGTTGGCGCTCGCCACCGGCCTGGCTCTCGCGCTCTGCATGTGCTACTACATCATATGGATCGTGTTCGAGTTAGTAATATCGAAAATATTTCTAGAATCAAGTGGTTGTATTATTTTTTTTAAGGTTTGGCTCGATTGGGGTTGAATTTTTTACTTAAGTTTGAGCTCTAATAGCTAACATAGCTATTTTCTGAAGAATGAGAGAGCTAGATGGCAAAACCCTTCCCTTTCTTTCCGTGTATTCTAGATGCGCATCCATTTCCATTAGTCAAATGTGAAAGCTCTTTTGACACCAAAGCTCATAAAAAATAGATGTCCAGGAGTAAATTATTAATTAACGCAGTGATTGCGACAAAGCTACTAAATTATTACTATAAATAAAATGCTTCCAATATAGGAATTCCAACTATAAAACATGTATGTACATTTGAATTTCAAACCCTCAATCAAGGAAACATTGCCTTCAAAACATTACTTACAGTTCTGAAGAGGGCAGTATAGCCGGTAGCGGCTCCGTATCGATGACGACACACTCGTCGCCCGCACGCGGAGCCGATGACGCGCTTTTGGACGACGAACACGACGATCACTATATCTACGTCACCTACCCGCCCGAGCTTAAGCGACGACTGCTCGAGAGGTACGCTCGGAACAGACTAACACTCATTCTGCTTTCGCCTTACATAAGACAGACGAGGGTAGATTGACATTCATCCATACATCCTAGAGAGGGCATCGCCCTGCTTCCGCCTCCACTCTCCCCCCTCGGGGACGAGAGAACAGCTAGTATCGGATGATTGGCATCCAAATCGTTTTAAGGACTATGTTTGTCCGTAGTGTTAATAGTTAGAATTTTTAGAACCCAAATGGTGCATTGGATTATCTCCTATATAAACTTAATGTTCATATATTTCTTTTTCTGATTAAAATGACGTTGAATGATGTATATTTAATTCCTATCATTGGTATTTTGACCTTTAATATTATAATGCTTCTACCTAGTCTAGCCATAAGTTCTGTTACAAAGAAAATATCCGATAATTTCTCAAAAACTATTTATTCAAAGTGTCCACTCTTAGCTTTAACGCACGCTTTAAAACGGTCGAGCTACTCGTCGATGGATTTACGAAGGATTCCCATTGGAAACTTGGTCACTGCTGCCTCACAAGATTTCTTGAGCAACTCAATATATGGGTGACGCTTAGAGCAGGCCATGTCCTCTATCACAGACCACAATTTATAGTCGAAAGCGTTTAAATCCGGACTAGCCGATGCCAATCATTAGTTTTTACGAAGTCAGAAAAATTTTGCTCAAGCCAAATTTAGGTAGTCTCCTCCTTATTATCCGGGGCTGAATCCTGTTTGAATCTCCATTCTTCGTATTAGAATAAGGTGTAGTTGAGAGGTTTAACTACCGCTTTTAACACGGTATCTTGATACACTTCGGCTGAAGTTTTCACTCCTTTTTCGCAAAAATGGATTTTCGTAACCCATTGGAAGTAACAGCTGTTTTGATTAACAGCCTGATAAGTTCGAATAGACCCCGGTTGGCCGGATCTCTCAAGGTCATCAACAGACATGGTTTCAGCGTACCTTTGAATACGATACACAAACATTCTGCTAATGAATAATGCATTTTTCAATGTATCAAAAATGTCGGCTCCTTAACTACTTTGTACAGTGCAATTACTGCAATCCTATTGTCTTGAGTTCCCCACTCCATTTTTAAAACAAATAATTTCTTCAATAAGAATTTATGGCTAGACTAGTTAATATCGTAGAGCAATCTTTAGAGAAACGAGATGAATAATTTAAATAAAATTGATTTTCGGTATGCACCTTAGTATTTATAATTTTATAAATTGAATTATTTTGTAATTTACTAATAAGGTGTGTCGTTTTTTAGCTGCTACAATAGAACAACCCGACTTTGAGGCACGTCCATCCCATCGTCGTGCATGACTCCTAGACTATCTTAAACTTAGAAGCAACCGTGACAGTCTGATCTAGCCAAAGTACTTACTGTCGATGACAATATTCTGTACCTTATATCAGTTCCTTATAATTAATATCTAATTGTACTCTATATTTCATGTAAAATAGATTGAAGATAAGATAAACTAGGATAACAGAATCTTTGTAGTTATTTTAACAATCGCTTTTTAGTACCAGTAAAATTTAACTGAAAACAATCGAATTCAAAACGTCCTCTCTTATCAAAAAAATATATCTTGTTGATAGATTACTATAAATAAATAATTTTATTAATAATATAAGGTACAGAGTTATTGATTTTATCTCCGCAAATTTAAGCACTTATAATTTTAATAGAATATGATATAGATGTAAGGTTTTAAACTAATTTTATTTAGTTGATACATTTAATATAAAGGTAGAAGTAGTTCGCTTAAAACATTGGTGCCTATTTTTTATATTTACAGATAAGTCATTTATTTAAACATTAAAATTGTTAACCTAAGCTTATCTGTATCTTGTGAATTTGAGCAGTGCTATGAAGTTTAAAATAGTAGATTTATAACCAGGTTATTTTACTATTTACTTTTATCATTTTAATAAGCGTTTAGTGTGTACAAAAAAAATCATAATGTTTTATTCCTTTTTGTTCACGAAGTGTCCTATAACCAACTATTAAAAAAAATAAAATAAGGGCTATGTATGTATGTATGTGAATATTTCAACTTTAAGTTGTATTTGCTATAAAGTTGTTTTAAAAGTTGATATTTCAGAACACAAAACCTAGTGTTATTATTATTTATAAATTCTGAAAGTACGTTCAAATTTTGAAATATTTTTTGCTAATGACAATCATAATAGGTTTTAAAAGTATTATAATCAAACGCACAAAATATTCGTTCTAATTATTTTGTCCTTATTATTATGTTTTTATATTTAGTGTAAACGGTTCTCTCTTTGTCATTAGAGACCCGTGTGATTATGTTGACTTTTCTGTTAATTAAATTTTTACTATTCTAGTTTAATATAATTAATCCGTCGAAAAATGAAAGCCTATTCTGTATTCTTTGCGTTTTAAAAATATCAGTATATTTTGTTCATAAAAAAACACCAAACAATAGTGCTTAGAAGTGTCTGTTCTGATTTTTTTCCTGACACCAGCATATTTATAATATTAAAAATAGTTAATATTTTTTTGTAATATATTATTTGAAACAAGAGAAAATTATTATCTTAGTGCTAATAAAGAAAATAAGTGTACTGAGATATTAAAAAATAATTATTTGCTATAATTATAATAGAAAATAAATATAGTTTCGCACAAAGTCTAAACCTCTAATACTTCTGTATCGTGAATAAATAAATAGCGTATTTAATTAAGTGATATGTTATATAAAATTTTCATTCCTATTAAGAAAATAGACAGCCGAAAAGGGGACCCAATTTTTTATTTAGTTTTAGTTTTTTGCATGACATGTACCTGTGCAAGTTTTGAGAGGATACTGTACTTAGGCCCGGATAGTTAATAACGTGAGATTTTCGTAATTGCTTCAATGAGACTGAAGTAACTCTTCTAGGTTAGAAGTGGCTACTGAGAAAGTATTGCAATATTTTGATAAGTACTAGTACTTTTGTTTGCGGTTTCTGCCGCTTGGACCAACGATTTTCCCGTTGTCATGATGGTGTTATAAAACTGTTCCTACAAATACGCTAGGACATGATAACTTCCAAATTACAAGTAGTAAAACTAACGAAAATATAATTTATAAAATCGGACCATACGTTTAAGGAAGGTAATACAAAATACCTCTTGCAAAACTTTCTTGGTGACCACATGGTATAGGTAGTTTGCATAGGGTTAAAATTTTAGTCTTTCACCAACAATTTTAATCACGCGCACTGTTGATTTTATTAAAAAGTGATTTAAGAATGTTTGTTAAATAAAGCTCTTTAAAACGTTTCATTGTAATCATTTATTATTTCCTTATGTACAAAAGCGGCAGTCTTCATTTATTGTTATAAAATAATATTAACAAATATAAACATTTTTAAAATTGTGTAAGCTTAAACATGTTAAAAAACATATTAAGATAAATCGAACCGTTAACATTTCCTTTAAATGCCGAGTTTCAAACATACTTGTTGCCTTTCCACACGGAGTTACCCTCTATGACACATTTGCAGCCGCACCCCGTGGGGCATGTGTCGTGTTCCGAAAACCTGAGTAGCAAGAACAGTTTTATTATTAATAATAGCATTTATTAATATCATATCAATTTACCAAGCATTTACGAGTGTTTATAACATTTCATGCGTTTCTAAAACCTGTATTTTTACAACACACACATATCTTACCATCACACAAACGTGATAAAAGCTCTTAATAAATTAAAAAATCTAGTAGTAATAATAATTAAAACATGTAGAACAATAAATTCAAACAATTAAAAAAACAAGCGCAACATTCGCTCTGTTACTGACCAAGCGAGCATGTGATGCGCATGCGCTGCGTGCGCGCACAGTACGCAGGCGAGCGCCAGGCCACGCACACCCCGCGCGCACACGCCGCAGCGCAGCGCCAGGCGCCGGCACCACGCACACGCCGCGCCACGCACCGTTCGTGCACACCACGCACACTCCCACGCCGCCTCTCCCGCGGACCAAGCCTCCGCCGGGGGACGCACCAACTTTGTCACCTGTGAGATGCACGCATACACAGCCTGATGAATACTGAAGAGATATGTCATAAAACATTACAGAGCCAGCTTGACGACCAGTAATAGAAAATGTTTCTTTTTCAATATATCGCAGTACTGTAACGACTCTAACATGGTAAATTAAAAAAATGCTGTCTGAAACAAGACTTCGTGTATTTTGGCGACAAGGAGTCCCAAAAATAGCTTAGTACAAGCTACAAAAATTTTAGTAAACAGCTAAAAGTTTTACATTAAAGCAATAAAAGCAACACATTACCTCAGTCCTTTTATACAAAAGCTGCCATCTATGCAAAACATCCGCATACGCTCGTTTGAAGCAATGATACAAATGCGCTGTAGCCTCGTCAATGACGCAAGCAGATGACGGCTCAGACTTCGTAGCGCTGTATTCTGTGTTTAAATTTTCCGCTTCCGAACATGAATTGCTTCTCAAAATAATGGGAAGCGTCCACCCGTCAGCGCTTATTTCGCTGTATTGGTTTATAGTGCTGTAAGGTGAAGTACTATTGCCCTGGAAGAATGGTTATAATATATAATTATCACAATATTACAACCTAATACCTTTCTTTTTAGTTCAACTACAATCCTTACACAACTAGAAGTGCTAATAGTAGAAACAGAGCTCGAGTTATTAGTGTCGTTGAAGACCGAGAACGCGCAAGTCAACATTGCCGCCATTTGTAGGTCTGCAGATTTTGCGTAGTGAGTTATTCTGTTAGAGAAAAACAAAAAGGATATAGTCTAAACCTTTTAAGATAAACGACTACAAGAAATTATATGCCTAATCAAATCTGTAGATTTTCTGATTGTTCTACATACAACAAAAGACCGTGAAGCCCAGCAACCCGTATAATTTACAAAATTAACCAATGCACTCACAGTGCCTGTACGAGGTTGCAGCAGAGCGGGTGTCCGGTCCAACCCATGCTCTCCTCGCTGGACACGAGATGCTCCACGGGTCGCGCATCGAGCGACCGGGCGGCCAGCGCTGCCAGGCCCCAGGCGTGCGCCAACTCACCCTCACCCTCCTCCGTCGCTACCTTTGCGTTCTTCTCGCACATTTCTAGAATAGACCAAAACAATAGAAATAATAAGATATAAAAACATCAACTTACATTTTTTTTTAAATAAACATGTTTCAATAACGCGAACAGTTTCAACCGACACCGTTTTAGGACAACGATTTGCAAATCACGCAAATAATTTTCGAGAATCGAAGCCAATCAGGTCAAACCCACAGACAGCATCCACAAGATCAAAGGATCTTATCAAAAATAGGAAAGTGTCACCCACCCACTGGGTTATCGGCGTCGATGACGTATCGTTCCGCCAGCGTTCTGTTGAGCGGGAAGAGGTCTGCGGCGGCGTACAGCAGCACGCGCGGCGCGCCGGCGCCGGACACACTGCCGCGACGACGAGACCCGCCCGCGCGACGACTCTGGGCCTTCTAACAACACGGTACACTACTAGTGCTCTTTCACTATTTATTTCTCAGATGAACATTTCGGTAAAATATAATATAAAAAAAAGGAGACGACGTCTACGTATGACTCCAATGGGTAGTATTTCTTTCGATGAGATATAGATTGGATAACCTAATAATTTTATTTATATTTTTTGAAGTTAAATTAAAAATAAAATTAGTTTTAAATTTTTTACGATATTTAATACTAGGTTGTAATTTACTCACCCATCTATCTTGAAAATAGAAAGTTGTGATGGAATTGGAGGCATGTCTGTGGTGTAATTGCGGGAACCCTGACGCGTTAGTGGGAGAAGGCGTAGTGGTAGCGTGAGGCGAAACCGACGAATAGCTGGTCGTAAACAAGCCTGGGGTCAACGACAATGAGGACATTGACCTCGGGGTTCCAGTCTCGTGTTTTAAAGATAACCTTCTTGTGTTCGGTGGTCTGTTGAATACAACCAAGGTACTGACACCGCACCATTTAGCACCGCAAGTTCTTGGAAAGGGTATACATGAATCGCCTGCGTTCTCACTTTCCGATTGACTTCTTTGGCTTGATTTCATGGAATCCGAGTCGTCGTTCGTCTTCACTGGAATCTAATTAAAATTTTGTGGGTTTATAAGAATTTGGTCATCAAAATCAAAATGTGTCATAAATGTTTAGTACCTCGTCTATAGATGTCGCTAACGTCTTTAAGCAATGTAACAAACATCTGTGTCCTTCTTTCTTCTTGCGATAGGCAGTCCTGTTAATAGCTTGTAAAATGTTTATTGTAGTTACTCCGTCTACATTTGTTCCAGATAACCATGAAAATTTAGGTATAGTTTGATCTGTAACATTTCTAGGGAAGGTCACTTGTAAATTGGCAGTGTAACCATTGCGTTCTGAATGTATCTGACATATTCTAGTTTCAATATTCATATCTGTAACCTCTATATTTGCCATCTCACGAATTGATTCAAACTCTTCATCTATTGAGGTAGCTGTTTTATTTACAATTTTATTCTGAAAAACATTGTTTTAAAAAACAATTTTCTCTTGGAAATAAATTAATTCACATTTAAATGAATTATATTAATCATACCATTTGAATTTCTTCTCCTTTACTGTCGCTGATAGTTAAGTCATTCATAGAATTTACAGTTGAAGCATAACTTACTGTAACAAATAAATGTGGCAAAAGTAATTAAATATTGAATGTCTTACACATGAAAAAGAAGTGAACTTACCATCACTATTTATATCATCATTTTCTACATCATCAGGCAAATAATGTGAACACATTTTAAGTAATGATGGATGCATTGTCCACAGCCTTAGAGTCTGGTCTCTGCCCCATGTAACCAGCTGGTAGTTAGAAGGTAAAGTATTTGGTCTCCAAACCATAGTTTGAACAGTATCTGTGTGCCCTACTAATCTATGGGTTAAGGTTCCCCCTATCCAAATGCCAATTACTCCTGCCTGTTCTACTCGGGGCAGACCTCCCCAACCTACACCTATAGTCAATAATCCACTACCAAATGGAGTATAAATGGCTCTCCATACAGGGAAGTTTGTCATTATAACATTTTCAGCCTTTCTTGCATTATTTATATCAAAATACTTAATGCTACCATCATGACTAGATGTTACTAGCTGGTACTCATGGTGAGGACTCCAATCAACACCATGAATTTTACAAAGATGAGCAGAAATATAATGGAGAGGGGAAGAGTTTTTGCGATAATCCCATATTTTTATGTCGCCATCATGAGCTGTAGCAACTAAGTGAGATGCTACTTTATTCCACTGTACCTGGGATGCTCCAGCTGAAAATTTCAATTCAATATTTATAAAATTACATAAGACCTAACTTGTTTTTATCTTGGATTTATTTTAGTTAAGTTAATATAATATGCAGTTCAAGCGGTTTCTTCTTTTATAATAACATTAAAACTTGCCTACAGCGCTTAATGAAACTACTGGCTTTCTAGAATCTCTTAAGTCCCAAAGATAAGTAAATGTGTCTATGGAGCATGTTGCAATAATATTGTGATCCTGTCTATGAAAATGTGTATCGCTGACAACCCTAGTGTGCCCGCGAAGGGAACATATACACGTTAAATCATTTCCAGCTCGCCATTCATACACATCCACTCGTTGATTACTCTGCATTATATGAAAAAATTAAAGTTAATATATTATATAAAGATTATTGATATGCATAATAATATAACGTTCTTGCATATAAAATATAATAGCATACCGCAATAGCGCATAATTTCTGCCCGGGATAAGTTTGACACCACTCTGCACCAGCCGCATCATATTTACTATGGCGAGGATATTTTTTAACGATATCTCCAGCATCATCGTCGATATTAATATGTTTTATAGCAAGCCATCTACGACCCGCCAATAGCACATTATTTCCCGAAAAGTCCACAGACATGGCTGTGGCTTGGAGTTCTCTGTACTCCCATTTCATAATTTCTGAACTCCAATGGACTGACATTTTTTATGATAAATTATACAGGCATCACGAAATCATACTACTTTAATTTTTAAATGCTCAGCACTACAACAGTAAATAGAAGAAAGATAAGCAAACAAACCGCATACTATTCCCATACAACATTCCAAACAACATTTCGACATGTGACAAATGTTGTTTAAAGTGACATTTGACAAACAGCTGATGTACAGATCTTTAATACGTTAAATCAAACTTATTAATATCTATGAGCTTCAAATTTTTTTTCAGAGGTTACTAACGATTTTTATCATGTGCATTTATAGAACATTTAAAGTACATTTTATAGTTTAGTATAGGTAGCACTTAAATAATTATCTAAAAACTAGTATGTAATGACTATTAATTATTTTACCTTTGACGTTTCAAGTATCCATCAAGTGTCAAATAATTGTAGCAAAATTTAAATTGGGCGAAATATGTAGTGTTTATTAAATTATATTATTCGTCCATAAAATCACAAATATGATAGTATTAATAAGAAATGTATTATTTAAGTATCTATGAGAGTTAAAGAAAATGGTGCTTTTTATGAAAAGATGGCGATATGCGTTGATTAATAATACTTTTTCAAAATTAATAGTTGGACTGGTTTTTATATACGTGTATTGTGAATATATTATTTATTATGTCACTCAAATACAGGTAATCACCATAGAATAATCATTTAAAAACGAAAAAATACTTCCATCAAGAGGAGGATCAGAAATAAATTTAATTGATTAAAAGCTGTTTGTTATGTATTCATGAATTTAATATATATTTTTCTGACGCGAATAATATTTATTAACTATATGATTTAGATAATATAAATATTTATGATCCAGAAAATATATTACTTGGATTTTGATTTTTGATTTTTTCCTTGAATATTAATAAATATTTCAGTGTGGATGGCCTATATTAAATAAAATGCCACTTGGCAATGTGGTGCCCGTATATGCAATGATCATAGCAGACACTCATCTACTTGGCTCTCGGGATGGTCATTGGTTTGATAAATGGAGGCGAGAGTGGCAGATGCATCGAGCATTTCAAACAGCCTTAACTATACACCAGCCAGAAGTTGTCTTTGTATTGGGTATATGTATAACTTTTATAATTTAGCTATTACTTTTAGATGTGGAACAACTTTATTTATTAATCAAACTTCAAAATCAACTTTAGTCTTTTTTAAGAATTTGCCAAGTGTGTGCACAGAAATTCTAACAAATAGCTATAACTAGTATATAAAAAATAGGAAAAAAAGAGTTATACTTAAAGAAATAAAGATAAATATAAAAATAAAGAGTAATCTACTGCCACCAGTTGATCAACATTTATAAACTGGGTTTGAATTTGTTTTAGCGTACCTGTTTACCTTAAAAATGAGATTTTTTCAGATTTAGGATTATGTATTTTGAAAATTAAATTCACATTCTATGAAAAAACTCCTTACTTACTGTCTTTGAATTTAAGATTTTTTTTGTTTCAAAGTACAATATATATATAAATATAGTAATTATTAAAATACTAATTATATAAAATAAGAATGATTAACATATATTTAATTTAATCTTTATAACAATGGTAGGTGACTTGTTTGACGAGGGTAAATGGTGTTCCCAAAAGGAGTTTGATGATTATGTGAAGAGATTTTACAGACTCTTCAAAGTTCCAGATGGTACTACCATGTACACAGTGGTAGGGAACCACGATATCGGCTTTCATTACAGGTCAGTTTGTGTTAAACCCTACTTTTATTTATGACCTGTAAAAAAAATGTATATACAGGTATTATGTATGTCTATTATCTTATTCGCGTAGTTCGACGTCTAATTGAACATAATGTGCATAATAAATTAACACTACGTGAAATAAATATTTAAATAGAAAATACAAATTAAATTGGTGTTAAAAAAACTGAATTTAGTCTGCTAGGCTTCATAAAGTTTAAAAATGTCGCTCGACGGGTTTTTTATTTTACTTAAAATTTATTTACAATTAATTGTTTCTTTAACTTGAATTTATTTAATTCCACTGTATACACTATACTTTCTTCCATCGGTTTACATGTCAAGCAACATTTTATGTATTATTAATTAAAAATCTCTTCCAAAATAAGAACCTTGAAATAGCAACCAGAAAAAGTGACGTTTTACGTACGTAAATACAGTTAGTAAGTACTAATAATTGATAGTTATAATGCTATATCTTTAATTATGCACTAAAACATAAAATAAAATGCAACATTTAAGTATAAATATGTCCTGCGAGAGGCCCTGAAATTATGAATTCGAATAATTTTAAGACAACTACCTTGTGCAGCCTTGGTTCTGACTTTATTGTTTTAGGTTGTGAAAAAAGAATAGCTTAAAATTAGTTTTTTTTTTGTAATTTCCATGTGTTTTCACATTTGTTTCTACCATTCATACTCATTCATTCAAAGGGATAGAAATTTCTTTGGTATAGAATCCTAATAGTATGAATGGTATGATGTTTGTTGAATAGTTACACCGTGAAAGCACAAAAAACAAACAGACTCCCTTTCGCATTTATAATATGATTAAAGATGACAAATGACTTAATAAGATGTATGATAATATACTGCCTTGAGGAATGTCAGCGAATATATTGCTCCAATCAGAGTGTGTCCCTCATCTGCGCGAATGGCCTGCGACATACGGCCCTCGGTGATAAGAGTTGAAGCACTTGATAGCGGTTTCCGAGATAATATATCAAGTATTTAAATCTAGAAGCAGGTCAACTCTCAAGAGCTTACATATAGTTTCCATATTAGTTTAAATACTGAATTGGCCTCTGGGTAAAAAAATATAATAATTAAACCGAAGAAATCGTAACTCTTGCAGGAAGTATTTTACGAAGTAGTTAAAATTTATCTTAGTGTTCTAGAACAGCTTTTGACTTATACCTAACTAAAATGAAGAGCCAATATAATTTCTCATTTATGAGCGAATATATTTTAATAAAAAAATCTTTGATAGGATAACGCCAACCTTAGCAAATAGATTTGAGGAGAGAATGAAAGCACCGCCGGTCCAACTAGTCAGCATCCGCGGTAATCATTTCGTACTGCTCAACTCTATGGCGATGGAAGGAGATGGATGTTCCTTCTGTTCTAGAGCTGTTTTTGAAATAGATAAAATTTCAGGTATGATATATTAAACATTTTCCGTAAACAACAACGAACATATTTAAATAATGATGAATGAAATGAAAATGAATGAATAATGAATGAAAAATAAACGATACGGTCGCTCTATTGATATAGCGACGGGACGGTTTCGGTTTCATTCTATATTTATATTAATTTAAAGAACCTTAACATAGCTATACATGTTTAATGATATTTTCAAAGAACAAAAATATCCAATAATAATTGGTTTTCAGATATTATGAAGTGCAGCAGTGGCTCCAAATTGTGTAAAGGCAAAGCAAGGGTGCAACAATATAGTAAGCCCATAATTATGCAGGTAGGTTCAGAATAAACTAGTTTTTACATAAAGGGAATATTGTGTTGCATTTTCCTACCGTCATATTCATCTTCACAGCATTACCCACTATACAGGGAATCGGACAGAGTTTGCAAGGAACCAGACTCTGCACCCTGGCCTAAGAAGAACCATCTGTTCATCGAGCGTTGGGATTGTCTTTCCAAGGAGTCCACAGAGTATCTAGTCGAGAGCCTACACCCGCGAGCTGTGTTCGGTGCGCACACGCATCGTAGTTGCACTGTGAGACATAGCTTCGTACCCACACATGCTCATAAGACTGAGTTTATAGAATACACCGTACCATCCTTTTCGTGGAGAAATAGATTGGATCCTAAGTATTATTTGGTATGTTACTATTTGTTAATAATTATTAATATAAGAAGATATTTGTTACTATAGATACAATAGTGATTTTAGTTTTGAATATATTTTATTAATTAGATTAATAGTAAAATAAAAGGTTGTAGTAAGTAAATGTAAGTAAAGTCACTTGTATTTCTTCGGAATCGTCAAATTAATGTTCATATATAACATATTTAAAATGTTGATTTTCAAAGTAGTAAAGTAGGTAAGTATAATGAATTGCATAAAGTGGTAATATTTGGTTAAGTTTTATACATAAAAACGTTAATAAAAACAGGCAAAAAAACGTTAATATGAGTTTTTTCCTGTTTTGAGTGAATAAAAATACTACCGTGACTTTTGAAGTTGAGATTGACTGGACAGTCCGCCCTCAAAACAGTTGAACAGATCCAAATTTCCAAAATCACTATATGTATACTAAAACATATCTTTATAAATTATTATTCTTGGTATATATATTATTTTTTTAATATATTAGCTGTCGCCAGATGGTCCGTAAATGTAGGTTTTTTAATGCTTATGAGGGTTTGAACCAAACCATCTAGGCATATATTTATTGTTTTTTTTTCTATTACGTGAGGCTATCATCAACTAATTTTCATCAGACTAATATACTTGACATTAACAGTGTCAACTTAAACAATGAAATAGTGTCTCGCATTGTAGTGTGTTAGTTGGTTTTCATTAATTGAACGTATTTCTAAAAGATATTTTCGAACATATGTTTGATCTATTCCTCCTTTATGTCAAAAATATACATATTACAACAGTTAGGTGTAGCACCACGGACAAGTCGATAATAATTTTAGTCTTTAACAAATAAGATATACTTAATTAGTTAAAAACAAAAATAAAAAAATTATCATCACGAATTCGAACCTTTCTTTTAAAAGTTCTCGTAAGTATAAATTTATATATTTTATGCAGGTTCCTAAAACTATAAAACAAGTGTGTTTTGAAAAACACCACTTCATATTTTGTGACAAGTATATTCATACATGGATTATATTTAAGGGAATGTATTTTAGGAACAATCAGTATTTAATTAATTTTGTCATTCTGCATTATTGGTTCACGGCTTCTGGTACTGGCCTTGTTAACTTGTACGTGATGGCGTACACCGGCTTCCAAAAAATGCATTCATTGCTATTGAGGCTGATGAGGACTGGTGAGAGTCAGGTCTGCATTTTATTCTACATAAGAATTTATCTATAGTCTTTTACAGTCATAATATTGAGAGCCGAAACCGGAACGTTGAGGGGTCCTTTGCCTGATTATTATTAATATATATTTATTTTTGTTAACATAATTTAGTGCATTTAAAGCAATCTGTACTAAATATAGGAAAGATAAAGAAATATGTAATTTCTGTTTAAGTAAGTTTTCATGTAATTTCAGGTTAGTATCAGTACGGAGGAGGTGAAAGTGGCCAAGTGCGAGCTGCCCAGTGAGTGGGCGATGCAAGTATCAGCTGTGTTATTGACAATCATGTTGTTTGTGTATTTGAAGTATTTCTCGAAGGCTGTCACTGCACTTAATTATAAACAATTGTAGGTATGTACTTTTTTTTCTTTAGAATTTTGTTGTTTTTTTGTTGTTGACTTTATTATTATTTCTTTTTGTTTTTGTACGCCTACCGACACCTGTACATCCTAAAGTTGGCTGGTAGAGAATGTCTAAGTGGCATTAGGCCCGATTGGGGTACATTATTTTGTTTTTTTTTAATATATTATCTTTACCTCATTACGACTATTTTTACCTATATTTTGAAGGTCTTAATATATCTTCACGAATTTAAATATTTTTAATGTTTTTTTTTTAAATATAAGTATGTTAATTCTTGTTTATGATAGAAACTTTGAACGGCATGATAGTATAAAAAAAATTACGAGCATCTAGTTAAATTTATAAAAGGGACTAAGATTATAATGATTTAATGAATAATATATGTAAATAATAGGATATCTTTTATTTGTGCGAAAGTGTTAAAAGTCGGCCATGATAGTTGAGTTGTTAAAGTCATCCTTCAGATAAAAATATTTGCAAAGAAATTATGTGCGGAAGCACATTGGAGTGGGAATTCTGGTCAGGCCAGTTTTATCTATAATTTTTGCATAGTATTTCAATATTTTTTTATAATTAATATATCACATGGGGACCTAAGTGCATTTAAGTATTAAATTACCTACTACACGCTGTCTTGTTATATATTGTAAATAAAAACTGAGCAGGTATTTTTTTTATTTTTTTAAATCAAGGTTATGCAAAATATATTTTAAGGATTTTTTTTTCGTGTTGGTTTTCGTTTTGCTATAGAAAAATAATTAGTTGTAATAAAAAGTAAATCAAATGAACATAAAACAGTACATTTAATGCTTATCTCAATAAAATAGATATTAAAAGTAAATATAAGCATTTTCTTATACTAAGGATATCTTGTGTAACTTGGAAGGTCTTTTATAATAAGATGAAGGTGAAATTGTATCAGGATGTAATGAACTGTCATGTATTATTCTTAAATTTGGTTTATTTTTATTGTTTTCTTTTTCTTTCAGATTGAGATCTGAAGGGGCAAGGGGTGTATTCCAGGCAGCCAGTATTATTTATTATATATTCCAGCAGTATTATTTATTATATATTAGAGGCAGCCAGTATTATTTATTATATACTACTATACCAAAGATTTAAGTTTAAAATAAACATTTAAGAATATAGAAGATGCATTTTAATATTTTTTACCTGCCTGTAAATTACAGCGACGTTGCTTGCAAGGACGATTAATAAATGTATATATATATAGTACGTGGTATTTGAATTGTATTAAGTTTTATAACTTCTTAATAAATGTGTTTTTTTTATTAACATTACTATAATTATTAACATTGAAGCGGTATACAATATATGGTTCGTCTGAATCAATCAAATCAAAATCAATCAAATCAAAATCAAGTGGACTTAGAAAAAAAATAAAAGTTTAACTACAGAGACTATTTTAACAGGAAATAACTAGAAGTAAACCTAGAAATAATAGTCCCGTTTTTCAGTTAATACTGAAACAAACTGTATTTATGATGGTTTCCAAAAGCTAAACGAAGTTTTGGGTATAGAAAGATAACTTAACCATTAGTAAAAAAAAGAATTATAGTAAAAGAAGTAGAAGTAATAATTTGTAAGACTTTAACAACCATTTTTGTAAAATGGATACTAGAGTTTATAACCAATCTTCTAATTAAAAATGTTCTAATTTAAAAATTTGTACACATTCAGAAAATATGTTTGCAGGATAACGACATAAATAAAAAATATACTTCTTACAATACATTTATTAAATGATAGGTAATTATTAATTTACATAGGAACTCTCAAATACAAAACATAAGTAATATGTTTAAAAGTAATATTTACAAAAAACTGTGCATAAACTAGAAATAAAGAATTATAATACTGTAAAAATATTATACCAATGCAACATACAATATTCTATACATTTTCATATATATTTATGAATAATGTTTATAGAAACTGTCTATTTATCATTTCACAATAAGACATTAACAGGTTATCATTCACACCTATAATAATAAAATACACTACTTAATTATTTTTAAAATGCTAATTACATGCGAGGTCATAAGTTTCATCTTAGCAACAATATGTCTACCCGTGATAATAATAATAATATTAATAACCCCTCGGGGTTTAAAGTTATCTTAATTTTATTACTCTGGTATATCGCTTAGTCGAATGCCGCCAGGTCGTCGGTACATTCGTTCGTGCAAAGGAAGTTCTCCAATCAAGAAGCGGTCCAGGGCTTTGAGGGCCATTTTAGAATGTCCTGAGCTCCTGAAGGCAGTGCTTGCGTCACGACCCGCGTATTCGAGCATTATTTCATCTCCACCAGGATGCTACAAAACAAATATTATGTTAAATGTAATATTTATTTCACATAATAAAACTTCTACAAACTTCCAATAAAACGTAGCTATCGTTAAAAAGGTTATCGAAAATTTTGTGTTTGTTTAAAATAAAAATGACTATTATTTTTTTGTTCAGATAAAAGCATATTATCTTTATTTGTATAATATTTTTGAAATGATTCTTACCTCATTGAGAAACGTGGAAATATCGTATACACGGTCGTAAATAACAACCCAGCAATCGTTAGGGGTGTCATGATAGGATATTTCGGCTAGGGTTAAAATACGGTCTTTAGCTTCTGGAGTTCCAGGTTCAATTTGCGAGGACCACTGCTTAGCTTTGGTTTCCACCGACCAAGGATTCACTAGACGAAGAGCTGCCATCGTCAAAGCCATCAGATCTATTTCGTTCGCTTCTTGTTTCACTGGCAGCTGAGAAGCCAGGCTCATCTCAGGCGGAGACTGCACAGTAGCCATTTTATTCAATCTTCTTCAATATGCGTCGTACAAAATTATAGCTATATGTAGCTAACTTGACTCTATCAGCCGTAGAAGGTCAACAACTGTAAAGAATAGCAAGACCTTGTTAATGATATTAGGGTTGTCAAAAAAATAGAGTCGCTTTAACGTATATTTATTATTTTGTTTCGATCGTGGTGTTATTAATAAATATATAAATTTAAGCTTTTTGAACTAAGATTAGAGAGAAATAAATTTGAAAATATTTTTTATAAAAGTATATAGAAATCCCAAAACATTTATCATGTCAAAACTATAAGCAATATAGTAAAACGACAACCCTATCGTTTAGTGTAAAGCAAATGAAAAATGTAAATATTTAACTAGGATTCCTACCTAGACAACTGTTCTTCCGGTTAAAAGAAAATAAATCAATGTTACAATTAAATAGTTTTTGTTTGTTTCTATAATAAAAAAAATAAAAACTTTTTTTTTTTCGCGGGTCGTATATAAAACTTTAAAAATTCTGTTATCAGAAACATCCCAGAAATATTATCGGCACATTGACGTAATTTAACAAAAAGATAATTTCGCCACTCAATTATATGACCCCTGTGCTCCTTTTAAACAGGGAGCTGTTTTTTATTGATTATTTTAATTATTAAAAAAATATGTAATTAACCTAATTAAAAATGTACGTAATTAAAATTATTTAAAAACCCAAGAAGCTTAAAATATAATAAAAAAAATAATAATATGTATTTATTTATATTAATTCTTTTATTTACCTCGAAGTTCTCAAGATCCAGGAGGCTTGTGTTATCTCTGCTGGTGCTCGTATCGTGGAGAATGACTATCACACCAATTATCACTGTACCACCACTGTTCGTATTTCTGATTAAAATTTTTAGGTAAATTCATGAGATCGCTGATCATTGCCACAATCTAATATGGACAGTTCATTTAACAGTTGCGATTAGTGAATGAGGTGCGTGCGGTGCGCGCGTTGGTTTTATAGTCAGCGGGCACGCGCCGTTGTCTGATGTAACCACGCGCTATCTTACAGGGTCCGTGCGCTCGCACACTTACCAAAATATGCCTACTTAATATACTTTTCGTACTTTTGACATAAGAAAGATGATTATAAAAAAAGGTATAATGATTTTTTTTATTATTATTTTTTAATAAATAAATTAGATATACTTAAATAAAGTAGTAGTAGTAAACTCTTTATATTTATGTGATAATTAAGAAAACGATTAATTCATTAGATGAAGTAATTAATATATTTTTTTCGCTTAACCTAAAGCTTTAATAATAAATATAGCAATAAAATGAATAGTAAAATAAATACTTATATACTTAAGCATTAAAAAGAGAAAAAAATGTAATGAATTTTATGTATATTCCTTATGAAGTGATTTAAGTCGCATATTTTGAGCCTATTTGTCACTTTCTAATAAATAGAACGGACGTAAGCAATTGTTTTGAAGATTTTAATATCGTACGAGCTTCACTGACGTAGGGCGGTGAATAAACCCACAGATCTTCTATTGGTAGATAACAGGCGACAGTAATTTCACTCAATTTTAGTTAAGGGCTTATGTAGACAGAAATCCTGTTAAGTTTTACTCGTTTGACCATTCCGCGTACACTCATCAAATTTATTAAAAAAAAAGTGGGCACTGAATAAAAAACAAACACCTTCTAATTAAAATTATGATCTAAAACCGGACTTCATCAACCAGTTTTCAATTAGATGACTGATGAAAAACTTCGCGTAGTAAGAAGTTTGAATTTGATTTTACTTAATTAAATAACATTTTTAATGTACGTGATGATGTAATATTTTTTAGAATTTACTGTTTATGTTTATATTTTGATTAGAAAAACAAAACGTAGGTAGAATTTTCAATGTTAATATATTATATAAGTTTTAAAAAGTGTAATGGTGAATATTGTTGGTTTGATAATATTTTTTTTACATTATTTAAGTCTTCGTTTCTTTTATACAAAAAATTGCAACTTAGCGATTTGAACTGATCCAAAAGATAAACGAAAACAAAGTAATGTTTTTTTAATTAGATATATGACATGACATACTCGATTCAAATAATCTATGGTACCAAAATAAGACTATATTAACTAACCATTCATAGTTCATTCTATGTCGCCAGTGAACATTTGGCTATCATGGTAATTTCATAGCACAAAATAAAACCTATAAACAACAAGTATCTCTAAAATATGAATTAAATATATGAATTATTATTGGGAAGAATATTTTTCTATAATTAAAATGTTCATTTTCTTATGAACAAATTAAACGATACATGTTACTAGATATAATATACAAAACATCTAATTATTTAGATAGGATAAAAACTATAATCTAAACTAAATTTTGAGAGTGATTTGAATATTTTTTTTCAAAGTAAGAAATAGTAATATGAATTAACTAAAATAAATAGTTATAATATTCTTCAGCATTCAAATTTATTATCTTTACACTCTGTATTTTAACTTTATATTTTACTATGCGTAAAATATTATTTTTAGAAATGTCACTTTATAATAAATAATATAAAAAGTAGGTACATAAGCAACTATACATATTACTAAATATATATTTTTTAATTACTTTTGATTAATACCTACATTTGTTTTAGTTATAATAAGTCATTCAATTAAAGTTTAATATTTATTTCATATCGAATGAAAACAGATGAATGTTTGAAATTGTCTATAAACACGTTATTTTACTTAAACTGAAAATAAAAATAAATACGGATAGGATTCACACCTATTTTACATTCTATATTTATTTAAAGTACAGAAAGATGAAATCGAAACTTTGACAAGTTAAATAAACATAAATTAATTAGTAATATATTACTATTATTGATAATGTATTATTGAACATATTAGTTTCAATAACATAATAAGACAAGACCCTGTTTTGAAGACATGCTTATCAGCTCAATAAATCCAAATATGATTGAATACTAGTGCATTACCAAAATATTATGAATTTGTGACGTCAAATTTTATTTGTTACATAAAGCCTGATGTTATCAAATTGTCGTAACGATTATTATTATTTCTTAAAATACGTCATTGCTGTTTAACAGATGCCGAATGATTCTGAGTAAATTTCCAAAACAATAATGTATTTTTCCGAAGACATTGCGCCATTTTGTTTACTCACACACACACCAAATGTTATATCTGAGATCTGATTATATGTTTATTCAAAAATATATCACATTGAATAAATTTTACCTTAATGTTAAAATTGTCCACAGTTTTATCTAGGAAATTTGGTTTGTCATTGATATATATTTTTTAAATTAGCTGATTAATGAAGTATTTAAGACATAGCTGATTGCGCTTAAATGTAGGTCATATTTATAATAGATGCAATTATTACTATTATCGGTAATGTTTACTAATACATATTGGATAAGCTATTTAAAGGCCAAGAAATATAATTTTATCGTTCTATATATATATTTAAATCTAAGCAAGATATCACATTTAGGGACAGATTAAGATAATTTTTTAATGGTCCAGGAAAAAATACTTGAAAAGTATTGATAGAGTCGACTTTACAGACTTTAAAACTACTGACATAGAATATAAATTTAATTAAATCAAAACATTATAATCTAAAAATCTTAAATAAGTTGAATTTATTGGATTCAATGTCCTTGATAGAAATATTTGCGTAGTTGAAATCAAAACATTGATAGGCGAATAGAATTTTGTCCTTTACAGTTCGATATTATTTATTAACTTGAATCAAAGTTATCATTGACTATTAACCTCACTATCTGCATTTCAAAAACTAGTTTAATATTGTTATTATGTTAAAACAAACTACTTTGTATGTATATATAATGTAAGTTACCCATACTTAAAAAAAAAAATATGGGACATCCGATAAAAAATGTATATTTTTTATTATATTCAATCATGTTCAGAGTAATATTGTTTGAAATAAGAATATTGTTGGACATGCAATGTTACCTTCAACTGATATAGCATATTCGTGATAATATTTATATTTTCTTACACTATTCTAGTTAATTAGAAGTTGCTGATAGGTAAAAAATGCGTCGTCTTGTGACGCAAAAGTATTATATGAAATTGTCTTCAGACCTGTTGGCTATGTTATGATTATATAAAACCTAGGTATTATTGTTTGCATATTCTTATATTTTGATTGTCTAAAATGCTAGCTTTAAATTTATGGTTTTAAAGAATGTATGACCTATGTCGTATAAGCTCATACAATTTAAAATACGACTTGATCTACATTTACTCGGAAGATACTCGTATCTTATCCAGTACCAGCCAGTATTCATTATTTAAGGTCGATTTTGCTTATTAATATGTACAGGATGTTTTCTATAGAATGACATATAATTATATATGTATAATTTAAGTAAAACATTAATAATAAATTTCCGACTACTTTACAGTATTGACGTCAAATTATTTTTATGAAGTTGGTAAAACCCTGGTGGTTACAGGTACAGTTGAAAAACAAACCAATGAGTTTTTTTTGAATAAATTTGCAACTGGCAGTTCTATAATTTTAAAAATAAAAAAAAATATATATTTTTTTATTTTTTTCATGAAATTTGATTTTCATAATCACGAATTTTGATCGCGTGCGATCAGGATGAAATTGGAACAACGTATCGTGCTTAATTACGTGAGGTCAAATTGTTTAGATAAAACACACGAGAGTCGAGGAACTATTGAAGATTATACATAGTTGCCCAAAATGCTATAATAATACTAAGATTTTTTATTTATACAAGAATAAATTTTAAGAACTATCTAATCATTTTCCTTTTAATAATTGGTTTTATTTATGTAATAGTTCTTGGCATTATTCCGTTTTTGTTACGTAATTCAATCCAACTTTGTTCGATTTTTTATGAAGGTAACTCTATACATTATTTCATTTTTTTTCTATTTATTTGGTATAATATGTTATTTTGGGGTTGGTCATAAGTAAGTTATTCACAAAATGACATATTATTTAAATATATAATTAGCTTTTTAAATATAAATTAATCATTGAAGTTAATCCTTGAAAACCAATTTAATAATGACAATTGTTATTTTCTTAATTTATTATAAACTGTTTTTGTGTAATTGTCAGCGGAAGACATTTTAGGCTATTATAGTGGTATATATCCATCAAAATATACATCCAAATATTCATTACTCTGAACTCTCCAAATCGTGGGGGGAAACATATCATATTTTCATAGACATAATATTCCTAATATTAACGGAATTAGGACTATTATGTTGCTGGTAATAATTGTTGCTAATAATTGCTGGTTACAAAATTTTATTACAATCGACTTCCTATGGTAATCTCTGAGACATAGCTTATAAAATATACATTTTTGGATTAGTTCAATCATTCAATGGTATAAGTCTAATGCATCTCTACTTATTACATTCTCGAGTTGGATTAACGTTAATTATTACATATGAATGTACGTCTTAAGTCTTTCTCAAATAATTATTGTTACTTATACTTAAAATTTTATTTTATACCTTTAACATAAAAAGGTCAAGATATTATACTCAGGTAGTCCAAATTCTTTCAAGGTCTCTAAAGATCTATGATTAGAAAAACACAAAAGTTGCGTCATTCCCGAACTGTATTATTTGGTGTAAACAAAAGTAGGGATAGGCTGATGCAATTTCTAGCGTGTATAACTCTACCTGCGCGTGCGCCGCGGTTGGTCGCGTTACAAGCGTGTCCGGTCTACAGGGGAGCGGGGGAGCTTCATTCATACTGTTTGGATATGGGTGATAGTAAATCGGAAACTCTTGCGTCAGATAAAATAATTTGTTAATGAATATGCTTAGCTGGTGTTGTGATAAAAATCGTTATCATACTGTTTATTTTCTTATCTAATGTATAATGTATCTTTCATACGATTTGGATATAATCTTATATGAAGGCTACTTGTACTAAGCATGTGTATGTGTGTTTGTAGAATGTTTGTTTCCACTCCCCGGCGAGGTGAAATGGATTGATTTCCAAAATAATTACAATCTTGCAGATAATTTTATCGAGCCATTTAGAGCTTTTAGATTTAAAACAATAATCTCAATTTCTTCTAACCAGTAAGTCGATTTCTGAGCTATTATGTATCATATTATGATAAATGTAGATATTATTGTGTCAAGTGTTAAAAACGTGGGTCAATCCTTGTTATTTCATTTGAAAATATATTTCCTATAAGTTCCGTATGTAAAAATACGCATATTAATACAATCTCTTATACTTGAATTGGAACTGTGAATAATAATTATGAAGCGATAATTAATATTAGATTAGAAACGAGTTAATATTAGAAATAGATTAGTCTTAAACTTATGTTTGATCTCTAAGATATTTTCAGACACGTATAATATATCTTTTAAAATGCCGTACCTTATTACTACGAATCAGCTGTCTATTTGTCTGTTACCAAGCTGTATCGCATGAACCGTGATAGCTAGACTGTTGAAATTCTCACAGATGATTGATGTATTACTGTTGCCGCTATAACAACGAATACTAAAAACTAAAAACAGAATGTAATAAATATTTGAGGGGGGCTCCTGACAACAGACATGATTTTTTTTTTTACGGTTTTTATACATAATGGGTTGGGTTGGCACTTCGTGCGCCAGTCTAGCTCTCACTTAGATTGTTTTCTAACTTTTATCTTGATGAATATTTAATTAATTACTTATTAACAACTATGAACAATGTATCGTGTAAGAGCTACAGGTTTGTTGACTTGTGCGTAAAGTACGTTGGCCTTTATTTTTGTTATTAGCCTAACTTGATATTATCTAATTTACTTACTAATGTTATAGTTCGTTTATGATAAGAATATTACAAAGAACATTTACCTCATAGGTATTTCTCGAATTTTAACAATAAATAAATCAAGTTAATTTGTTCATCATCGCATAACTGACGTTAGTCTAAAATTGAGTTTACTAACAAAATTTGATGTGTTATGTTAGAACATAGTGGAGTATTTTTTTTTCTAAACTAATGTAAATAATATTTTCAAAACTTAGTGACTGATAATAAATACCTTGCTTGTTAATTCACATTATAATATAGGTTTTTAAGGGAACAAAAACCTATATAAAATTTATATGTATACACAGTGAGTGATACAGAAAACAGTAGAGTTTTGCTGGGAATATAAAATAATCTCGGTATTTCCGAATCAGATGTTAATTCATATTAATAATGATGATATTATCGGAACCAAAAGTAATTATTAAAAATATTGTACCTACCTGTAGAGTGTAGGTACAATATTTTTAATAATAACCTTTGAATTTGGTAGAGTAATGGGTCGGTTTTTGAAAGCTGGGTTCGCTTCCTGCCAGTATCGAATAATGTTTCATTTTATATATGTATATGTTTATCAATTATCTTTATATTAACATTTGTATATGTACAGTTTTAGACCCATGTGAGGAGGACAGAAGATGGTTAACACAGATTGCTGTCTTCTTCTATATATGTAATAAGATAATAGGTACCGAGCAAACTTCGACTTCAGTGATGAACGTAATTGCTATGTATTATGTACATAGGTAAACTTTATCAGATTATTTCGTTTTTTTTTTAATTTTCAGTGTAGTTATGTTTCTGTTTATCCTAAATTTGGCTGATTTTAATGGAATTTCGTTTCGTTAAATCGAACATTAAATCGTATTTTATCAGGGATGGACAACAGCAACGCGTCTAGATCTGTACAATAATTACTCAATTTGAATCAAAACAATTAGAACTTACAACAATAGCTTTAAGTATATTGCTTGTTTGTTAGTTCCCAAATTATTTAAAAATAAATAAAATTGGACTTATTTCATTTCGTTTTATTTTCAGAAACAAAATTGGTAAGTACTAAAATTGCTTTGGTCTAAAACTACAGTCCAAAAAATGGTACAAATTTATATAATTAAACATGTCATTATTTTAGTCGGGAGTCAGGCATTGAGAATTCTTTTTTTTATCTGTCTATACTGTTAGCCCTGTTGGCTATTACAGCGTCACCGGGGGAGCGGGTGGGTAAGGAGACCCACCCTTAAAAAGGGGGGGGCAGATAGGTCCCCATGTGGCATTGAGACAGCCACAAGAAACTTTAAATCTTTTTTCCATCGCTTTGTAGATGTATTTTTTTTTCAAAATCTTTATATTGAGTAGCGATTGGTTCAACGAACGGAATGAAAATTTATAATGGAGTACCACATCAGTACCTAATGGAACCCGTAACTCGCCTATCAACCAGCTCAATGAACCATTTGTAAATGACAACGTTCGCAATGTTTGTTCTGATGACGTGAATGTTTATGCCTTTAAAGATAGTAACAATCTATTTATACAAAAAAATATCCACGCTGTAAAAAACGAAATATAAGTATATGTCTTGCCACTCTCTGCACTATCTACATGTTTAGTTTCTCAAATCAGAAAGTTCACGGAAGGTCACAATGAAATATCTTATTTACCGTATATTTTAATTGAGTATGACAAAATAATCAGTTTGAGGTTTATCACTATAAATGGAAAAAAGTCGATGCGTCATTGTGTCATGTATCTATCATGTGTCTCGTAATCGTAGACAGGGAATCTTAAATGAAATTGATGTGTTTCAAAATTTCTAAAAATTGAAATATTACAGTATACGCTACCCACTTGTTGCTTCTTATGTGAAAGAACAATGATCTAATTAAGTAAAAAATGTGGGATAGCAGTCACCAGAGTACCTAGTAAATACTGAATAGGAAAGAAGTCTTGTAATTTCCTAATCTTAAGAAAATCATGAATTAAAAAAATATTTTAACCAAAAGCACAATTATGGCTTGATGTTTTATTGACGTTTATAGGAATTGTTATTATTTTATTTATTTTACGTTATTTATATTTATTAATATATACAAATACAATATTATTACAATAAAGTAGTACTTATAGTTTTAGGAAACAAGATTCAATGCCCACTCACATCCACAAATGTCTCAAGATAACGCCTCTTATTGTCATATCAACACTGGGGCCTGGGATCTATAAATTATAGAGTAGGGGAGCCATAGGTAGTCGTATGAGTGCGAGTGTCTAACAAAAAATAAAGGAGATAAGATGAGGAACCCATATTTATCTCTGCCTAATCACACATGCAAAAAAGAGAGACAGATAGGTAGCGACCTTTGCTTTCTCTTTTATTAGATTTCTATATTTTAGACTGGTTCCTCTACTCTATGTATACTAACTCTATGCTGGGATTGGTTTACATTAACTCATAGGTTTGCGTCAAAACACCTAATCCTAGCCCGGGTGTTTGAATTGGGCTCTCAATCTTGGTTTTAAAATAGATCTCGCAAGTCTTGCTATTTATTAAAACCGTTACTTTAGATCTAGGAATATCACAAAAGTAGTACTTACATAGGTATACATAGGTACATTTTGAACTTATATTAACATTATATAGATATAGTAGAGTACAATAGAATAAACAAGTTAAGATAGATAGTGAAGTCTTCACCTTATATAGTGTACCGTTTAATAAAGGAAGAAATCAAAATGCAAGTAAGTTAACAAGGCAAATAAAGAAATTACGATATCGAATCATATAGTAAGTCCCCAATGATTAAACTTCGTAAAATAGACACCATCGTCAACGTACGTATAACGGTCCCCCGACGCAACGACTTCAATAAGTACATAATAATATTATTTTTATTCTTTTTAAAGGTCTTTTCGTATCGGGGTTTATTTGAATTTTTAATTAAATTTTTAACATATCATTTCCCTTGCGAAATAATGGAAGGAACCACTAAAAAGGAAAAAATAAAAAACTAAAATAGGAAGTCGGTGCCAATTTCTTCAGTTGATCTATATTAAATGCACCTACTCATCAAATTATTTTATTCTTTTTGAAGGTGCTTTTACTTAAACCGATATCAGGAAGCAAAAAATGCAAAACCTTCCTTATTAAAAAAAATCCGAGATAAAATAAAAATATCTATTATTTATTTAACCGCCAGACCATATAATAAATTTGATATTATTATTCTGATATATAACTTACCTTATCTAGAAATAAACAAAGAATTCAAATTTGTAAATATCGTTGCTAATTGTTTTAAAAGTGATAATTTAATATAAAATACTTGATAACAAAGCATAACTTTCACAAATCATACGACATTATATAACTCAATGTAAGAAAGATATTTATTGTCCTGTTGCCAGCGGCTCCGTCTTCTCCTATCTCCAACACAAATAATATATCATCCATCAATTTACTAACAATTATTATAACTTATTCCAAATTATGGAATTTCTTAGCGAAGGACACGTTAATTGTACTCTAAAAGTATTGGCGTAAAAATAGAGACCAATAACATTTTCTAAAAATTGGACCAGTAGATTTGTTTTTTATAATTATAGACCAAAACAGTTTTTATACCTTCCCGGTAACATTTCTAAAAAAAAAACTACATAGTGATTAGGGTATTAAACTTTAATAAAACTAAATTTCATTAAAATCGATTTTGTAATTTTGTTGTGATTCGTGAACAAACAACAAGACAAACAGACAAAGCGATCGAATTGATAAGGTCTATTGTTTTGAGCTTTATGTTAGATTTTGCCTGGTTACTATTTTTATTTATGTATAGATAACGCGTATCAAAAAGTATAAGAAAAATATTTTTAAAACTACATATGTATATAAAATTTAGTTAAAACTAGCTTTTTACGGCGACTTCGTCCACATATACTAATAATGGCCCTGTATACCAATTTTTATATTGTTATGTCTCAGAAAAGAGAAATATTCAATAAAAATTTTACCCCTCCATTTTTACAATTTGGGTGTGAATTTGTCCATTTTGTCTACAAAGATCATTTATAATTTTAATCCAAAATTTATATACCTATTTTCATATTTCTAAGTCTAAAAGTGAGAAAACTTCATATAAACTTTACATCCCTATTTTACCCTCTTAAAGGTTGAATTTCTAAAAATCCTTTCTTAGTTCATGAAAGAAACGCTTGTATCAAATTTCAAGTTTCAGGGTACAGTAGTTTCGATTGTGCATTCATATATAAGTCAGTCAGGCAGGTTTGCCTTATATATATATATATATATATATACATATATTCAAAAAATATATATACTTAGTTCTAAAGAAAAACTTCAGTATCAGGGATTAGGTTATCGATTGTGCCCTAACGACACTTTGACGGTTCAAATCTTAAAGTATTGTCATAATGATATACATTTTAATTGCATATGTATTTTTTATTATTTTAAGTATCACTTCTTTGTTTAAGTTACTTAACATTGTTCTTAATGATATGTTTATGTTATAACTGGCAGGGAATACCGTGGACGAATATTTCAAACAGTACCTATGTATTTAAAAAGAGGAAGATGAACGTTTTCTACTTGGTATCTTAACTACATAAGGATTAAGCGTAAACGACGCGTTGCGGGTGAAAAATTCCTAAACAACCTGATAAATCCCCAACATGGCGCCGATGTTGTGATATATCTTTGCTAGAATGGGCCTTCATTTGATTTCTTTGGCTAAAATATTACACAATTAAATACGGTCGGGTAAATATACCTAACTAGATTAAATTTATATACCATACCATATTATGTGCCATGTGAATTAGGAACATTTTTTGTCATGATCAATAACATTTGAGAAGGGGTTGTCAAAATTACCTTGACACTAAATGTTCCATATTAACAAAAATTGAAACCGAGTCCTTATATTTTTTATTTAAGTTTCTTTATTTAAAGACTTTATTTTAATAGTAACTTAACAAAGAAACAAATGTTACAAGAGAGATCTGTCAGAAAAAAACATCCAATTAATATTTATTTGACGGATTGTATCTGCTTAAATATTATAAACCAAAATCCCGGTTAAGGTTTTCGACTTTTCAACGCAACAGCTAAAAACATTTTTGCGTACTTTATTAGATACACCAGTAACAGTAAGTATTAAGTAGGTTTTTAAAAGAAAAAATAATACATACTTTCTTTAGTAGAGAAAATAAGAAATTGGCTTAATAACTGTGTGGAGTCATCAATAAACTTCTATAATTACGTCGCTCCTATTTAAATTTACATAGCAATTTCTCACAAACACGGTTATGTACTTATTTCCGTTAAAGTTCAAGAAATCTTAGTAAGTTAATTTAAAAGTGAAAATTCAGATAAAATATAAGAATTAAATTTAGAAAGTATGTAGATATATAATATTATGAATAAACCGATACAAATCTAAGTTAGTAAATAGTTTATTGAACGAGTTCCACAATAAAACATTTAAGAAGAGAAATATCAGGAGAAAGGAAAATAAAATAAAACAATCCAAAATACATTATCTAGATAACAATATATTTTTGTTGTCAACTGCAAACTTAACAACAGACTACAATATAGATGTTCTAACTCAAAATCAATAAAATAATTATAAAGATTAATATTGTGAAACGCGAAATTATAAATACAATAGTATTAAATTTTAATAAACTCACCGTCAGAAGACAAAAGAAATAAAACAATAATGGACGGCATAGAATATTTAGGAATATCATGTTATAGTGGAAACATACATATTAAGTATTATTTTAAGCAACAAAAAATCACACACTGCTTCAACATCAATAAAAAACAAACTATGGTTTAAACAAAATAAACTGCTCACACAACAATTACGACAATGTTTATTTAAACTATATTATTATAAATTATACATAAATGTCTTCAAATTGTTTACTTTTACAATTGACAATAGACACAAAGAAATTACATATTTAGGTATATTAAAATCTTTAAATCTGCCTCCTGAAATTAAAACAATTATATTATCTTAACATAATATATTATTTTCTCGTTAATCATTATTCTGGTATTGATATTGTGTTTTCGAAATATTATATTACATATTTTATCAGGTTTTCTTCTGTTTCTTGTAAAAAATCATAAAAGTATTCACTTTATAAATACTTACACTTATAATTGTTACTTAAAAGCAAAGATAGAGATACAATATATTCAGAAATACATTCAACAAGTAACGATTAATGATATAACATCTACTAAATGAGGTTGAATACAGTGAAGATGTGTTTATATAAAATTCTAACTTTAAGCGTATGTGAGGTGAATTAGTTTTTGGTATCCGTCGCTATGTTCACACTGTACAGAATACTAGGGAATGTACGCTTTGGCACTAACATTATGAAATATAATTAATTCTTTATACAATACTCTGAAAATGTTATATTTACAACTTACATCTAAATATTTACAACCATATTATAATGAGTCAAGATAAAATCATGGAAATGTTGAATTACATGTTAATATACAATACAATTTGTGAGATGGATGAGTAACGGTACAAGATCTACAGCGGCTGTATAGCTTTACAAGCTTTAGCGTAACACATTGATATCTAGTAATATATATGTTCAAATCACGTTTAACATTCAAGTAATTGTAATACATTATCAGAGAGTTTTCAATCCATTAATTATTGCGATAAATTGACATATGTTTTATTAATCCCCAAGTAGAGCAAAAATATTATACAATGTTTTCTTTTATACAATTGTACACTTTAAAATGGATTGAAAATAATTTCTTTCCGATATCGTTATTATAAGACGTATTTCACAAAAGCTATTATTGTTAATATTCAATCCGTGTCATTGGTCTACTAATAAATATAAAAGCCAATTGTATGACTAACATCTAACATAAAACGGATTATATTGCACACATTCACTTAAAATCTATGTATCAATAAATCAATGAGTGGGCTAAAATCCCTCTCCGCCATAAATTTCTTAACTCACCGCTTAACTACCAATGGAATGACATGTTGGGCGCACTGTGCAAACTTACCAAGCAAACTGAACTGAGATAAATTAATAATATTGTAACCTGTAATGACCAACATTTTGTAACACTTAAACGTGCTGTAAACCAAATAAGTATGCAGGGAAATAAAGTCTGTATAAATTAAACAAGTGAACTATTCTAGAAGTACAGGTTGCTTAGCAGTGCGCCGTGCTGCAAGCTCTGCTCTACGGATGAAGAGGTGACCGTGGTCTTCCTGTACCACGGTACAACGACCTGCCATGAGATGAACCGATGCTTCTCTCTGAACCGAATGCAACGTTGATGGCACATGGATGACGCAAGTGATCCAATGAACATTACATGGGATGCAATGTAAGTTCCATAAGTAAGCTCTAATCGAACTAGAGATGAATACTACACCTTACCATGATCCGAAAACCATTATTGTTCGTAAAATATTCATAGCACCAATGCCAATCTAATTATTATTTAATATTCTATGTTTGGTGTTTAAAATTTCTAGTTCTATTTATTATTTTGCGGAATCGTATCAAAGTTGTTTATTTTGCAAATTGTACTTATTAAAATGTGATACTTCAATGTTATTAATTACATTTGTTAAAATTAGGAAATTTCTTATAAAATTCAGTCACAGACTACCGATAAACTGGTAATTCTACATTCTAGGAAATAATTACAAATTTTTGTATCTACCCCTAGGTCCCGGTGGCAGAAATGGGATCTTTCATATCGAATATTATACATTTTTTCGGGTTTACTTGGAGAGTATCTTTCAATGTTTTGGAAAAGTCATAAAATTTTATGAAGTATAGAAAATTGCCTCCCTTGTGCCATTAATTTTGTTTAGCCTACTTTATTAACCTGCGTTTTCTCATTTCAGTCCGTTGCAACGTTAGGATATAAATAGACAAGTTATCATCTATTCCGAGTAATATCCTCTGTAGAGCGAACGATTAGAATCGACTGCTTCCGCATTTCGTTCGATACTCAAAATATGACAATATATTTAGTATCGTAACCATGTGCAGGAAGTGTTGTCTGTCGAGTGGCCGTTCAAAAGAGCATGTGGCAGCGCAGGTTGGAGTTGGCTATTCCGTGGTGTGGGCGATGAGGTCGACCCCCGGCATCGCGGTGCCCAGCGCGGCCGGCGGGTCGCTGGCGGGGAGGGAAAGTAGATGTTAGGCCTCCAAGAAAATGAGCGCAGTTGGCTTTGGTTCCAGATTTGACTTCTTCGCTTCCACAACCAAGAACTCAATCTCCTGCAATTAAATATTTTAATATATTGTTATTATTTTTCGAATAAAACCCTTTTTATCTAGATGATGTATATATTTTTGTACTGTTTTTATTTTTGAGAAAACGTATAGTATCGATCAGTAATGTAGCTTACTGGTTTTTCCCGCTGCGCAAACGATTCTGCAATGAGTCGAGCGACTTCCTGATGTTGCATGCCCTCGACTCGATGTCCATCCACCGCCAGTATTAATTGTCCCACTTCTAACCCTCCAGCTTCAAACGCTGAGCCATGCTCCTAGAAGAAAACATCGTATGCTATAATTCCATTACTGATATTGGAACCAAGTTTCTTATAGCGGCTTATGGAGTGAAGTGATTTTGTAGTAATCCACCAGTAATGTGTCCACGTAGATTGTAAAAAAAATATTTTTATTGCTAGGAACATAAGCTACATAAATATTATTTTCGATTGTTTTTGATGTATCTACCGATACCTCATACGTTAAAATCCTTTAATCTGCAAAGGCTATAGCTGGAATATATTTCTATTTACATACATATATTTGAATAACATAACACTCCTTCGTTCATTAGTAATAAGTCTTTATGTAAAATTCAGTGAACCAAACGATCAAACACAGGATGTCCCGTGGCAATTACGTAATTACGCTACAACCAACCAAATTACACAGACAAAATCACGTGCAAAAGCTATAATATTGCCAAGTTTAATCAAAATCCGTTCAGTAGTTTTAGCGTGATTGAGTAATCTGTAATAAACATACATCTATCTAAACATCCATCCATCCAAACATCCAAACAATCGCACTTATATATTAGTAAGATAATATTATTATTTTGTAAGTATAAAAAACGAGTACCTACTTTTAAAAAAAAAACATAGAATTTAAAGATAGTTTCGACTTGTTGCCTTATAATTTTTGTTTAGAAAAATGATTAAAAAAATTACAAAAAACAAGTATTGAGGTCCCAAGCATTTCAAAAAACTTAACATTGTAATTCAATAAATGAATAAGTATACATTATCTCGGTACGTCTGTGTTTGTTTTATATTTCTGAGAAAGAGCAATCTATATGTCAATACTTACATGTATATTAATTATTCTGGGCAAAGGATGCTTAGTATTGGCGCCGCCCTCTATAGCGATGCCAAGGATCGGCTTGGTCTTCTTGACAGTGATGTGTAGGTTTCCATGGTGATCGGGAACAACTCTCGCAGCTCTGCCTTCGTCCATCTGCGCATCGCCATGTTGCAGGCGCTGCATGGACTGGTGCCTGCGGATCCCACCTCGATCCTCAAGTAAAGCACCACCTTCTTCTTTCATGTCGAAGCTACGCGACAACTTGTGGGCCAATTCCTGTCGATATGACTGTACTTAAAACGTTCTTAGTGAAAAAAAGTACTGAACTTCAAATTTTGGAGTGGTGTTTACGGTGTTTCAAAAATTCATAATTTGGTTTAATTTATATGTAATACTTAATTAATTATATTTATCTTATATGTAAACCTGTCCTAACAGTCTAAGAATACCACATCCACACTAAATCTGTAAAACTACGCTAAAATAACAAAAATACCAGCCTCTAATAAATTGAGTGCGTTGATTGAGGACAAGTGTAGCTGGGCGGCAGAGGGGAGTAACTCGCGACAGCAACTGTACTGGAAGGATTGAACTGACTCACTCGTACTACCGTGTGCCTCTCAGTTACTAATGTCAGTGATCTGTATACGACATATGTATCGAGAAGCTGTAAGTGGATGTGAGCTGGAGGCTTGGGAACATGCGTTTCGATCACTCGGTGGCGTGGTACAAAAGGTATATTTTAAAAGTGTTATATGTCTTATGAGAAATCGTTAACCCAATTAGCGTTCCTACGCAGCGGATCCAGAACATTAAAATCATACTGCAACTTAAATGTCACAAATAAAAGTATAAAGCTTACTTACGGTAATTGAAATAATAAACGAAGTAATCAAACTGTTGGTGTTACCATGCATTAAGAAGAAAAAAAAATTAAACAATTTTGTATTTACATTTGATATTTAGATTTTTCTTTTAACTTTACTATAAGACAAATTTACATCTCTAGAAGTGAACTAAAAATCTAATAGTCGAAACTATTCTAAACTGACTTTGTCTAGGTTTTCCATGCAGCAAGTTAGCTTTGTTCATTCAAAATAATACCTACCACTACAGGCTAAGGAAACAACCGGATTGAATGTGCTGAACAAATAACAAAATAAAATAACAAAAGTAAAAACTCCGAAATGAAGTGCGAACGATAAGTTAAGTGAAAACATATATTTTAAACTAACATCAAGCACGTTCCGTTTACGAAGCGAAAATTTGGAATAAGATTTTATTTAACATCGTGCAAAAGAAATAATTGTCAATGTGCTAGGACAGTTTGCCGATCGGTCTGTCAGCAGGAGGCCGGGCCACTTACTAGAGGTCGTCCCCAGTACCATGATTTAACTTTCTGCGTCCAGCCACCGAGTGATGAGCGCAGTCCCTCGAGATAGCCGCACTGAAACATCACACTCACTCAGCGCCAGCGCTCACTCCGACACAACCATCCCCTGGCCTCTGGTTCCTACCCTTGCTCGTCGTATGTCTGTCTACCACCAACTATATCAAACTCTCAATATCCCCAAAACTAGCTATTCATTACTATCGAACTCTACTTTCTAAAATGCAGGTATGGTCAGGTCAAAGGGACACTAAATATAATCTAGATTTTATGTTTCAGTATGATAACATTGATGATTTTTTCGTAGCACTCAAATACAAGTACAACCCAATGGCATCGCACATTTAGCAAATTCTACATCTATAAAAATCGTAAAATATAGACAAACTGCTTGCCAAGCTTGTAAAAATTGTAAACATATATTATAATGTTAAAGTAGGTATTTAAATATTTTAAATATAAATCATTTATATTTCTATGAAGAATACATACCTGGTCCTATATTGAGTAAATAGGATGCATGGAACAAAGAATATGAAAAACTTTAATTTTAAACTCTAAATATTTGTAAAAAATATATACTCGTTATAGTACACATTGTAAATAAAGATTTACATCTTTCGAGTCACGCAACAATTTGGTTCCATTGTGTTTTGTTGATGTCAACTTTTTACCAATTGTACGGTTGAGTTTCGGCGACACAATGAAGTGATTGTGAAAAATATATTTCCATAACATGAGCTATTCAAAAATATTCGCCTTGAGCATAATATTCGTAGACTAATTACATATTTCTGTACCCTATATTGTACACTTATGATTTGGTTATTGTGATTTGTGATGAATATTCTGTTCATTTTCTCCACAGATTATTGCATGAAATCAGATAAATCGAGATAACGAATATTTGTTCAGAAAACAAACAATTTTCTCTACTTTATCGGCAACATCTCGGAAAATAGTTCTCAGATCTAAAAGTTTGATAAAAGTCCATACTAAATACACGCAACATAATTTTGTTACATATAATTAAAAATAAAGTCAACATGACAAGATATCTCCAATATCAGATGATCTATCCTGGAGTGCGGACTGCGGACAAGCGGGACTCGTTAGCCTCTTCTATAAACAACGAGATAACATCAAACAGCTTGTGTTATTGTGGCTCTTGCAATTGCTAAACATTATTTGTTTTATTTTCATACAAAATGTATTGAGGAAAATCGTATTATTGAAGCCTGTCTTTATAAATAAATAATATTCATTGTAAAATATTTAATTTAATATGCAACATCTTAATAATAAGTGGAATAATCTGCTATAACCTTATCCGATCAATGTCCTTATATTCTTAGGACAGGTATTAAATCACACGAGAGAGATAAGACAATCTAGCCACTGGCAATGTAAATATATTTTGAAACATAAATTATAACATTGAGTAATATTACTGATATATAAAAACACGGGCTGGGTAAAGTTAAATAATAAAAGATTATCAAAATAAATATATTTTAACATAAAATATACAGCTATAATCGAAATATTTACATAAATATCATTTTAATTAATTCACCGTTACCGAATGATAAATATTCATATTTTATTGGCGGTTGTAAGTATATTAAGCAGTGTCCCAGTTTCCATGGTCCTTTTGAAGTTCAAGTTGAGCTTAACAAGCACTCGGTAACTTTGTTGGTTGCGGTAAATCTGCACTAAGATTTACTGAGATAGATAGTTTTATAACATTGTCTTCATCGAACTAAGTGTATAATAGCTTCACTGCTTGTAATTTTAGAACAACACCGGTTTTGTGTTTAATAAGTTAGTTTTATAATCATTATAATAATAAATGACCTTAGATTTAAATTTATATTTGTTTTCTACTATATTAATTTAGTTAAAAGCATAGTTTTATTTATGTTTTTATTTATTTGTTTTGAATTTCGATACTAATGTTATTTAAGAAATATTCATTAAAATTGTTTTTGATTCTTCTTAGCATTAACTAAAAAAGTAGACAAAAAAAAAACAAACAAATAAACAATATTATTGAGTGGATCGTTTAAGTAGTAACAGTTACCACCACTCATACCGCTTTTAACAGTACTTCAGATAATTGTTGCTTATGTAGATTCATTCATTACTGACTGGCAAAGCAACTCACATACAAACATAACATTTAGATTTTAGGTTAGATTAAAATTTTGATAAATATTTTCTTAATTCATATATCATACCTACTAAGATTATTAATCTAGCTGTATTGAAATTTGAAAATGAATGCATACATCGAAATCATTTTTTATGTATGTATAACTAAATCTTTTCACGACGTGGACCAAGTTTAGTACATAATTAGTAGTTACTTATCAGGCAACTTGAATCTGTGTTAACTTAAGGTAATAAAAAAACCACACCATCTTCAATTTATTATCATTATTAGCTGTATAATAAATATTGTGTTGATGAATTTCATGTAATAAATAAAATAATTATAAGTTGCCTCTGCCATTTATATTATAATTATAATTCTGAATGTCGAGTTTGAGTGGAATTTTGGTTGATTGTTGCAACCGTCATTGAGTAAAAAAGTGGTATTTAAATAATGTTGTGAATTAATTATGTATAAGCTAAATAAATTGCATTGGCAGATATTTTAGTTTTTTTTTTCAACACAACACATCGGAAGATTTTGAAAGTATATTTTATTCCGTGTCTAAGAAAAGCTTGTGAAACGAGGTAAGCTCATATAATATGCATTTAAAAACATGTATCTACATGTTTAAGCAGAATCAAATGTTATCAAACTTAACCACGACTTTAACTAAACAGTTATACTAAAGATAACCTCAAAAGTGAGTTGAACGTTCATTCTTTATCTTTACCACAATTCGTCAATTATGAACTATATTATATTTTATCGGCCACACAAATATCCGTTAGTTACGGCCATTCTTTATATTGAAGTCTATCAATTTTAATTGTGTGCCATTATCTGCAAAGATTATTCTTATTCATAGACTCGTAATGAACTTGACAGAGATTCAAGAATTTCGTTTTGCCTCAACAATATTGACCTTAAATAAATTTATAAAAAACTTGCTTTTACCGACCAAAAAGAAAAAAACTTACGCTTCACTAATCTGTATAATAACTAGATCACTTTCTTTTACGTGAAATCATGAACCGTAGTTGCTTGTTACAAGAAATATTGTGAAAACTACGTGTGTAATGTGACACTTGCATGCTTTGACAATACTTTTAATTTATAACCGTAAATTACGTAAACTAACTGTCAGTTCTTGACTAGAATTACCGAATGACTAATTAAAAGCAATAATAAAAATATCTTTCGCACGATTGTTTTGGTGACACAAAAACCAGACTTGAACGAGTTTTGTTATAAAATAATTGCTAACAAAAGGATCTGAGGCATCAAAAGTTCCTGCTATCGGGTTCCATTTTCCGGTTAATCCAGTTTTGGACAGATGTATCCACCGTGGGAGCGTGGGTATAAATTAATATTAACAGTAATTGAGTGAGAGAAAACTATTTTATTTATTGCGGCTCATCTAATACCGTAATACCGAAATATGTTTGAGCATAACGGTTTTTAAAGATAATATCTTCAATCTACAAGCGCATTGTCTTCACAAATATAATAGTTAACATTGTGTTTTGAAGCTATTCAAGGAAATTGAGAGAGTCATCATGGAGAAGTAGGTATCAGACTGTGTATTTTTTAGGATGTTGACTGTCTATCGTATTTTTTTTATAAAATGGTAGGTAAATGTTTGCATAGAAACTGTAGATAGATGATATTTACCGAGCCACGAGATATGGTTTTCTTCGAAGAACAAGTACTTTCTAAACTATTATTTCCTTATTGTTGGGTTCATTTTCGTCATCGTATTTCCTAGGCTTTGTAAATTATAACGTTTCCACTGTTTATTAGGTCAATATATAAATGAATATTTAGTTTTTCTGATAATATTCATAATCATCATCAATCATATTCTTGTTCAAGTTTTTAGATTTGTGTTAACTTTCTTGTGAATCTTACAATACAAATGACATTATTACCAATAATTACCATCAGTCAATCTTAACAAATTCATACATTATTGTGGTATATCTTTATCTTTTCCTCTCACATGGCATATCTTTCTAGTTATACATAAAGACTCCTCGTTAAAAAATAATACCTACATGAGCTTGAAAGTTTCTCACGTAAGTAATTTCGGGTAATTTCTTTAACAGCTTACATCTGTCATGTATTTAACAGACAACACTTGGTTAGCTCAAGACTATTAAGTAAACTTGTTACCCGATTTGCAGACCTAGCCTTATTTCGTTGTCGGAGAGCCGTTTCGATTGTCGAGTGTTGGTTTACGACTCACGAGGCACAGCTAGTCTCGCACCGGACGCCGTCTGATACGCACGTATTTCTATATAAAACCTACCTCCGCTATTTGTTTACAAATAATCCCGTGATCAGTTAAAGGAAAACCGTTTAAAGGTGAGTTAATCTGAATTGAGGTGAAGGTTTTGATTACTGCTCTCTAATGATTTGCGTTGGGTTGTAAACAATGGCATTGTGGTCACTTTTGTTTTGATACTCGCATGCGACCTGGAACTACGCTAAATTAAGCGTGGGTTTGTAATCTGCCACTATTGTTCTATTTCTTCGTTTAATTCTAGATTTTTAGTTTAGAAGACAATAGTGAGTTTAGAAGTATGGTTTCAATTTTTGTGTTAGTTTTCTCAGTGCTCAGATTATGCTAAGTCTGTTACTAGTTTTCATCATCGGTTCTTAAAAAAAAAAAACGAAAATTTTAAGGAAATTATTTTTTTTTGTGATATATTGTATTTTTGAACATTGCTTTCAAAACTTATTGCACTTTCTGAAATCTATTTAATAAGCTTATCGGCTTATGAACCACTCAAACATCGCATTTAAGTCTTTGTTTTTTTAGATAACTTTATTACATACCTATTCTGAAGTTTTTTACATTATTAAAATATTTTCCTTGCGTTCATTTAAACATATAAACTACATAACATTAGACTTGGACTCAATGCACATATAATTATATATGAGTATTACTTCTTACTGTTTGATTACTTTACATTTTATAATTTTCCGTCTCCGTAGTGGCCGTGTCTCTATTGAGGTTAATGTTACAAGTCGTTTTTTATGCATTGTGTATTGTATTCCTTACATTTTTGACCGTTTTTAATTATTTCTACAATTCTAGAAGCTTCTGGAAGAAGTACTATCTTATAGTTATATATTCGTCATACATTCTTTCAACCTAATAAAACTAAGTGAAGTTTAAGAACTATGGCAACACCGATCGAATTTTGGTAAATTGTTACCTCTAAGTTGTTATAGACATATGCGAGAGAGAACCAAGTGCAATAAGTGTACTGATGATATAAGTTATATTAAATATAAAATTATTCATTAAAAACGTGATTGCAAAATAAAATTGATGTAATAGTGAACGAATAAGATTGCTTGCAGTATTACTTAGATTAAATTTGTTGAGAAATACACATTTATTCGCACGTCTATCTGATCGATAGTACTCCAGTTATTGAACTATATTTATATAAATAAATAAATATATACATAAATATCTAGTTCTTTATTTGTAGTACTCTTTGCAGAGTCATATTATACATGTACATGTAATAACAATATTGTAAATCAAAAGAGAATCAATGAAATATTATAATATCTTCCATATCAAGGAAAGAAAACCAATAATAATGATGCATCAAAGAGAAGGGATTCCGTGTAGAATCAATTTGTAAACAAGTTTCTTTCGATCTTATAAGTAATTAGCGTAGTAATACGAGAGCGGTGGGTTAAGGTCGCCTTCACTCCGTGCGACACGGCTTATTTACGACACACGATACGTGTACTAATTACTAAATATGCATAAGAAATCAGATATCTGGACCAAGGAATACAAGGGATATAGAATAACAATCACTTAACATAATTTATATTTATTTTATTATTGTAATTATTATTAATTATGAGGCTTTTATTCTTATATATTTTTAAATGAAGTTCGGTACATTGCTTCTTCTTTAATCCCGCTACTCCAAACAGTGCGGCCATTCACCGTCATGATGATACACATATATTTATAACGTACCATGTCCGTAGTGAATGTGAAACAATACACTATATAATATAAATTTATCCCCTTGCTTACACATTGTCCTTGTTTCCTTCGTTTGAACTCTAAGCACAAGTAAAGTCAGGTAATTGTTCAGGTCAAGTCTGCTAATTACTGCGTCTGTAAGTTAAGGAACTTAAGAGTACACAAAATGGAAAGTAATGTAACAAACAAAGGAAAGGGTAGAAACAGGAAATATTAGGTAACGGATATTATACACTGTGGTTTCGTTTTGATAACCTAGTTGTTATAAAATATTGGGTAAAATGCAAGCAGATTATTCTTGAAGTTTGTTGTTAACGATATAAAAGAAGGTGTTTATGTGTATGTATGTGTGTGTTTAAAACCAAACTAAAGGGGATGCTGAGAAAGGTAAAGTAGAGCGAGTTCATTATTAACAGTAGGCAACGGTTAACAATTATCGTGACAAGTGGCCGCTTGGCATTTGGTTCGTATATAAGTGTTTGCTAAGTGTTTGTCTGTGTGCTACATCACCTCATTGATTGAACTCATTATATACAGTTTCTGTTTGATCTTTATAATTTACGATCTCAATAATAATTCCACAGTTAAGTATAATTTCCTTAGAATTTTATTAAGTAATATAAGACTATGTCTTATCAAAGAAACCGCGAAAGCTTTTAAAAGTAATTATAAATTCCCATTATTACGTGTCATAAATTTTGGAGGTGCAATTATATTCTAAAATGGTAATTTTCTCAACGCTTTTCTATCGCAAGGGTCTGAGCGACCTGATGACCCCTGAGACCCCGGAACTCTCGTTGGACCCTGGGAACGACAATCGCATGCCTTTACTGGGTCGACTCGTGAGTCCTCATTGCTCTAACAGCCCTGCTGTATAATGTTTGTTGTATAAAGTGAATAAAACGATCTGTTTTAATTTTTGGCTTTATATATTTTATTTTAATTTCGGGAAATTATATTTCAGAAAATGTTTTCTAATTTATATTTTATTTAATCCGTCAGAACATAATGGACAGATGAGCGTTATAACGACTTTATAAAATATATATTATTTTATCAAAAATTAGTTAAAAGGTATTTAAATGAATCATTATATATGCTATTTGATTAAACCCTAAGACAATTAGTTTGATGGACACGAAAAATAATTTATGGGTTTGAAATTTCCAATAAATAAATTGATAAAATTTCTAATAAATAAATATCAATAAATTTGTAATCCTTACCAATACCCTTAACAATGAATGGGTGATTAGAAGACATATAAATGTCATTCACACAGTCAAAAGAGTTTGATTTAAATCATGAATGATAAGTGAATGAGTTTAAAAAGGTCCGAGGAGAAAGTTGTAAGGAGCTTAATTGGACAGCTTGTAGTGTCACGTATCGAGTTATTAGAAACTTAGAAAGGTTACATTGTTAAATATATGTTCCATTGTTATAGCTGACGAAATGTTCGATACATTTGCATATATATTATTGTTATGAGAATATTATCTAAAAAATATTTTTCTTTAATACTACAATAAAACTCTAAATTATATCACTCGTAACGCCATAGCCAGACTGCGAGCATTATTTATTTCTAATTTTATGATCTTTCCTTTTCTGACTTTTACGTTTAATAAATTATGGCAATAATATTTGCTATAGCAATAAATGTTGGTCGTGAGGATATTTCTACTCTTTTATAAACAGATATACATATAAATATATAAGATATAAAGGACAATAAATGTAACATATTGTATTATAAGATTATAAGTAGGTTCAATATACCTATAAAAGAAGAATTTCCATATTGATAGCTATGATTGTGTAATCTGTGTGTAATGGAACCGTCAGTAAGATGTTATTTCTCCGCATGATAGGACACCGACATGCCGGAAGTGGAAAACGAGATCAGTCATTGTATCCCTGACAGCCGTAGTAATTGGCAATCGGTAATATTTATGTATCGTAATATAGAAGATTAACTCATAGCAATTGCGGTTTTTTAGGTTAATTTAGTTTATGTTGCAGCAGAAGCTGAAAATAAAAGAAATGCATGCTTCGCTCATTTCATATATTAAGAATTATATTTATTTATACAGATATAATGGAAATGAAGTTATATGTATTTCATTTTTTTTCTATCGGGAAAAAAAAATATTTTTTAAAATAGTCCGACTCTTTCAATCCATCCTTCAGTAAAACGTATTTGGAAAACCAAACTTATTTAGTGACATTTTATTAAGTTATCGTTAAATATTTTATTATCTATATTATTCAATCTACATTCAAACGTTTCCTATTTAGATTTTATATAATGCAGAATTTCTGTGCACTTCCTACATCGGCTATGCACGCCGAGTGCCGACTATCTCTTTGGTACCAGCGTGTGAATCATATCACAATGATCTTCATATCTTGCTACCATGTACCATGTTTCCATGTCATCTGCTTTCACCAGTACATAATGAATAGCATGAATCATAATTACTTATTTAATAGCTAAATATTAAATCTTCCCAAGATAATATCGATATTTATTCCCATTTATCAGATTGTGAGTCAATCATGACTAATTATGAAAATTTATATTAGAAATCATTAACCGTGTTCGAACTGATGTCATTAACATTTTTATAACCGAATGCATTATCGATACAATAATGATTCAATAATATTAAATTACATTACTCTAAAAGGAGGTTGGTTGGTTGGTTTATGGCATTGAGTCATACCGCACGGCACCTCGCAACTAAACCACTATACTCTGTTACAACCCGCTTTCTCGAGATTACGACATTATCTCCGGTCGACGATTATTTACCTTATCCTACTTACACCCCAGGATGTATGAAGTTGCGTGATTGCGTGAAAGTAAAGTCTAATCTAGTTTTAACAAAACATGATAAAACAACTCTTATGAAATAATTAATCTGTACTTTTATTTTTAACAAATAATTGGCTAATTATGTATCACTTAGACAACACTTGTATGTTTTGCAAATGTTAAGAGTATCAATATTGTAGCAATTCTTTTGAAATATTGTTGTGTATGACGATATATTCTTTGAATAATAATTATGTCCTCTCGGTGGTATTTTTAAATACGTGCAGTTAATCTGGTAATTCAGATCACGTTCGAGCCACATGGTCTCTGTTTACGAGTCCGGAAATGAAACAATAAATGCACTCCATTGTAAGACGTATAATAATAGACATTCAATTTTAGTACTACAACAAACAGCAGCTTTATTTATATTTAATCGTGATAGGAATCAGGTGGAGTAAAGTTAATGATACGGCAATTATTCTATTTTGGATCAACAAAAAATGGGTGCCTAAATTTCAAATCGTGATTTTCGAAAGCGTCAAAATATGAAATAATGAAGTCGCATTTAGCCACACTTTCGCTGGGGAAAGTCAATCGGGCGGTAAATATCTTTGTTTTAGCGCTCGATGTTCTGTGATAAATTAATTACAATTGTTATAACTCCAACAGATAGTTTAAGGCACGCGATAATAATTTAAATGTGTAATTAAAAAAATAATTGTATTTAAATGTTTTAATTTTAAATTTAAAAGTTTAACCGCTTTATGCAATGTTTATGGAATATGGAAGTGTTGTTACTTGAATGAAATAAATCGAGCTGGGTTCATGTTAAAACATTAATTACGCAAGATTTAGACACAATCGAACATAAATTATATATTAATAACTCCAGCTGTTTATTACAAATTATTTATATTAAATGCAGTGTTTTGTTTAACCCAAATAAAGAGACAAGATCTGTAGAAACAATGGCGCCGACAGTCGCATGTTCCATTGTAGATACAAATTGCAATGGCATTGGCACCCACGCGCCTGCGCAGGCGCCCGTAACGGAACAATACTTGGGCATAGTTGTGATTAAGATTTCACAATATTTCTCTCGCCATCACCCATACTTACACCACACTACGTTAATACCAGCATCCGGGAATAAACTAATGAGCTATGACTGTGAGAGCTGTAAGATCTGACGCAACAATATGTACGAATACCTTAACTGGAAGTGGACCATGTTCTATAGTGTACTCGTATATTAGCTCTCTTTTTTAAATTCCGTTTCGATTTTTATTTTGTTGAGAAAAACTTTCTGTATCTGCGGACAAGGTGGTGTTCACTAGAACGGTTAGTTTTAACAATCGAGCGTCACTAGTATAGTCCACCCTCATTGCTTTGTAGGACGTTTAGGATAGCTTTTGCATTGGGTCGTGAAATAGCGTATGTGTATCAAATCTTTAGAAATATAATCTGAATGTGATTTCTTTTCTTGCAGATCGGAAACATCACATCGATTAAAAACTAAATAATATTAAAAATTACAAATATGGAGAGTTGGTTAGACGATGTCAAACGCGTGAGGATACCCCGACCGAAGTTTGAACGTAAATATCCTACGGAACCACCGAAAGACTATCTCGAAGATTGCAGCGACCTCAGTGGTAAGGGACGGCATCACCATGGCAACAAGGACCTGGCTAAGGCAACAGAAGAACTTAGACGAACGCTACAAGAAAAACTATGACCGAAATCAGTACCAGATACCATCATTGCAAAAAATGGTCTCGCAACTGCCTTATGTCATTTAAATATAAGGTGCCATGAGGTCTGAAATCTCGGGAATAAAATTGTATAAGTATTGTTAGAATTTAATAAGAATAGTTAATAAAAAGTTTCCGAGCTTCCCAGGGAAGTTGAAATAGTTCTAATAGTGATATAAGCCCTACTTATAACTATATTGCGAAATGTTTTTAACATATTTTAATTTCAGCCTTACTATCTCCATTATTGTACATTTATTTTACTAAAAACTTGATACTTACATATTTATTTAAAATATACTAAAATATACTATCCGGTAATAAAATTACTACCTGTAACTAAAGCCATTTGTGGTTGATGTTATGTAGATTTTAAGACTGATAATTAAGTTAATTTATAATCCGTACCTAGTTTTTAGATATTAGTTAAATGTTTAATTAAATGAATTATACTAAAATTAATGCTGTTTTCTTAAATGTTTTAACCTCGTTAAAAATAAAAAAACCAATAATAATGATTTCAAGTGACAGGCATTAGGAAGATATATATAGTTTCAAACAATTATTTATTTTAAAAACATAATTATAAATTTATTCAATAAAATCAGACTGTTGCTTTAGGTGCTGATAAAATCAAACAGCTGCATGTCACATAGCCTTTTATAGTCCGGATAAAAAACAATAATATGAATAAAAAGACAAAAAATGTTTTACCTTTTTATTTGAAGGTCAAGACAATCAGATTACAGAAGTAAAGGTTTGGCATTTGAACCCACGCTGCGATTCAATAAGGAAATATACAAAATAAGGATTTTAGTGAAGTCTCAAAGACATTAAAACAAAAAAGAGTATTTGCTTATATGATAAGAGGAAGAAGACATTAATGTACATATTTAATCTTAAAGATTGGTTTTGCATACATTTAATTTTTATTTTATTTAATGTAATACGATATCAGTGACCCTTCAAGTCAAAATCTTAAGTAGATACTTTTCATGTATAACGCAAGGCACTGTTTTTGAAGTATTTCTAAAATAGAAGTCAAAGTTTTTTTTGATCTATTGTAATATAAAGAGCGTGTTCGATTGGCCATAATCGCTAACTGGCCCTTATAGTCAAGATTTATCTGAAAGCCAAGCCTATTTTTTAAAAAGGTGATTTCCTAAGAGGTATAATAAAAACATGTTTAGATAAAGTATTTTTAGTATTAAAATCAAAAGAAATGTTATTCGTATTATATCAATATAATTACACAAGAATAATTCCTACAAATGGTTTCTAGCTCGCAACACGAGTGAATGTGTCAGATGGTTGGCTCTCTGCCAACCTATTCATGAGAAAGGGTTTGGGATTCATGAATTATAACTTTTAAGATATGAGTAATAAGAGCCATTCATTTCTCTTATATTAGAATGGTGGTGAAAATGTCTGGGAAACCTCGATCCAACCCATCTCCTCATTACATTTTTCATTTGCTTGTGACATATTAGTTACTTCCCAAACAGGAACATATGGTAACAATCATCTTTATGTATGGATTTTACCTTGATTAAAATTATTTTATGTGCTTCTCATATTCAATTAATTCTTAATATTTAATATATAATATCGCAGTCTGAAGAAGAAGAACAATGCCTCGTGTATTATAAATTAATATCTGTAGTATAATATATAAAACATATTTAAATGAGAACTACTCACAGCATCGTCGTAGTGTTGTGTGTGGAGTGCAGTAGTGCTGCCCTCCCTAGAGTTACATGGTGAAGAATGTCTCCTGGAACGTCGGCCGTCCTCCTCGTACTCCTGGTACAGAGAAGTATCTTAATACAATGTAAAAATGCTATAGTATGAGTTATAAATATACTATGAACACAAACACATATGCATACACCAAAACAGTTACAGTAACCCATGCAGGAAAGAAAACAAAAAAGCATACAATGACACTTGATTAACAAGGCAGACTGATCCTACAAGTGGTCTTAAATTTCTGTGAAGGTTAAGTAGTACTTGAAAGGGTATTGAGCTGACGGCGACTGCGACCAGACTGAGGGATGATCAGAACTTGCAATTGATTTTTGGCTATTTTTACATGGCATAGTTTTAGATCAAAGACTATTTTGGTAGGCGCTGAAAAATCTTTTTATGGTCTCATATTTTATTCACTGATTTTTTTAGTATATGTATACTAATAGACAATGCTTAATTACTTTTGTATTTAAATATTCACATTAATTCCTAGTCATTTTATTAATGTATTCCAAAATATTATTAACATTGTAGGACAAGGATGTTTTAGCGAACATCGCAAAATATAGATTATTATGTGTATAGTTTTATTATTTCTTTATTTGTTTGTTTTATTTTATTTTTACTACAATCTTCTTAGCAAAATTAAGCTTGAATTATATACAAATAATTGCAGCAAACAAATTTGCCCAACAATAAAGTAATGGAGTTGTTCTAAAAGTCTTATGAGCTTAAAAGTAGTTGAGATCAAATAGAAAAAATGTGCATATTATAAATTCACTTTAAACTTATTTTCGCTAAGAGTATGTAAGTTTTAATAAATTTAAACAAAAAATAATGTTTAGGTACATTACTCCGAGTAATGAACGCATTAGTTCATTGACATCTTTTTTTTTAATGAAATGAAAAAAAAAATATTATTACAAATATAATAAAATTACAAAAATTTTCTACAATTCAACACTTGATAAATTTAACAAATTTCATTTTTACAACTCATGATCGGTTTCTGAAAGCATGGTTAAAGTAAAAATGATTTGTAAGCACTGTCAAGACTCGTGATTGGTTGTCCATCCCGCCACGAACCAATCAGAAAAATAAAAGGTAATACGGACTATGACAGCTAATTAGTTATTTTTAATATTAATCAGAACGATGGTTATTCAGTTTATCCAATTGTAAGTGTGAGAGCAGCCTAATAGCTAGCAGTACGTAGATTTATTAGCAGCATCCTCCAACAATCCGTTTGTAACCCGATCTGATACGTGATGACGTATATAAGCTGACCGACGTTTTGGACACTGTAGAGTATAAGCACAGAGATGTTTTCTTATCTGCTTGCAGGCTTAAGCGTTAAGCAAAGAATGCTTGAGCAAAAGTCACTTACGTTAAAATAATCCAACATTTTTATAATCTCACTTTAAATAAGATACTAAAAATAGGCTCTTTGATTTCATAATATATTTTGGACAAAAGTATTTAATATTTTTCAATAAGATATTATAGATAGATATCATATATTTAAGTAATTTAATTGGTGAGCTTAAACATAAAATTTGCGACTATTATATTAACGTTCGATAATAAATTATAAAACTAAATGACACTTCTTTTAATGATTGATAATGAATTACTAATTATAAATTATTATTTACAGATAAATACCCCTTTAATTTTCTACGAAACTGTACATTTGCAGTTCCCTATCTGACAGGCGTTTGGCAGCGACATACTATGTAGATAACTCGAAATACAAACTATTTGTGACAATATGTAATAGATAAAATACTTTTATTTTACTTGTTATTTTAAAAATAACTTTTTAAAAACAAGTTATAAGTGAAATCAAACCGGTAACCTAAAGAAAAGTTTTGTTTCGCATCCAAGAATAAGACTTTTGCTAATTCCGCATTTTCCACAAGAACATTTTAATATATTTATTATATTTGGATACAATATAATGTTTTTTCTAACTAAATAGTATGATTAACTGTAGTATAAGACATAGGTGAATATTAAATGTAGAGTAAATTTAAGATAAGGTGTATAACCCCTGCTTTTCAATTAGTACTTGTCTTTTATTACCCATAAAATATATCTTTGAACACACTAAAGAAAGAAATTTAATTTTAATGTTAAAATATTATATAATTCATTTTTGTCCATATTACAAGTAAAACTAATAAAAGTTACGAAAGGAGATAGGTACAGAAGTTGATAACATTTTTTTAAATGTATCTGCTCTATTACTCGCAGTAAATGGAATACGCTGATCTAAATTATATACATCAAATATCATAACAAATGATACAAAAACAAAAGACGCATCACGCGTGTATGGACGAAATAAAGTTCACGTAATGAGCTAACTTCAAAACTGTTTGGCGCACACAACTTGGAGGCAAGAAACGCGGCAACTCAGCTATCGCCTCAATGTTAAAGGAATCCCTCTAACTGTAGTACCTTGGCCATGGCATGAATGTCCAAAGGCATGTAGTCGCAAAAGGCGACGCGGCGAAGACGTCGCGACATGTCGTCTGCGCGCTTGTCCGATGTGTACTGACGTCTGACGCTACTTGACGCTAGACGCCTTCACCGCCCCAACAACCGCCCAATTTACAGCGCACGTGCTATTTCAATTGGCAACTGTATTATAAGTATTGTCGTTATTTACATGATATTAGTAAAACTATTAAAGGATGCAATATACTATTCTTCTTAAGTTCATTTTTTAATTTAATCCGTTTTAAATTGTATTTTATGGCTTTATTAAGCTCATTAATTTATTATCCTGAAACCGAATTTCGAGAATGCATGCACATTTCTCATGACATTTCGTTTATTTTTGTTTGAATTTATTTTTCATTTATAATTATTATAAATGAAAAATATGTTCACATAACCATAAAAGAAATAGATACGTGTGTTTATAAAAGGCCAAATACATATATAAAGAGAAACTTGGAAGGAACTCATGATTTACATTCAATTAGTTTTTTGCGATGCGAAGCTGTTTGTGTGAAAATACACGCACAAAGGAAGGTTCTAAATAACGTTAATAAAAATATCTTATGAATATCGCGTGAATGCAGTGTCCTCTTAATTTAACAGAGTTAATTCGGGTTCATTAACCTTTACAATAAGGGAATAAGGCAACTTATCTTTATAACACATCTACGTCTGCGGCACGAATCTTGGCTGGCTTGACGTCACTTGGAAAATTCTAAAGGTGTAATTCTTAAGAATTTAAGTGACGTTTTAAGTTGTATACTTTGTTTTTATTTAGTTACATTTGTCCTACGCGTGATAAAACCTAATTATTTCTGGAACTTTTAACTAAATTAAATTTATAATTTAGTTTTGTTGTCTGCCAAGACTGCATTGTCTTGCAGTTATTGTAATAAATATTGTGTATGTTGTTTTAAGCGTATCTGAACACGTAGTAAAGTGCGATATTCGTCTATATTTCTATTATCTTTCTATCTTTAGTTGATTTGTGAATACTTTTATACACTGTTAAATAAAATACAGAGTATATTTTATTATATCTAACAGTATATCTTAAAATAAGGTTTTAGGTTTCTGAAATAATTTATAATTTATTAAAAATAATATTTAACGCACATTAATGATATTAGAAAAAAAATAATTATTTCAAAGAACTTTCCAGACTTTCTTACTTTGATCAGCGAGAAATTAATACCCATCACTAAATGCGTAAGAACTAACAAGTGTGGCTTGAAGCCTGTCTTTTGCTAAGCTGTCAATTGTTATGACGGTTGTAAGTGGATGAAGCATCACTCGACTTTAACTAGTTTGTTCTGTATTTAGGACGCGTCAAACACACTTCCACACTAGCCTAGTTCTGTTAACAACTAATATATGGATAATATTAGTTTTAGCTCGTCTATATAAATAATGTATCTCTATACATATAATTCTAATGTGAACTTTATGCGTGTTTCAGTAATTTTCTCGATAGTTTAGATTTACATATTGGTGTTCGTGTTACAAGGTTGCAGTTAGTAAAAGTGACAAGAGTTAAGAGCAGAAATCCATACATTTTTTATCTGTATTATTTAGTCTATACATATATGTTACAGACTCTTGGACCTGATTTTTTTGTCTGTTTGTTAGTTATGTGTTATATTGACTAATAGAAGGATTGTAAGAAAATCTGATACAAACAATTTTTTTTGAGTCAACTTCAAAGTAAAATCCTTTAACGCAGGAAAGTCTCTCATTTTAACGACATTTTTATTTGTTAAGATATTTGAGATAACGACTAGATATAAATTTGAATTTTAATAAACATATGTATATCGTTTTTGCTGTAACAGACAAAAGAAGTCGCGGGTTAAAGCCAGCGTATCTGATAATACAAATCCTGCAATTATTTTTTAACCATAACAGTGAAAAATACTCTCCAAAAATAATAAAGTAAAAGTCTTTCGAGTTCAGAGAAAGTTTTTAAAAATGAACATTTTTCATATTTCTAATAATGGAAACATTTTAACTATTGCAACTACGAAAAAACATTATAACTATAATAATAACTCTAAAAGTTTGATTCACTCTCATATTTAAGAACTTCATAATTGGTATATATTTAAAATTTTTATGTTCGCAGTTTTAATTACATACATATAGTTAATACAATATACATATGTTTGGCTAAATATGTTTTGTGTTACACTGTCCAGCTTTTCATGTAATGTATTTTTAATGACAAAAAAAAATAATAACTTTCTTTCTAACCGGAGATAATTAGAAACATCCGAGTTTGGTGTTATCGATACATTGGATTGCATTATTTGTTATGCGACTATTAGAAGATATATCGTTGAGTTATAATACATAGACTAGGGAAATCAGTTTAAAATATGTTCATTGACAAAAAATAAAAAGCAAATGATGTTTGTCTGTCTCTTTTTTGTACGTGTGATTAGACAAAGATAAGTAAGACATCCCATCTTCCCTCTTTTATGATTTGTTTGACAGACTAAAACGTAAAAAAATATATTGCATTTGGTATATAGATATAGTATCAATAGTTTTAATAACCTAGTCATTTAACCACCAAATTCATTATAAATTATACTCTTTTTTACTTAATATTACTTCATCTATAAATGTATATAAATATAGATATAGACTTTTTCAACCAATTGCTACGTGTTCATTACATGAAATAGAAATCAAAACAGTAGACTGTTTTTTTTAATGTTTGTTCGTTTATCTGATTGTTTGTATGCAAATTTGATTAAATTTAATGTTTAATGTAGGTTTAGGTAGCTGATTAAAAAAAAATAATGATTACAATTCGTTTCACTTCAAAATATTTATTTTACGGAAAGATACCAAAACTGTTTTGGTTTATAAGTATTTACTTAATATCTAATATTAGCAATCCAACAAAATATAATTGGGGTATAATTGTGCTGACAGCAGCTATAATATATATACTTTATACAATGAAAAATGTTCAAACTAGATATTAGTTTGAACATTTTTCATTTTATTTAAAAAACGCCTACGTAAATATAAACCGAAAAACAAGAAGGAAGGAAGAGCATTTCGCATCGGTCTATAACCAAAAATGTCTGAATATGTAGTTTTTGGAAAACGTAAACTTTCTACATCGATTGAGTCACAGATACCTAAAGAATAATTTGAAAGTAGGTTTTTTTTTAATTAGCTCCTACTATTTGACTAAAAATATGTTTTCGAATCGTAGAATTATTTGCTAAATCGTTTAACCTCAATTAAATTATTGTATTTCTATAACCAATTACGTAATAACCACATATGTAATACTTTGTTCTTATATTAATAACTGTAACAAGGTTCGTGTTGAGTCAATAGTGTGCTTTTGCTATAATGTACATGTTAATGTACATGTGTGTGTGTGTGTTAGATATATGCCTAATTATTATTCAGGATCCAGAATTTATCTAGAATTTAATTCACTTTTATTTATTTAATAAGTACGAGAAATTATGTGCGCACTTTAAAAGGTAGGTATATATTTTAAAAACAATAAATCTTTCAGAATAAGAATATTTAGATAACCGCTTCGCGCAAAGTAGAATAATAGTTACCAATGATATTATTTTTCGTTATAAAACATTGTGACAAAAACAGAATAGGGCTCGTCCGGGATTTGAACCCGGGACCTCTCGCACCCGAAGCGAGAATCATACCCCTAGACCAACGAGCCGTTATAAAGCAAGTCTAAAAAATAGGTCTGAATACATGTCGTCCTTATTGATTAATATCTTTTGTTCTATATTTTATATAATAGTTCTAATTCAATGTCAAAATATCTTACGTAGTTTAGGCACACGAAAACTTTTTTCCCTTTTTCAAACAAAAATAAATAACAATTATAGTTTACAATATTAATGAAAATTTTCCGAGGAGTTAGAAGACACATTGGCCGCTATTACCGATTAGTATTTCGCTAAATTCTTTACAGCCAATGTAATAATGAACCTCATAACCATTTTGCCAGATTTACTCGACAATTTTGTGTGTAAATGGAAATAACGGCCATAATTATACTTATTGTGGTACTAAATACATCTAGCCGTCATGTGTCATGCAATGTGAACAGGAACTCAGTGGTAGTGTTGAGGTGCCACTCATCTACATTGAAGATCTCAATTTAAAATATAGACGAGAAAAAGTTAATGTGCAAATAGTTCCAATTACAGTAAATGGATGTGAGAAAACTGCAAAAGCCGCTTTTGGCAGAGCATTTGCATTGAGATTGCTCCTCGCTTAAAGAATATTCTAAATCGAGCTGCAAGCGATTTTTGGAAAATTAAAGTGTTGATGCAAAGATTTGCTAGTGACACCCAGGACACCAGATAAGGCATAGAGAAGTGATGTGTCACAAATAGAATTTAAAGAAGTGTAGAAGGTAATTCTGGCAAAATCACCTCTGGCGGAGGCTCCAGTTCGTCGTCCGGCTGCGGGGGCGGAGGCTCCCCAGCGCGCCACGGGCGCCCGCTCCTGCCCCACATAACATTCTGTCATACACCTTACATCTTGCTTCCAATATGAGCTAAAACACCTACACAACAACATCATATACGCATCTGCTTGTGAATATTCTATTTTTCTTAAATTAAAATCTGTCACGCTGCAACGAAAATACTATGTCGCTTAATGTATCACTTTTTAATATAGGTACTAAGGTAACTATAAGTCATCAATCAAAGAATTGTTAATGAATGGCGATGAGAATTGTTTTAATTTATGTGGCGATTCAGAATACTGGCAGTTAATATAATAAACCCTCAGATGCAGGACAAAGGTATTAAACCGCCAGTGACAATAAATGAGAACGTTTATGCCGCTGTAAAGCAATCGATGTGGTTCCGAATAAAATTAGAATTGCTGGCTACTAGCCAATAAAGCACCCAGTCGGTATACTGAACTAATAAAGGGCTTTGTGAAAGAATAATATAATTTGATCATATTTACCCTTATAATTTTGAGGGTGAAAGTGAATATCTAACGGGACTACTTATAAACTTAATATATATTTGAAATATATTATCTCGTATATTTTTATTGTTGGTATCAGTTAAGGAAACCCTGGGCTGTTCTGAGATAAAATTCATAGCTGGTTCCAGGTTTCTTAGATATATGTTTAACAGTAGATCACCTGTAAGCCTGGTCATGAGGCGGGAGGCCAAGTCCGGAGTCCTCGGACGGTGAGCGATGATCCACAACAAGGGGCACTTCTGCCGGCACCTCCTACAAAAAGAACCTCTACCTCACCCTACTACATAACGTCATAATGAGTAGATCCTTCTGTTATTTCATATAATAAATATTCTCGTACTACTCCGTTAATTAGATAATATTTCGAATAATAATTGTCGTTGTGGTTCTCTGTATGTGCTATGTTTAATATATTAAACTTTTGCCTGCCAAGCCAAATATTAAATTGAGTTAAATTTTGTAAGTGGTGAATATAATAAATAGATAACAATATTCAAGTAATACTAGGTGAGAATGAGATCAGATATCTAATAACATCAATAACAAATCTACACTTAGTTTGAAACCCATGTTACCTATAAGTTACACAAAGCTTCAACGACGATACACATCAATATTATGCTTTAGAAGCAACATAATACAAATATCTAATTTAAGGCTTTTACGCCACATTTAACGGAAAACGATTAATATACAATACAATTTAATCAAGAAATTATATTCTGTAACTTTGGCCAACTTACTAAGCCAACTTACTTACTATTTGTAATAAAATATTAATTATTCAATTTTAACCAATAAAACATATATTTGTTAAGAGTTGGAAGCTTATCTACATCAGAATATCAGGTACAGCTTTGAGTACGAACCAAGTATAAGATTTTATAGCATCAGAACAAACACTATAAAATATGATTGTAGTAAAATGCATTGTATTTAGATCGTTTTGCGTTGCATTAGCATGCAACATTTAACGACAAACAAGCATGCATACACACTTACCGGTTCATGAAGTTCATGCATCGTCGACGATGGAAGCATGTGTCGCTCGCCACTTCGCTACGAACAAGTCAAACTTTGAACAATATAATCGAATTATATGCCTAGTTGCCGAATTCTCATAATTAATATACAGGGTTATTTTTAATTAGTTGACCTCCCCTTGCAGGCAGCCTACATTATCTCTACATCATTTATCTCTACATCAATCCTAACAACATTTGTTCTACAACTTTTTAAAATTAATAGTTTTTCCATACAAATTTTATTTGTTGCCTCTGAACTGACATTTACTCTGAGCGTAGGTATGGCGCCCGGGCGTTGCCTTTTTAAGTACTTCTTACAAAATACAGAGTAATAGGTAAAAGAGAGAGAATTTTTTTTTTGTTCTATGTTTTTTAGTAGTTTATCATGATTTTTAAAAAGTCGTAGAACAAATGTTGTTGGGATTTATGCAGAGAGGCCTGCAAGAGGTGGTCAACTAATTACAAATAACCCTGTACAGTCATAGTATATATATAAAGAATCAATCTCTGTCAACGCTTTAAATTGAGTCTCATCGTCACAATGTCATCAATCTCTATGAAATTTATAGTTGAGTTGGGCGTTATCAATAGAGAATACGTAGACAAAATAGCCTTATCTGTCTACGAGAGAATGCTATGCGTGACATTTATGATACTGTGATTGGATCTAAACCAGACTTTGAACAATTTAATCAAGAGAATTGGGTCTAATTGGGATTGAGTTCTTGAAACTCCTTGAACATAGCTTGAATGCGTATACGTATATCGTATATTCAATATCATATATTCAACATTATATCTGGTTATAAATATTTCATGGAATTTTAATGCATTTCCACAGCTGAATATACTTAAAGCGTTGTTAAAATACATTTTCTGCTTACAAAATGGCGAATTTTGTATAAATTTTATCCCAATTGAGGATTGTGATATTACTACATATAGTATATTTATAAAGTCAGAAATGAATATTTATATTTTATAAATAAATACAGAATTTAGAATTAAGTGACCGGTATAACCGTTTATTTTTAATTCTATATTTATTTAAAATTTAAATAAGTTTAACATGCCTATACATGTTTATAGAAATAGAAATATATCTATAGAAATTTTAAAGCAATATTCTTATAATTGAGCAAGAAAACCAAGAGATCAAATTTGATTTGATTTCAGGGAATTTAAGAAAATTTAGATTGTCCTTCAAGGGATGCCAAAGCAATTTGCAATCGCTATAGGAATAAATTAAATAATTGATAATACAAACAGAAGTGATCCAAAAAATTTTACTCTAGTCTCAAAAAAGTAATAGATACTAAATAACGCAATAAAATCCATAAACTTATATAAAAATAGTAATTTAATTTCATAAAAAAGCTACCGTGTTCTCTTTACAAGTTCTGCTAAATTATCTAAATTATGCTAAAATATTAAACAGTAATATAAGACTTAGAAAAGACCATTTTCGCATGTGAAAATTACTTAATGGAGATATTCAAATTAAGTTATAACGCAAACAAACAGAGACAAAAGCAACACGATTTTGGCTTGATGAGTAGGAAATTAAAAAATAATATTTACTTTTTATTAGTCAGACCAGAATCTAAAAGTAAAGAAAAACGAGGAACGATGAATACCTGATTGCAGAGGGATTATAGAGTATTATTTAAAAAAAAATGTTTACAGGCCGATGCAACCTGGTCGAAACGTCAGGCAAATAAAAGGTATGTTATACCTATTCCGGACGCGTTAATTCCTGATTTTTTTTTAATAATAATATATAATGAAACGCGACAGTTTAAAAGTTAGGATTATAGAGGCTTCATTTCCATATAATGGAAGCTACAACTAAAATACCTTTACGTGATGCTCCGCTCCGTCCTCAGGACGTCGGTAGACGAGCTCATCAAACCGAGGCCGGTCCTCCGGAAGCAAGAACTCCCGGATTTCCGTCAAAAGAGAATACTGGGAACAATACAAAACATGTTAACCTAATTTAATATAAAGTTCTTGTATTATTGTTTTATGTGACTTTACTTGGTTCTTTTTCGCAATAGCACTTCTTTTATGATGTATGACATTTTCGAGAAAAATATTATAGCTTAGTAATAATTCATTAGTAGGGTAAGATAACACAAACTCTTATGGGATGTTTACTCACCAACTGATTGATTATGCCATAAATCAATGTATGAAAAGCTTTTTTTGCGTTGCCAAAATAGCGTACCATATTTTATGTTATTTCATTATCTTACACTCGGCTGTTTAAATAATGTAATTCTGAAGACGTAATATTGGTGAACTGAATTCAATAATTAACTTTAGTTACTGTATAACCCATATATATATTTATATATACTTCCATTAACAAGTTACGAAATTGTTAGAAATTATTGTGTTATTTGTTGGGCAGCAAAAATAAGGTTATTAATACACATTAAAATCCCATAACACAGAAAATTATGTTTATGAAGCAATTACCATCTGTAAATATAAGCAAAACGGTCATTACTTAGCAATAAAAGAAATGCGAGGGCAGTTGTCGTTTGATAAATCGCTTAGGAAATAAAAGTCAACGTAAAATTTGCCGTAGAGAGTGGGTACGTTATTATATGGAGAATGTATTAATATTATTGTCATTGCCACCTTCCTACCTTAACATTATTAATGCAATGATAATTACACGAACTTATTTTATTATTTATTTTTAGTACTAAAAGGACCCATTTTATGAATAATTATTCTATAACTAGGTTTTAATTACTTATTTATTGGATATGTCTAAGGAATAAATAATTTTCTTTATGACAACTCAAGGCCCTGAAATAGTCACAATGTAAAAAGTCATGAACCACAGAAGACCGCTTCTGTCTGCTTTATGTCAAAAAATAACTAGTTAGGAATCTTTTTTTTTATTACGTTTTACCAAAGTCAACTTTTCATAAACTAAAATTTAAAAAATAAATAAACTATTTTAGTAAAATAAAAAATATATAACATCCTAAAAAACAGAGAAAAAAATGTATGCATTCAAAAATAAGATAAAGAATATTTTAACATTAAAAAACTTTACAACTTCATAAAGGTTTCAACAGATGCTTCAATGGAATGAAATGATATCCTGATATTGATAGAATATGAGAGCGAGGAATTCAATTCAAATGAAATATAGAAAATTGAATGGTAATTCACGTCATTCCACAAATTTCCACACATCTTCCATAGACGCATATATGTAATATACGGTTAGTAATAAATTCAATAATAGACCCACGTACTTTTTGAGGCGTGTCAAGCAAGTCTCTTAATACTGTGAGAAAGGCGTCAGGAGCGAGCCTTCTGTTGGCGTATTCCTCCATGTAATACGCGAGTGCGGGCAGGTCACTCTGAGGTAACAGTGACCTTGCCTTTTGTTCTACTGCTGTTGCCGCTGCTCCTCTTCGCTTTCCCCAACCGCTTATTCTAAGAGAACATAATTATTTAGATTAAATAAATATCACATGAAATAGCATTTGCTTAAATAACACCTCAAAATAACAAAAGCTACCTGTCAAAACTGTTTATTGACGTTCCTTTTGATGTATTTCTACTGACGTCAATTAAAAAGACATAAGCAAGAACTTTAAGTAGGGGATGAAATATTTAACAATGGTTTATATTAAGCTTTGTAAATAAATAAATAATTTAAATAAAAATCAGACAGCTTTCGATTAAAAGATGAATCATTTTTTTATTCGAGAACCGCTGGTATATTTATTTATAAGTAATTTTATTCGTATATACTGAATTATATATTATTTATATAAAAATAAAGTTGTATGTAAATGACAGTATATATTTACAAAGTAACATATGAATAATGACATTTGCATTATGTATTCTGTTTGTCACATAGTAAGAGACATCAAAGACCATGTATGATCGTTACCATGCACAAAGCGATTGCTATAAATTCCTAACATTGCCTCGTATAAATATAACTCTAAAAACATTAATAATTCATTCATGTCATACATTTTCGATGCTGTTTTAAATTTGTTATCTTGTTAATAAGTATTCTATCTTTATACATTACACATAGTATTCCTGATTAAATATTTTAAACAATAATATTGACTTCATTAAAGTTTTATAGAAAGACAAAATCTTAAAGTAGGAAATATTTATTCTATGTACCTCGGAGCAGCATCTCGTTCTCCGTATGCGGTGCATGCATGAGGCACTTTGCCGACATCTCTCACTAACAAGGACATGCGTTTGTGGTACTTGAGTTGTGCAACTGCCTCGTCATGCGTCACATCCACAAACGACTGTCCATTCACTTCTAGAATTTGATCTCCAACCTGGTTAAGCGAAGAGACATTCAGAGTGATCTCTGATAACAGATATTTCTACACAACGCAATCTAGACTCAAACTAAGCAAAACTTGTACTATGGGTAGGAACTAGACAATTAATAAACAATACATAAACAATTTTTTTTTCTTAACTACATGTGTGTTACACATATCCTAGAAAAAACATGTTTTTATTGCAAATATTTTTCTAGTGTGGGGATCGAACCCACAAACACAGGTAAAACCATACATATTTAAGAAAAAAAAAATAAGAACACTAAAATACAAGAATTAATATATTTATATTTTTTAAATAAATACAAAAAAGTTTTTTTAGTATTTTTTAAATACCTTTAAAAAGATCATATAAAAGAAATATTTTTTTAATGTAAAAATAGTACTACGCGATAAAGGTACAGCTTTTAGTAAAAGCTCATCCATCAATGTATCGGAACTTCAAGATTCATGATTTACTACTTCATGTTTTTGATTGCATTTTGGTTCGAAAAATGTTTTTGTGTTTTATTGGCATTTGATATTCTTAATTTGTCCGATACTTGATTATGAGGATTTTAGTGAAAAATAATTTTGATAAGGAACAACATAAAAAAATACTTTGTATGTTTCGTCAATATGACATTTACTTATTTATACAATCCATTATATTAATTAAATTATATTTTCTTTTAACAAGTTGAAAAAAACTGTAAACAGCATATTTGTTATTTTTAAAAACTGCTTATTCCTTTTACAGAGTTTATTGTATCAAGCCTTGAGCTACAGTTCAAGGCAGAAAAGAAAGAGAAAAAATATAAAAAGTTTCTGGGAAATAGATTTGAATGTGTTACGGGCATCGAGCAGCGGGGCGGTGCCCAACTCAAACGCAATAAATCTTTAGCCGCACCTCGCTTACAAACCATATTTTCTTCCACCGTTACAAATAGATCGTAAATTAAGTTCTGTATTTCCGTTTGTTTTTTTTTTAGGTTTTTTGTAAATAGGTCTTAGATGTCACAGTGTTGATAATTATTTGATAACATTAAACCATGCTGCAGTATTTATTCACATTAAACTAACTAGTCATTATTGAATTTGTCCTCATCAGTTTCAAGTACATTAAACATTACAAGCGACTTATATAAGTTTTTGGTGACCTTCTCTGACCTAGTTAAGGAAGAAGGACTAAGGAAACTCAATATCGACTCGACACACAAAGAAGCCATAACTTTGTTTTTAATGCGGTAAATCTTACATATATTTTCGTGACAACCGCATATAGTTACTGTATCTTTATTCTAAGAAAGTGATTCCAACATTTTCAGAGGCTTTTACTAATAACTTATTAAGATGAACAAATTTGCAGTGAGTTTACTAGGGATTTGCCTAAATATTAAGACGTACTCTTCTCGCTTGTAGAAACATACCATGAGTCCCGCTCGGTCTGCAACAGAATCCTTATCGACGCCTGTGATGTAGATGCCAAGATTATACTCTAAGCCACCTCGTATCATCAGCCCCAATGACTGCCCCGGCTCGATGCACAAATCCACCTTCACAAATAACAATATTTAATACGACAACACACACAAATTTAGTAAATGAATTTTGTAAAACGTTTAAATAAATTAAATTAAACCGCCCTGTTGGTCGAGTGGTTAGCGCAGACGCCTAACGTGTCACGGCGCAATGGGGCTCGGGTTCGATTCCCGGCAGAGACGGGCATTTATGTGATGAAAATAGATGTCTATGTTTCTGGGTTTGGTCGTTTATTAAATATATTCTCAGTATTTATATGTGTATTTCTATGTATTTGTATCGTTGTCTAACACCCTTAACACAAGCTAATAATTTGCTTACTTAGGGGTTAGATCAATGTGTGTAATTTGTCCTGATATTATTATTATTATTAATGAATCTCAGAAAATCTCTTTAAATAATAGTTATGATAATAATATCTAATTTAAGATAAAAGTACCCCAAAATGCAGAGCTCTTTATTCAGTACGTGGATACAGTATTGCCAATTATTTGCAATTGAGACCAAATCGCTATAGTCTCGGTTTGCCAAACACAAAGTGCAATATCACGTAGACATACCAACATGTATTACAAAGAGATTCCCCATTTTCTTCCTCAGCAAATAAATAGAAATGAGATGTCCCAAATGTTCTTTTGCAGAGCATATTGTCTTTGTATTATTTGAGACAACTTGGGGTTGTCTAATTAGAGTCCAAAATCAACATTGTAAAACTATGACATGTGAATAAAAAGTAATACAAGAAAACATCTTATATAAATTAAAACGTATTTTAGTCATGTTCATAAGTTTTATTTATTGTTATTATAGTTACCACTTTTTCTATTTTTGGATCTTTTTTTCAGCTTTTAATTTGTCTGAGATAAAAGATATATTTTTTAATTTGTCTGAGATAACGCTACACATTTTTTTTCAAAATCTGTAGTTTTTCCGTCATATGCAATCGAACAACAATTTATTACATGTGGTTGAGAGGTAATTACAATTATTAAGAACGGAAGCAATTAGTTTTTTTTTTAATATAAAAGTAACGATTAGATTTTACCGTTTTATTATAAATTGGCATATCAATTACAGTGATGATTTGCCAATATATGACGCATGTAGCGTTGGCACAAAAGAAATTGGCAGCAATAATGTTTTGTTTAGGGCTTACGAACATATTTAACGCATGATGAAATCAAAGACCTCAAACTTTTGTCGATAAAATTGCTTTGTCATGTACACCATTACGCAATATTCTTATGATTAAATTCCTTTCTTTAATATAAAGAGATTCCAGGAATGAAAAATTGCGATACAATATTTGAATCTCTAAGCAAAATGTTAAACGTTGTACATTAACTTAAATCTAAAAGCATGCCCGGGTGTACATGATGGGTCATTACGCCGTAGGTATGCTAATCGCCAGCCAATGGTCAATATCAACGTCGTTAGGGGTTGTAATGACGCCACTAGCTCGCCACATCGATCTCTGACGTCATAGGATACACCCTGTCAATAATACCACTGAATCTTGTACGAATTTTGTACACCAATATGATATCACAGCGAGCAACGATTTGAAATAAATTTGATTGAATTCATTTCAAATTCGAAATTGCCTGGGATCAGTATATAATCAGATCAGATAAATTTGATTCCGTACAGTAAAGTAAACGGTAAAGTTCTAGGATTCATACAATAAGTATATCTAAAGCTAATAGTTTTACCACCATTGTTCTATCAGCCTACTAAGTTCTATCACTGTCTGTTGTATAAATAAAAATTATGAACAAGTTATAATTAAAACTCACAAAAAATCAATTCTGATAAATTAAGTCGTATTAAGTGCTGCGAAAATTAATCTCTTATTTTTGAACGTTAAACATAAAAACTCGTTTGCTTTTAGGATAAACGTTAACAGACTATTATTATTATTATTAAAAAATGTATGCCAGTTCTACTGACGTAAAATTATCGGAATTTGCAAGAATAGCTTCGTAAAATCAGTTCATGCGGCGCTCCGAGGTCATGAATAAGGACCTCGGATGGTTTCATAACTAGTCGGCAAATGCTAATAAATTTACGCGAGTACAGCCAGTATATAATATTTATTTAAAGTAATAGCTAACTCATAAATTATACAGAGTGATTATTGAAATACGAAAATTATTATCAATCATTAAATAACGCACAAGTGTAGTACAATACGAAGAATAAAATAATAACTAGGACTAATTTTAAAATATATCTGGATAATATTTATTACGTGTTATATACCTTCTTCATACCTGCTTTAGAACCTACAAAGTATTTATGTAGATCGAAGGATATTAGATTCTAGAAATATATTATTATACCTCATATTAAGTTTCGAATCAATATCTGAGATCAGACAAAGTGAGATCACTTTGTCGCATTGACACATTTACCTACACCTGTTGACGTACAGCAGAAAATACCGTGGTAAAAGAAGAGCAGATCAAATATTCTGAGCACAAGGTTTTAATAAGCTCTAGGGAGCAGTGACCTAGATATTACTAAAGACGCATCTCTGGCACTCAAAATACCATTTAAGCATACAAAAGGGATTGAAGGTTTATTTTTAAATATGAAAAGCAGTGTTTATACGGAATTAGTTAAGCATTTTATTTTATTTTATTCCTCACCAATATAAAAGTAAAAAATGTATGTAGTAAAAGATGAAACTTTTATTACATCTCGATAAATTGAATTCTTTTTTGTGAATTCCAAGCTCATCGGCCCGATTACGTACAAAGAGTAATTGAATCTCAAACATTTGTTGAATAGTTAAAACACCTAACAAGATAAAGTTACAAGCTTTAACTATTTTAAGACTAATTTTGTTTTGTTTAATAGTCAGAATCTATTTCTGGGCTTAAAATAAAATTTAATACAATTTTGCTTACCACTCTCACACACCTAATACTCAAAACAAAAAGAAACGAAATATTGTGTGAAGGGTTTAGTTACTTTACATATACAACCATATTTAATATTAAGTTATTCTAGATGTTTCTAGTAAAAAAATATCAAAATCTTTAATAATAAGTCACAAATTGATATTTTTTTTTTTTTTTTTTTTTTTTTAACGATCGACGTCCCGAGGGCGTCACATTGAGACACGGACCTCGGCTCGGGGCGTCGTTAGTCAGGAGGGAAATTAAGGAAATTTGGACACTAGCGTCCTCCGACGGCAGAACGCCGGAGCAACGGAGCACCTACTCAGTTGGGACCTCGTCTATACCGGTATAGACGGTGTGTGTCTGTATGTTGTGTGGTGTCACTTATGCCTACGCGTACACGTTATTACCTACTGTGAACGCGTCGTCGGGGTCAACGAGTACCGACTTGGGTCTTCTTTTTCTGACTAAAGTAGTCTTACGTGGTCTATACTCTGCGGCGTCAGCCACCAGTGGGTTCGGGTGTCGCTCAGCACGTTCAAAGTACTTTTGGGAAAGCCCTTTGAAGTACGAGCGATGGTCGGAAGGTCTAAGTCTCTATGGAGATCGATGTTGCGTACGAACCACAGTGCCCCGGTTGCAATCCGTGTAAACCTGTTCTGAATCACCTGAAGGGGTTTCAGATTAGCGTGCGCAAAAGCGGGACTCGCATAGGACATGACGGAACCTATGCAAGCTTTGTAAAGTGTCACCTTATTGCGAAGGGACATTTTACTCCGCTTGCCTAGCAGCGGATATAAACGACCTAATATGTAGGCCGCTAATAATATGCTACGAGCGGTCCTAATATGCGCAGTGAAAACTAACTTTCTATCTAACGTTACTCCTAGGTATTTTGCCTCGTCTTTCCAAGGTATCGGTCTATCAAAGAGTTTGATTCGCGGGAGGATCCTTGGGGGGAGCCCCGTTCGAAGAGCACCGAAACGCTCTTCTCAGGGTTTACCTCGATCCGCCATTTCCGCAGCCAACTCTCGAGGGAGTCGACTGCGGATTGGAGACGTTGGTATATCTCCCAGTGATAAAAGCATGATGAAAATTGATCTAACCTCTAAGTAAGCAAATTATTTGCTTGTGTTAAGGGTGTCAGACAATGATACAAATACATAGAGATACAGATTATAAATACTGAGAATATATTTAATGAACGACCAAACCCAGAAATACAGACATCTATGCTCATCACATACATGACTGTCCCCGCCGGGAATCGAACCCGAGCCCCGTTGTGCCCCTTTAGGCGTCTGCGCTAACCACTCGACCAACGAGACGTAAATCTTTAAATAAATCTTTAGCATTAGATAAATCTTTAGCATTAGAAAGACAGAATTGACTTACTCTTCGTATCGAGCGATCTTTGCTCGCAGATCTTAAAGGTCGCTGAGGCGGTGGCGATGCTGGTCTACCGTACCGGTCCATCCAGGAGCAGGAAGCCCTGCCCACTAATGCTCCTGCTGTCCTGACTACCATAGTCAACTGTCGACATGACTTCAGCATCTGGTGGTAAATTAAATAATTATACAGGGTTATTTGTAATTAGTTGGCCATCTCTTGCAGGTAGCCTCTCTACATCAATCCTAACAACATTTGTTCTACGTCTTATTAAAATTAATAGTTTTTATAATTTAAGTTCTCGCATATAAAATTTGTTTGTTGCCTCTGAACTGGCATTAACTTTGAGAGTAGGTAAGGCGCTCGGGTAAGTACTTCTTACAAAATACGGAGTAATAAGTAAAAAAATAAAATACAATTTTCTGACACAAAAGTAGTATTTTTAGTATAACTCAAAAGCGATTCCCAAAGCTTGGATTGTATTATATTTCATCAATCAGTTAAAAGTTGGCAAAGACTGAAGTAACGTCTTCCTTTGTTCTCGTTATTTGGCACAATCTCACAAAAAGCACGTCAGGTACGTGCTTACATATATGTGTAAAATTTTATCTGTTTTTTTTACCAACATAATTGTTGAGTTAATTAAAACTGTTCTAAATTCAAATGTGCTTAAATGTAAAGATAAACCTATCTTTAATTAATGTATCAAACGATTTCATAAACGTAAAACCCGCAAAAGTAGTAAACCTCATTGATATATTTCCCTCTCATAAAATTATTGATGTTATTTGTCTACCGTTAGGGTAATTTTATGAGTCCATAAGAACCTGAATTATTGACGTTCACTGCAATTACTTATTACCGTTTACTTACAACCGCAATAGAGGTTAGCTTGTTCAACATTAGTACAATAGAAGACATACAGAAAATGAGGTTTACAACAAATATTTTTGAATGTGTGTACATATTAGAAGAAATATAAAAAATGTATTCCACTTTAAAATATTTTATACCAAACATTTACTACTATTGTTTTATATTTCGCCTCTTTTTTATAACAGGCAACTCCTTAGTTAAAATCCAATAAAGGTCTTGGATTATATTATCCGTGTGTCACAGGGGATTAAAAAACATATAAATAACGGAAACAAAGTACACCCAGCCTCGGAACAACAATCTACGGATCACACAAAAGAATTGTCCCGTATGGAAATCGAACCCAAGAGCTTTAGATTAGTAGACAGGGTCTCTAACCACTATACCAAAAGGTCATCAGGTTTATTCTGAGTCAGTATAATAATATATGTCAGAGTCGGAATTACAACCAATATCTAATGCAGAGGCAAACAGTTAGAAGAAATATAATAATGGAAACTAAATTGGAAAAAGGACAGGGTCACAAAGGAACACGGAGCATCAAATAAATAAATAATTAGGGTCAGGATACGTACGATCGTAACAGAATGTCAGTTGATTTATGTATCTATAGTATATGAAAAATTTCGTAACAATTTTATGTGTTAGAGTGATGTAGGGTATAAATAAAATAAACCTTTTTTGAGCGTATACCTGTTTCCGCTTTGAACAAAAATACTGAACGGACGAAATCTATTTATGTCTGATGGAGGTTGAGGCTTTAAGTGCTGTATAAATAACGTTGGTGAAGTTATCGTAATCAAAGCCCTGTGACTTATTATAGTTTCCCATGCAGACACTCATTCCTTTCCTGTATATCTAAAAGAACAATACAGCAATGGTTTTGATCACTTACTTCAATCACTTACTTTCAATAATGTTAAATTAGACCTTGTGTGCATGTATATGTATGTTTGTATGTGTGTATGTGGTATCTCTTTTCAGTACTTTTGATGTAAGTACTATAATATATTACTGAAAAATAATTAATATATTTTTAATTAAAACATCTCAAACATGTCAAATTGATATGATTTTGCAATCCTTGTACATGTAAATGTTTGTCTATTTATTAGCTTATTAAATTTGGTGTTCAAAACAAATTTATAAGATTTTAACGAAATTATCACAGTTTCGTAACACTATAAGAGAATTAAAATCTTAGACACGTTGCAACGAACTCTGTTCCGTGTATAAAAATGGGTATATATATTAGGGTAGGTATAGGAGTTAATATTTTTATTATAATAAAAATATCGCGCAGTGTTCTAAATATGTTAGAGCATTGTCACAGTCTAGCAAGTTGTAGAACGCATGAGACTCCTGATTAATAACTCGTATACAATGCATCATATTTCATACTTCTAAGGCTTTAACAAAGGCACAGTGTACATTTTTTAAAATAAATGTATTCCACTGGTTTTAGGTTTTCATGACTCGGTTAGTTTTTTTTCCACGTACTAGTGAAAAGTTTTCTTTTTCTTCTTGTTTATGTGTGGGTAAGTGTTAAACATACAAAATAAAGTACCTACTACTTTTAATTATAAAATGTCGATACTTCTATTGTAATTTTTTTTTTTTTTTTACAATTGTACAATATATAATTGTTTATTACAAATTATATAGAAATCTAAGTAATTGAGTTGAAAAATTCTGAAAACATTTAGCAATCAACATCTGTATTTTTTTATTTGTAAATTCTTAGAACATGAATTTAAACTACATATTAAAAATAAAATTAAAACTGAAATTTTAAGACTAAAACAGAAAAAATAAACTACTATGGTTTCCCAGAGGTCGCGGGTTCGAATCCCTGCCCGTATCGGTTTATATTTCATTCTATATTTATATAAATTTAAATAAGCTTAACATGGCTATACATGTTTATAAATATTTTCAAACACTATGGTACCATTCTAGAGATTATGATTACGAGATTTACATTGAAAGATGATTGAAACACAAAATGTAAATTGCTGGCAAAACTCTACCGTGTAGCTAGTTCGGAATATTATTTGTAACTCGTGTGATTTGTTTTAGGGTTGGTTGGTCATGTTATGTCTATTTTGAATCGGGGTAGGAAGGCGTCAGACTGACACAAATTTGACTAAAAGCAAGAGCGACAGTTCCCGCTCCCTAACAAAATTATATTCTCGTTTGGCTCGTTTAGGTGTTTATAAAACGACAGCTGTTATTTGAGATGCAAATGTACGGTTAAAGTTTAGTTTATATATTAGTTAGCATTTAGATAAGAAAATTAAACTAAATGTTTTGTTTCATTGTGTATATAATTGTAGAAACTATTTCTGAATAGTTGAAGATAACAATTTAGACCTAAATAACGATTAAGAGGTTGCTTCGTTTTAACACCTATTAAAATGTTTTGTCTCTTATATTCAAACAAGAGAATAGGGAACATTCACGTATTTTTTTTTTGACGTAAATTAATCATTTACCTCTCTATATCGTAGAAAAAAATATTAATAGGCTTGAAAAGATTCTAGTTTTTTTTCAAAGTGAAAATTAAAACATTGAGTAAATTTGACCCGTTTAAACACCGCCATTTTGCGCGCGCTTTGCGTGACGTCAAATGATACATCCAGTGAATGTTTACTATGAACTTTTTAGCAATTTCATAGATATTTTAAGTTTTAATTGCTTTACAAGCCATGGAAGAAGATAAAAATCATCTTACGAGTATTGTATAGTACCGGAGTGCAAAAATAGTATTAGAAAAACACCCGACAAAGTGTTTTTTGTATTTCAAGAGATGCGAAAATACAAAAACAATGGTGTACGGTAATTAAAAGGGATAATATATGTCCTAAATCGTGTTTATATGGTTGTGAAGATCAATTTAACGTAAGTATACTTTATTTATAATAAGTTTAATCTAATAGTTTAAATTTATAGTAAGTATTAAACATTAGAAAATTTGAGTTTAAAATTAACCTAACCTATCTTACAAATTTCAGTATAACTTTCTATAAAAACCGTAATCTTTTTTTGTTTTACGCAATTTTTATGGTCTGTCGATTTATTTCAGGTTAAGGAAGATACAGCCAATATTAAATATAATATGTATAACGAGACAACAAGGAGAAAAATGTAATCTAAGTTTGAAGAAAAGAGTTGAACCTCATATATTTTTGTGGCAAAAACATCAGCTGAGAGAACATTTTGATGAATGTGCATATTCAAAAGGCAAAGATTGACATCGGTTAATGAAGCCTTTTAAGAGTTAGCTATCAAAAGTAGTGTTTAAAAAAATTGGTGACCTTTACGAAGAAGTGATATAGGTAGTAAGTCCTAGTACTGCCCATACAAATGTCTGTGATATTAATCAGCCATATATCTTCTATATCTGCTGATTATCAACCAAGTTATTTATCTGAGTCAAGTGAAGTGAAAAATGATTCAGAGGCAGAAACATTTAAAAAATGTATTGTGTAGTAGCATGCTAACTGCTATTCAAAAAGAGTTTGTAGGTATTTGTTTTGTTAGAGTTGTTTGAGTATTTAGAAAATGTTTTTAAGATTACCTAAACAATTGTATCATTTAATAAAACCTTTAAGCACGAAAATATAGGTTTAAATTATTTATTTTTCTCAGTCACACTGATACCACAGTATGAACTTAAACGCCGATATATTGAATGGTGTGTCAAATGACGTCACATTTCCTTTCGACCAATGGTGGCGCGTTTTGGAATTTTGAATTTCGCTCCCTAAAGTTACACTTTTCATAAATTATTTTATGGCCTTAAATGATTAGTAAATTAAAAAAAAAATATTTTATTATAATAAGATGATAAAAAGTAATCGAAAAAAAAATATTTGAGACCATTTAAATTTTTTTGCATGTTCCCCATTTAGTAGAAGGTTACTGTGGTTCTTGCTCTTAAATTTAGTTTAAGGATTTTGTTTGTTGTTATTTGTGCTTGAAGATTGTAATAGTAATTTAATTTGTCAATTACTAATAATTATATTCGATACTAGCTTTTGCCCGCGGCTTCGCACGCCTCAAATTCGTAGTAAAAAAAATCCCACTTCCCTTTTTTTGTATTGGCTTCTATATGACTTATTTAAAGTGATACAATCAAAATTACGACATCGGCAGACATCGCTCACTGTCAAAAGTATATTTTAAGTTTTTAATAAGAATACAATATTAGGTGCTGTAATTATTTTTATACCTCTCTTGTTTTTGCTTAAACGTCCATTTAAATACTTCTTAAACATAGTACTTAATAACCATTCTAACCATATATCACACTTACAGATTTTCATTGAACATAATCAAAATATTACCATGTAAATTTGAGGAATTCTGAGCTACACAATCGACGTTATTTTCACCATCAACTTGCAGGTCTAGTTTTATTAAAAAAAAATCTATTTTAAATGATAAACATTCAGTTAGCTATATGCATTAACAAAATTTTCAATACTAAACATTTACAAAAGCCATTTTTGAGACGGTCTGCACGGTTCCATACCAGAGTGCGCCGGTAGACCGTACCGCCGCAAACGCGAAGACCCTATATTTTAAATCTGTAATATCTTCAAAAATATTTATTTAAATTACATGCTGTAAGGGCTATATTGTTCCATATTAAATGAAAAATGTATTTAAGTTACTTAATTAGATAAGGATTAAATCTGTATTTCTTAAAATCACTTCGTAAATAACCTATTATTTTTCTTAAAAAGTAAATGATAAAAATTTGCTATTGTGGGTTATCCCTAAGAAATAAACATATACTATCGCGGATTTCCTCTTGCTTATATAAGGTTATATGCTATATGAATTTTTGAAGATATTTTTTTTTCGTGTTGTGTGCACAACTAAAAGACAAACAGATAAACAGACAAACATTTTGAAAATACTGAAAATGGATTCGGTTAGTTATCACTTCACACCTTGGTTTATTTTTTTTAATATTTTCAATGTACAAAGACTACTCCTCTACAGATTTCTTACATGTATAGAATAAGATTTGCATGGTACCTATTACATGATTGACATAAATTGTCATAACTTTTTTATTTCTTAACTGATTTTGATGAAATAAACACTAAATGTTAAGTGAAGACTATCATAATATATTCCTGAAAACCGCATTCAAATCGGTTATGCTGTTTCTGAGATTAGCGTGCACAAATATACAGACATACAGACAAACAGACAAACTGAAAAACCATTGTTTTGGGTTCTCTTGCCCTTATAAAGCCCATACAGATCCATGAATGGATCAGTAACAATTTTATTATATGTAGGTATAGATGACTAACTTGAAAGTGATCTTTTTTTAGAATTGCTTCGTTAATACATTGAGCCTACAATATGTATTTATATTGTGAAAATATATATGTGTCCTTGATAATAAATCAAATTTATATACTACTCGAAAATTTGGTTCTTGCCCGCCAGTAAAAATAAAAAAATCGAACTCCTTTGTTTTCTATACAGAGAAACTGGTACCATTTGTTATAACGTACATATTCTTCCATGGCATTCAATAAATGACATACAAGGCCTTGGTGAAATTTCGCGATAAAACGAAACAGTGTAGCAAATGTCGTTTTATTTGTCAATTTGTTTAGTGAAAACGTCAAAAGATACAGTTCTTAATAATAGACACTAGTTGCCCTTCAACAGCTCTATAGCAATATATATTCTATATGGTACTGCCTGAAAATTGTTGATAATAATTTCGTTAATATAATATATTGTAAAAATATAAGAAAAAACATTGCTTCTCATCAACCGTACCTATAACCGGACCTAACTAAATCTTTTAACAAACGCGAAGATACAAAAACAACATTGCATCAAAATCGACATAGCAGTTTAAAAAAAGAAAAATGAAGTAAACAGGGACTCTGCAATTTTATATATAAACCAGTCATCAAATTTACAAAATAGCCAACAAATGAAATATATTCTTCTTTTCATAAAAAGCTTTCGAGGTCGAAATAAATAAATAAATATATTCAGTTATAGTAACAGATAATTATAAACTGTATTATTGTGTCATGTGTGTAGTTGCAATTTTCATTTCAATAAAACGTAAATATATAATATAGATTTAATTCGACGCTATCACTTACAGGCGGTACTTCTCACATTTACTTATTCTCGGTCGAACAACGCTAAACTAATTTACTGAAGCGAGAAATGAAAGAGAAGGATTTTCTAACTTCAGCTTTGTTTTCTAACACGAATAAAAAGTTTCTGTCTTGATTGCTTGTGCAATCATCCAATTACACATACACATAGTAAATTCCGAATAGTTTGTTCTCTTTTATGAAGATACAAACATTCCAAACAGCTATATTTTCTGTATCAATTAGCGTAATTGTAATACTACGCAGTGAGTATCGTATAATTATCGCGTTAAAAGCCATAAAATCTTTTACATTCAATAGAGAAGCAGAAAATACTAAGTAAATATTATCTCTTTTTAAAAAGTAAATATTTATTGCATTTTTTTTTCACATAAACGAACGTTTGTAAGTAAGCAGGAAACATTTTATCATTCCCTTGAGGAAAAATACCGAAATGAAATATTTTGTCAGCGATTAAGGCCGTAATATAGACTAACTTTGTCAATAAATCATTATTAATGTACCTAAAAGTATTATTAATACTTGTTAGTTCTTAATGACTGTAGCCAGGATTTTCAGAGATAAAAATTAGATTTGATTTCTTTAATTTAAAGCTCCATTTAATTTCAATCAGAACAAAACCAATGTAGGAAAATACATCGATATTCTTAAAACATTTTCAAGAACAAAGAAAAATACAAAGCGCCTGTCGATGCTCGTTAGCTTTAACGCGATTTGGTCACGAAATAATTATAGTGGAAATAACGATTTTAATTTCCATATTGCTGAATACCAAGGTTTTGTTATCGTCGCTACATTTATACGGAAATGATTCAACAAACGAACAATTAGTTCCAAATGAGTTCGTATACAAATAAAATACTGATTCATTTTATGTTCGATAACGTTAAATAAACTATTGAATATATGTATGCATATAAATAATAAATAGGAAGATATATGACAGACAGGTCTCATTTCCATTACCAGAAGTCATTTCCTACCGTAAGACGCCGAACGAAATGTGGTTATATCTTCAGCGAGTCGATTTCCTGAATATTTAATTTGCAAAGTGTAATAAACGCTATAAATATATGGAACAATATTGTCAATAATTACAGTTAGCCTTCATGTATGTATATTGAATAAGAGAGTTATTATTTATCATCATAATTATTTTACTATTTAGACTACTTACTTTAAGTTTTAGGACAAATGGTTTTTAATAGACCTTATATCTAAACATCAGCTGTGAGAGAAATTATATCCGTTTAATAAATCTATATTTTAGCGGCCTTGAAGATGTATTGCCTGAAAATGTGAGTCTTTTCACAAAACTCTTTGTATTTTTCAAAAGTAGGACATTTGTGAGTATTTATTAGCGTTAAAGCGTAAAAACATGGTAATTCTAATAACCTGACATTATTTGACCTCCTGGTTAATTAAAATAAAATGGATGTGACCAAGGACGCTTGGCTATTTTCATCAAATTTCTGATATTTTAATTAGCCAGGATAATAAATTGTGTTGCAGTACCCATACATATACACATACATACAGATCATAGTGAAACAAAATGAGATTAAACAGTCTATTTTTTTTAAACCAGTTGTATATATTTAAAATTGATTTACGTTTTAAAGAGAACCACTTTACGTTCAACTATCTTTTGAAGCTAACCACCCTTAACATCCAGAGATTCAAAGTATTTAAAACTAGATATAATTGCTGGAGGTGGAACATGGTAGAGACGAGAGCTGCTTGGCGTCGGTCTTCACGCTTTTAATGAAGTCATTTGGCCCTCTCTCAGAAAAACATGCCAACGGCAACAAGTAAATATTACTTGTTATAAGCGATATTTAAGCTATTAAAAATATCAATATTTTTTATAGAAAAATGTATAGACAGTTTTGTTTTACTATTTTTGCATGCCTACCAACTGCTGGCTGGTAAATAATGTATTTGTAGCATCAAGCCCGTCTTTTGTGCACTATTTTCTATATTGTACAGTAAAGAAAGTAAATAAATATACCCTGGTAAATATAATGATTTGTTGGATAAAGGTTGTTAAAGTAAATATAAGACTAACTAACTAGGTATTTATATTCATGAGGCTTCAAAGTTATATTAACAGAATAAAAACGCTCAGTTTATATGATACATCCATATAACAAAATTTAAAATCGTATTATGAATTGAATATTGAATGAACATTTTAGTAATATAATTATTTAACTATTTAATAAATAAAAAAGATCGTTTATACTATGCAATAATAAATATACATTAATTGTGAAACCAGTAAGTACTATTATCAGTGTACTATTATCTATAATAAAATACCTATTGTAACATCTTAACCAAAATCAATTTACGATCCTCGTGTCAAACTCCAGTTCAAACATCGTACCAGTTCCATTTCGTTTATTTGCGGTAACTTATCAATATAATTTACTTTTACCAACATAGATATAACGGGCTAAGGTCAAATGCCAGCCAAAATCGTAGTAATATTGATTGTTCTGAGTCCGAAATTAAATGAGAACAGCACGCGACTTGATAGAAATCTTAATTGAATCTGTCTTTGAACTCAATCGAATGACAACAGACAATGCCACAGTAATATTAAACTAAAGTTAATTAGGTATGTTCTAAACCACAATATTCAGTTTAATTCAAATTGCTGTAAAGTAATTTCAAATTTACTTATGGATGTTTAAATATTTCTTACCTTAAGCGCATCTTCATGAGATATCCCCGAAAAAGGAGTCCCATTTACTTGAAGAATTGAGTCTCCCGGACGTAGGCCTGCCCGTTCTGCCACAGAACCTTCCTCTACTCGCGATATGTACACACCCACACCTATATCAATATGATATCATAGAATATGTATGATTTAACTACGATCATAATTATTTATTGTACTTCTAGGTAAGTTTAAACACAACACAGGTAAGTTTCATAAACTATAATAATTGATTGTTTTAAAATTATTCCGTTTCCCAATATCAGTTCAAACTAAACTATATACATATAAATGTGTCTTTATTATGGTGTAGCAATATAATCTTATAAGTTTAGTATGTATTAAAACAAAAGCGTAGTAATTCCTTTTATTTAACGCAGCTACAGTAGAGATTAGTACTCTGTAGAGAGGCGTTGATCACTGATTATACAGCTTTGTTTGACCACCCGAGTGCTATTTATATACCTCTCGTAGGAACTCGTAATCGATAACAGAAGCTCTGTCGTATGCCCACGCAACCTCACTAGTTATATTTAACAACGTAACTTGAATATACTTAAAATTGAACATCTTCAGTATTGTAAACATAAAATAATCCATTAACAAAGATTACAGTATTTACTAATCAGGAACGTATTAACATTATAAGACAAAGTTTGGTATAATGGTATAATATCGCGGTATGGACCGACTTTAGTAGCATAAAAAAGGGGAGGGCGCTCAGCTCAACTCCCGCAGATCAATGTGGCGGATCGTAGTATTGATATTATACCTGCTTCCTTCCCGCCCTTAACACAGATGCCGAAGCCATGCGAGTCTGCGGGGTCCCTGCTCATGGTGACGGTTCTCGTGGCGGGCTCCGGCGGCGGCGGCGCCCCGCCCGACGAGTACGGCCGGTCCCTCTCCCGCTCGCCTCGGTATATTGCCTAATAAACATGTAATATGAAAATAGGTCAAACTATCAATTTTCGATACAGCACTATAAATATTTTTTATGACATCGGCCCAATCACCAGTTGATTTCAAATTTTGACAAGACTTGGCAGACCTACTACTCTTTGTGTACATGAAAATACTCTTAGTATGGCTATTGGGCTTAATATTCACAAGTCAGTTAAGTGCATTGGATTATATATTCAAAGTAGGTGTTTAAGCTGTCTTGTATTTTGGGTTTCAATATGAAAATATATAAGATTGCAAATTCAAGAAACAAAAACTACTTTACGGCAGTAGTTAAAAACACGTTAATAGCTCCGTCGTTGTAAGAAAAAATATAACAAGTGTAGGAAAGATACTACCTACTACTCACTGCGTACTAAAACAAACTTTTGTGAAAAATAAGTAGGGTAGTATCTGTCTTGTTCTAAAAGCAGTAAAAACACATTTCTAAAGGAAATCAGAAACAATATCGAGGTGTAGAAATTGCTATCTGTCTCTGTGTCTAAAATGTCACAATAAGTTGCACGATGTTTGCAGAGTTGTTTGTAACACAAGCCTTTCTAGAGCTTTAATATATTTTAATGTCAAACACAATCTCATTTCTGTTTGCTTCCTAAAATATTCCATTTAAGCTCAGCCCGAGGGCAAAGTAAAATTAATTGTTATCTAAGCTCGACTTCAGAAATTTATTTAGAAATTTCCTATCAACAAAATTTGAATAAACCATATTTGATTGACCTAAATTCTTGCGAAGGAATGTTTGTTATCCTATTAACAAATTTAACCCAAAACTGTGACCTCATTGTTTTGCGATTCTAATTATGTATATGATTTCACGTTTAACATTTGGTCGTTACAATATTTCCTTCTAATAATTACTAATATAATTAGATAACTTCAGATAAATTAATGTTATTTTATAAATTAATAAAAGCTCTCGTCTTATTAACAGTTCCAGCTTTCAAATGTTGCATATGAACCAACAATGTTAAGCAGAACCGAGAAGATGAACTCTTCAATCAAAAAGTTTTTACTGATCAGAGCCAGCCTTATTTAATTACGCAAGCACATTTTTAACTTAGGAATTTAATTATCAATGTGTAGAACTTAACAGTAATGAAGCTATAACCAAATTACTAAATATAATAAAAAAAATAGTAAATTAAAATTTTAAATTTATCTTGGTTCGGATATTTGTGAATTTTATTTATCCAGAGACTATTTTACCATAAATTTCGTTGTGTAAGTATTTTTCAATTTGCAGACCAATTTTTTTAAATTCCAAAGGAAAATACCATCTATAAAATTGGACTGTGTGCAGACTCAAACTATCATTGACGCAGATAGTAGCAGATTTCAATTTGAAATATTACTTAATCGTATAAAGACGAAACTTTAAAATACCTATTTTAGTAGCTTCAACTTCTTTATTTAACTTAGCTGTAAACGTTATTTATTTAATACACCAAATAGATTTAATTTATTTAAAATTGAAATGTTCCATGCACCTATAATATCTTATAACCAACAGCAGACCACGGTTCTACTAGCAGAGTATAATAATAATAATAATATTAATAATAATATCAGGACGAATTACACACATTGATCTAACCCCTAAGTAAGCAAATTATTTGCTTGTGTTAAGGGTCAGACAATGATACAAATACAGAAATACACATATAAATACTGAGAATATATTTAATAAACGACCAAACCCAGAAACACAGACATCTATGCTCATCACATAAATGCCTGTCTCTGCCGGGAATCGAACCCGAGCCCCATTGCGCTGTGACACATTAGGCGTCTGCGCTAACCACTCGACCAACGGGGCGGTTAGCAAACATTGAGTCTTTATACATCTTATTTTATTACAATAAAACTAAAATAAAATATATTACTTTCTTCTTCCTACTATTTCCTTCCTTAAATTCTTTAGTAAATTAAATTAAATTTAGCATTTGCTTTTAATAATTGGGCGTGAGTTTTTTGGCAAGCTGCCTAGAGGATGATCTATTGAAGTGAAGCTTTATGACGGACGAGAAGGAAATTCAGAAAATTCGACGCCGTTACTGGTCCCTAGTAGCGCCTTACTGTGACTGACATTCGAGGTCACACTATTTAATTATAAATATACATATTTTTTTTTACGTATTTTAGTATTAATTTGTTGTGTATTTTTGGACTTTATAGTTTAGTCATTAAAACACTCTGGTCTGCTGGGTGTCCTTTACAAGGTAAAAAAGTGGTACAATCATATCATAGTTACAAGCAGTTTCTTCTAAGATATGATTCATATGTTAGCACCTACTTTTTGTTAGTGGTTCATCAATTTAAAGCTACGAAAAACTAATTCATAATGTTACTTTAATGAACACATTTTAACAAATTATTCTTTATAAGATAATTACATAAACGAACGTAAATCCACTCAGAACTTCAGTTAATACTCAATCAACAAGTGGGCTAACTGTTATCTTCATCAATCACCAGGATTTAACAGACAACACTCGCGAACTTCATGGCATTACGCTACGAATTGGTTACGAACTACCTTATCATTCATTGCAGCCCTTTAAGGTAAGTGATAAGCCTTTTGATTATCAATGAAACCAGTTTTATGTAGGTATCAAGAAATTAATCTCATTTTATATAACAATAATTTTGTTAGTGCTGAGACAGACATTTAGTTTTATTGAATCAACGGAAAATCTACTCTACTAGATTTGTTTGTATATTGTTAATCTATATTCTCCACAATATTGATAGAGCTTTAGAAAGCTACACCTATGATGAATATTAATAATATTTTGAAACACATTTCGATATAAATCTCGTGTAAATCATGTTTTAGGAGTGTTCTTCAACAACAAATGCATATCCTTATTACCACAAATTATTTTAATGTAGATGAAGTCTGTACCTATATACAAATATTAAGTTGTACCACAAGGTAATGCCATACTTGACAAATAGGTACATAGTATACTTGAATAGTACATGACATAATTACTGCTCAAAGGTAAAATTATTGCTATCCAAAGAGTATTACCCCATATTTTTCTTTAGAATCCAATTTGAAATCCAAGCAGAGCAAACCAGTTCACTAAACCGCTCAATACTTAGGCACATCACGCACTGTTTTATTTCCTTTAGGCCTCCATTGCTGTTACACTTATATTTTATACAGTATCGATCACAGGGAAGCCATTTAAAATAAAACACTAATATTTTGTCCTCCCGAGCTCATAAAATTCTAGAACATGAATAAAAAGTCTATGTGACGGGAATGTGACCAGGTGATCAATATACTACGTGACGTCGTAAATTTTCATATACACTGGTATTTCATACGATCCGAGTAATGGTTATATATAACAATACATTGGTTATATATTTTTTAATACAATGCAAGAATTACATCAAATTCACATATAAAAGGTGTAAAGCAGTTCATTCCACAGTTGTTTCTCGTCAACTGACTTTAATATACATAATGTTAGTTTCAGCGTTGGCCATGACATGACAGGCCTATAAGAGACACGCCTCCAAGCTTTTTCATTTATACTTGTAAAATTTATAAAAGAAAAAAATAATCCTATTTTAATATTGCTCTTTAACGGAATTAGAACGTTATTTAATGTTAAATGTAAAATGAATTGAAATATTTTCCATCTTCTTTAAACGCTGGACGCCGCGGTCATGAATAACTTAGTAATATCGACTGCTTGCTTCGAATTATTTACACACAGAACGACTGAACTACACATTCGGCTATATTTAGATACCTATTACGATGATTGCAAAGCGCTGAATGACATTGCGTATTTCTCTAATTAGCATAATGGCTCTGTGGTTCATAAAAATACTCATTGAATATAAAGCTTAGGCAACTAAATTTATTACCCTAATAAATGAGTTAGGTATGTTCTTGTAATTATTCAAATACATATATTTGCTTTTTATTTCTTTTTGTTTAAACAGGACAAAAGACAGTGCGGGTCACCTGAAAAATGAACACCGCGGTCCACAGTCCTTTGATATCACCGAATAATCACGTTGGTTTTTTGAAATGAGTAGGTTTTACGTTTTAGAACTTATTTTATTTTTATCATTATAATATACATTTATACAACATAGTTACTTGTTATACATACATGGTGAGTAGTACTACTAGGGCTGCTAGCAGGCGAGTGTCTCCTCGCTGGTAGCGGTGCTGGTAGCGGCGCGGGCAGTGGTGCCGGTGGGTGAGACGGCGGCAGTGCCTTACCCAAAGCCGCTGCCCCACCCTGCCCGAACAGTCGGAGCACCTGCTCTGGAGATATAGGCCTCTTCTTCCCGTTTGCGCTTAGATGATTTGTGCTGTTGCGTAAACTGGTTGCGCCTGTTACAATATGTAATTGTATTACACCATAAAATAAGAATATATTTTGCTACATGTATGCTCGTAGCGCACGATCAAATGATAATAAAAATATCTAAGCCGTTCTGATGGCTGTATAAAGACACAATATTCGCAAGGGACCTAAAAAGACTGCTGTAATGCTAAAAGTTTTATACATGTGACCTATTTGAGATCCAATTTTAAGATTTTATCTTATTTCCCTATGCAAATTTTAAGTGCGAGTTCCGCGAGGAACAAACAGTATAATATGGAAGCGAAGAATTTTGCCTTTTAAAAACGCGATAAAATATTAATTCTCTTTAAATTTCTCTTCGCATATTTTTATGTACGACAATTTGTATAATTAATTACCTGCAGTGTTCGTTATTGTGGTAGATCCAAGATATGGGGCTCTCGACAATTTCCCCGAGTAGTGGTGTTGCGAGTAGGGAGCATGGTGGCCGTGTGAGGAGGCCGGGCGCTCCACTATAGTGTAAGAGGTGCCGGGCGGCGAATAGTAGACGCCGCCACGCGCTCGTGCCCGCGCGTCTTCCGCCTCGTAACTGGTGTGCCGGTTGTCCTGCAACCACTGGTTGTGTCCAACATCCATTAAGGATAAGCTTTCCCCTTTGGGGACAACGTTGCACAAATATTTTGAAAATTAGCTATCAACTTTAATGATGTGTTAACTGCACTGTAATAACGGTAAACCAAAGAGGTTCTAATTGCATTCAAATTGCAGTACTGAATAATGCATAACAATAATTATATCCAGTATATATACTCCTTGGTAATCACTAGTTACCTGCTGCGAGCGCGAGTGTCTGGTGAGGTGGTGCGCGGGGGGGTGCTGCGGCGTGGCGGAGCGCCAGCCGTAGCCCTGACTGTAGGGCGGCGGCCAGCGCGCGCCAAACTCCGCCAGCTCCGAGCCCTCGCCCTCCCCCGACCTCATGCCGGGGGTCACCTAATATTCTGTGAACAAATTTCATAACAGCATAAAATACTTTTCTGATAAAGCATCTGGTTTCTGAATACCTGTTGATTTAATGACAATTGGCATAGCAAAATATATGGAACGAATACTCAAACCGCTTAAGATAAAAACTCTAATAGTGAACAAATTTAAATAATAGTTTTATTTAAATGTTTATTAATCTATTATATTACTCAATACTTACACATCACTATGCCTATAAGCTATTACAGCCATTGCCATATTATTATAACAAGGTTATGACAGGCCTAATCGGATTATAAGTCCGTTCAGCTGTAGTCTGCGTAATTGCTACATTTTCGTAATAAATACTAAATATTCCTACTGCTACAAACCATCAACATTATGACTAAATGTCAAACAATAAAATAAACGGTTAATTGCATAGGTTTAATATAATGAGTATTGAACATAGTTATAAAGATTACTCTTAAAAAAAGTATAAAAGCGAAAGAAAGAAGAACAAATTAAATTATTTAATTTGGGACCAATGAAAATATAAAAAAAAACATTAAGCACAACTGCAAATATAAAGAAGTTTCAGTAATATATTGTCGTAGCTGTAAAAAAATTAATAACCTGGTAAATTAAGAAAGAATTATTACCGTCATTGAAGTTTCTTTTCCAAGTTCCAAGTATAAAATTCTAACTACCTTAAGAAACTTCTCGGCAAGTGTAGATAATTAAAGCATAAATTATAATAAGGCACATTTTGTACCGGCTTACAAATAATAAATATTAATTTGCGGAACGTGTAGCATCTGTGCACTGAGAACAGTCATATTTATGGTCACATTGACTAGAATGTAGGTTGGCGTCGCCAAAAAACTGTGGAGGCATCCGATTCTTTGGTACTTCAATATGTAGGTTACACAATATTTGACGTTTATTTCTTACTGCTTAGTTCTTATTTATACCAAAAAGAATATTGATTTACTTTAACATTAATTTACTGATGAAATATTTTATAAGCTATGACTGTTTTCTTAATATATCAGACTTAATATTTTATTATTTAATATATATCTCATTAATGTCTATATTTTACTAAGTATAATAATAATATGTATTATTATTGTTATTATTCCTTGTTATCGATTTTATCAATCTTCTAGTTGCATGAAAGTCCAATTTCCAAGAATTTGCATATTTTATTTCAAATAAAAAATATTAAACATATATATATACTAAGGGGATAATGAACTATTGTTACAAATTCGTGGCTGTTCAGAGTCCGCCGCAAGTTAGCTACCGCGTGTTTCCCTAATGAGTTCAAGTTTCAAGGCACTTGGGTTACAGACTTGCCTTGGCATCCGCACTTGCTATTCTTATCTTTATATTATAGGCTTTCTTTCATATATGGAAGACCCTTTTGTAAAGAACCTCCTTAACTATTCTAGAGACGACGATAAAAACACGATGAAAATTCTAAATTATAACATACATTTCGGGACTTGTATGGTTTATATTTCTATGTTATTTATATCGCTGTTATACTGATGTACTCTGTAATTACAGGCTTGAAATATAATATAGGTAAAAGCTTTTTAACTTCGTTTTCTTGCGTAATTAGGGTTTGGCGTATAAAATGTATTTCCGAGCGATTGTAAAGACTTCCGGAGTTTCTGGCCAGACAGGGCCGACCCATTTCCGCTATTTACCTCTATTAAAACTAAATCCTATTTAGAAGACGTTTACTTAGAAAATTAAACTTACGAATTATTAGGTAATTTTGCCTAAATTGATATAGAGGATTTATAAGAATTAAAAATAATATAGAAAGGAAAATAAATTGCTAGTGAACATTGATAAAACAAAAACATATATTGAAGTAATGTTTATTACTTAGCCAATAACAAAATCGATTTGTTTAAAAGCCTCGTTAATTAAATTAACGATTTATCTGAAATGTTTATCGTGAATGTTAAATCAAGAGACTATTTTATTCGGTTCATTGTCGCCGATTTTTCAAATCTCTAGGTATTTGTACGAGTGAATTTGTAAACTCGATATAATTGAATTAATTCATTAAATTCCCGTCTTGTATGAATATTTATTCATACAAGACGGGAATTTAATGAATTTTTAACAGCATTATTCTTTATTTAGTAGATAATTTGATGTTTTTTTTATTAAAAAGTCGTTTGATTGTTAATTTTGTAAGTAACATAAAAATAATAAAAAAACACTTTAAGAGAATAGATTTTAAATTGTAAATATTAATTGTATTTTAGTATCTCAAAATTGTTTATAAAAACAAGAGCGAAAATACTACAATAGTTCGTTTGTATACAATTAAGTATGTTCACAGTAAATATAATCCGATGATCATATTGATGAATCTTCACGCTTCAACAAAATGTCCGCACTGCGGTCCACAATGCTTCATACCACAATGATTAATTGAATATATGGATTAGCGTCCAATATACACTTAATTAAATAATGACATTGTACTTTTACACACACTTTTACAAACTTTGTATACTTTTGTAGTAGTAACAAAGTATATTTTCTAAAACTTATCACTTTAAAAGTCAATACAATTAAAATCTAATGTTTTAAAATTTATTTATATGCAGGTACGATATTATTAGATATTTTTTTGCTTCTTATTTTGTTTCTTATATAATTATATATTTATTTATCAAACTTAAATTTAAGTTAAACAATAGAGTACCTATATCTAGTTTTATGCTGTCCCATTCTGTCCCATAGTTAGTCAGCCGGTACTATTTTTAAAAGCTCAATTGAGGATGTCCGGAGAAAAATAACTAAATAAGTGTCAATATACAAAGAGTGTTTAGTTTTTTACTTAAAAACAGCTAACTGCGTGATAGTTTATTTTCCTGTTTGGGTATATATAACTAAAAAAAAATTGACCTTTAACAAAGCTTTTCCAATCATTGCTTCTATTCTACTTTTTTATTGTAACTTACCCACTAAGCACCTACTACTACTACTCCACTAAGCACCTACTACTACTACTAAAGGGATATTAAAGTTTTGATATTGATAATTTAGTAATTCATCGATTTTTTTCATTAGAACCGTAGATCTAATGACATTTATTTATTTTTTCCAACTCAATACTTTGCTTTCATTAGCACTCGAAAGTCTTTGATTTGTATTTTCACCTTTGCTCTAAAAGCTAATAAGGCTTTCAACGTTGTAAATGTTATTCATCTGAAATTATTTCACTTTATTAATGTGTGTATGAAAATATTACTAAATCTTCTTGTATTGTTAATCTTATTACTGTTAACACTACATTTTAATCATTACATATATAAATAAAAAGGATATCAATAGAACCTATAAATTAACATCTTAAAACTGAAATTGTAAAAATTTGAGGTATTGAATTTGAATCCTATTTTACAAATTTCAATCGTACAATCATATAGACAGATAATTATTTTTTTATCTAGCCTTTTTTTTTAATAGGTATTTTAGTTAATTTTTCTTAATGTAAATATGATGACCCCATGATGATGATGACTTATGGTCGTTACAGGAACATCATCATTGAACCGAGAATAGAAATATAAATATATTATTCCCTCTTTGCTAGATTTTTAAGAGACTTGGTAATACTGTTTGCACTAACCTCGATAAAAAAATATCGGATACAAAACTATTTTCAATTAAACTTGTCATTCTAGAGATTAGAAAAAATAAAACTCAGATTTAATGTATTTATCTACATAAAAACACATGGCCTGGTTAATGTTTTATTGTATGATGAATATGTGATATACATACTAAAAATTCGTTAAACTTAATAACTCAGTATCTTTCGATATTGAATAGTTGCAAAACATGTTCAAGAACCCTTTATAGACGTAATGAATTTTTAAGTAAACATAAATTCTCCCCGTCGCGTCGGAAGAGTGGTTAGCGCAGACGCCTAACGTTTAGTGACGCAATGGGGCCCGGGTTCGATTCCCGACAGGGTCAGGCATGTAAGTGATGAACATAGTCACGTGGTAATAGCAGTGTCGCGTCATACCGAGAGCTGTGTGTATTTTACCGACAGCGAGGACGACGCGACGGACAGATTCATCAGACGAGCGATGAAGGCGACACAATACAACATCATAGAATATAATACCAAGATGGCTATAAAAAACAGAAACTTTGCTATCGTGGAAACATTGCTCGTGATGAGTGAAAAAAAATAAAAAGAACAGTAGGCCACCACAATAGTGTTTTAGTAGGAAAGCGTTAATGAGAAAATATAAGAAATGTATGTATGCTAGCTTTTAATAACAAAATCTTTATTATATATCAAATACTTAAATACTTCATATTATAACATTGTATAATGGATATGTAAAAAAATAAAGTTTAAAAATTAATAAATAATAATAATAAAATATGTATATATATGTAATTACTGTGCAAAGGACATTTTTTAGGATACCTGTACTTATAGACTCCTTTTTGAGCATATTATCTCAAAATTCAACGATTAATCTGCCAAATACAGTCTAAATGCGAAAAGTGCACGGGCGACGTGTCCGTGGATAGAAGTAAAAATTAAAAAAAAATATATAATAAAAATGTATGTGCATCTATATCGTCTAGCCCCCTAAAAAAAGCAAATAATTTACTTACTTAGGGGTTAGATCAATGTATGTAATTTGTCCTGTGATATTATTTTTATAACAGATTTACTAAGTATTATACATATAAAACCACATTTACAATTAATATGCAAGGTCTAAGGTATGCTTAAAGAAACGATTTTATTCAAGTAAATGAATACCCAGATATAAAGAATTTCATGTGTATGTAAATAGTAGAAATAAAATGGTTTAGAATTGTTTTCTCCTGTTATCGATAGAAATGTTTAGATCGAAAGTAGGTACTAATCAAAAATATCTGACCTAGTAAGACAACGCTACCAAATATAATTTTATTTAATTAGTTAAATTGGTCACATATAAAATTATTTCTTCCAAAAAGAAGCTGAAAAATCTTGAAGACAAATGCTTTTAATCTCACCAAACACAGATAAAATCCATATTAATTCCAAAATAAATAAAAGACATCTTGTTTATATAAAATGTTATAAAAAAAATCTTATATATAAAACCTATCAGGCTGTTAGTACCTAGTGTAATTAGTGAGCGGAATATTAATAAATATCTATATGTCATTATTTAAAAGCTACGATTTGAAATCACTTATTTCGGTGATAATATATACATAAGTAAATTACATTTTAATACTATATTGTATATTGTTATTTTCTAATTACATAGTATCTATCTGTATAGAATATAATGTAAAAGTAAAAAATAAACGTTAAAATGATATATGATGATATTGTAATGACTGAAAATTCTTCAGTAATATTTAACGAAGTAAAGATCAAAATAGATATAGAATAATAACCAAGAAATCAAAGTTTAAACAACAATTTTATGACTAAAGTTTCGTGAACAAGTCAAAATAGGATACATGGTACATGTTACACGCTATAGGAAAGAGATCTGCCAAGTGGTGATATTTACTGATGATAATATTTCATATTGATAAGCTCTGGACGGACGCGTGATCTGGCGAGGCGCCAATCTGACTCCGGCGGCCAACTCGCATCCTCGAACAACTTCGAAAGTTTGTCATGTACATACTTTTGATTTATTACTATTTTACTTGCGTTCTTTTATAAACTACTTGCTCGTGTCCTCTCCGCTTGACTATACATTTTTTTTTATTGTGGAGTATAATTGTGATTCCTTCATAGGTATTCTAGGTAATATATCGTAACCAAATATAAATAAAATAATTACCAAATAGTTATTCTTAATTCAGCATATGTAAATCGGAATCGTGGTTCTTGACTTATAAGCACGCAAAGGTAAAGACAGACAGATAGATGTTTTATAATATGTTAGTAACTAGTAAAAGTTAATTGCTTCTTAGATCTTACTTGTATAAATAAAATAGTGAGTTTATTTGAAAGATTGTATCCCAACTCCAATAAATGTTTATTAGAAAATTCCAAACAGGAAGAAAAATCTTAATAACTTATCTTGTTTTCCAACTACAAATAAATAACAAGATACTGCGTACGTAAGGATGAATCTGCCAATTTAGCAATCTACTAAGATGTGTACATACACAAAGACGAACAGAGAAAACCCTAACCGACAGTATTTATTTAAGCAAAATGACTATCAAAATTTAATATGATATTGTAACCCATTTTATCTATACAAAGAACAACAAGGTTCTTTCTTTGTCTAGATTAGCTAGTTAACTTGTTTTGTCAACTGCTTCATTACGCTATTACTCTATATTAATATTTGGTTCTCTCAGATGACAGTTCCTTTGTAAACGTCAGGAATCATGACTTATCTACTAAAACGTTATGTAATTTCTAGTAACGAATAATGAAGCCAATACTTTATGTTAATACTTAGCTTTATAATATAACCATTCAATACATTTAGTACTGAGTTTGTTTCCAATTTTATATATAGAAATATCTAAAACGAAAAACAAACGTACACAATTGAAAAACTATATCGATTCAAATGTCTAAACTACCATTTAGAAAACGTGTCAAACAGCAGCGTAGCAGTTAAACGACAATATGCAGACGTCACAGGAACCCGCGGGGTGGTTCAAGGCCGAGAAACTAGGCCAGTGGGACAGAGATGGGCTACAGCCTACGAAGTTACTACGACACTACGTATCGGTTACGAATTATACATTGTCTATTACTAATACTAGATGTAGACCACAAGCGATTAGCACACTTTAAGTAATTCCTAGCAGTACTGACGTGTATTACTTTTTTATACTAATCTTGTTACTCAAGCCAATCTATTCATAAGCTGTCTGAAATATATTTCAACTAACTTTCGACACAACTCCTTAGCTCATTGAAATGCAATAGATAAACTCATCTTTTTCTTTTTTTTATTATCTATTTCTTGGACATCATCTCTAATAGTAAAAATATGTATTAAGAAATTCAATTAAAAAAGTAAAGTAGTTTTATTTTGTTTAATTCAACAAAGACATGGATAATTATATTGTTATTAATGAAATGCTATTTAATTATAAGCTAAAACAGTCCACAATTATTAATTAGTTGATCAACGACAGCAGAAAATGAGGATAATTGGTATTTAATTGAATAATTTCATATCGCAACAAGCTTAACAGTAATAAATTGAAGAGATGTTACGATTATACCTACAGTTACGATTTCTAACGACTAATTTATTTACAACAATTTTCATAAACATCGCATTAATTACTTTATAAATAATTAAAAGTAGTCTTTATATTTTATTACCCGTAATATTGCCAATTACTAATACATGAGCAAATATAGCAAATACACATAGAATTTTTTTTTTATACCACAATCATTCGAGTGCAAGAATTAAGGTGGTAAAAATTATTCGGTCTACTGGTCATCATTCGAATATTTTCCGAGCGAGCGACCTCGTTCTAACATCAAAGAAATTATATGGCCTTTATATGAAACTAAAGCCTACAATACTGTGATAATATAAAGAACCTTCTTTGGTCATACTTTGCTTGAACGAAAGGATCAAAGGAATATTTTCTTTTTATCCTTAACTACAAAGACCTATCTCTTAACGTTTGAGCCAGAAATCGTACTACTATTTCGAGCTCCTGCACAAAAATCTTAAAAAAAGACATTATTAATGTTAATATCTGGATACAGTTAGCTTTAGATATATATTATATAAAATGTATATTAAACATATCGGTTGGTCTAAATATAAATAAATCCAATTTTTAAATTACTTAATATTTAGGTCGATTCGGGAACATTTTCTGTGGGATATGCTACCTCGCTTTTTAGTAAAATTTGTCAATTCAAATATTTAGATAAAAAAAAAACATTCTTATTAATCAAATAATTAAGTGCATGCAATTGTTGCAGATGTTTTCCATAAAAATAAAGCTAGAATTACTTCTTTTAAAAGAAATAAAAATCATTTAGATGTTGTTGTCAATATTAGTATGATTAAGTAAAAAAAGTTATTACATCCTTAAAGAAAAAGAGTAGATCTAAAATTCAAAACTGAATAAAGTATAACCACAAAATCGTATCGTTTGCATATCGTATTATCATTAAAGCAATGATTTTGTTGTTTCCTTTTTAATTACATTAGATTTGAAACAACAAAGGGGAGACGTAAGCTGATATTCTCATTTACTTTCAAATAACATTTATTTTTAACCAAAATGTAAAAGGCTTGGTGTATGTCGTAGAAGTTAATTGCCCTTTGTTTCAATTTCGTTATCCACTTGGACTTATACATTTTGCCATCCATTGAGTACTAAAGTAGCTGACGAGAAAAGGGATCAAGAAGATTACGAGCGAATAAAAATATACTTTTTATAACACTACGGCATGAGACAGGCAACTATATAACGTGGCTTGAAATATCTCACAATTTATCAAATTATACTCATGAAGATGAACTTGATATAGACTCTTTAGATTAATAGAATGTATGTATTTCCTTTTACAATAGCAAATTGTAAAAGAAAATACAATAAATGTTTAAAATAGGTTCAAAATGTATCATATCCATATGCTGATAACTTCTAGTTTAATGCACTACATTATGATTAGACGACATACGTGTCAAAACTTTAACCTCATTTGTAAAATACACGAGCAATTCGAATGAAAAACTTTTATAGTAAATCGCAAGTTAACGCCTTCTTCGCGTGTACAGAAACAAACCCTTTTAAGTTTAGATTTTTTACAACGACCATGCATTCTAGTAAGTAAAGGCTATGAATCTGGTTATTATATCAAGAACATTAAGCAAAATGATTACTTTGTATTCGATATACAAATCGTAAAAGAAATTGTATTCGAACATCATAACAAGAAATGTATCTTAATATCATTAAGTACTCATTAAAACCTTGTAAAATTACCGCTTTGTAAGATAAGTCCACCGAAGTCCAGGTTGAAATATATACCGCACTTGTATAGAGGTAATGGTAAGATTAACAAACAGAGATTTTAGTCAAAGTAGAGTTTCACTTTATTTATTAGTAAATTAGCTTTCCAACGCATATTCTAATATAGAGGTTATTTCCCGAAAGGCCCATAAAGATCGCTTCTACAATTTCGTAAATTAACCCGCAGAGAGAGACAGAAATATTAAAAACGTTTTTTTGACCTACATCCATTATTCTACATCCTTTTTCCGCGAATATCTTATTTACAGAAAACGGATGTTCAAAAGTATTCTAAAATAATCAAAATATCGGGCTAAAAATAAAAATGGATCGTTTATAATCAGTTTAAAGAAATTTTCCAATGTTTACAAAATGATGTATAAATATGTTATTAAAAACATATTTCCTAGTATCTATTTTTCCTGGCCTTGAAAGTAAGTAGTTCAGACGAAACCATACAATATATTGTCACCTAAGTGGACACGTTTTATTTGAAAGGTATAATTCTCGTAAATCAATTAATTATATATCGACGTTGGGTGATAAAATCCATTTCAACATGCTTATAGAAATTTTCTGAAACTGTTTTTCTTTCATTAAAGTCCTACTTACCGTAAGTGAACACAAGAGTAAAATAAACATTAAGCTCTTTGTATTAAATACGAAGACGTTATATTAAACTGTTAATTTAGTGTAAAATATAACCTAAATTCGATTGCCATCTATATGTAAGATATAAGATATGAATGCTACGACCACTATTTGGCTGATTTATGTTACGTTACGTTTTCATGATGGCCAGGATAACGATAAAAAATTCGCTTTCTGGAAAATCTACCAAAAAAGATTGGAAATTTTAATGTTAATTTTATTCAAAAACTGATTAAAACCTGTGATATTTAGATTGACAGTTCTTTAACCTTAAGCAGTGAGGACAGATGTTTATATATAGGTTTATATTCTTTTTCTAAGCGCGCTTCTACGTTTTTTCTATTAGTAAATTACACCCATGAGAAAACTGGCGGGACGCTAGTGTCAAATATTTTGATGTATTGCTTGCTTATGCTTACTAGGCAATAAACCTCAAAAAAATTACAGCAAAAATATTTCTAAGATATAAATCATGTTAAAATAACGATATATTATAATTTATTAAATCGTATGCAACAGAAAAAAATAAAAATTATATATTAAGGACAAAAAACATGTAATTTCCGCAATAAAATGATTTCACTTCTCCTTTTATGTCTCTGTTTATGACTTACCAGACCATTGAAGAGTCTAATTCCGAAAACTTTTATTTTCTTTCTACTGAATCGTAAAACCTACTGGATATATTAATGCATCTAAATGTTCTTTATTTATGGCATTACTTTATAAAACATGTTAATGCAAGGAACAGTCGCGGGTCAGGTTAAATACTAGGCTCATAAGCATAATAATTATTTCATGGAAAATTCATGTGCAGTAGAGTCCAGGAGTGAAGGAAAGAAAATGCCTGTGGACTAAATTATTGGATTGTGGTGGTTGCGTGCACACAGCTCTAATATCACGCGATTTACCCGCACGGTGTACAATTTACAGCTATAAACTGAATTATTAAAACACTATTTATTTTTATTTACCACCAGCAAAACCAACTCGTTAGAGCTTTTTATTATCCTGATTCCTGCTCCAAGGTTTTAACATGATTTAGTTAATTATAAATAATCCTTGATTATTCTTAGGATAAATAAATAAACAATAAATAAACAAATCAAGTTTTACTAATGGTTAGATGTCTTATTTGTATTAAATAAGATTTAAATAAATTATATTTGATTAACATTAAAAAGGCAAAATGGAAATGTTTTTGTGTACCCTGGCGCCTTGTACCTAACATACCGAAAGGATCTGACATTTAACATTTATTTTAAAACTAAACACAAATAAGAATTTAAAAAGATTATACGAGTTGGAAACAGTAATGTAGTAGTGTACATAATAGACGAAGAATCCTACTTTTTAAATTATTATATCAACCCAAATTTCCACGGCTGTAGATACTGTTTTGACCTACTCCGCCGAGTTCAAAGTTTCTCAATTATTCACTCTTTTTAAATAGTTAAGGTGAATATTGTATGGATGGAGTATTATCTTCAATTGTTGTTCGATACAAAAACTCCTATACGAACAAACTATTAAGAAAACGTCAAGAAAGTATAGTATTTATCAATTGAAAAATAAATTTTTTTATTTATTTCTTATAGGTCTAATTTCTTAAAGAGGTTATTATTTGGCGATGTCTTAAATTTCAGTAGGTGTGCCGTAATCAGATTGCGGCACTCGTAGAGCTTCGACGTAGACATCGGCCGCTCCCATCAGAGTGCCGTAACTAATACATACTAACCATACACAATATCTATGAATGACTATCACAAACATTTTTTGTTCTCATAGACAAAAAACTTAAGGACTACAAATATGATAAATATATAAAAGACAATTAAGGTCATTATTACTCTGACTTACCTGACTATTTCATTTTGCGCGCTATACGATAACGCGCCATAGCTCCACCGGGAGCAGACACAAAGACGTTTCAATTCACATATCGCTATCAGCAGAGGCTCACGTGGTGGCACTGCACTCGCAACCGGCACTAGTGAGCGCAGCACTCGGCAGGGCGGCGATCGCGCGGCTGTTGTTGTGAGCCGACCGCCTCGACCCGCGGCTGCGCGAACCGATCCTCGCTCGATATCATGGCCATGAAATTTTCTTCCGAGTCGCTGTCAACCGGTGGCGGCACGCAGGTGTCATGCGCCCAAAGCTTAAAAGTGAAGCTTTCACATTATTCTTGATATTTTTAAATGATATAGCACTTCAAACATCCTTATATTTAATGAGTTAAAACCTTAAATAAATTTCCCTATGAATTATTATTAAATCATTATATTCTTAACATTAGTATTAGGAGTTTTTATAAACCGTAATTTAAATTATAAGTTTTCCTTTATTTAAATAATACGTAGAATTTATAAATTCCTTTTTAGACTGAACTTTCTAAAATTTAAATAAAGAACAGCGCCTTTAAGGTGAACTCAATTTGTACAGCTAATTTAAAAACAAAAGAAAAAGAGTATAACCTCCTGGTACTCACAAGCTACTAAAGCATTCCTAATCTAAGAGTCCACTTTAAATCCTTTGAAATGCTCTTGAAACCGTTTTTTTATTAATTGAATGAGTCAAAAGATAAACGGCGAAGGAATAATAACGGTAATTAGTCTTCACAAAAATACAGGTGCTTTGTCGGCCTTTCTAGAACATCTATAGACTTTTATCGAGTGTAGACTGCGCATTAAAAACTCAAAATTATAGTGATTCAGGAAAACCGTCACTCCTACTACTTAAAATAGTGAGTGCTTACTCAGTTAATAATTTAGAAATTATAATTAATAGTATGTACTGATTGATTTGAAATTGTTTTGAGTTTAATGTAAAAATAAATAAATGAATAAAAAGTGAATCTTGAAATAAAAAATAAACATATTTTTGTTTCAGGAATGCTTAATTAATTTAGAAATAAAAGACTTATTACTGAGGATAAATAACATACATTATAAAGTTATTAATAATGTTTTATTGTACAAAATATAACAAGTTATGTGGGGACACTGGTGAGAGCTACACTATTACATTTATTAAGAACACTTATTTACAAAAAGTTATAGTATAATATCATTCCGAACATGCTTCTTCACTACTATAGGTAACATGAACACGTTTAGAGTATTTAGTACAGTTATAAATGCCCCAAAAACAAAATTATACATAAAATATTAACAGTATTTTAATATAGGCACATTGTATATTTCAAATGCAGTTATTTAAAATTGCAATTGTATTAAAATCAAGAAAATCATTTGTATACACTTGAAAATGTATAACATATTAAGCTAATAGTAGCCTTGTTTCACATTTAACATTGTTCAAAATTATTATTCCGCTACATTATTCAGTATCATTCAAAATTCGGTTTAAAAATGTGTTATAATTAAAGCTTCTAATATATATATATAAAGAGAAACAGCACCTCTCCTTTAGAAATAGTTTATTGCCTTTGGCGTAATATCATTCATACAAAAATCTAAAATTACGAGATTCTTATTAAATAAATACGGAATCAATATATACAAATATCAAATCACATTACATATAACACTTAAATTAGAGGTGGCATTGAGAGCATGTTATTTACATTTAAATACAATATATAAAATAGTATCTACTTGGTACATTACAACATATTTAATATCAATATATTGGGCACGTTTCCTACTATCAGGCACGAGTAATTGAAAACTACTTTTAATAATAAAATATAAAGGTATAAAAGTTTTTGTATTGAAGAATAATCACTTGGGTCTTTTGGATTCTAACATTCACCACAATTTAGACACAAAATACTTGTAAATGTCATAATTTTTGGATTTAAACAGCGGCAAATCTAGACGTCTTATGTTTTCAGCGATTTATTTCGTAACATCAGCTCGGCTTGTGGACAAAACTATTTTGCTGTCACATCTACTTGTTTACATAATACGGACAATTATTTTCATATAAACCGGTTACGAAACTCATTTATGTTAAGGACAGCAAAACAGTGTGCTAATGTCTGGATACGATCAAGTTCTTTTATTTTTTCCCTTTCCGTTAACGATGGGTTCAGTCTGTAGTGTTTTACGAGGTCGCAAGATGAAATTTAAATTATAGGCTGTATTGACAGCGTAATACACGTTAGCATTGGCCGGCAACACCATTTCTGTAAAAAAGAAAATATTATATTTAAAAACTTACAAAAGTCTATGTAAATTTGATTGCCAACCGTATATAGGTAAAGGCAAAACCAAGATTATGTGATAACTTTATTTATTCTGTTTGAAGCTGAGATTAGGTTTGGTTTTTATTTCATAAAATAATTAATAAAACAACCAGTTAAAACAGGTTTTAATATACAGCCAGTGCCGATTAAAAAACCTGCATGGATTAATAATATGTATAAAAAATAACCTTAATAATTCCGATAGGCGATGAAGTAAATTTAACTATCTATAATATACTATAATTTATCGTATGAAATTAGTACATACCTTTTTCTGGTAAAACTTGTGATAATGTATAGCCATCGGGATCTCCATCGAGGTTTAGTTTCAACATGGCGTTACGAACGACCTGCGGCGTGCGCTCGTTGTTACTCAGCATAATAGACTTATACAGAACCACACCTTCGGTCTCTACGCAATCAGACTCGTAAGTCACTCGTATTATGTAAAAGTCTGGTCCACCTTTAGTTGGATGAGCTGGACTGTTTCCTATTACTTTCCCATTTGCAGTCTTCTGTCCACTGTTAGCACTCGATAAAGAAACGTCTAGTGATGGTAATGAAGATGAAGAAGAACCGTGAGATAATCTAGTCGGTGATACTCGACGCTCCAAACTGTCTCGTTTCCAAGCGTTTCCGCCACCGTCAGTCTCACAGTAAAATTGAGAACTGTTACTAGAACTTGTACTGGCGATTGAATCATTCTTTCTGTGTCCTTGGTTGTTATTGTTTATATTCTTTGGTCTTCTTTCTTTTGGGGGATTGGTCGGTGGTTCAATTTGACACGATAGTTGGTATGCTTCTCTATCATCGAGAATTATTACGGAATCGAACCATCTGTCAAACAGGGGATCACAAGGTAAGTGATAGGCATTAGCAGCGCCTTGTAATAATTTAATTTGCGCAAGAACTTCAAATTCTTTTCGCTTTTTATCAAAATTTATTAAACCATCGAACACCGTATCCGGTATGGCGGTGTCGATCATTGTAAGATCTGTCAAAAATGTTCCAAGATATGGTATTGTACCGTGACTAACGCCGGGCGACCCACGCTCGTGCAGAAGTTTTTGTAGCTGTCTGTCGTTTTCACCCACGGTATCGGCAAATTTTGCCGTACCTTCACGCATTAGTAGTTCCCGTTGAGCCCAGCGATTATTGTCTTCGCTAAAAATTCTAGCCAGTTCCTCGAACAATTCCGCTTTTTCCTTTGATAGAATGGCCCACGTTTTTCTTAACCTATAAACGGGATTACTTTGCAATCCCGAAATTATGGCCTTTAAGGAAGAGAAATTTTTAAGTACCCTCAATTCACGAGCGATATCAAGCCAGGCCGCAAGGATATCGGTGCGTTCGATCGGCCTCAAATTAGGCTCGACAAGCACGGTGGATATAACTCGAAAAGAAACCGCATTAAACTGGTTAACCGTTGCCGAGACGGTGGCCGCGTCGTGGGATCTGTCTTTATCTCTCCTGGACCAAACCGCACCGAGGCACTGGTGGGGCACGAGCTTCTTGAACAGCTCCATATCCATGCGCGTGAGCTGCTCGGCGAAATGTCTGTGGGGCACGTGCGGCAGGCGGTAAGCGCTGGTGTGGTGCTGCAGCACGCGCATTCCGGGCGCGAGGCACACGCCGCCGCCGCCCTGGCAGCCGTTGCGTTCCGCGCTGAACACTGCTAGCTTCTGTAACACCTGCGTGCATACAAAATTAATAAGCATTTTTTATAATCACACTAAAAAGTAAAGGTTTTTTAACTTTACATTTTAAAGTACTTCAATGATACGGTTAGTAAAACTACAGTACATAAATTGTTATTTATGGGATATTTTCATTTATTTTTTATTTTTATTCAGTTACCGTTATTTTTGCAATAATGCAATGCAACGTCATAGTACATATTCGGTAAATAACGTTATTTGCTTTAATTAAAATAAATATTGCAAAGCCACCTTCGAGTGTAGCTCAGAGCCAGGCAGGTGAAGCTGTGTGAAGGCGAGAAGCTGCTGCAGTGCAGGGTGGTGCGGAGATTGTCGAAAGTCCTCCGGATAAGTGTCCAACCAAACGTGGAGACATGCCACCAGAGTCCTATAAACACGACGATTACGAAATATAAGTTTGGTTCTAAGGAGCGTTAAATTTTATAACTTCCAATATTCATTTTTATAGAAGAAGAAAATCGAGAAAAATAGAAAAAGATTTGAGCAGTGCGCTTGTATTAGATTTAGAATATTACTCACTTTCTATGTTGCTGCGAGGTATCGATCGGTTTAGGAATAACGTCTTCCGACGCCAGTGCTTGATACCGCCGCAGCAGTAAATCCAACACTTTACCGCACTCCGCAAATGAGCTGAAATAATTATAAATTTCGAAAGTTTTAGCAAAATTCCGTTAATGAAAATGAGTAGTTTTCTTAATTTACTACTAAGAAAGTTCTTATATATATATTTTTTTTTTATTTATTATTTACCGGTATGTGGCCAGGAAGACGTTGACGTATGTTGACTCGAGTTCACCATCGTCGGTCGCGAGCGCCTCCACCAGTCGCTCTACTGTGCCCGCTTTCACAAAGCGTACTCGCACAGTTTCCCACTCCAAATGGGAAATCTCGTCATCCGACTCCTAAAATTGTAAAATATATTTTTTTAAATCACTGAAATATCGTTTTTTTAATGAATACTAAGATACTGTCTTTGGGGATAAATAGAAGAATATTTAAACACTCCGCTAAAACACTTTCGTCAGTCCTCTGGGTCTTGTAATCTAGTTCATTTTATTTTAACCAGTGATTGCTTATTATAAAGTAAATTTGTTTGACAAATAAAATGTTTGAAAAAAAAAACTTAACTCTCTAAATGTAATCCGTATAATACTATTTTTAAGGTATAATGGTAGTATTTATATTTTTGATTAGAATATTTTGGTAAGAACTGAAGACATAGTATTGTCAGTAAGAGTCTATTTTAAATTTAGTTGATTTAGGTACTACCTACATTATACCTATCATCTATATTATCAAGTGCTGTACCAGAGTTAGCCAAAAAGTTTAGTTCCCTAGTATCGGTAGTCTATAAATAATTCTCATTCTTTTACTTATAGTATTATTTAATAATATTCTTAAATATGTAGTATAAACTTTGTTATATTATTTAGTATTTAGTTCTATTTTTTGTACTCGTAATAATGCACAATAGAGTTGGCATTTCTTTGTGATTTAAAGTTCCCTTTGACAAATGAAGCCAATAAAATATGTAAAATATTTTGTAATAGTAACAACACTCATAACTTTTCCAATAGTGCTTCCAAGGACGGTAGAATCGATTTTTAGTGAAGTTTTTTTATATTTGCATCAACTATCACGGAACTATGAAGTTCAATTACAGTAGCCTATAAACTTAATTACTAATTTCAGTGAAACATCCGTGTTCTATGTCATAATTAGAATGTAGTCACGCAAGAATATGCTACCTGGTAATAAAGTCTGTATACCATTATTATTGAAGGTGACAGCTGTGTTATTGATGGTGTAAGATCCATAGAGTTATTATACATAGATTAGGGAAGCCAGCCCAAAATATGTCCATCGAAGAAAAAGAGAAAGCAAATGAGGCTACCCTATCGGTCTCTTTTTAACATGTGTAGTTAGACAAAGATAAGCATCGGTCTGTCATCTTGCCTCTTTTATTATTTGTCAGACTGAGTGTCAGTACTCATACTCCTGCTTATGGCTATCCTATTCAATGTATAATAATTCTATGATAAGATCTTAGAAACCTTTGAAAATATAGCCAAATAGTAAAAAAATATATAGTAGTTATTTTTATAATGACAACTTGTTAATCTTTTATTATATTAAAGATATCTAGATCTGATAATAATTACATTTATCATCAGAGCCTTGTGTTGATGATAGTAATTTTACTTTGCAAGTTTTCCATAAAAAAAAAAATGGTTTGGGTTTTTCTATACGAGGTAGGTACAAATGTGAGTTATAGTAAAATGTACCTAGACATGTACATAGACAATTTCGTTCTAAAAACAATAATTACTTTTGTTGATAAATTGACCACAGTTTTTATATACATATTATACTTTATATATATACAAAATAATAAACTTTATGACTTTGGTCATGAATACCAAAATAACCAACAATGTTATCAAACTTTGTGATTCATAAAGTTTTCCAACCGTATAACAGTATTACGCATAAATATAATATATTTCATTAATTTATATTCATCTAATTATCATGAAGCCCAAAAAATATATTGGATTACATAAATACTCAAATACAATAAGTGATTATGCTCAGTAGAGCAAAATAAGCTTGGTATTGACATCAAGGCGAATTAAATAGAAATCTTAGTATTTCTTGTCAAAATGAGTATAAAGATAATCGGCTTAAAATAACTGTAAATTGGTTCAAAAGTGTATACATTCACAAATATATATACTTTTGTGAATATAGATAAATGAAGGTTATAGCCACTTAATAATATATGCAAATATTATCAATATATATAACTGTAAAAACCCAAGGGGAAATCCAATGAGACTTCAAGAATGTTATCTATATTTTTAATGTATCATCCACAATATCATATAATAGTAAGGAGTATTATTAAATATAAAATATTCTCAATCTCTATTAGGTATATCTCCATCGACAAAACCTACCATTTCTTTTTAAATTAAACATTTTTATCTTTGCATTCCAGTTTCTAATCAATTGACCTATGAAAGTATTTTTCACTTTATCAATACTAATGTACTACACTTTCACTTCTTTTTTGAACTAGCTAACTAACTCACTAAGAGTAGCTATTACATTACACTATTTATAAATACTACTACTGGCGCACTAATTTAGCATTGTGAACAGGCTGTTAGTGAACTAGGCCTCATCTGATTGGTGGAAACTTTTATATTTTTTAGGGTCAAATAGTGCGCTGTAGATTGTATAATGAGATGGCACCATTAGTTATAAAGTACCTGCTGATAGCGATTTGTCTCTCCTCTCAGAACTCTCGGTTCAAATAACAATTATTTCATGTATCTTCTGGTAAAGGATACACAAATCAATATTTATTAGTTTTCTTGTTTGTAAATATATCCAAAACCAGTTCTTGTGTTTTCTGGTCGAAATAAGAGAATTTTAGGAAGCTTACAGCGTTCTATATGTCAACTCATATAAAAGATACCTAGTACAGATGACACGACACTAAACTTGACTAAAATCCGTCCAATACTTGTCTTGTATTCTAGTAATAGCCATGATAATAATAAAATTATAAGAAGTTAAAAGTACATTGACTAAGAAAATAAGTCAAGACCGAAGCAAATTTCATTAAAATTTATCGAGTAGTTTCAAATGTACATTTTGCAGTTGCTCTAATCTGGACCCCTACAAAGAGTTATGATATATATATTTAAAACACATGAATGTTTTTTTCCATAATATACTTTTGTTATATGTTTATATATAATATTTATACAATTTATTTGATATAAATTAATATATTTTTAGAGTAGAACAACTCTTAAAGTACTTACACTGGATGCGCTTCTCGTGGGGCGGTGGTAGCGCACCTTCTTGAGGTAGACCGTGTACACCGCGCCGTCCACCCGCTCCTCGCCCCACAACCGCCAGGTCGGCTGCTGGAACATACCACCAGTTGCTGAATACCATCATCATTACCAGTCACGAATATTGCGATATGTATCAATTTCCCAAATGGAATCTTTAAACATGGTCACGCGTTTTAATTTGATGAGATAATAAATAAGTCACTTATTTTGTATACAGCATGAAGAAAAATGAATTATATTTTTTTTTGCTCCGAATGTGTTTAGCCACAAAATTACATATTTTATAAATAATTTTTAAAATTCATACCTGGTAAATTAAATATACATATTGGCGTAATTGGATTCCTTTTTTTTAATTTTAAATATACATAAATATTTTGGTCAATATTCTTATTACGTGAACATAAATAAAAGAAATAAAAAAGTTTTGACTTTCCGATTCCTTTTTTATTTTAAATTATACTAGTATTATTTTTAATAAATTAAAAATCGTTGATAAGATGGTATATACAATTTTTGTTAGCACACGAATATAGGAAACAACAGTAGATCAATTCAAATGTACGTAACATCAAATATAAGTTGGTAAATAACAAATAATTTATTTCAATGTATTACAAACTTTATCATGTAACATATCGTTACAAAGTTAGGTAGAGATGTATACATAACACTGAATGGTATATTTTGCTGTGACATGATAACAACCAATGCACATAACAGATATATCACCAGTCAATTATATATATTATATAGGATGACGCAATTCTTACACTATCGTCATCGATGGCAGAGAATAACACAGGTTCAGCCTTACTGATACCGCATATCTTCCACATGGCCCATGTCGTGACGTCACGATAATCAGCTGAGCGCGAGCATCACTCACTTTCACTACCATACCACACGAAGCGACACAGATGCTCATGCAAATGTTATAATTCTAATTAGACCAAACACTCGCCAAAGACTCGAATCGCTAGCGCGAGCGTGCGTGACGCGGGTGAAATCGCACGACGGCACACTTGCAGGAGGTATCCGGCACAACTCGTTTCCTCCAATCAATGATATTGTAATAAACCTCTTTCTTTTAATTTTATTAAAGATCAATACACCAAATATCTTTAACGATAGCAATCAATTATGGTTGATGGTGGGAATATACAAACTTTCACACATTCATTCTTAGTTTCTACAGCATTATCCATTATCATTTAATAACGATACCATAACACTTATTGATCGCTATAGATTTATTATCACTCACATAAATATAAATTTAATAAAAAGAAAACACAATAACCACTTCGCGTCAACTACCACATTTATCCTTATTGTAATACATTATATTAGTTGTTATTATTATACATTAAAGTATACAAATGACAGCCCGGCTCAGCGGCGCTGGCGCACTACGACTGCTCTCTAGCGGAGAGATCGTGTGAAATACTCCGAGAACTGAATGACGCGAACATCTACCAGCTACTACCTTGGCTCTACCACTCATGAAGCTACATGTCTTTGTTACTAATTTAATACGGTGATTAGTCATAACGATTATATTTGTACTAATTGTAACTAAGTTAATATTATGTAGAGTTTTGAAACATTTAAATTCATAGTCAGGTTAAATCCACAATTAATCTAATTATTTTAATAGTATTATAAATGACAAATTTTAATATTAAATTAATATATTATCAGAATGATATTAACGATAGCAATATAACGATGTAATTAAGACCAAGTCATTATAAATATTTTATACACGCTACATAAAACCCGACAACCGCAATCTCTTACATAACTTGAAGACCGATACAATTGTTGATTAATTTACTAAGATATGCATAAATAATGTAATAATGTTTGTGTTATCGTTACACATACTTAATGTTACACTAAATATTACCACAGATGTTATTCAATAGAATCATGTTCGATAATTTAATTTGTAAACATGGATAGATATATGTGTGTGTTTATTTAGGCCTTTAATTGCCTTGTAAATTACCTAAGTGTGCGTATATCATTTTAATATCATAAACATTTACACGATCATTTTAGTATGACATGTGGCACATATCTTTTATATTTTCTTATTACCCAATTCTGAAAACACCTGACCTGGCGCAACATAAATATAAAGATGAAACAGAAATGGAAACGGGTCAAGCACATAATGAGGTCACCATACTGCTACCTTTATACACTGGGTAATTTCCTACCCATATCCTCAACTAGACTCCAGGATGGATACATGTACAGTTAGAATTATACAAACTTCTAAGAACATAATGTATAATTAATGCTGGAATATGAATTGAATAAATAAAATATTATATGTGGCAAATAATATATGTATGTAGTTACGTAGACGACTCAATTTGTTGTATTTGTAGCGTGACGACGTTGCGTCAATAAAATAGGGACTTTTGATAATAAAGTAATAATTAATACATAAAGAAGCCTAAGAATATAATGTACAAGATTGCTTTGTGAAAGCAACTGATCTATGAGAACTAAATATAGCTTCAGAACAATTACTCACTCAGTAGTAAGAGCGATTTAATCGAATGAAAACATATTGACATATGTCTATTCAATACAGTTTATTGATCGTTAAGTTCCAGTACACACACACACACACGTGTGGAACACGTTTAAGGTTAGATGAAAACACCTACATACTTGTTTTAAAAATAGCTTGTGAAGTTTATTATTAAACAATAATATAACATTGGTTTATTTTAACCGCCCCGTTGGTCGAGTGGTTAGCGCAGACGCCTAACGTGTCACGGCGCAATGGGGCTCGGGTTCGATTCCCGGCAGAGACAGGCATTTATGTGATGAGTTTAGATGTCTGTGTTTCTGGGTTTGGTCGTTTATTAAATATATTCTCAGTATTTATATGTGTATTTCTATGTATTTGTATAGTTGTCTAACACGCTCAACACTAGCAAATAATTTACTCACTTAGGGGTTAGATCAAGGTGTGTAATTTTTCCTGATAATATTATTATATTATTATTATTAACATATATAGGCTTAGAATATTCACGAATACAGTAACGACAACTGACCTTCAATGACGGAAAAAAAACTGAAATAACTAAAATACACGAATATTAGGTTTCTAAGAAATATATATTTATGTACAAAGATTTCTGTGTTGATCAGACATTCAATGTTATTAACATTCGTTTCTGAAGATGGTAATAAATCGTAATGCCAAAGGATGATAATCGCTTGATAAGAAGAAATAATTAAAAAAAAAATTAAGTTGAGATTTTGTAGTTTTCATTTATTTTGAACAATAATGCACATTTTTGCAGCATTAGGATAATAAAGTAAAATCCATGTCTAACTTGAAAATTGGTTTTAGATGAAATAATAATGTTTTATTTTCACACATTCTTTGTATTAAGATAACAATAACAAAAGACTTTTACAAAAATGACATTAAATTTAGCATTTAGTATCTCTTAAAAATAAATATAGTTTAAAAAAATAATAAAAAAAACTTGCCAAATTAGGTAAAATCCTGGAGATCCTAATCAGGATAATCTCATCCAATTAATATAATATAATTAATTTAGTATCGGTCCTTGATATGTGTACAAAGTTTGAACAACATCGGTCCGTCGGAAATGAGATAAAATCTCATTCGAAAAAGTCGGTTACAAGCAAACATACACGTCAAGCTAATAAAAGCGTGTTAACAATGAAACATTATTACATATTTTTTTATTTATTAAAAAAATATATCATATATAAATTATATATGTTTTTATATAATTTATATAAATTATATATGTTTTTAATAGCTTATTTATATAATTTTGCATATATGTACGAGATATTTGTAATATTCTTAAAAATAGTTCAGAGTGATAAAATCATGTTTTTATTATATAACATGTATAAATAAGACTGACATGTTTTCCTTTCAGGTATAATAAAATATACTTTGAAAGGGAAAGTTCTGAAAAAGGTTTAAGAAAAAAAATCACATAATATCCATCGGCATAGTCAAAGACATTTTTTTTTAAGAACTTAAAAAGCAAAACTTGCAAAACCAAACGCTTATTAGAACCTCAAAAACTCAAAGTGATAAATTCGTTTCTGAAGAGTTTGTGAAATTAGATCTAGATAACAGCAAAGTAATTATAACAATAAGTATGATATACAATCCCCTGCAAAACAATATACATTTTAATTAATATTGCACGGGCAAAGTACTCAGGTCAGGATATATCCTATAGCTCTAATAGAGTGACATTGATAGACATTAAGTACAGTTAATTGCTTTACAATTGGAACTCCACAAGACCTTAACCTGAGGGGTAAATGTTTAATACGTCAGTATTAGTACTCTTTGTCCTTGATTGAATGATGATCTCTATTCATACAGTTGCTTTTATGTTATGAATACACGTAATAAAATAGTAACGCGACCAAGTCCGAACATTTACTTTTGTCCCCGACCTCTAAAAAATAGATCTGTATTTGAATGTAAGATTGAATAAAAATTAAAATGTATTTAATGAAGCATAAAATAAACAATATATTTCGCAATAATCATACGAAAATGGAAATTTTCAATTGTTTAAGTTTTTAGTATAATGATATGAGTTAAATTATGACTCGGTTTAATTTAAAAGATTTACAATGTTTATGATAAAAAGTAACCAGACTTCTTAGTTTGCGATACACACCTATCTATATATAGTAAAGCTAATGAGTTATTTTTTATTTGAACGCGCTAATCTTGGATACTACCAAGCCGATATTTTTATACATTTTTTTTAACATGAGAGCATTGAGGGTTATTCATAGTCTATATCATCACATTCAGGTCTTTACCCTTAACAACTTTTTATAACTTATATATATATTGAAGTACCGCGTGGAAATATATTCTAATATATGTGGATAATGTCTATAATGTTGTTTCTTTCGTGGGTTTGATCAGTTGAATTATTGATCCGAACATGTACCTAACTTTTGCTGTACAAGCGGCCACGGAGTCGCGGAAAACAGCTATGTAGGTATAAAGTTGAGTTATTATTGAAGTTCTACTGGAAAATTTTACGAGTTTTTCAGCCATTGAGCGGCAAGAACATAAATATCGAATCTAATAAATTAGTATACCTAACAATAAAGTGGCTTTCTTACATTCTCTACATTTATTCGGTTGTTGTTAGTTGTCCATGTGTGTGTTAAAATTATCAAAATCCTTCATTGATATTCTCACGCCATCATATAAAACAAAGCTACTATTGTTTTTAGTACATGCAAATGGACAAACGACTGTAATTATTATGTTCAGTCTATAGATAGCCTTTTATAAATCGTATAGGTACTCGAAGAATATTATTAAATATCTAATCGTAAAACTGTAACCGGAAAAGTTCTACTTTAATTTTTCATTTAATGTAGTCGTATAAATATTTAAAAGCAATATAAAATATAAGATTAATATACAAACTATCACATCTCATCGGAATAATTCAAAAGTGTTGTAGCTCAAACGTACTCTTAAAAACGTATTACATATTGTTTCAAAGGAAATACATACTTATTGGAATATGAATCCTCATTCAAATAAATAAGAATCATATTAGGAAACTTTATTTAACATAAGACAATGGCAACGCACTTCTTTGTGTTTGGAAATTTTTTGAGCCAAATACCATTTCCGTAAAGAAAGCATGTAATATCCATTTGTTACGGATTATATAATAACAGAACAACACCTGTTTATTTTGCTTTTAGAATATCACCGTAAAAAGTAAAAGTAAATACTTACAATAATTTTACCAAAATTTATATTTGTAAAACTTTTACTATTCAAAGTAATAGAAATATATAACAAATTAATTTATTAGTAAGTATTAAGAATCACTTTCATTTGTCTTACAAGAACGTTAATTTTGTTAGGATTAGTTACGCACATCCTTAACCGTTTCGCTAATTTTTATTTTGTTTTTTTTTTTAAATAATGCCATGCATCTGTCTACTGTCAAATGTACTTTATACAAAGGGGCTTATCTAATAACACAGGAAAGCTAGAAAGCATTGTAAGCGTTAAGCGGAACCGAAGCGCTTGGATGCCGGCTAGCCCGCCCCAATGATGACCCCAAAAATTACATGACCTATTACATATTATTACTCTTGTTAATGACATCTCTGTAATGACATACACTTCGTTTCTTTGTACCCACTTTATAGTTAATTTTAACCTTGTAGGTTAAATCGTAAATGTCATCTAGTGTTGTGCTGTTTCAAAGGATTATCATCATTTTGCAAAAATGTAATGTAAAAAAAAACACTTTCCAACTACAAAATATCTATTTATATTGTTATCGTGTGTTTATGTGTATGGTTATGTAATATGTAATAAACTATTAACGTCTAACTGGCGATTTCACTGAGAGAGCAATTAAATATATTACCTTATTTGACAACAAAGTATCTCTCATTTTAACTTTCTACTGGTTTTCTAGAAAAAGCAAGACTTTTTATGTCATAATTCATTAAAGAAATAATAATATGTAATGAAAAACATAATAATACTATCTTGCGTATTTGCACAATATCTAGTAATTGAAGATGAGTATGATTCAAGATATTCTCGGTCGTAGTGTCGTTGTAACAATAATAAAATCAGCTGAGCTAGCCACGACGAGCAGGGGTCATCGCCCTCGACACCTCACAATCGATAGTACTGAGAGCGTTGTGCCGTTTACTTCAGACTACCGCCAACTTAGTTACCCATTATATTTTTTTATCTTATAAAAAGTATATGAGCTACTAATATAACGTTATAATTTTAATATTTTGTTATAATTTATTTACATTTATTGGTTTATTATATTTTCATTAGATTGAAATATGAGGTGGTTCTTCTAATAATAAATGTTATTGTTACAGCACATGTCAGTAGATGTGATGTATTTATTATTTGTAACTACCTATGTTACTGCACCCAAATACAAGTGAGGAAGGTTAGGGTTGGTGCCTGTGTGTAGAAGGGGAAATAAAGTAACAGGGCTGTCTATGCTAGTAGGAATAATAATTACTTAAATATTATTGTAATATGTAAATCCATATCGGATTTAAAAATTACAATTATTATAGTTGAGTATTCACTAAATACCTTCAAATATACACAGTTCAAAAAAAAATTACCTGTTTTGTCATACGACGATGTTTTACGCGATACACTATTATTAAAACCATACCGTCTTAAATGACGGCACGGTGATTCATAACACAATTTGAGATCGTTAAACTACACTTTAATTACCTTATTTCCAACCTCCTGTTGTGCATACATTGAAATATATACACATAGCGGGTGAGTCATGTGGTAGCAATAATATACATATATACCATTTTCATTAAACAACGTTAAAGCAAAGTACACCCACTTATATTAGAGCGTTAGGGGCGCAATAGAAAGCTCTCGAGGACGGCTCGCTTAAAGGGCCCCTGGGGCGAAGCCCCAACTTATTAATTTCAAGTATGTCTACGCATTCGCCAAATATAAGCATAAGTTGACTTACACTGAACATAGATTCGTAACAATTAATCTCGTTTCATATCAACGTCAAAGTATTTTTTTTTAATTCAAATAGGTATACATTGCAGTTATGAAATGTCAGACTCTACTGGCAATCAAATTATATAAATTATTCCAGTTATGATAAATTATTCTGCTTTGAACTGCAATTCAGAAACTCATTGGAAAACAGACGGAACAGTAATGAATTTTAGTCAAACATTCCACTGTGTAGGCACACAGGCATTCACACAATTTAGGCCTTGGCCTGCATTGCAGACGAAGCCTTAAAGACAATAAAAAAATGTATCTAAGTTTCAAATTGCATTTGTACGCTTGAGCTACCGTCTAACCACGAACTACTGTATTATGCTTGGTTCATATCTAGTATCTATATAGATTATAATAAGACTTACCTACTTTGTCTCGTTGTTGACACATATATGTGTAAGTCATGATATTATTTTCTGATATTAACATGAAGAAAATTATAGCATTAGTATCAAAAATATATCAATAATTACACGAACATATTTTTTATAATGTCGGTTCTTAAAACAACTACAAATATTCCTGGGTAAATTAGATTTTTAAAACTACTTTCTTTAAAAAGACAAATTTGTTTAAATGTGCAACTACTTCCATTGAGCATATTGAATAATGAACCAAAAAGACAAATTTGTTTAAATGTGCAACTACTTCCATTGAGCATATTGAATAAAAAACCAAAAAGACAAATTTGTTTAAATGTGCAACTACTTCCATTGAGCATATTGAATAATGAACCAAGAAGACAAATTTGTTTAAATGTGCAACTACTTCCATTGAGCATATTGAATAATGAACCAAGAAGATAAATTTGTTTATATGTGCAACTACTTCCATTGAGCATATTGAATAAAAAACCAAAAAGACAAATTTGTTTAAATGTGCAACTACTTCCATTGATCATATTGAATAATAAACCAAAAAGACAAATTTGTTTAAATGTGCAACTACTTCCATTGAGCATATTGAATAATGAACCAACCGTTTGTCATACGATCAATATGTATACCTAATAGCAATATCAGTATTGATTCATCATTTAGAGCTGTGAAACATCAGTTTCCGTTATACTTAGTAAACAAAGATCGTGTAAGCATTACTTGGAATTGTTTTTCAAAGAAAATCTTAACAACATGATGCATTATTATCAAACATCTAATAATTTACACTTAGGTATTTGAGTTATGAAACAAAGAAAAATATTTTACACAAAGATAAAGAACGATACGTAGATCTTTAAGTATCTACAGTCTGCGGAATTTGTTTTTGTTTATTTGAAATCTTAACTTTCGATTTCTTCCTAAGAAATTTATTTCTATTCCCGCATAAGGATCACTAAAGGTGAGGATCGCCTGTCACAACTAACCTTGGCATTCCATGTCGTCTGCTGCTATTTTTGATGCGTCGATAATCTCAACCATTTACTGATGTTTTTAGTGGTGTTGATAAAAAAACGATCTCTAGTTATAGTGCGGAGACATTAATGATAAATATCTTTTAATATGTGATTTTAAGATTAATTAATTATCAGAGAGTTTCGTGGGTAAGAACGCAACTAACCTTGACGTACCATCGCGTCTGAGACTTGCGGTTTCTGGAGCGACGTCTGTCTGTACTGCGTTGTTCGCGCGACGGAGAGCGCAACGCGTGGCACTTGGCCGCCAGGGCTTTGGTCCGTTCAGCTAACGAATGTCGCAAATCACCCCCCGCGCACCCCCTCACCAACATGATTTTACCCTCAACTTTCTGTGTTTCTTTCACACGCGCTATTTGTGCAGTCAAATTTACCACTCATGACGCTCTACCAGACAACATTATAATAAAGATGTTATCAATGCCAAGTTAAAAAAAAATAAGTCCTGTTAATAAATTAAATTAATTAATTAAAGATAAAATAAAGATATTATCTCTAACGAGCAATGTCGAGGTGAAGATAAGGTCAATGATTCTGATTTACTATTTATAACACGAGAAGCTCGATAACACCTACGCAGTCCCGGAATACCCACTTTTGCAATTTTAGATTAGTGATAGCATGACGTCTAACCAGCTATGTAGTAGTGGTACGTAGGCACATATTACGTCGAATAAGTACCATCCATGCAGGCGGGTACAAAAGGGATATCCTTATTGAGATATTGACGTGTCTTAGTAATAGTACTAGTAGAGTCCAGACAAGTTGTAAATTGTACTGCTGAATGAACTGTCCGCCAGTTTATATATATTTAACATTTCAATGTAAATTAATTTTGATCATAATTTACTCGTATAATATCTGAATATGGACCTGTTTCTTCGTCTATATAAGAATTAATAATGGATAATTATATTTAGTCGGAAATCCTGTTATTATTATTTATAATAAAAATATTACGTTTATGGTTAATTAAAACTAAGGTAGGTAAAAAGTTTTCATTGTATGTATATTATTAAATTATTTATGGAAAGAAATGTCTTCACAGTAACAGGGTCGATATCTGCCCAGGATATTGGGTAATTGAGGAAGGGAGCGGTTCAACAGGCAACAAGTTACCTTGCATATTTCATAACTACATATGTCGCAATTCATGGAATATCATGAATTTTCATATAAAATATCTAGAACAAATTAAGAAAGTGAACATACATTATGAACCTGTTTCTATTTAAAAAAATATATTATTACTATGTAGTAATTAGTTAATAAATAGTTTAAAATAATGAGTACAGATAAAACAGGTCAAAGCCGGAAACAAATTTACCAACACATTTCAAGATAAAAAGAACACCTGGCATCCCAGATGCATTAACCGTTTACTTTTACCTGCTCCTTTAAGCAACACGCTACTTTATACCATATCCCCAATAAATAAAGTTTATTATTATACAAACATATTTACAGGTGCCAAAACATATGTCAGGTGCAAGCTTGTCAAGTCTACCTGAATTCTGTCCGGACTCCAGTCCTATTCTTTCACAAGGATTTATTTATATTCATCTAATATATTTTTTATTAATATTCATTTTTGGAGTCATAATAACTTAATACCGTTGCCATTTAAATAATAGTAAAATATATAAACTACTTCTTTGCAGTTACCTAATTCAATGGTTTCGTGTAATTGCTTTTAATCCACGATAACATTCTTGTTGTTGAACGTATTACAACTAATTTAAACATTAATTGAATAGTAAAACATAAATAGAATATCAATTAAGTTTTTGTTATTCTGAAAGACATTAGAGTGATTTGTAAAACTAACAAGTTCGTTGCGCGCTCTTTATATCACCACATGATATGTTTATTATTGTTTTTAAATATATATTTCCCGTTGATAACCGATTAGTGTGTAACATAAAAACTGCAAACAATAGCTGGTGTATTTTATCGATAAGAAATTTCAAGAACATCGCTACTTATCTAAAGTGTATTCCTATTTCATCTTGATAAAATCATATTAAATTTAACAAATAACAGAGTTCAATTTTTTTTGTTATTATTTCGTTAAGTTTGTTGTAGGTATAGATACCTACAGGTTTTTACGTATACAGCTCATATAATCTCATTGCATCTGCGGTTTATACATGATTCATTTGAATTAATGACAATTTTGTTATTAAAACCTTTTTTAACTTGGCATTGACTGCATCCTGTGATAACAATTTGGACTTAATTACTATTCATCGCTACCGTAATTCACACGGTAACATTACCACAAACACAAATAATTACTAAATAAAACTCCAAAACACAACGTAAATTTATTGTAAATGGCACAGGCTACTAACACCATAAACAGTAATTTCTGAACAAAACAACACTCTTAATATTTCTTCCTAAAACGTAAATCGAGCCCTTTGGTTCGTGCCCATTTGTAGCGCGACGTGACCGTACCGCGATAGCCGGTAAACTGTGCTCCGCGCTAAAAGAACATTGACAAGGAGTGTACGCATGTGCGAGATGCCGGCTTTTCCGAGACATCACAGCGGTGATGTCACATAGTGATGTGACGTAGTGACGTCACAATGTCATATTGAGCGGTAATGTCAATTGTGACGTAAATGTAAACTTGAAGTTTCCGTGATAGCGTTATATTTGGTCGCTATATCGATCACTTAACTCTACAGCTCTACCTTAACTAATTTTGATATTGCAGTTTACTAATTATTAAGAATAATAGTTTTTGCTTCTGAATACGCTTAAACTGCAAAGAAAATTGCGATGGCTTCCATTTTAATTTACAAATATACAAATTTACTCACAATTTCATACAGCCTGTTTTTTATAATTATGAACCGGTTCATAAAATTTAATTCAGAAATAACAGTTTTGACATGTTTCTAAAACTCATTCTTATACTAGTTACAAAGGGCTTTATGTAATTTTATATTGTTAATTATTTTCGTCAATAAAAAAGCCATTTAATGCATAACATATTTTTTTATAAATCATATTGGTACTTATTATTACTTATTATTTTTCTTACTTGACACGTAGAATATATCTATGTGTCAAAATATTATTTAAATTGTTCAATAAAAAACATTTCATATCGCAAAATTCTTTCCAAAGAAGGAAAATAACATCGTCGAAGGAAAATAACATCGTCGATTTGATATTAAGGTTTTTACTTAAAAGTCTGCCCTGACATCTACATATTACTTACGTTACGTTTCACGACACGATGTAGGTACATTAACTTTGCGCCGAGTTATGAGAAACAGACTTATGCAAATATATTATGTGATATTACGTGTAACGGAAAATTCGTCATTAGATATCATGTAATAATTATAAATGGATTTGGATCGAGCTGTTTTATTAATAATGATATTCGTTTATTAGCATTATTATTATGTCCATTATAAAGCATTCAGCAAAATATTCAGTATTTATTATTCATTTAGTCCAGTATTTATTACTCACTTAGTAACTTAATATATATAATACATCTTATAGATATAAACCATCTTAGTAATTATGAAGACGACTCGTCAGCTTTTTATAGCATGGGATTATCAGATAGTGAAACTGACCAATCTGTTTCGGTAGAGAAAGAAGTTGATAATAACGATAAAAAAGTGAGTTTTCTACAGACAGTATTAAAAATTTAGGAAAAGTTTGGTGGTATTAGCTTTTAATAATATATTTATAATAAAATTTGGATAAAGCATTTAATTTTCTAATAGCTAATACTACCTACTATGCAAACTTATGTTTTCCAAAATTAAAAAATAAAATCACTAATAAACCGTTAATAATTAGCACAAGAACTTAAGATAAGCAGTATTATTAAACGTCAGATGTTTTTAAACGTAAGATGTAGCAAATGCAATACAACTTTAAATAAATATCAAAACTACACTAAACACTATAAAAGCATAAATCTAGCTCAAAAATTATAATTCTACAACCAGGTACGGTACAAACTCTGCTAATGAAAATGTTAAACATCTTAGAACAACAACAACATAGAAAAAATAACTTTAAAATAAAACTGAAACAAAAGATATAGATAAATTGGTTATAAATAAATAATGTGACACACACGAAACCAAAACTATATGAGAACTTTTTTATAGTTACTTTATTCTAGAATAATAATAATGTAAATTATACTACTTTGACTATGATATGCCATGGATAATAACATTTTAGAACTAGAATTGCATATTCGATGCAAATGACATCAAAATAATAATTCATCATTAAAAAATACAAACTCAATGGGTGATGATTTACCTAATAACAAACCACCGCTAAATGTATTTTTAATATAATAATAGCGTAACGTCTTAGTTATTAAATTAATTTATCTCCACAGGAATTTTATTTTTGCCACTAGTTTAAAGAAATCAGTCGACAATCCACTTTACAAAAGTGAACATCGTGATAATGTTAGCCATCATAGAACGATTACTCTCATACCAATTCTTTCAGAGATTATTAAAAAACGTTAGATTATTATGTGAACCTTAAGTATGCCTCAAAATTTACGAAATAAATTTAGAAAATACAGCTACTCACTTAAGCGCGCTTAGAACTCAATTAAATGTAACAAAATAAATAAGAAAAAATATTTCTAGATGTGAGTAAATCTTTTGATCTGGTTTCCCAAGGTATCGATAAAAAAAATATAGTGTTAAGGCGACAGAAGAGTGGCTTTAGAATGGCTTAAAAGTTAACTGAGTGACCGACTATTATATTTAGTAGCCGTACTTTAGAACATAATAACTGCATTACAATATTGCCCTTTTCTTACGTTAAAAAAAAAAGTACATCATTTTCCAAAAAATATATTAAAATGTAAATTATTTATTGAACGTAAGAATTTTTCCTCAAACGTGACATTCCATTCTTGCGTCACTCGTTTCAATAAGTATTTATTACTAATTTTATTATTGATGTTACCCTAGGACATATTATATTTAATAATTGTAATGAGATATTACTTTTGACATTTGTTTTGTATGGATATCGTTAATATGTAATATTTTTTATTGAGCTGGCATGTTATATTTCTATATTTTAATTATAATATGTATTTAGACACCGAAAGAATAATTAGGGACAAAACACTTTCATCGCTTCTGACCGTAAGCTATTTCTTGTCACGCAAATGGAGACTGATTTTGAGAGCATAATAATAGTATCTAAAAGTGAATTATTAACTAAAAGTTTGATGTATTTACGTCACAATATGTATTTTAAAAATCCACTTTTAGTATTTCCTTATAATGAGAAGTTTGATACAATGTTGTTATTTTTCTGTTAGCGCTTTGCTAAAAAATAGTACCTACAGTTAGTATCGGTGACGTTTTTTGTAAACAAGTGTAAGCAAGTAAGTGAAAGATCTTCATAGTAGCCAAGTTTTAAAAATCAGTGACAGTGACGAATTCCACAAAATTCATAATAAACAAACATGGTCATTAAAATTAGAGTAATCGTTTTATATACGGCATAATTACCATATATTTATTTTTAATTTACAACGTAATGTAGTTTACAGCGTAATTATAGAACAGTGCGAAATAACGAGAAACAAATTATAAAGAAATGCATGAGTAGATCACGTAATCTTTATAAATCCATCTATTCTGGGTAATGAAATTAAAAAGCCGATTACTTTTAAGTTTATAGTCCCTAGTTTCTTAGCCTTTACTTCTAATGTTTTCTGGCCAACACTCATTTACATAGTAGCCAAAAGTGTCAAAAATAGAGAAACAACAAAAACAATACACAAAATCAATAGTGTGTGCTTATTCACACATATACAGAGGGCGAAATGATGACGGACAAGCCAAAAAGAAAAAGACTCTGAAAGAGAGAAATAATATTTATATAAACAAAAAACAGAATGTTAAAAACAAAGAAAAGTATCTATAATAAAAGTAAAGTAAATACGCAGAAGCAAAAAATATTCGGTAAAAAATGTTGCTATCACGAAGCTGGCTCTTTAGAGGAGGAGTTTTAATACTTCAATTATAACTGTTTAATTTTGGATTCATTTTCAAGTAATTGATTTTTTAATTCAAAAATAGTTCATACTTTATAATTTTATAATTTCATGTTGATTCTGTACGTTATTTACGCTTGTAGAGACCTGGAAATGGTGATGAAATTACTTCACTGCGAAAGGAATGTGTAATATTTTTTTTTTGTAACGAAGTTATTTAACGCGCCTTTTTTTACGAAGTTATTTAACGCGCCTTGCAGGGTAGAGCGACCGGGTTGAATTTGTCACGTAACGAAATGAGGTATGCTACTTGTGTCTGAGTGTATGCGGCTATCACGCAGACTACATATGATTGCGTTAGTCTAATGCGTGTTCTGAGACTCGACTTTTTCTTTTAATTCAATATTTATAAAATGTATGAACTACTATCATGTAACTATATTTATTTATAAAAAACCGGTCAAGTGCTAGCGACTCGCGCACTTAAGATTCCGTACCATTATTTATAATAAACGGTAAAAAATTATCGTTTGTTGTATGGAAGCCTCCCTTAAATATTTATTTTATTCTGTTTATAGTATTTACTGTTGAAATAAATATTCTGTGAAATATTATGTACAAATTTCAACTGTCTACCTATTACTATTCATGAGCCCGGTAAGATACAGACAGAGGGACAGCGGAGTCTTTATAAAAAACAACATTTAACTAAAATAGTAAATAAAGAATTAGATTTAATTGCTTTTTTTAGATCATTGGCTTACAAAAGATTATATAAATTAGAATATTCTAATTTTATTTGAAATTACCTACTGGGTGGAAGAAAGCGTTAGGAAATTCGTTCTTAATTCACCAAATAGTATAAATATATTTATCTATCTTACAACTACAAGATTACAAGATAGTTGTAACAAAGTAGCTTTTCTTTCTTAAGATTTTCCCAATAACCTACTTACTTTCACTAAAGTTAATGATTGTTTTTTTAAGATTGGATTGAACAAAGAATTTAATTATAGAAGATCTAATAAAAAATATTATAGTTTCTTGGTCGAGTTCAAAAGTTTCTATGTCAGTTAAAGTTTAAATTTTCTCCCTCTTCTCTACAGTATATTTCATGTTACAATCTTCAGCTATTATGTGTAACATAATACCTTTACTCATATTATTTATCATCGATTATATTATATAATAGAAAAAATACTCAATAGCCAAAAGTTTTATCTGTCTCCTAATACTTTTTTATGACAAAGATAAGCAACTTAAATTTTAAATAAAGCAGCTCATCCGCGAATAAAAAAATAGTCTATTTATCTTAAAGCAGTCTGCAATCATTAACAAAACGTTAACTAAAAGAACTATTTAAGATAAAAGAACGGTCAAAGAAAGTAAGACCTGGTGATCAATAAAATACAATACATAATTTATTTACCTTCATTACAACTTACGTACAACTAATACATTACTTCTAACTGATGTATTACGTATGTACCTATTACGTCGCTTGAAATTACTTGATGTTTACAAATTTTAGATAATGCACGGGACAAATTAGAAGAATCTATAATCTAGACAAAATCGAAAACCATTTAATACAATTAGAAAAATCATATAACCGTAATTGACATATTTGAAATTTTGATTTATAAAAAAAAAACAATTGTAATTATTGGTTTAATCGAGAAAGTAAATGCATTAAAATATATGGAATAAACATTTTATATAAATCAACAATTGACTTGACACTCAAATTAAGCAATTTGTTAAAATTACTTATAAAAGAGTTCAACGCGATAAGGAAAGTAATAGGGGAAGGACGATAATTATCTATAGCACACAATTTAATATCCGCTGTGGACCATAATTGAACCAACAAGACTATTATTAACAAGATTCATGTCACAGTGCGTGCTGGGAGAGTGTTTAAGATCCGCGTTCCATTCACTTACACTTTCTAAAGAAAAATGCGTTGTCGAATTACACGATTAACAAAAAAATTACGTTTCATTTAAACATTAGTATGTGAAATATTAATTTGATTTTTGATTTATTTAGTCTTATTGTAACTATATCGAAAACAGTTAGGCGTAGTTCTCACGAAAACTTTCAACACTACTAGGTATATGTTGCAATTCTGAGGAAATATAGTCTTAACAAAGACAGATTTTGTACACAACTATTGTATGTGTGATATCTATTATGCTCGCTCAAATACAAAATCCTTATACTTATATTTATTTTTATAATAATGAGTTTTATAAATTAAACAGATTAATGAATGAATATTTTATATTATGTAATCAAAAAAAGTTACATTTAATATTAATTAAAGGTTTTTTACGACAGCAAAATCAATCAAAATTATATAAAATGTAATAGGTTTTTTTAAGAATTTGACATTCCATACATAAAATGTATTTTCAATAGATTTCATTTGTTTGTTTTTTCTGTTTGCGTATTTTACCTTGAGCCTGTACGATTGTTTTTGAATACTGAGACATCGTGTACATTCACAATATCATCATTAAAAATAGCATAAACTGAAAACACCTTTGAATTTTATTTATAAAGTTGTTAATAGTGACTCAACATTGGAGGACGACACTCGCGGATCTGTGCGGATAATAATAAGTAGGCGTAATTTTGTGTACTGTGGTTAATTATAGAATAAATATTTACATCAAGAATAGAAATGTCCTGTTACATATTTTATACGGGTTACATTAAAATGATATTACCAAGCTCTCAGCATCTTGGCTCATCTTTTTCTACGCATGGTTCCCGTAGAGGACTCGCCTATAGGCGCTTCTGCAGGCAAGGTAAATAACGACACTACACCATCGCAGATCACCACAACACACCACATTCCATCACTGCATCCGTGTTTAACATATGATCGCTCGGGCCGGTCGTATGACGTCACACGCTTTCTCAAACTACAAGGTTGTGTTGCACACACTTGCCACAAATTCTAAACTCGAGTTGGTATGATAAAACGGTGCTCTCCTTTGCTAAACAAATCAATTCGATTCAGCTATTGTACCAAATGGTATTCTCATATGTCGAGGAGATAATGTGACGCAGGTAACGACTTTCGCGCACGAACTGAGTGAAGCACGTCCGCTTCGTGGCAGCGCCGCCGTCGCGCGTGCACCACGTAACGGCACCGAGGCCCCCGCCGCTCCGCCCGCGTATCCCCAGACCTCCGAACCTGCCCTGTCTCACGGTTCAACATTGCCTGACCAGTTGCGCTTGCGACTCGAATAACACACAAAACAATAAGCTATTACATTATATACGTGAATGATTTTTATTTAGATTTTTTATGTAACTTGTTTTGTTATGCATCAACGTCACTAAAAATTTGCAATTAGTTTTAGCTTTACCAAATATCAAACTATTATTAGTTTATCTCTTTTTCAATTAGTCACTACTATCCTTACTAAAGTATAATGACTTAGATCCGTACCTTTGATCCAAATAAAATACCTAAACATAACGTTCGAAGTATATAAATCTGTTACCATTCAAGTGCTCACGGACACAAACTTAAGACATATTTTGTGACTCTAGACGTTATCTCGACCAAAAAAAAAAAAACAATTTAAAACACCGAATAAGTAAATTTTATTTTAGCATTTTAGCATGCATAAGTTTTTCATTTGTGTACAGGGTCAAGAAAAGCGTTAGCTGTGACAAAAATTCTCAGCTTCGTTGTTTGATACTCACATACATTAAATTCCTTTCGTCTGACGTCTGTCATGTCCTGTGTTAAAATTTGGATTACCATTTAAATGGTACTCAAATTCAAATATTTTTAACTGAAGGTCTCAGATCTCATTAACATTAGATTCGATAGCCGTTTTAGTAGCATTTATCCTGTTTTGCTTGTGTTTACTTTGAAATAGTGAACAAAATGAAAGACACTCCTAATGAACGTTTCTATTTAAAAAAATATAAAAAGTAAATAGATAATTATCTGCCGCTGGAAATAGATAATCTTCTGCCTTATTTCATCTTATATCTAACGGATTTATCTTTCAAATGTCTTTTAAATTTAACTTATCATACTTAAATTAACGTAATCTCAAATATACCTACTTTAAAAAAGAAGTTAGATAAAACAAAACGGTACTCGTATAGTCACAAAAAACATTTTGTAAGCTAATCGAGAACTCCCATAGTAAATAATAACTGTGGACAAAGTAGCAAATTAACAAACTAAACTAAAAAAATATTTAAGGTGAAATAGTTATCACCTATTATTTTTTAAGTAATTATATGAGAAGGGATATGTTTTAAAAAATTCTATTAGCAAGCGAAAACCATTTTAAGATGGTGAAAAAAATATTCTTAAGTAGAGAATTAATCATCACAGGGTTTTGGAGCAGCTTAAAAAAAACTAGTTATGATAATTGCCTCTCGTCTCATAAAATCTAGTTTCAAATGTTATACAAAACACGACAGGCACATGCCTAATTAAAAACAAATATTCATACTTCCTATACCACAAATCTTATTTAAATAAGATCCAAAATTTAATTAAATTTTAAGATGTATTTATTATAGAGGCATAATACAACTTGGTATTAAAATGTAATGATATATAATATGTAATGCTATGCTTATTAAATTTGAAATGAAATATAAATTATTTTTTTTTGCCACCCATATCAATTTATTTTCCATTCTATATTTTATTAAAAATTGTAACAGATATTTCAATTTGACTTATAACATAAAAAAAAATTGACAGGTTTGACTTAAAGTTGTTGCTTAAGTAAATTAAAGTTCCTAAATTCATTCTTTAATATAAAAATCCAAAGGAACTTCAACATAATTCATTTATAAAATACATTAAAGAAAAATAAAACTAATCTGTTGGTGTTCCTGAACTTTTACTTTGGGTGGTCAAGTATACTGGCTTTCCGTCAGCATCCCAAGTGTTTTTGCATTTTTTAAATACAAACGCCATGTAAACAGCTGAAACAGAAAATAATATATATTATTAATATTAACTGTCAAATTTATCATAGTAGCTATATATTTTGTTAAAAAAATATAAATTTATTTACAAACCATTATCATTATATCAAATCTTGTTGTCTTGTCTTTTTGTCTAATTAATTACAGGTGTATTTAATTACAAATAAGTTTAGTAAAAATGGATTGATGGATTGATGATTAAAAAACCAGAACTGTTTCAAACTAATATTCAGTAGCAAATATAATTTTGAATAAAAAAAGATAAGAAAACTTACTAGCAACTTCATATTCACTGCGACTCATGGTGCCAATGTATTCAGACTTTGTGTTTGACATATTGTCAAGATGATTTTTAGCATGATCATATTCTGCTTCACCACCAATTAATTCCTTGCCCGGTGGGGCAGGATAACTCTCAAAACATTTAATTCTTTGCAATAAATCTCTATATTTTTCTGAATAATCTTTATAAAAATCTGAAAAACCAGCCTTATACACTAATTCTAAGCCACACTCTAAGGCTAATTTAACAAACATTTCAAAATTAACCAAAAATTCTGGACAATTTACCACACCTTCTAAGTGGAAATCATATTTAGCCCCAAAGAGAGGATATCCATTTATATCAGGATCAAATAAAAGCTTTATTTTGCAGATCCTATTTTCAAATGATCTATCTTTAGACTTCTTTGACCTAGTAACAATTTCATATGCATCAGGTATAGTTCCGAAAAAAAAACCATCTGGTTTAAGGCACTCAGATATATTGGACAGCATTCTACGTGCCTGTTTTAAACTTTCGAAGCTATAATGTAAGCCAAATTGGCAGCTCGCTAATTCGTATTTTATAGAGGGATCTTCATATTTATCTCTTAAAGTATCTTTAGTGCAATCAGCAGCTATAAACTCGGCAGTAAATAATCTACCAAAACGACGATGTAAATCTTCGTAACGAGCCTTACATTGCTTAACAGAAACTTCAGCAATATCAGCAAACACAACATGTTCAGCACGGGCTTTCTGCCATTTACTCAGATCGCCACCTTTTCCACAGCAAATATCAAGAACTCTCAATGGTCTTCCATAGTTTTTTTCACGTACTTTATCTGAGTATTCTTGTATAAGAACACTTTTCACCCAGTTATTGAAATTTCTCAGGTAAAATATTGGAGAATTAAACCTTTCTCTTAATCCTTTTTCTTCAAGATGGTTATAATGATTAGCAACAACATTTGCATGGGCACGTATTTTATTTGGGATCTCAGAGTCATCATCATTTTCATTGAGAGTTCTTTTGTTATTTCTTCTTTTCTCGTCGTAATTATTTTCTCGTTCAGAGTTAGGGACAAATTCATTCATATTCTAAGTCTTAATAGTATATCTATGAATATATAACTAAGAGTTTAGTACCAAATTATGCAACCCAAAGTTAAATTAAATGTATTTAAAATATATAAATTACACCAAAAACATAATTCTAAACCAGTCACGAAAGTAGAACACTAACGCCAGTCGCCACCTCGCCAATATAGCAAATATTAAATAACAACATTTGACAGTTGGTACTTGACAATTGACAGTCGGCACAATCTAGGCCAATTACCAATATCGACCATAGAGTTATTATACAAATTCTATGATATCGACAGTGTAAACAAAAAATGTTTTAAATGATACAAAATGTTCTGAAAAGAATTACCTTTAAAATGTAAGATACCTACCATTATTACTGGTTTAAAACAAAATTTAAAAATTAACATTTTAAGGAAATCTATTTTAATATTTGTATTTTAAACATTTCTAGCTATTTCTCCCTACTTCCTATCTGTCTTCATGAGTTACATTATAGTTAAAAACCACGTTGTAGATATTTTTTTTAATATACAGCCAAAGATATTTGTAAGCCTAAATTTAAACAACATGATGACGCAACTCAACTTGGGCAAACACGTAACATCGTAGACATTCCGCAATTATTAATTGTAAACGAAAACACAAGTGTTTTTTTTTGTCTATGTCATATCTTTGCAAACGATTTGCAGATTTATCTTTATATAACGAAAGCCAAACTTGTCTTTACTGTAGATGTACCCAATAATGATATCTGGAGACTTTAAAAGTGGGCTGAAGAATACGGTTTTCATATCAACCCAAATCTATTACAAACAGTACCTACTTCTAAACAACAAGCAATTGCTTAAAAAATATAATCAAACATCTAAAGATGTTACCGTCAACGTTAGATACTATTGGTATATTTTCCCAGAAAAAAGAAGAATCTTAAAGACTTATCCTTGGTTTTAATCTTTCTTTGTCAGCACAAATTGAGGAAGCACTAAACTTTACTACTCAATCCTTTGGTTTAAACATTTGTAATTTGGAATGGAATTTCCTTCCCTCCTAACATAAATAATGACTCCAAAATTCTTTAGATTACATATTTAATAAATTCTAGAATACGTGTCTCCAACATACTTATTCAAATGCTTGCAAGTGATGCTATGCTATTCTTGTATGCTCTTTCAAGGACGAGATTCACTCAGGTCGCCCTAAATACTCTGATTTTTTCTGGTTATGACTATGCATCATGTTAATATTTAATTATTTTTTTATAAATGAAAGTAACAGATAACATATTAACCTTTAAAAATGTCACATTCCAGGGTAACTGGTAGAAATTATTTAATTCAATAAGTTAATCCTTTCTACATTAAGTTTGATTCTCCATATAAATGGGATTGTGTGTAATTAAATACATAAACAATAAGCTACCGCTTTTAGATGAAGATAGAAAGATAGGCTTCAAATTGACTATACTGTATAAAGTATATCACAGGGCGACTGATAGTGTCCCTCTTATATTATATCTTATATATTATATACTGATAGCTCTCTACCTTTCCCAAGATAATGGCTGAATTTGCAAATATCATTTTACATATAAGTTACATTTTATCGATATAGAATTCCTTAATATATAATTTTTAATTACATTTTGCAAAACCACTTATATGTTTTTTGCTAATGAAACTCAATTACATAAAAAGTCATCAAGATTTATTTCGCTTACAATTGTGTGAAACAAACGAACACCAGATGAATTGACCAAAAAATCAGTTCACTTTATCACTTTCCATGCAGGGTTCTTAATTTTATTTCTTAAATAAATGTAAACTGTGTAACAAAACACTTTAATGTGTTAAGATATTTTTACATTTTCTAAATATTTATATGTATTTGTATATTATTACTATTAATTGTGGCATCATCTATATTAATCTAAATGTTCATTCTTTATCTTAATTTGTTTAACCCAAAATTCTGATTAGTTATAGAGAACTGAGATTTTATTATAAAATGACGTTTTTGGTTAAACTTTTCAAACCCCAAGCTTGATAAAAACTACAACTCTCTGTCTGTCTAAAGTCTAAACGGACAGACACCGAGTCTCTTATATTTACTTGAAAGTTACAGTTTTTTTAGTTGCAGTATTTTGTAATCTGGTAACATAAGATAATAAAGTCTGAAGTCTTAGCCAAGATCATTGAACTAATTCACCTGAAGTTGTTGACATATGCGAACTACGCATGCGCATTCGTCGCATCGCAGCACTTACAATTATTGCGTTCGGTGGACCGGCCTCATGTAATCTCGAACAAACGACGTTATACGTAGGCAAAATGAGCGTTGAAAATCCAGCCAGTGATGATTGTGAATCAGTAAGTACTTTTATTAATTAGTTTTGATTGCTCTGTTTATTTCAATCAATAAAATTGTTTAGGATTGTTACACATAATTCTGTTTACTGGTGTTCGTTCGTGCTACAAAGCGAAAATTTTCTAAGTCCCAATATGGCGTCTGCGGTAGTTTTCGCTAAAGAAAGAAGCATAGCGTCGGTCTGTTGCGATTTTTTTATTTCTATATATTCTATGATTTCTTAGAAAAAAAATATTTTGTTGTAAATGATCGAAACTGGCTTTATAAAATATTGTTCTCGATAAGTTTATTAAAGTCACGTTGTGGTATTTTCTTCACAGGGTAAAGTAAATGGGAATAAAAGTGAACACGTGAACGGCATTCAAAACGGTTACAGCAGCTCCGAGAAGCACAAAAGCAGCCACAAGTCTTCTAGTAAGGATAAACACCGCGACAAAGATCGTGACCACAAGAGTTCGAAACATAGCAGTAGTTCAAGCAGGTTAGTATTCTAGAAAATTCTGTCGATCCAGTTATAGTTATATACAATAGATATGACATTTAATTGTTTGTACTTTTCTTCAGTATTAATTTTTTTTTTGCAATGTTGCCATTTATAAAAAAAATATATGCTATCTTTGCATTATTGCCAAATATCATAATTCAAGTGCATATTATATATTATGTGTCTAGGGACAAGGACAAAGAACGTCGCTCAAGCAGCAAAAATCATAGCAGCTCCCATAAATCCTCCAACAAAGATAAAGAACGGGACAGAGAACATAAAGACCATGACAAATCTAAAGATAAAGAACGTTCTGACCGGGAACGTAGTGATAAAGACAGACAGAAAAGTGACAAGGACAAACATAAGGACAGGAGCGAAAAAGATAAAGATCGAAGTGATAAAGATAAACACAAATCCAGTGATGGTGAAAAGAAGTCATCTTCAAAAGAACATTCATCGTCTAGAGACAAGGAACATAAATCAAAGGATAGAGACAAACAAAAGGAACATGAAAAGGACAACCACAGAAGTGACAAAAACAAACACAGAAGTGATAAAGATAGACACTCCAGTTCTAAAGAGAAACACAGGTATTTTTGAAAAATAATAAATATTATGATAACAAATCAGAATTAAACAATGGCTACCTCTTTTATTAGTAGATAATTATTATAAAAAAAAAACAAAAGTTGATAAATGAGTTGTTGGACAGCAATTTAATAACTTATACTTTTTTCTTATGTGCATCTGTAACATAGTTTTGTAACTATATAGTTTCATTTTCATCAATTTCAATACCTATAGTCTTTCATATAAAAAACAACACAAGTTAACAGTACAGGGGTCTTAATAAATTTCAAAGGAATGTAGTTATTTTTACATTAAATTCTGATATTCCAATGTGAAGGATCTCCAAAAATAGATAATTTAGATAATTTTTTGAACTGATGGAGTTACCTAATCATATCTTAACTTTTTTTAACTCGATAGCAGTGGCACTGTTATTCAGATCTAAAAATGCTACATTTGCCAAAGTTTTGAGTTTTGGTATCTTGCAAATAAAAATATATAATATCTACTTACTATTGATCTTTTTTAATTACTTTGCAGTTCAAGCAAAAACAAAGAAAAAAGCAGTTCTGAAAAAGCTAACAAAATAAAATCTGAACCAGAATACCATAATTCGTCTATTAAACAGGAATATATGGAGGTAAGAAATTGTAGCTAATGAGAAAATATATTAAAGAAAATTATATGACATGGTTATTTTTTTTGTAAAGTATGTGATTAGTAAATATAAATTAATTATTGTTTGATACCTAATTAAATATTATCTAACAGGTTGATGAACCTCCTACAATGAAGAGGGAAATTAAATCTGAAAGTGATGATGGCTATGGGGCTGCCGTTAATATCACAGTATCATCATGTGACTACTCACTTTCCCAGTTTAAGGATGAACCCTTGTCGGAACTGCCTCTTGAGGAAGACAGTGCATCCGGTGGCGAAGAGAATGTTCCCCTGGTATGATGATAATATTTATACATTGTACTCAATTAACTACTTAAACAGTATAATTATTACACTATTTATAACTATGTTATTATTTACAGTTAGATCGCAAGTCACCCAAGAAAAGAGCTATTAGTGAAAGTGAAGAAGATACTCCACTGCTTCAACGTAAGAAACTGAAAAAGAAGGTGAAAAAGGGTAAGATACTTATATTATTGTCAAACTTGATTATGTGCTACACCAAAATATTATAATAGTGATAACACAGACACAAATTCAGTTTATAAATTTATCACACTTCAGTCAATTTCAGATTGACTTTTAAGATCTTTAAATATAATATATAACCAATTATAAATGTTTCTGATAACTTCAATGCCTGATCCAATGCGCATTACTGGGATTCTGTAAAATGCACATAAAAAACCAGCTTGGATAGTGTAGTACTCAAAAATTACATTTTAAAACTTGGATGAATAATGAAGTGATTTTATAATGTTTTTGTTCATACATTATCTTTATATATATATGATAGTGTCTGCACTACATAACTAACTAGAAATTTAAATTCAATATAGATAGTATGAGTTGAAGAGACATCAATTGCCATTTGAAAACACATTATGTTGTTACTTATCTGTGGCTTTTTATATTACGGTATATAGTCCGCAATAATTCCGCCTATGTGTTGGAAAAGACAGCATGCAGTTTGTACAGTTGTGCTATTTCCTCTGTATATTAATATAAAAGACTGGAGACTTTTATCTTTATGACGAATGTTAACACTATTATGCTCGCTCAAATTGTTTGATATATGCGAAAAAAGTGCAAGAAACTGGCCGACTGAGCATTAATTACAACAATAGTTTATATGGTTATTCTGTGTTTGGTTAATAATATATATCTTTTTTGTAAGTTGTAATGTTAAATTCTTATATCTCTGGTTGTGTAATGTATAATCACAATCAAATTTAAGTAATTTTCGAATGAAGGAACGAATAAATATAGTTATTGATTTTTTAACCTGTAAATCTTTAGGTTAGTTTTTTTCCTTCATAGAAAATATTGTTTGGTTATCTTTAAACTATAATATTCTATTTTTTATTTTTTAACTAATCTAAATGCAGTCAAACGTTATTAAATAATAAAACATTGGTGTTTTTATATCTACTAATACTTATTACTAATCTCAACTCATTACATAATTAATTGCAACTAGAAAATCATGCAATGCTCCTAGTTAACATAATTAATTCCTGTGATACATTTTTCTATATCATCAACCCTTTAGAAAGACCATTGCAACATGGATAATAAATTAACAATACAATTTGTATATTATTTGTTAAAGAAACTTATGATGATTTGGATGAAGAAGAATCTTCGAAGAAGAAAAAGAAGGCAAAAAAAATAAAACCCACTAAAAGCATTAAGATAGAACCTGTAGATGGTCCCAGTCCCACAAAGCGAAAGAAAAAGGAAAATGAAGAACAAGAAGTTTGGAAGTGGTAAGAATCTGTTGTCTTATTACTTTAGCAAAAAAAAAATGATATGGTATTGCACAGACAATTATAACTACACTATGTATTCTCGAAGATGTGTCCTGGCTAAAAAAATACTAAATGAACAAGTCTATAACTATACTATAACAAATGTAAAAGTCTCTGCTCATCATTTGTTGTTTACTTCCTCCTTTTCATATAACCTTCATATAGTGTTCCTAGTGTTATTCTTTATTCTATTAAAAAGACACTATACCAATTACATCTGAAATTCACACTTGGTACTTTTTTAAATAATAATCATATTTTCACTGCTACATCCCAATTCAATTTAAATGGCTGATTTGGGGCTGGTGTCTATCATATAAAATAAAAATATTTACCAGAATAACAAACTTCCACCAGAAGTGTCTGTTTGTATGAAATGTTGGAAATGTTGAAAATCTGTATATACCTAGAAGAAGAGAAAAGTTATATTTTTGGTTAAAAAGAAATCCGATTTAATGAGCGCTCTTCCAACTCTTAGTAAATATCCCTGGAAAAATGTAAACATTCTCTACTTATCCGTCCTCTTCCTCAACTCCTTAAATTTTGAAAGTTTCAAAAACACGTAATTGTTTTAAAAAAAGACGAGACAATGCTTCTTAGCATTCCATGGATTGTACGGGTGCCGGGCCCATCGCGCTGCTAGGAGAGGAGTGCAAACAATGCTTGGAATTTACGACCCAGGGGTAGGTTTAAAAGGTCCCTGTAAGATGCGCAAACACGCTCGCCTTCACTGTCTACACTTCTCTCCCTACCTAACCAAATTTGGAAAGAACCGACTAATGCCGCCTTTGAAATACGTTCTAGATATGAACCGATGCTAGTTTTAGAAAGCCTAAGGTCTTTAAGTAAGTTGTAGAGAGATTTTGCTGTTATACCTCTCGGTCTCACTTCTACCGCGTACAAGCTAACTATAAATTTGTTCCTGAACAGTTCGTTTGTCAATTCGTAATACTTATTAAGATTAAATGTGTGATCCCTGGGGATCTTAAGTTCCCAGGGCACAGTCAGCTCCATAAGTATCATGTGCTTAAGATGTTAGAATACAAGAATAAGTCCAGTCTGGATGACGAAACACCAACATCCCCGGGGATTTTATAATGTTTTTCATACGTGTCCATCATGAGAGTCCAATCAGGAGCCGCGTCTAAAGTCAAATAAGGCTTTGGTTCTGATTTTTTGGAGCAGCCTTTTACTAACTCTACAGATCGTTTGGTAGTTGTTATACCCTTCTGTGCTTTTGCTACTAAGAGACTAACCGCTTCCCGTACGACTTCTAATACCTTATCGTGGTGACTCGAGTATTGACCTCTAACAAGAAGTACCTTACACCCTACTAATAAGTGTTTCGCGGTTCCTACTGCCTCCCCACAGAGATGTTGCAACCCTTTTCGGCAGCTATGCCCCATCTTACTAAATTACTTTGATCTGGGAGTCATTTGAAATGCACTAAGATAAAATTTTAATGCTAGGGAGCAATTATAAAGCAAGGTGCGCTTCAAAGCTTCACTTCAAAGCTAGTGGAATACAAAAATTTCCTATGGTTACCCCATTCGTTTTGTATTTCTAGGCTCATAGCGTGCAGTCAGTAGTTATCGTTTTCGTTTCGTCGAATAAAAGATTTTGTTATGTCTATGTTTTGATTTTTATACTTGATCCTAAAAATACTTTATTCGTTTGCTCAAACGAAATACGTATCATAAATTTTCGTTCTCTAAGTCTATCCAACAAACCGTAATCTGTCTCTAGCTAGTACTACTTTAAGGCTTTCCGATATTACCAGATTATGTTCCAGGCATCCAGAAATTCCGGGCAAAAACCCTTTCTGGTGTTTAGGCCTGAAATATCTATTATTAATCGTGCTCCGTTGCTCCGGCGTTCTGCCGTCGGAGGATGCTAGTGTCCAAATTTCCTTAGCTGCCCTCCTGACTAACGACGCCCCGAGCCGAGGTCCGTGTCTCAATCTGAGACGTCCTCGGGACGTCGTTCCCCATGGGGGCCCATCTGGCCTCCCCTTTTTAAGGGTGGGTCTCCTGACCCACCCGCTCCTCCGGTGACGCTGTAATAGCCAACAGGGCTAACAGTATAGACATACAAAAAAAATATATATACATATCATTAATCATAAATTGCATCATTTTTGTTTGTACAATTTATGTCGAACCCAATATTTGTCATTGATGATAATGATATATCAGACAGATTACATAATAAACTGCTCTACCTAAGATTAATCTTCGTGAAACTTGGTGCAATATCTGAAAAAAAAAGTTGTTGTTACAAAGATATTATTCGACATAAGTGTCCCTAAAAACTCCTATACCCAATTCAATGTTACTTATTAAATCCTTCCATTTTTATCAAACAATGCTCTTTAATTTTTCAAACACTAAACACATTTCATTTTTCCCATCCAATTTTATTTAAGGAAACTGCCATAATTCTCTCCTAGCATAATTCTGCAGTCTTGATACTTTTTATTTTAATTCCGTACTCATTATATGTTTTCCCTTAAGTCTGTTACTTTTGAATTTAACAAAGAAAGTCTCATGTTCATTGACTAAATAAGCAAACCGTCTGGTCAAATAGATGTCTCGAATTCTTTCATTTCGTGTTCTCGTAATAACAAAATATTTTTAAGAGTAGCAACACATTTTTATTGTATTGGGTTGTATCATAGCAACATTGAACATATTTTAGAAGTAGCTTGGCCTTTGCTGTCATCCGTGACATATGCCAATATGACATTTCTTTGAGGTTATGTGTATGAATGAAAATGTTCATTACATTAGAAGTTACATTGGTTAAATTTAAGTTAGTCCTGAAAACAACTTATAGAAATTATATTTTCAGACAATTAAGAACTTCTAGAAAAAAGTAAATCTTGTTTCCTAATCTATATCTTTTTTAACTCTCAGGAGATATGATTAACATGCGCTTTTCCTACTTAGGTGGGAAGAATCCAAGACGGACGATGGAACCAAATGGCATTTTCTTGAACACAAAGGCCCTCTTTTTGCTCCTTCATACGAACCGCTGCCTCAGCAGGTCAAGTTCCGTTATGACGGCAAGGTGGTGAGGCTCTCACAGGACAGTGAAGAAGTAGCTGGCTTTTACGCTAGAATGTTAGATCATGATTATACAACCAAAACTGTTTTCAATACAAACTTTTTCAATGATTGGCGCAAAGTTATGACTCATGAAGAAATAAAACTAATAAAAGATCTCTCTAAATGTGACTTCAAAGAAATGCAAGCTTATTTTGTAAGTATTTCAGAGAAAAACAAAAATCGTTCTAAAGAAGAAAAGGCTGCTCTTAAAGCTAAAAATGAGGAAATTCAAAAAGAATATGGTTTCTGTACTATAGATGGACACAAAGAAAAAATTGGTAATTTTAGAATAGAACCTCCTGGTCTGTTTAGAGGCCGAGGCGAGCATCCTAAAATGGGAATGTTGAAAAGGAGAGTGATGCCTGCAGATGTCATTATTAACTGTTCTAAAGACAGTAAAGTACCAAAACCACCAGCGGGTTACAAATGGAAAGAAGTTAGGCATGATAATAGTGTAACTTGGTTAGCATCATGGACTGAAAATGTTCAACAGCAAGCCAAATATGTAATGTTAAATCCTAGTTCAAAACTGAAAGGTGAAAAAGATTGGCAAAAGTATGAAACAGCTCGAAATTTACATAAGTGTATTGATAAGATAAGAGAAACATATAAGCAGGATTGGAAAGCTAAGGAGATGCGTGTACGTCAACGTGCCGTAGCTTTGTATTTTATTGATAGATTAGCTTTAAGAGCCGGTAATGAGAAGGATGACGATCAAGCTGATACTGTTGGTTGTTGTTCCCTCCGTGTAGAACACATTGAATTGCACAAAGAAAAAGATGGAAAGGAATTTGTAGTAGTTTTTGATTTCCTTGGTAAAGATTCCATTAGGTATTATAATGAAGTACCAGTAGAAAAACGTGTTTTTAAGAATCTCGAAATCTTCATGGAAAATAAAAAAGATAGTGATGATCTGTTTGATAGATTAAATACTCAAACATTAAATGAACATTTAAAGGACTTAATGCCGGGTTTGACTGCTAAAGTGTTCCGTACTTATAATGCATCTATAACTCTTCAAAGACAATTGGACGAACTTACAGACCCTGATGCCACAATACCAGAGAAGATTCTAGCATATAACCGGGCTAATCGAGCAGTTGCTATACTCTGTAACCATCAACGTGCAGTACCTAAAGGTAAAAATATGTATTTAAATGTTAACTTCCATGGGTATTCTTAATTAAAAGTTTTTATTTTCATTTATGTACATATTTATAACATTTATTATTAAATGGCCCATGTGGGATATTTTGTGCATGATACTTGTAATATTTTATTGTAATAATAAATGTAAATTTAATAAATATATCTAGATATTTTATGCTTTAAGGTCATTCTAAATCAATGGAGGCCTTGAAAGAAAAAATTCAAGCTAAGAGGGATCAAGTTGATGAAGCTGAAGCTGACTGTAGAGATGCAGCAAAGACTGCTAAAAGGGGCTCAGTAAAAGAAAAGTTAGCATGTGATAAAAAGAAAAAAGCACTTGAACGATTAAAGGAACAATTAAAGAAGTTGGAGCTCCAAGAAACTGACCGTGATGAAAATAAAACTATAGCTCTTGGCACTTCTAAACTTAATTATCTCGATCCTCGGATCTCAGTCTCTTGGTAAGATAGCAGTCAACACCAATTTTATTTTTGTTTTGTTTGATTATTATATACTTCATTTTGTCTTTCTATTTGGTAGTATGTTTTTGCGGAGCCAATACTTAACTCTTTATTATTTACAGGTGCAAGAAGCATGGGGTGCCCATTGAGAAGATATACAACAAAACGCAGCGTGATAAATTCCGTTGGGCGATTGATATGGCCGGGCCCGACTATATATTTTAGGTCAACTTAGCAGTAGCTATTCTTAATGGTCGTTTTAGGCGATGCTCAGCAGCCTTTGCTACTATTCTCTATGTACAACTAATTTCATGATATAGTTCTTTATATTATAAAATAATTAAACATTTCGATTATAAGTAACTTTGCTACACCATGATCTTTTTAGTATATAACTGCAAAATTCTTTGAGATACAATAAAAATAAAATACATTTGTGCAAAATCTATTGTGAATCGTCTTGAGCGGCCATCAATATATATGTATACCTTATACACTTTTTCATATCTGCAAACGTTCCACATTATTCATTGTTTACACTTGTACTATTATTTATTGTTTTATGGACTCATGACCAATTCAAGTATATGTATTATAATTTTTAGGTATTGATATTTTCATATAAATTTGTTCCTCTTGTTTAGGATCGAAATTGGAAGTCTGATTCTAATTTATTTTAGTTTCTTAATCTCGAGTTTGCTTTTAGTTTCTAGATTAAGTTTGTGTTATTTTCAATCTTAGTGTGAAGAATACAATCTTGTGTAACATGGTAATTTTTGCCATTCAAAGTTCAAAAAAAGTTTAAAAAACCCAATCTTAAAAAAATATATTGTAAGCTAGGTTATATATTAGTATAAATAATTAATATGGAAAATGCTGAGTAAGATTAAATTGTCATTTTCGAAATCAAGGATGAAAGCTATTTGTATATAAATAATGTGACTGTTTAACAGACAGTTAATTCTAGTTGTATTACTTAAGTGATAGTGTTAAAACTGTAACTGTCTACAATGGTTCCCAAGACGCCATGTCACAGATCACGACTAGGATAATGTAAATTTATAATGTATTTTTGTGCACAATGTGCAGTAGCAAATGTTGTAAATTAAGATATGTTATTTTATTTTTATAATATAGGACCGAAATTGCGGTAGATACACAGCCGTCAGTGTTACGAAGGTACAATATAGGTAAAATTTGTAATAATACAGTGTGTGCGTCTTGTAAATAGTAAATTTTTACCATGTCATAAAGTTGTGAAATGAGATTATCCAAAATAAAAAAATTGACACTAGATATTTATGTTTCCTTATTTCAATAGTTTCTAACTACCATTACAAATTGCCTTTATAATCTTTGAACCAGAATACGAGATTGAGGTGAGGACAAAAACCGCTTAAATATAATACATATCTATAGGCACATGTATATATAGAATTGAAGTGTCGGTTTGTATTTATTAATTATAAAATAGGTTATAAAATAAATACGAACCTCACATGTTATTATATTTTCTCTGTTCGGTCCGGTTAATATTTAAAACCTGTGGACTGATGTAAACTGGCGGATAGCTGATGATATAAGTTGTAGCTTGGACTACATGATTAGGAACCCCGGATAGGTTCGACTCTATTCAGGAAAATTCCGATATAATTATGTGATGTGATGTGAAGCCGGGTAAATATATATTTAATATTTTAAATATTTAATAATAGTATCGATAAACTGCAAAACCTATACCTACTTCCAATCAATTATAATGAGTTAGATGAAAGCGGAGTGCCATGCCATGATATGCCTTCAAAATAATATATATAAAACGTGGAGCTGAAGATATACTCAGAATAGCCACTTCAAACAAATATGAAAATATCGTTCTAGCATTTCCCGGGTTTTGAATCTCTCGATCTTGTATGGCCATGGGATTGACGGTAACCGAGTCAAAATAAATATACCTATTTACTTTAATATTTTACTAACACGAGCACGTTCGAATCCTGCTATGTTGATGATTATTTAAAATGTATATTTAATTAAATGATAGAAATACACATAATAATTAATTGTAGGAAATGAATATATTAGGAGAAGCTTGGGAGTAGCGCCAATGACAGACAAAAATGGGGGACGTCGTCTGTCATGGTATAGGTATTTTACGAGGAGGGATGAAAAGCATATCATTAGAATTATTTTGATATAAAAGTGGGTGGGATACAAAGGAATAACCCGGCTACAGAAAAAGGTGGATGTACTGAGTGACAGGCGATATGGTCTATGGACCAGAAGAGGGTGCATACAGAAATCACGAGAGATGAGGAAGAATGGAAGAAAGAAACTATGCTCGATCTCAAAACTGGGATAAAGGTAGGGAGATGAGATGATTTAACTATATCGTTAAAATATATTCTGCCAGCAAACTAGAGAGTAAAGTTTACAACAACTGAAGTATCATGGCCCATGGATATTGTTTACATAATAATACAAAGTGTTCATTCGTGGCATTTGCTTTTAATCATATTTGGTCGCATTGACGAACGGTTTACTTAAAGTTATGTAATGTACGTTAGGTTTAATAAGTTTTATGTAAATATGAATTCGTGAAAAATATACAAACAATTAGAAATAGGTAGGGAATGATGAATTGAAACAAAGTCAATATAACAAAATAGATTTATTGTGCATATTTAAAGCCATGCTCTATGCATATTTACATGAATGTGTTTTATGATAAAAAATTAAAATGGTTACCTACTTAGGAAGCGAAGTTAGAGGTTATAAAGTAGGATAGTAAACCTAAGTTTACTGTTTTACTTTCAAAATCAGATTTTATACAGTAACAAGATGTTACTACATACTTTAATGGTCTCCCTTTCTCATTCTAAGTAATAAGCCATATATGGATAAAAATAGTAGTATTATTTTACTTGCAGATTTACTTCGGTACTATTTTACTATTATATGATATTTAATAAAACTCAGTAGATACTTAAGTGTGTATTTGTAAAATATGTAAATTACAAAAATAATCATTTTTAACGATTGTATATTTTAAACTGCTATCATTTAAACCTATATTTCTTAGTTTACATTATTTAATTACCAGTTAATATCTTCCTTACGAAAAAAGTTCTCATTTTCCATACCTTCGGGCATGTATGTGAGACCGGAGACATCTTTGTGGCTTAAATTATATCCTTTTGCATACCCTAAAAACCAAAAAATATATAATAAAAATCTATATATACACTTAAAACAGTAAAAGTTTAAAGAAAAAACAATTAAGTATAAAATAAACATAAAAACCAAAAATACCTGCAGGTATATAAAAAAATTAATAAATATAAATCTCAAACAGCTAACAACTATAACGATATTGAAAATAAACAGCGACCCAGTGATGTAAAATTTAAAAGTGTGGTATTAAAGCCTAAGTCCTTCATGAGCTTTAATAGTGTGGTAATGAGACCTAAGTCCTTCATGAGCTTTAATAGTGTGGTAATGAGACCTAAGTCCTTCATGAGCTTGGTGGGCGCGTTCCTGAGATGCAGCGGCACGGAGGGCAGCGGGCCGCGCGCCTCCTTGAGGCTCTTCTGTACGCGGGTCATGGCCTTGTAGATCTCCCGGCTCTTGTCTGCGCGCGCCAGCCTCACCGCGCACTGCGCCAGCAGCACGTCGCACTCCGGCATGCCTATTTGCTGGCAGCCCTGCAGGCACGCCACGGCCTCCACTAGCGCGCTCGGATCCGCCATGCCTGTTGGTGCCGATGAGGTCTATATTCTCATTATTTAATTTATTCTTCATTATTCACCATTCAATAATATACTATCTGTTATATTTTTAAAATAAAGTCACCGTAAACAAGGACTGCCTGTTGTGTATTAATCATCACTCGTATTTTTTTAAACAATTAATGCCAAACAAATCAGATTTTTGAGAAAGGAAGTAAAGTAATGGTAATACATATATAATGTATGTTATAATGCATAATTGATAATAATAATATGCATGAAACACTTTATTAGTTAAATAGTATCAAATGAATAAATGTGACACAACTAGGTACAATATAGATTTTGAATAAAAATTAAATTGAGCAGACGACGATTAACAAATCGTCGCCGGGAAACACTGGGGATTTGTGGAACATGGTCCCAGTGCTGGTTGACGCCCTGTAATCTGTCAATGTTTCCGCAACTATTAGACTAGATGTATAAATCTAAAAAAAATGTTAGTACCGATATCCTCGCAGGCGGCGCGCACGAGGCGGCGTGCTACGTACAGCGGGTCCTCCCCGCCGTGCAGCGCGCGCGTGCTCCAGTACAGCGCCGCGTTGTCGTCGCCCGCGCGGATCGATTTATGCATGGCCGATATTATGTTGTAGTGTTCCTCGCCCGTTCGGTCGTACAACATGTGAGTTCGCTGCAATACAACGCTGGTTAGAATTTACTTGAACTCAAATGTGTGTTTTTGTCATCATAGGTTACAAGAGTAAAAATCCGATTATTTCAAAACTTTGGCAGGTTATTTTGGCTCTAAAGTTTTAAATGAGTGATATAATATATGTATATATTTTTTAAAAACAAGCTAAGCCAGACCTCAGACCATCCTCCATTTCTAGCAATGAAGTAAGGATTGTAAGTTATTTAGAGAACCAGTTAGCAGGAAGATGTCTAATTCGTAAGGTCGATATTTTTTCTACAGGCACCTAAATTCAACCGTTATTGATCTGAATATATACAGCTGAAGGTAATTTATATTGCAAAATGACCAAGAGAAAGGACAGAATTATTAAATAAAATACACCAATTAATCAATTATGGCTTCACACAAGCTCATAAAAAAACAAGAACTGGAATCAGTGGTTGACACTCATGAAAATAGTACTCAAGGTATCTTATATTTAGGGGGGCGTTATCGCCGGGAACCTCCTCGTGTGCCCGTCTGTTTCCCTTGTTGCTAGGATTCGTCCGGTGGCATCGGAAGCGGTACGGGCCGGTGCTCCCTGGGCAACAACGGTTAATGTGATCCTTCGGGTTTGCATTAGCCGTTGGCTAATACTCGGCGCGAGGTGGGTCGGCCATGGGGGTTTGTGCCCGGTTCGTAGCATTATTATCTATGATGTTGTATTGTGTCGCCTTCATCGGTAGGGGAAAGGGATATATCTGTAATGCCAACCGGTGACAAATCGTAAATTTTTTTCGATGAGTGTTTTAGACTATCTGCTACTTGCAAACTTGGGTTGAGATCCCTAGATCTCTAAAGAAAAAATGCAATCCTGCTTCCAAATTCTTCAAACAGCGACTCTAAATAATGGCGAAAAGCTGGAAAACTATACTAATCAAGTCACGAAAGTTCTGTGTGCTCTCAAAAGCTGTTCTTAACAGTTGTCAGTCTTCCTTCTAGAATGTCATTGCCATTTGGCAAATGAGAAAGCCGATACTTTTGGCACTGTTTTTGTCTATAATTTATTTATGAACAACGAAGTAGATGAAGATCTCAGTTGTCCACCCAATCCTTAAAAAATAAACTTAAACCCTAATATCTGCCCAGCTAATTACATGCCTCTTGCCAACACCTCTGCTCTCAAAAACGATGAAGAGTATGATACAACTCCTGGATTAATTAAGGATCGCCAGTTAATTAATGACCGGCAAATTGGCTTTCGATCAGTTGGTGATCTTCTATCGTGAACATTGATAGGCAGCGGTTATAGAAGGTAACGAAGAGGGCCTGGTAGTTAGTCTGGAGAATGTCAAAAACGTCGATGGTGCGTGGCACAGGGCACTTCTTTCGATGATACTATTCCCGATATTATATGCAAATAGATAACTAGCTATAATAGGGCAAAGCATATACAGATATATACATAGTTTTGCCATAAATATTGTAACAAAGAAAAACATTTTTTTTTAATTGCATATAACATTTATAATTTTACATTGTGTTAATTTAATTCACAAATATTAAACATTTAAAAATATAAAAAACTTATTCAAAGTGGTGTCCATTGGCTGCAATAGTCTTTAAACGTTGAGGCCAATTATCAATAGAAGCACGCGCTCTTTCCATCGGGAAATTCTTCATTGACAATCATGTGGATTGTTTTAGGGACTCCAAATGACGTTTAGAGCAAGCTGTACTCTCTATATCTATATATAAATAAATCCAGTGGATTAAGATCGGACTAGATGGCGGCCAGTCTTCAGCTCTGATGAAGTCCGAGACGTTCGCTTCCAACCAAGACTGCGTGGACCGAACTTTATGACCAGACGCCGAATCTTGCTGGAAGGACCATACATGGTCATTGATCATAGTGTTATTAAGGGGCTTAACTACCTTCTCAAGAATGGTATCTTGATACACTTGTGCTTATATTTTGATAACTTTTTCACAAAAATATGACTCAGTCACTCTTTCATAGCTCCACCAAACCATCTCTGAAGTCGGATAATGCCCACGTTGATCTCTGTCGACTAATTGGGAAGCTTTCTTTGAGCATAAATAAAATGAGCTTTGAGCATAAATAAAAAATAAATTGTAAAAAAAAATCCCATCGGTAAATAAAATTTTTCTGTGACCTCCGTTTGCGTACCGCTGCAGTAGTCTTTTCGATTTTACCACCCTATTCATCTCTAATGTACCAGTTCAGAGATGACCAGTGCGTCTCTTATAGGCTGCAAGTCCTAAATGATCTCTTAAAATACGCGACATGGTTCTAGGTGCTATCTTCATTTCCCGAGATAAAATCTTTTGCTTTCGGACAGGATTTTTTCGAATAATTTCTTTACTCATTTGACCACCTTTTTCGTACGAACTCTACGTGGACTATTCCACTATTCTTTTCTCTTTATCACCCCACTCCATTTTAATAACGCAAAATATTGTACAATGTATTGGGGCCAAGATAAGAAAACACAATGAACAATCGTAAAAAAATTACACATTCCAAATTCAAACGTAATATTTTTTATTTTTAATTGTAACAGTATTTATGGCAGACTAAGTAGGTCGTTCTCGAGGGATTTTGCTCTAAGCCCGTGAACACTGGTCTTTCCCTAGGCTGCGTGCCATCCCCATATATGTTCTTTCTGCATATTAATTATTTATAGGGACTTCCCGGGATTAATTGTTATATAGCGGGCATGTGAGCAGTGAGACTCTCTCGGGAAAAGTCATTGATTGCCAAAAGAAAATTGAGTCTGTACTGAAATCTCCGTGGGAAAAGTTTCATGATGAGGTAAATTGATTCTTCTTCCACTTAACCCCCAGTAGACATAAGAATGTTTGTTTACCGCTTAGAATACCATTCGTTGTATCGTTGTATCAGGGTTTTGGCCCTCGACGTTTCGAGGGATGGTTAGTTTCGGGAACATATGGAACAAGACCAAGTTAGCCCCAATGAAATTGGTGAGAATTGGTGACCAATAGATTAGAGTAGACAGTACTTCACTTTTTATAAAGCACTAGTCCAGCCACACATGAAGGATAAAAGCAACTGTGGATGACATACTAAAATATTTTAGGCACAGTAAAATTTTAAAACTATCGGATGACTGACTCGAAAAACTCTCTGTAAATATCATTAGAAGGAGGAAGAGAAAAAAGAGTATTTTTTAGGTTATAGGTTATTTATATATACATTATAACTATATTTCTACATATTTATATAAATAATATATTGTATTAGTATATATGAGTAAATGGTACTAGATTTAATAACAATATTAGAATGCTTCATTTAGCCAACTAAGAAATCGCTTTGGAAGGAGAAAGTTATATTTATAAAAGTAGTTAAAAATATATATTTAATTGTATAAAATTATTAAAGTCCACATAGAATATAAAATAACTACTTTTATTATTGTATAGCACATAAATTATGAGTTAATATGGTATACTGTACCTTTAAAATATGGTATGGTACCATTAAGATAATTCACTGTACCTACATTTAAATAAAAAAAATGTTAGGCTTTTAATATTGTCTCTGAATTCTTTATGTAAACAACATAAGAGAATTTTATTCTCTATCTATGAATCAAAAATAAAATTTGTATAAGACTATAATAATATTATATACATTCATATATCTTATAGTTCTATAGGAATATCTTTGACTTATCAACTATCTCAGAATTATAAAGCGATGAATGGGGGAAACAAAATTTTGGGGTATAGCATCAATATTTGTTTTACAAGATATCTTGTAAAATTTGCCATTACAATTCAAATCTCGCTGTTTTGCATCATACACATTACTCTACCAAAACGATACCTAGCAGTTAGGAATGTCGGTCTTCAAATTCGGAATTCACCGACGTACCGTTGAGTTTAGTTTTAGAAAACCGCACCTATTTAAGCAATAACAATTGGACTAGATTTTTTTTTTCGAACAAGACGATACAAGGATTATATATATTTATTAACGAGCTATCATATTTAAAATTAATTTATATAAAAAACCATTTTGTAGAAGTAACTTTTCACGCGAACCCGCAAAAAAGAATCAGAAATAATAATATAAAAATAATAAAAAAAAATAATAATGTGGACACAGATAAAATATATCGCCTTCTGGATTGAGGACGACGGTTCACCTTGATTCCGTTCTTCAAGTCCTCGAGTCCTATGTCGGAGTTCTCGGTGGCGGAAGCCAACGCCAGCTCCAGCGCGCTGAGCGCCACGCGCGCGTCCCCGTCGCACACCTCCGCCAACCAGCGGATGGACTCTAGCTGTATCCTGCACCTGTATGACATACAGATTGCTCGTAAAGACCAGCAGTAAAGTAAAGCATTTGTATTTCACACCTAATTAAAATTATTAATTACCTTTTCTCATCACATTTATTAATTTCTTCATTTGAACTATTGATGATAATGGCTAAATCATTCCTTAAAATTGCTCTCTGTAATATTTGAGTGACATCATCAACGGATAATTTTCCAAGCACCACAACTCTACAACGACTTAACAAGGCATTATTTAAACTGAACGATGGATTCTCAGTAGTCGCGCCGATTAATGTGATTGTGCCATTTTCAACATGTGGCAAAAAAGTGTCTTGTTGTAATTTGTTAAATCTGTAACAAGGACACAATAAAAATATTATTATTTATATCACAAGTAAATGTAAATACTATTACGAAATAAATTATAAGAGGAAAAATAATTAATACATAGTATAAAAAGAGGGTATATTTTATTTCCACAACGATTAATCATTAAATTAGGTACCTATGTATTTCATCCATAAACAAAATTGTCTGCCTTTTAAATTGTGCCTCATTTTTAGCAATCTTGACTGCCTCTTTCACATCACCAATACCAGACATAGTTGCTGACAATTTTACAAATCTTAAGTTAGGTTGTTCCTTGCAAATATTGGCCACTACATTTGCAAGTGATGTCTAAAAAGGTAGATTTCCCAATATGATAATCATAAACTCTTCTTTCAATCATTATTTTTTCTTAATTGTATTAAAAAACCTGATATTAATAATTAGGACATATTAAAGATGCACTATATTTACCTTTCCACAACCTGGGGGTCCCCATAATATCATGTTAGGTATTTTATTCATTGTGAGCATTGTATGCAACATAGAACCACTGCCAAATGACTCCATCTGACCAACAATATCTTCTAGACAATTTGGTCTCATAGATTCTGCTAAAGGTATACTCCTTGCATTTGCGCCGGGCTTTATTGATTTTTTTGTTTCAACTTCAGAATCATCACGTTGGAGTTCCTTTAAAAAGAACCATAAATGAAATATATAATTAAAAAACCTTAGTAAAACAAAATAATATATACATACATGAAAACTGGCTCTAGCTTTGGATGTACTGCTTACAGGACTTTTTTTTTCAATTTTAACTTTTTGGAGCGGTAATTTATTTGGTTTTGATGTACTGCTTACAGGACTTTTCTTTTCAATTTTTACTTTTTTCAGCTGAGTACTATTTTCTTCCAAATGGGATGCACCTCTTTTAGTATTGCTGGATAAGGTATTTAAAAAAATACACTTGTCAACATGTTTTTCTATAACATTCTTTTCATATTCTCTGTTGCAGACAGGACAGGGGACAAAACAAGTTTCAATATCTATAGACTCCATTTTGCATTATTTTCCTCAGTATAGCATATAGTTTTATTGTATTTGTTTTGTTATAAAATGCATGAATCTTAAAAAAAACAATCTGTGATCAATGATGTGACCTTTCTCAGTAAAAAAAATGCCAGCTAAATTTAAATATAACTAGTTGGTCCTTTAAGACTTAATTGAAAAACTATAGAAAATAAAAATGTAAAATTGCACAATAATTAGTAGCTCTGTAATTTTCTTGAAATCATATAATTTATATAGGTCTTAAATAATTATAGAAATATTTGTTTACTATATAACAAAGTAACTAACACAAAACACTGAAAAATAACTGTGTAATCGAAGACAATACTCTTTTATGAAACTATTTTAATGTTTACACTTTTAAGTTTTAACTTTTTTTGTAATAAATTATAAACTGTGAACTTTGACATTTCTTCAATGTAGATTATTGAGAATATTGACACTTGACTGATATATTGGCGGCATTCGGATTTCGGACTATCCCTTCTTTATCTACTCGAACTTATTTAAGTTTTTTGAGTAGTCCTCTTCTTATCTTGAATTATAATATGTATATATAAAAAGAGTGTATATAAGAAGAATTATATAATTAAGCTTCCACTCACTTACAGATGTTTGTTATAAATAACATTTTGCAAATTTATTAAATCATAATATAAAGCTTATATTTTGACTGTCTTTACTCTAAGCCGGAATTCCTTATGGTGAATTTTAATTCATATGATATGATAATTAAATGGTATTAATAACAGTTAGACTACTAATTTATTAAAAAAATAATAATATTTATATTCCAGACTTAGTAATAATTTATTGTTATGTTGAAAACATTCAAAAAATATTTTTTTAAATGGAGCTAACCCTGTATAAGTAACTACAAACCACTGTACATTCTAACTGATTGTTATATACTTAGTCTGGCCATTAATACTGTTACAATTAAAAATAAAAAAGATTACATTTGAATTTGGAATCTGTCATTTTTTACGACTGTTCATTGTGTTTTCTTATTTTGGCGCCAATACATTGTACAATATTTTGCGTTATTAAAATGGAGTGGGGTGATAAAGAGAAAAAAATCGAAGTGATTGCATTACACAAAGTAGGAATGGAGCCAAATGCAATTTTTAAAAGTCCTATACACTTGGTATTAGTCAAATGTTCGTGTACCGGGCTATTAATAGGTACATTGAGACTTCCTCTGTTTGTGGCAGAAAGATCTGGCCGTCCACGAATTGTTCATACGAAAAAGGTGGTCAAAGCAGTAAGGGAATTATTCGAAGAAATCCTGACCGAAAGCAAAAGATTTTATCTCGATTCTCGGGAAATTAAGATATCACCTAGAAGTATGTGGCGTATTATAAGAGATGACTGAGGACTTGCAGCCGATAAGAGTCGCACTGGTCATTTCTGAAAAATCGTAAAATCGAAAAGACTACTGCAGCGGTAGGCAAAGGGAGGTCACAGAAAAATTTTGTTTACGGATGAGATTTTTTTTACAATTGAGCAACATTTTAACAAACAAAATCACCGTATTTATGCTCAATACTGTAAGAAAGCTTCCGAATTAGTCGACAGAGATCAACGTGTTCATTATCCGACTTCAGTGATGAATTGGTGGGATGTTAGCTATGAAGGAGTGACTGAGTCATATTTTTGTGAAAAAGGTATCAAATTATCGGCACAAGTGTATCAAGATACCATTCTTGAAACACCATGATCAATGACCAAGTATGGTCCTTCCAGCAAGACTCAGCGTCTGGTCTTAAAGTTCGGTCCACGCAGTCTTGGTTGGAAACGAACGTCTCGAACTTCATCAGAGCTGAAGACTGGCCGTAGTCTAGTCCCGATCTTAATTCACTAGATTGATTTATGATTTATGGTCAGTTTTAGAGAGTACAGCTCTAAACGCCGTGATAATTTAGATTTCCTAAAACAATCCTTAGGATCGGCAGTGAAGAATTTTCCCATCGAAAGAGCGCGTGCTTCTATTATTAACTGGCTTCAACGTTTAAAGGACTGTATTGCAATTTGCAGCCAATGGACACCACTTCGAATAAGCTTTTTATATTTTTAATTGTTTAATATTTGTGTATTAAACTAAAACGCTGTAAAAGTAATAAATGTTATTTGCAATTAATAATATTTTTTTTTTAATATATATGGCAAGACTAGGTACATACATATATATTTACGTAAACTTTTCATAACAATAAACAATTAAGCCACTAGTTTAAGGATACCCTTATCTCTGTAATAAATTAATAAGTGTTTAAAATTCGGGTTGCATTCATTGAAATACAAGAAATCACATTTTATGATCCGATTTTTATTATTAACAACTTACAACACTAAAATTATACTACCCATTATCGATTCTTTGGCGGGAAAACAAAAAGCGCGCATTTTAAAAAATTCTCAAAAATATAAAATTTCAGTTTTCTTGTAAATATTGTATTTTCAAGTAAATAGTTACTTTTAAAGATTTTTATCAATATAAAACTAGTTATAAGTGTAAATAGCGACGGGGGAGACACCGTCGAAAGAGTTGAAAAACGAAAAATTGTTGGCGGTTGTCCAGAAGGTGGCGTAAAACTATAATATATTTAAAAAACTATTGTATAAAAGATTGTTTCTAGAAAATCACAGTGGCGATTGTGTGGTGTACGTGGAATCTACTGAAAATGAAAAAGTCGGCAATAAAAACCCTATCGCCCTTATAAAAACCTTTACGGAAAACGTTAAAGGAATAGTGAAAGTACACCGAATAAAAAAAAATGCCTATAGAGTGGGCGTTAGGTAACGCCTAATCGTTCCTATGCCACTGTTGTGAGTACCCCACCATCCTATATAACATCTAAAACATTTCCCACTTTAAATAAACCAAGTAAGTCAATATCACAGCTTCTTTCTTCATAAACTTTCAACATCTTTTTACAGTAAAAAATGTAAATACAGCATCATCATCATGCTGAACTAATTATAAACAAAGATATAATTATTAGTGTGTTAGTCAAGTCTTTAGTTACCCTTGGTAATAATAGCGATGGTATACCTTAAACAAATAAAAAGATAAAAGAAATACTATTACATAACTTAATAAATTAATTAATACTTATTTTCATATTATTCAATTTAATATACAAAGTTTAAATAATAAAATTCATTATTAAACAAATTCCTTTTAGAACAAAAATTTGATCTATTTTATTGAATGAAACCTGGCTAAAAGACGCTAGCAATATACCTTCTTTTACATCATATAATTTTCTTTACAATTCTGTTAATTCTCATAATAGAGTTGGCATATTAGTAAAACTGAGTTTAAAATATGAAATAGTCAAATCGACATTTTATGAATCGGTACAAAATCTGTGCATTAGTAAGTTGCTAATATTAACGTAACCCCTATTTTAGCATCAAAAAACCCTAATTCTGCAATGGATTATTTAATGTACAAAATAAATAAGATCATAAGAGTAAATACACACATAAATGTTTTCTCAGGACGTGAAAAAAAAATTAAACCGTGGATCACCCCAGGATTGTTACGATGTATGCGTAACAGAGACAATATGCACAAAAAATGTAAAATAAATCCAGATAATAATATAATTAAGACCTCTTATATTCGCTATCGAAATTTCTGTAACTACATATTGAAAAAAATTAAAAGAGAATACGAAAAAATACAGCTAACCAACGCACAAAATGATAACAAAAAATTATGTGAGGTAATTAAAACTGTGACGAATACTACTAAAGCAAACTGTCAGAACGATTTATTAAGTTTTTGCTCCTCACCGTCTCAATCCTTAGACACAATAAACGAATATTTTATAAGTAAAAGTAAAAAATTGGCGGAGGAGATTGAACCCCACATATTTGACACTCAAAACCAAAATAATAAACAAGATAGTTGTTCATCTCAATTACATTCATTTGTTTTTTTTGATATTACTGAGAGGGAAGTAGCTGAAATGATCTCAAGTCTCAAAAATAATTGCGCTGTTGGTTGGGACAAAATATCTAACAAAATGCTTAAAATCTATAAACATTTCTTTGTCTTCAAACTGGTACTTTTCCAAAATCTCTCAAAATTTCGGAAGTACGTCCTATTCACAAGTGGTGATAAAAGGACCCTGGCTAATTACCGGCCTATCTCTATACTCCCCTCTATATCCAAGATTCTTGAAAAGATTATTAATAATTAATACTCAATAATTACCTCGAGATATTATATATTATAATCAAATCAATTTGGATTTCGTGTTGGTAAATCAACAAACGATGCTGTTTTTAATTTATTTAATTTTTTAAGTTCCCATTTAGATAATAAAAAAAAAGTTGTCTCCATTTTTATCGATCTAACAAAAGCTTTTGACACGATCTCGATCCCGGTTTTAATAAAAAAGTTACGAAACATAGGCATTAGAGGGTTACAGTTAGAACTTTTTAAGGATTAGTTTTCCGACCGTTTTCAATGTACTCGTGTTGGTGAGTATACAAGTGATTTCCTTTCTGTTCAATGCGGCGTGCCACAGGGTAGTGTTCTTGGACCTACTCTATTTTTAATTTATATCAACCAACTTACAAGAATTAATTTATTTAAAAGGAAGATCATTTCTTATGCTGACGATACCTCTTTACCTTCCGCTGCAGATACCTGGGATGAGGTATATGATGTTGCTCAGCAGGGTTTTAATATAGTAAATGATTGGTTGAGCAATCACTATCTTACACTAAATGTAAATAAAACAAAATACATGGCTTTTTCTATTCGTAAATATCAACAAAACCATACAATTCTTTACCACAACTGCAAAATGCAAATACTTGGCTGTTCTTGCTCACAGATAGATTGTGTTGACAATATTAAATACCTGGGTGTTACTATCAAAGTAAATAAAATCTTAAATATACACAAATGTAATGATAAAACTTGTTGTAACAAATTAAATGACTTCCTCCTGCAACTATCATATGAAGATACAGAGGCACTTCTTAAAAATAATTACTAGATATCTTATATACACGCAAAGACGCGCAAACACACACACACCCATACACAAACATACACACATTCTCACACACACACACACACACACAACATACTCATTCGTACACAACATGCCTTATAAATGCACATAGTCTGTTATATGTAACTTTTCAATAAAAGAGGGGAGGGCGCTGTATGCTGCAATACAGGTCTCCTAGTGTAGCAACAGAGGCTTCAAATATTCCTGTACTGTTTAATCTAAGTTAAATTTGTCACCTTACATGCATGTGAAAATTGTTTATTGGCCAATAAATTATTAAATTATTATTATAACATTAAATCAAAATTAAATTTTCAAAAACATCATTTTAATATCAAGAAGAATGTTATAAGTTAAATTTAATATGTAAAATTTGAATGATAGTAAAGAATCCATATGGTTTATGGTTTTCGAGATTACATTTAGGGGGAAAAAAATTCAGGTGTTGGCAACACTGGCTTTACATTTCCCTTAAAAGAATGAAGGATACCGCACCTGGAATGGGCGAGTTACCTTATATATTGATCAAAAAGCTACATCCAAATGCTCAGAACATTCTACTTGATATCTATAATAAGCTTTGGAACAACTTAATTTTACCAGTATCAAGGAAAACCCAATGTGTAATTCCTATTTTAAAACCAAATAAACAAGTTAACAATGCAACATCTTACAGACCTATTTTTTGTCACCATGTTTGAATAAGCTTTTTGAGAACATGCTAAAATTACGTTTACATTACTTTACTGAAACTCAAAGAGGCATTATTCAATGTAACATAAAAGTTTATACTCAATGTAACATAATAATAATGTTATCCCTGTAGTTACTCATCATAAATATTTAGGTGTTATAATTGACAACAAACTTAAATTTGATAAACATATAGATCTTATATCTCAAAATGCTATGAAAGGGATAAATATAATAAGATGTTTAGCAGGAACCTTTTGGGGTAGTGACCCTAAAGTATTAAATATGCTGTATAAAAGCATAGCAAGAAGTCACTTTGACTATAGCAGTTTAGCTTACATAATTAATAGTGACACTCTATTAAAAAAACTTGACATAATACAAACCATGGGTCTGAGAATAATTAGTGGAGCAATGCGGTCTACCCCTATAGTCACTATGGAGGTAGAAAACTGCATACCTCCACTGTCTCTTAGACGTTTTCAACTGGCTGAGAGATTTTGCTAAAAACAATTAACTTCCAATAATGCTACAGTCTTGAATAATAGTTTTTATTCTACTGAGATATCTGATATACTGACCAACTTATTTAACGAAAATGTAAAGTAAATGAGTAGAGAACATAGAGTAAATGCCTATAAAATTGGCGTCACATTTAGGAAGCCTGCGCCAGCTAATAGTTTCCTAAAAATGGAAGACTTTTTGAAAAAGAATGTGTTGAAAGCTTTTATTCCAGCATATATGACCGAAAAAACAGGTATTATAAGATATGTTCCAAAAGATATGTCTAGTGAAGATATATATAAAAACATTACATGCGATGTGGATGTTATCTCCATAAAAAGGTTCATGAGAAAAGTTGATGGAAAATTGACACCTCTAGGTACCGTCGCAGTATCTTTTGCTTCAACTACTCTACCACAATATGCTTACATCAAGTTGTTTAGATATCCTGTATACGTTTATATACCACCTTTACTACAGTGCTACCGATGTTTAAAATTCAATCATTCAGCAAAAGCTTGCAGAGGTCAACACATGTGCTCATCATGTGCTGGTCAGCACTCTTATAAAGAATGTGATGTTGATGGAATAACATGCATTAACTGTAGCGGCAATCACTTCGCTATCTCAAGAGACTACCCTGTGAAGATCCAATAAATAGCTGAAAAAAAGAGTAAGTACCTCAACCAATCATATGCCACTGTTGCAAATACGACATTTATGACCAATAATAAAGAATTTCCTGCACTCAGAAAGCCCATAAGAAATATTAATAGTTCACAGTCAAACAAAATTGATATCAAAATACCATTTGACAATGAACAAATTGTAAAAAAATAAAAAAATCTAGACATTTGCTTATTTTTTAGGTGGTAGAGCCTAGCTGTAGTTATCTGGCTGCAGCTCGTATTGGGCTGGCTCGACCGGGGAAGGACCACCCTCTCACAGAAGACCGACGTGTAGTAACCAAATTCATTTGGTTATGTTTCGTCGGTGAGTGAGAGAATCCGGAAGCCCAAACCCCCCCCCCCCCCCACGCCAAACATGAAAGCGATGCTAAAAAGGAAAATACCCCAGGAGGGTACTGGCTTTGATGAAGCCGGGGACCCCCTCCCCGAGCAAAATCGGGGAAATGATTCTCGGATTTTGCTCGGGCTGCCCGTCGTATCTGGGGCGGGCAAAGTATCGCCTTTTGTGTTTTTAGAGGGCAAACGACGAGTCAACGCAGCGGCACCCCGACCCACTTTAACTGTGGACTTTTGCAACATCCGGGGACTTCATTCCAACTTGAACGCCGTCCACCATCATCTAGAGACGGCGCAGCCGGCCTTGTTGTTTCTGACGGAGACGCAGATATCTCAACCTAGCGACACAGCGTACCTATCATACCCCGGGTATAAACTAGAACATCATTTTATACCACACGCCGGGGTATCTGTGTTCGTAAGGGACGATATCTGCTACCGTCGCCTTCAGGTTTTTGAAGGTCGGGACCGGTCTGTACTCTGGCTGCGCGTGGACATGGACGACCATGTCAGAGTCTACGCGTGCCTCTACAGGTCCCATAGTGGTAATGCAGAAACGGATCAACTCTTAGGCCATGTTCATGCGAAGATTGACGATCTGCTTTCACAGACTCCCTCCGCCGAAGTCGTAGTCCTCGGGGACTTCAATGCGCACCATACCGATTGGATAGGGTCACGTGCCACCGACTACGCGGGGAGATCTGTGTTTGACTTTGCTCTGGCAAATGGTCTGTCCCAATTGGTAAAGACGCACACTCGTCTACCGGACGTGGACAGCCATATACCCTCTTTGTTGGATCTTCTGCTGACTACAAATCCCGGAAAGTACCAAGTCACTGTCGAGGCTCCCTTAGGGTCCTCTGATCATTGCTTGGTACGGAGTGTAGTGCCCATGGAACGCCCAGCTCGCAAAAGACCTGCGACTCGACGCGTTTGGCACTACAAGTCAGCGGATTGGGATGGAATGCGATCCTTTTTTGCATCCTACCCATGGGGGCCGATTTGTTTCCCTTCCAATGATCCTAGTGACTGCTCTGCGGCTGTAGCTGATGTGATACTTCAGGGCATGGAACTATTTGTCCCAAGCTCTGTGGTACCACTTGGTGGCAGATCGCGGCCTTGGTTTGATGCGTCTGTCAGGGCTGCAGCAGCTGACAAACGGCAGGCTTATCAGGCTTGGGCTAATGCGTTAGTCACTAAGGATCCGAACTCTAAAGTTCTGAAGAGGAAATATAATCGTGCCTCCAGATTCTTCAAACGGAAAATCGCTAGAGCAAAGTTCAAGCATGTCGTCAAAATCGGGGATCAGTTGGCAAAGTACCCACCTAGCACGCGCAAGTTCTGGGCGCTTTCCAAAGCCAGTCTAGGAAACTTCTGCCGCCCGTCCCTGCCGCCATTGCACACTGGGAACGACTCTTTGGCCCACACGGCAAAAGAGAAAGCCGATCTTTTGGGCACTCTTTTTGCCTCAAACTCGACTTTGGACGACCAGGGGAGGGCACCGCCTATCATCCCGCGGTGTCCGAGCTTTATGCCGGAAATAGTTTTTCGGCAAAAACTCATACGAAAAACCCTCCTTTCCTTGGAAGTTCATAAGTCGAGTGGGCCAGATGGTATCTCTCCAGTTGTGCTACGAACATGTGCCCCTGAGTTGACACCAGTGCTAACGCGTCTATTTCGGTACTCTTACTTGAAAGGCGTAGTCCCGGTCACATGGAAGCGTGCCCTTGTCTATCCGATCCCTAAAAAAGGCGATAGCTCGGACCCAGCTAACTACAGACCTATCGCCATTACCTCTCTTCTCTCCAAAGTAATGGAGAGCATCATCAATAAACAGCTCCTAACCTACCTCGAGGATCACCAGTTGGTCAATGACCGGCAATATGGCTTTCGCCATGGTCGATCGGCTGGTGATCTTCTGTTGTATCTTACACACCGTTGGGGAGCTGTTATTGAAAGCAAGGGAGAGGGTCTGGCAGTTAGTCTGGATATGGCGAAAGCCTTCGATCGTGTTTGGCACAGGGGGCTTCTTTCGAAGCTACCTTCCTATGGGTTTCCCGAGAGTTTATGCAAGTGGATCACCAGCTTCCTCACTGGGCGGAGCATACAGGTCGTTATCGATGGTTTTTGCTCGGACCCTAAGCCCGTGAACGCTGGTGTACCCCAAGGCTGCGTGCTATCCCCAACTCTGTTCCTCCTGCACATCAATGATATGCTGGATATCTCCAACATACATTGTTATGCGGATGACAGCACTGGGGATGCGGTATATTCCGGCCGTGCAGGTCTCTCTCGGGAAAACGTCGACGAGTGCCGAAAGAAACTTGTGTCTTCTATAGAGACTTCCTTGGGGCTGATCTCTGAGTGGGGTGAACTGAACCACGTACAGTTCAATCCAATGAAGACACAAGTTTGCGCGTTTACCACTAAGAAAACCCCATTCGTCGTATCACCGCTCTTCGAGAGCACTCCCCTCGTTGCCTCGCCAAGTATCAGAATACTGGGTCTCGACATTTCGAGCGATTGTCAGTTTCGTGGTCATCTGGAGAGCAAGGCCAAGTTGGCCTCGAAGAAATTGGGAGTGATTAATAGAGCGAGGCAGTATTTCAAACCTGGCCAAAGACTTGCGCTCTATAAGGCGCAGGTCCGGCCACACATGGAATACTGTTCTCATCTCTGGTCCGGATCACCCCAATATCAGCTTCTACCATTTGACCGCGTACAACGGAGAGCCGTTCGGATTGTCGGGGACCCGGTGCTCTGCGAACGGCTGGACTCTTTGGCATTGCGTAGAGACGTGGCTTCCTTGTGCGTCTTCTACCGCATTTACAACGGGGAGTGTTCCGAAGAACTATTCGATCTGATGCCTGCCGCCGAATTTCATCACCGCACAGCGCGCCATCGCCTCCAATATCATCCTTACCACCTGGATGCGTGGCGATCCTCTACTGTGCGGTTTTCAAGGACATTTTTCCCACGTTCCACTCGCTTGTGGAACGAACTCCCTTCGGTGGTATTTCCAGATCGATACGACATGGGTACCTTCAAAAAAGGCGTTTACTCCTACCTACATGGCCGGCAACACTCTTGTAAATCCTCGGATGTTGCAAGAGTTCATGGGCGGCGGTGATCACAAGTCATCTGTGACCCGCCAGCTCGTTTGCCCTCCTCTTACATAAAAAAATAAATAAATAAATAAATAAAACATGACTCAAAAGTAACAGCAAAATTCCAAATTTTTCTACATACAATTTAATTTTTAAAAATTCTTTTAATAAACATAACGGTGTTGGTATACTAATTAAACAAAATTTAAAATATGAAATCATAAACACCAATTTTCATTAGTATATTCAAAACATTGGTATGGTACCCGATTTGATGTCAGGAAAATGAAAAAACTTTTACAAGATGTTCCTAAGCCATATCTTATTATGGGAGATTTCAAAGCCCATCATACATCGTTTGGTTGTCATAAAAATAATAACAGAGGAAATAACCTATACAATCTTATTGATGAATTAAACCTTTGTATTTTAAATAATGGTAGTCCAACTACAGTTCAGTACCCAAACAGGAATGCATCTGCAATAGATTTAGCTTTAGTAACTCCCACAGTCGCTCCCCACTGTGAATGGTCTGTTCATAACGATCCCATAGGCAGTTACCATTATCCAATCCTGGTGACAGTCAATGTTAAGCCATCAATATACGAGCATCGTTCTGTAAAAGAAAAGTATATATATAGAAAAGCAGATTCGTCTAAGTATCATTCCTTATCCGAGAACTGTTTTGACAATTTAGATTTAGTAAATAGTGACCCATTTCAAATATATGACACTTTTGTAAAGATTATATGCGAAATTAGAGATAAAACAATTCCTATGAGATATCCTCCAGATATAAGCATATTGTGGCAGAGTAGTTGAAGCAAAAGATACTGCCACGGTACCTACAGGTGTCAATTTTCCATCAACTTTTCTCATGAACCTTTTTATGGAGATAACATCCACATCGCATGTAATGTTTTTATATATATCTTCTCTAGACATATCTTTTGGAACGTATCTTATAATACCTGTTTTTTCGGTCATATATGCTGGAATAAAAGCTTTCAACACATTCTTTTTCAAAAAGTCTTCCATTTTTAGGAAACTATTAGCTGGCGCAGGCTTCCTAAATGTGACGCCAATTTTATAGACATTTACTCTATGGACGCCTATTATGCCCTTTACATTTTCGTTAAATAAGTTGGTCAGGGTAATGGGATTCTTGTTACCAACTTTCTCTTGTTCAGGGGATTCTACGTAAACCACGCAGTCCCTACTGTGGTTTTCTGAGAATAATCTCTTATACTGAGGTTTTATAAATAATTTATATTTATTTACCTCAGGATGTTCATGCTGATTTCCATCAGATCTCTTCCTTTTCTTGCCGCAATCGACGGGGCCTTCCCCGTCACTATTTACTCCCATTTTTTAATTTACAGTTATTACTGTTTATAAAATAGTATTTAGGATAGAATTAATTATAATTTACAGTAAAAAAATCTAATTGAAATTTAAAGTATTTTAAAAACTCCCGCTCAGTTGGACTTCCCGCCAAAAAGTCTACAGATTACAGATTTTTTTTTTTTTTTTTTAATTTATTTCATGACCATGAGTACAAGCCCTTCAGTCGCAATAATAGAATAAAATTATATAATTTATAAATAAGTTGACATGGAATTACATTAACATTAAATCTTTTTTAGCTATATAACAGTATTCATGTCTATTTTTAAAGTATGATATTTAAGTCAAATCATGAAACTAATATAACATTAAACAATATAATATAAATGCATTTATAAAAAAATAATTAACATTGAATTGCAATGACAGTAAAAATAGCTTCATTACACTTCTCTTTTTTCTTAAAAATTATAATAATTAAATTAAATATTTAATTTCTTACAATTTACACTAATATTTAAATATTTTCAACAGTATTCGAGATATACTTAAAAATAGACTTAAAATAATGTTTATTTGAAAGTAATTCCTGAACACGGCGGGGAACACTTATACAACTCTGTTGCGATATTTCGCTAATGTCACTGACAAGAATCAGCCGTTGTACGTTAAATGACGAACATGCAAAAATTAAATGCTTAATATCCGCATTTTCTTGAGAACAATGTGCACACTTATTATTTTTTATGATTTTAAGTCTAAAAAGATGGGCAGGAACTAAGCAATGTCCGAAGCGTAGACGATTAATTGTTGTAATGAATTTTCTCCCAGAATACTTTAGGTCATAGTACCAGAGTTTAATAGGTAAGCTTTTTTGGACCTCTGCGTACCATTTTCCTTTTGTTTGAATGATGTGCTTTCTATATTCTCTCCATATTTGTATGAAATTATTGTTTAGGGTGGAATAAAAATCAGTATATGGGATTTTCATAAAATCCGAATGGTCTTCGTCGCATTTTCGACGAGTTGCAGCATCTACAACCTCATTTCCATATATGCCACTGTGTGATGGCACCCACACAAACTCGATAAATTTATTACTTTTAATCAGCTGGTCCAACATATGTTTGATTTCATATATAATGTAATTTTGTTTAAAACTTTAAGTTATTATTACATAAAGTTGCTAGAACACTTTTGGAGTCACTTACTATTAATATATTCTTAATATCTACATTTCTATTTATTAATTTTAAGGCAGTCAATATGGCATAGCTTTCTGCTGTATAGACACTACAATTTTTGTCTAATTGAATACATTTTGAAACCATCATTTGAGGATCATAAAATGCAGAAGTGACAACATCAATATTTTTGGAACCATCTGTGTATATTGTATAGAAATGAGTTTTCTTACTAATAAAGTCTAGAAAATCATATTTATTTTGGATTGAATCTAGATTACAGCTAATATGTAAATGGTTTATTAAAGAATTATAATTACATCTAAACATTGGCCATATGTCATCCCTATAAATATTGTTTGTATTATCCTTAATATGATTAATAATTATTGGTATTTCAGGTATTGCAAAAATACAATCTTTAGAGTTTTTGTAAATAAAATTATATGATGTAAAAGAAGATATATTGCTAGTATCTTTTAACCAGGTTTCATTCAATAAACATATATCAACTTTTTGTTCTAAAAGGAATTTGTTTAATAATGCTTTTTTACTATTTAAACTTTGTATATTAAATTGAATAATATGTAAATAAGTATCCATTAAGTTATTAAGTTATGTAATAATATTTCTTTTATCTTTTTATTTGTTAAAGGTATACCATCCCTATTATTACCAAGGGCAACTAAAGACTTGACTAATGCACTGATAATTATATCATTATTTATAATTTGTTCAGCATCAATACAATTTGATGCTGTTTTTACATTTTTTACCGTAGAAAGATGTTGTGATACTGACTTACTTGGTTCATTTAATGTGGGGAATGTTTTAGATGTTATATTGGGTGGTGGGGTACTCACAACAGTGGCATAGGAACGATGACGGTGCTTTTCTTTCTTCTCTGCCGTTTTCTTCTGCTTTACAGGACAATCTCTAGAGATAGCCAAGTGACTACCTCCACAATTTATACAAGTGATGCCTTCTACATCACATTCTTTGTAGGAATGGCGACCTGCACACGAGGAACACATTTGATCTCCTCTACAGACTTTCGCGGAGTGGTTGAATTTTAAACATTTATAACATTGGATGAGTGGTGGCACATAGGTGTGTACCGAGTACCTAAATAGGCTAATAAAGGTAAACTGTGGTAAAACAGTGTCGGCAAAAGTTACTGCAACTGTGCCCAGGGGTATTAACTTTCCGTTTTCTCTTTTCATAAATCGCTTGACTGATACAACCTCTGCATCAGCAACAATATTTTTATAAATATCTTCATTAGACATATCTTTGGGAACAAATCGAATTATTCCAATAGTTTCAGTCATATAGGCTGGTATGAATGCTTTGAGCTTGTATTTAATAAAAAAACTATCCATATTTAAGAAATTATTGGCAGGCGCGGGTTTTTTAAACGTAACGCCCACTTTGTAGGCATTTATTCGGTGTACTCATACTATTCCTTTAACGTTTTCCGTAAAGGTTTTCGTAAGGACGATAGGGTTTTTATTGCCGACTTTTTCATTTTCAGTAGATTCCACATACACCACACAATCGCCACTGTGGTTTTCTAGAAACAATCTTTTATACAATGGCTTTTTAAATATATTATAGTTTACGACGCCTTCTGGACAACCGCCAACAATTTTTCGTTTTTTTGCTCTTTCGACGGGGTCTCCCCCGTCGCTATTTACACTCATAACTAGTATTATTTATAACAGCCCTTAAAAGTAACTATTTACTTGAAAATATACAATATAAACACGAAAACTGAAATTTTATATTTTTGGGCCTTTTTTAAAATGCGCGCTTTTTGATTTCCCGCCAAAGAATCCTACAGATTACAGATTTTTTTTTTTTTTTTTTAATTTATTTCATGACCATGAGTACAAGCCCTTCAGTCGCAATAATAGAATAAAATTATATAATTTATAAATAAGTTGACATGGAATTACATTAACATTAAATCTTTTTTAGCTATATAACAGTATTCATGTCTATTTTTAAAGTATGATATTTAAGTCAAATCATGAAACTAATATAACATTAAACAATATAATATAAATGCATTTATAAAAAAATAATTAACATTGAATTGCAATGACAGTAAAAATAGCTTCATTACACTTCTCTTTTTTCTTAAAAATTATAATAATTAAATTAAATATTTAATTTCTTACAATTTACACTAATATTTAAATATTTTCAACAGTATTCGAGATATACTTAAAAATAGACTTAAAATAATGTTTATTTGAAAGTAATTCCTGAACACGGCGGGGAACACTTATACAACTCTGTTGCGATATTTCGCTAATGTCACTGACAAGAATCAGCCGTTGTACGTTAAATGACGAACATTCAAAAATTAAATGCTTAATATCCGCATTTTCTTGAGAACAATGTGCACACTTATTATTTTTTATGATTTTAAGTCTAAAAAGATGGGCAGGAACTAAGCAATGTCCGAAGCGTAGACGATTAATTGTTGTAATGAATTTTCTCCCAGAATACTTTAGGTCATAGTACCAGGGTTTAATAGGTAAGCTTTTTTGGACCTCTGCGTACCATTTTCCTTTTGTTTGAATGATGTGCTTTCTATATTCTCTCCATATTTGTATGAAATTATTGTTTAGGGTGGAATAAAAATCAGTATATGGGATTTTCATAAAATCCGAATGGTCTTCGTCGCATTTTCGACGAGTTGCAGCATCTACAACCTCATTTCCATATATGCCACTGTGTGATGGCACCCACACAAACTCGATAAATATATTACTCTTAATCAGCTGGTCCAACATATGTTTGATTTCATATATAATGTAATTTTGTTTAAAACTTAAGTTATTATTACATAAAGTTGCTAGAACACTTTTGGAGTCACTTACTATTAATATATTCTTAATATCTACATTTCTATTTATTAATTTTAAGGCAGTCAATATGGCATAGCTTTCTGCTGTATAGACACTACAATTTTTGTCTAATTGAATACATTTTGAAACCATCATTTGAGGATCATAAAATGCAGAAGTGACAACATCAATATTTTTGGAACCATCTGTGTATATTGTATAGAAATGAGTTTTCTTACTAATAAAGTCTAGAAAATCATATTTATTTTGGATTGAATCTAGATTACAGCTAATATGTAAATGGTTTATTAAAGAATTATAATTACATCTATACATTGGCCATATGTCATCCCTATAAATATTGTTTGTATTATCCTTAATATGATTAATAATTATTGGTATTTCAGGTATTGCAAAAATACAATCTTTAGAGTTTTTGTAAATAAAATTATATGATGTAAAAGAAGATATATTGCTAGTATCTTTTAACCAGGTTTCATTCAATAAACATAGATCAACTTTTTGTTCTAAAAGGAATTTGTTTAATAATGCTTTTTTACTATTTAAACTTTGTATATTAAATTGAATAATATGTAAATAAGTATCCATTAAGTTATTAAGTTATGTAATAATATTTCTTTTATCTTTTTATTTGTTAAAGGTATACCATCCCTATTATTACCAAGGGCAACTAAAGACTTGACTAATGCACTGATAATTATATCATTATTTATAATTTGTTCAGCATCAATACAATTTGATGCTGTTTTTACATTTTTTACCGTAGAAAGATGTTGTGATACTGACTTACTTGGTTCATTTAATGTGGGGAATGTTTTAGATGTTATATTGGGTGGTGGGGTACTCACAACAGTGGCATAGGAACGATGACGGTGCTTTTCTTTCTTCTCTGCCGTTTTCTTCTGCTTTACAGGACAATCTCTAGAGATAGCCAAGTGACTACCTCCACAATTTATACAAGTGATGCCTTCTACATCACATTCTTTGTAGGAATGGCGACCTGCACACGAGGAACACATTTGATCTCCTCTACAGACTTTCGCGGAGTGGTTGAATTTTAAACATTTATAACATTGGATGAGTGGTGGCACATAGGTGTGTACCGAGTACCTAAATAGGCTAATAAAGGTAAACTGTGGTAAAACAGTGTCGGCAAAAGTTACTGCAACTGTGCCCAGGGGTATTAACTTTCCGTTTTCTCTTTTCATAAATCGCTTGACTGATACAACCTCTGCATCAGCAACAATATTTTTATAAATATCTTCATTAGACATATCTTTGGGAACAAATCGAATTATTCCAATAGTTTCAGTCATATAGGCTGGTATGAATGCTTTGAGCTTGTATTTAATAAAAAAACTATCCATATTTAAGAAATTATTGGCAGGCGCGGGTTTTTTAAACGTAACGCCCACTTTGTAGGCATTTATTCGGTGTACTCCTACTATTCCTTTAACGTTTTCCGTAAAGGTTTTCGTAAGGACGATAGGGTTTTTATTGCCGACTTTTTCATTTTCAGTAGATTCCACATACACCACACAATCGCCACTGTGGTTTTCTAGAAACAATCTTTTATACAATGGCTTTTTAAATATATTATAGTTTACGACGCCTTCTGGACAACCGCCAACAATTTTTCGTTTTTTTGCTCTTTCGACGGGGTCTCCCCCGTCGCTATTTACACTCATAACTAGTATTATTTATAACAGCCCTTAAAAGTAACTATTTACTTGAAAATATACAATATAAACACGAAAACTGAAATTTTATATTTTTGGGCCTTTTTTAAAATGCGCGCTTTTTGATTTCCCGCCAAAGACCTCAAAATATTTTTCACAGATTACAGAGTTCTATAAGTGTTCCCAGCCGTATTCAGTAATTACTTTCAAATAAAGATTTTCTAAGTATTTCTCGAATACTGTTGAAAATATTTGAATATTAATGTAAGTTGTGACATAATATATATAATTTAATTGAAGTATGTATTTATATTATATTGTTTAATGTTATATTAGTTTTATGATTTCACTTAATTTTTATATTATAAACATAGAAATGAATACTGTTATGTAGCTATAAAAGATTTAATGCCAGTGTAATTCCATTTCAACTTTTTATAAATTATATAATTTAATTCTATTATTGCGACTAAAGGGTTTGTACTCATGGTCATGAAATAAATTTAAAAAAATAATCGTGTTCACAGAGTACTATAAAATCGTGTTGACAATTAGATTTGAAAGTACAGTTACGTTCAACTTTTGTGGACTTTTCTTTTTTTTAATTTATAGTAAAATAATCTTGTGTAAAAGTTACTTGGATAAGAATTATGTTATTAAGATAATTATAACTATAATGGCCAATGAAATATCTAAAAAACATCGTAAAACGCCTAAAAAGTCAAACGAGGTCACCGAACTTTCGGAAGCTAATATAGTTGATTCAACAAATACCTCAATAGTTTCCGAAAGAGAAGTAGTAAGTTATTATTTTGTCATCTTTAAAAAAAATATGCAATTTATAATAATTTAACATTTATTCAGAAAACCTAGTTTCCTATAAGAAATTATTATTAACAAATATGTTTTCTAATTTACACACAGACAATTAAATAATTCCCTTTCATAATACATACTAGTATTTATTCTAATCAGTTGCCGTTTTGATTTATCCAGGGTGATGGAGCGCCAGCTGAAATAGAGATTGAGTTAACAAAACAAAATGAAAGAATATATGAAATGGAGAAGCCAATACAAAGTATTTATTTTAGGGTTGAAATTGACATTATTTTTTTATTACTGTTGTTATTAGCACTTGGTACAAGACTTTACAACCTTGAAGAACCAAACTATATTGTGTTAGTATATGTCATTTATAAATTAAACAGTTTAATTTTAATACCTGATATATAATTTATTCGTTTTTTTTTTTATATTTTAGATTTGACGAATTACATTATGGAAGATATGTGACTTTGTACACAAAGGGCGTATTCTTCTTTGATGCACATCCACCTTTGGGAAAACAGATGTTATATTTGGCTGGGCACTGGGCTGGCTATGACGGAAATTTCACATTTGATAGAATAGGCTCTCCTTACACTGATAGGGTGCCTGTGAAAGCATTGCGTTTAATTCCAGCTGTCTGTGGAAGTCTACTTGTACCAGTGTCATACCAACTAATGTTAGAAATATCCACATATCAATTTACTGCCATATTTGCAGCAGTTCTAGTTTTATTTGGTTAGTTATTATTTATAAAAAATCTAAAACTATATTGCCTTTTTATAAATAAAAATTATATTCAAAATAAAAAAAAACTTTCCAGAAAATTGCTTCCTAGCACAGTCAAGATTTATGTTATTGGAGAGCATTCAAATTTTATTTGGATTGTGGGGATTGCTATGTGTTATTAAAGGTACTCGCAAGGTTGGTGTTGCCTCAGTTCTTTGGCTTGCTGTTGGTGCTTTTTCTCTTGGCTGTTGTTTTTCGTAAGTAATTGTTGTTTTAATATATAAAGTATTTTATTTATAGCATTAAATGTTTCCTTTGTAAAATTATAAAAAAAAATATATGATAATATTATTTTCTATTTCAGAGTGAAATACTCAGGGTTGTACACATATTTTCTTTCAATATTCTTAGTTGGGCGTCAACTATGGCATATGATTGGTGAAACCAAGTCCAGTGTCAAAATTCTCCTATCATGTTTATGGCGGTTGTTGATATTAATTTGTATTCCATTGGCTGTTTACCTTAGTGTGTTCTATGCACACCTGGCCATGTTGCCCAAAGCTGGCCCACATGACAGTGTGATGACAAGTGCATTCCAGGCATCCTTAAAGGGAGGACTTGCAAGTATAACAAGAGGGCAACCATTGCATGTGTCTCATGGTTCACAAATAACATTAAGGTATACAACTCTACAATAAGTTTACATTAATTTAACAATTTTTCATTGGTCTAATTTAAATATTTTTTTAGACACTCCCACGGCCGCACATGTTGGCTGCACTCCCACGCTCACGTATACCCGGTGCGCTACACCGATGGACGCGGTTCCTCGCACCAGCAACAAATCACGTGCTACAGTTTCAAGGATGTCAACAACTGGTGGATTGTAAAGCGCCCCGATCAGTCGTCGCTGGCAGTTTCACATCCACCGGATGTAATACGACATGGCGATGTGGTTCAATTGTTGCATGGGATTACGAGCCGTGCCTTGAATTCACATGATGTCGCTGCTCCTGTTTCTCCTCAGTCACAGGTAGCTTTGTGACTTGCTTAACTAAAAATACAATAGACAGTGATTGGTTAAAATCTTTTGAATGGCAAGAGGAGTCTCACCCCTAAAACACAAAACGTTTGTAAAAATATAACTGCATACTGTACATACATGTCAGCCAACCCGAACATCGAACCTGTCCATCATACAGTGATTTTTGAATTTGAAATTATGTGTTCGTAAATTGTTTTATTATATTTCAGGAAGTTTCATGCTATATCGACTACAATGTGTCAATGCCAGCTCAAAATTTGTGGCGGGTAGACATAGTGAACCGCGAGAGTGAGGAGTCTACTTGGGACAGCATTCGCTCACTCGTGCGTCTAGTGCACGTGGACTCGGGGTCCGCTCTCAGGTTTAGTGGCCGTCAACTCCCTTCTTGGGGCTTCAACCAACACGAGGTTGTAGCCGACAAAGTTATTACACACCAAGATACTTTGTGGAATGTTGAAGAACATCGATTTACTAAAGGTTCGAAGTATAAGCATAAACTCTAATGTTATAAGTAGAAAAGTTAGTATTTAAATAAAATATTTAATAACATACAAATTTAGCTGAAGACCGTCGTGAGCGAGAGCGGGAGCTAGTCACAGCCGAGATGATCCCCACAACCACGCCGCGGCTATCCTTCTGGGATAAATTCATGGAGCTGCAGTTCAAAATGATATCGCACGCACCGGACGCACCGAGCGGACACATGTTCGCGAGCGAGCCCTCGGAGTGGCCACTACTGGTGCGCTCTATTGCGTACTGGCTCTCACCTGAAACTAATGTAAGCATCATATTTTTTTATTTAAATTGTTTCTGTTATTTATTAGAAACCATGATTTTCAAAAACTTTGTAATCATGACACGTGAAAGATATAAAAAAATTACAAAATTCTTTGAAGAGATTAATTAAGTTGTTGCAAGCAAAAAAATCTTAGTAGGGAAGAAATAAATTGAGGCTAATCATATTATGCCTACTATTTCCAAATTATCTACTTACCTTCTCATACACAACCATGCTCTTAATTCTTTATATCAGTTAAAAATATTTATTATTTTGTATAATATTCCAGGCACAGGTACATCTGATTGGAAATTTAGTAACCTGGTATGCCGGCACATTTTCTGTACTATTTTATGGTGCTCTACTTGTTGTCTATGCTATTCGACAAAGAAGAGCCTATGAAGATCTACCTGCTCGTACATCACACAAATTCTATGCGGCCGGATATATTCTCTTTCTAGGATATTGGCTACATTACCTGCCTTACTTCTTTATGGATAGAACATTGTTTCTGCACCACTACCTACCTGCTTATATTTTTAAAATTCTTCTCTTAGCCTATGTTATTGATCATGTTTATTATATTATTGGTATTCATGAAAATTCTAAGTCATTTATTCATATATTCATATTATGTTTAACAATTTGGCTCTCTTATATTATAATAACATTTAAAAAATTCAGTGTTTTAAGTTATGGTAATACTGATTTGACTGAAAGTGACCTCTTGAGTCTCAGATGGAAAGATACTTGGGACTTTATTATACATAAAAAGACTTAAGCTTATATTATTCAAGCTGCCATATTTTTAAGTTACTTTTAATGTATTGATACTTAAATTATAATTACTCATTTTAATACTTTTATATACAAAATAAAGAGTACTTTCTTTTATATTATTGAATAAACTGTTGTATTAGCATCTATAAATTTTTAACTTTGTTTAATGAGTATTATATTATTTATTACTAATAATTATAGCAGAATAAATATATATATTTTATCACTCTTATGTATTTTTTTTGTAGAAATTTAAAGACCTATAAATTGAAAAAAACTTCACCTTTCAAAAACAGTATGAAAGAATAAGATAATAATAATTATTTAATATTTATTGTGAAAGATAAAGCTCAGTATACAGTTTTAAGTTTCCATTGGCTGCACTGACCGAACTGCAACAGATTCTACTTCAAGTGGAATAACTCTTTGTCTCAAAACTGCAGTAGTGCCTAACGGATATCTATAAGAACCTTGTTTTTTGCCCTGAAAACAAATTATTTACATTTTTATAAAATTCATGATGGACCAAAAGTTATAAAATAATACTTTAATCAGCACATTCATGCTTTAGAGATTAACAAAATAAAAAAGATGCCTACCTTGACATTGGCTTCCTCATAAGTTCTAAGATATTGAGCAGGTCCTGAAGTGCGGATGACACACAGATCTACATTTGAGCCTGAACCAAGATCATTGAAGATACCAGCTGCAATAGCATCTCGCACTAACTTTTTGCCTTCTTCTTCATTCATATTTGGCTTCCAGCGGGATTCAAATACTGCCATTGCGGCCAAAGAACCAGAACCTAAACACATATTTTTAAATAACTAGTTATTGGTAAGCAAATTGATACCTGAGTACTAAGTTTTAATACATACCCATGGTTGCATATGGCAACTTATCAACAGATCCATGGGGGTAAATGCAGTAAATATGAGGGCCAGTGCGATCTACCCCTCCAAGTACTAGTGCGGCTCCAATGTGTCCTTGATAACGGAACAACATTCGCTTTAACAATGTAGCAGCTGTCTCAACTGGAACTGTGCGACCAGTATGGAGACGTTGCAGTTCCAGTTGAGAAGCCACAGTCTGTGTCGTCATCTCAGTGTCTGCGGCAGTGCCTGCTCCGCAACAGTACATGTTTCCAGCTAAATAGTGAATTTTTTGACAATTCTTGTCAGAAACAACGGTGTTCTCGGTTGCCCTCGTATCAGCACCCAGAATAACCCCATCTGCATAAATTATACCGACTATTGTTGTGCCGGTCTTTGTTGCTTTTGGAGCAGGAAAACCTTTTAGAGATAGAAATGCGTTCCTGGAAGGAGATGCGTTATAATTAAGAGTATCTATATGCAATGAAATAAATAATTTATGGTATACATGTTATGGCTTACCGTTGACAATTTTCAAAAGAAAAACCAGGGGCAGGGACATCAGGCACAAGAACCGACGCCATAATATTTATTGGGTTTATCGACGAAATATAAGAGCAATTAAAGTTACAAACAATGTAAAATTCTGATTTCTGAGTGAGTTTACAAATTTGTATGTGACAGTTGCTTAAGTGTTGCAACTTTATAGTACTCTGTGGTTGCAACTTGCAACCTGGAATGATGCGCCGATCGTACCAAGGTGCGTAAAATTATCGTACCTGTCAAAATAATATCGTACTTTTTCAAATAACGTATAAAAGTATTAGTTATTAATAAAATAGACATTGTCACGAACTTATATTAAGCTCGACCACCCGTCATGTCCTTATTTTATGATTTCACATGGGTACAGCGCATAGAAAATGGCGCAAAAATTTGGATGATAAAAAATTTTACAAAAAATAAATGACTTTAAAGTTGATCGGTCAATTATTACATTTATTAAAAGAAATGAGGTAATAATAAGGTCTGTCATGATTGACCGGGTCTCTCTAGTAGTCTGTGCCATTGTTTCTGCTGCTTAAAATTCAATCCGCAACTTTTTAGAAAAAAAAAAATCGGTTGTCTGTAAAGTCGGTTTACTGACGATAGTTGAACGTGATAACGCCAAAAGAAATTACTTATGAAATGGTTGCATTTATCAAAAGAAAATTTTTATTTTATTTGTTTGATAGATTTTTCAGACAGATGTCGAACGCTGCCGAACGCGGAGGCCGATTGTGCCTCCTTGTCGCTCGTTTCGCGCTCTTGCTTGCACTTCTAGCCATAAATGGAACCACAGAGTTCTATAAAATGAACCAGAGCCTCAGAGCGCGGTAACGCCGCATACGTCATATTTTTGGTGCGTGCAGCCGGCTCCATCGAATTATAAGACGTTGTCACGTCAAAAATGTATAATCGAAAATTATTGTACTTTCGCGTTCGATAATGAATAGCAATCGTACATCATACGTTTGGCCCATATTATCGTACATGTACGATAATTACCCTACGATTTCCAACATTGTATACAAATGACCAGTCATTTGCATACAATGTTGCCACCCCGCGAAATGTACACTACCAAATAAAAATAGCAATTATCTATTGCCCTGAATACAGTAACATCGTTGTTTTAAAGAATAAATAAATCTATGCCATAATTATCATATACAAATCACAATACTTACAATATGTTTCTATAAATGTTTTTTTTCTATAATAATTAATACAAAAACAGCTTATTATTTTTAACAACATGTAATGTAGCACAAAAATAAGTTGAATGTTAGGTGATCAGCTTTTACTTTAAGTGCTCATGAAATATATAGATTTATAGAAAGATATTGCTGTTATACCTCTCGCTCCCACTTCTGCCTCGTATAAACTAACTATAAATTTATTCCTGGACAGTTCGTTGATCAGTTCGTAATACTTATTAGCCTTGAATGTGTGATCCCTTACGATGTTTGTTTCCCAGGGAAGAGTAAGATCCACAAGTATCACGCGCCTCAGATGTTTAGGATACAGGAATAAGTCCAGTCTGGATGACGAAACACCAATATCCCCAGGAATTTTGTAATGCTTTTCATACATGTCCATCATGAGAGTCGAGTCAGGAGCCGCGCCTAAAATTTAATAAGGCTTCGGTATTGATTTTTTGGAGGCGCCTTCTTTTACGAATTATACAGATCGTTTGGTGGTTGTTATACCCTTCCGCGCTCTTGCTACTGAAAGACTAACCGCTTCCCGTATAATTTCTAATACCTTATCGTGGCGACGCGAGTATTGACCTTTATCTAAAGGTACCCTTCATCCTACTAATAAGTGTTTCGCGGTTCCTACTGCCTCCACAGATGTTGCAAAACTTTTAGGTGGCTTTACTTACCCCATCTTACTAAATTACTTTGATCTGGGAAAGTCATTTGGAATGATAGAGGAGTCATTAAGATAGAATTTTAATAATGCGGGGGACCAATCATATATTAAGGTGCGCCACTTTAACTTATACTTTTAATATAATTATGTATATATTATTATTACAGAATATGTGTATTATTTTTACTATGATCTGAAAATGCCTGAATTATCAGTGACTGCTACTTGAGCTCATAGACAAAAAAAACAAGGTCAAGCGGGTTAAGGCCAGTAGTGATCAGTCATCTAATCAGATCAGTGACTACCTAAGTTTACCTTTAGCTGCTAATGGATATCCTAGAGGAATAAGGTTGGGTCCGACCGACTATGAGCTTATTTTGTTACTTTTAATAAGATCTTATTGAAACGCTTTATGGAATGACCTGAAGGTACACTCAAACTTGATCCAGGTCAGATAAGAGATCCAGAAGCCACCATTACTAATTAGTCTTTAACCTAGGCATTCGCTGGACTAGCACTTTTAAATTTAAGTTGTTTTTTCCTTGTGGAAGTAACCATAATACTAAAAAGGGAGAAACTCATCACTGTCAAAGAAAAATGTTGTCAATATTTTCTATTAAATTGTTATTTGGAATTAAATACTATGTATACCGTGAATATTATATTTAAAAAAATAAAGCGAGAAGTCAACCTATACGAGGCTGCATTTGATTGGGTGTTAAACTGTTCAAATAAGTGCAACAAATAATAACTCTTATCTCTATTGCATAGAATGTATATACCTTTGTTACAAATTCTAACATATACTTTTTATATTCTACTGTAATTCTTAAACCAATAAGAGCAAGACGAATTGTATTGTCAAAATTTAATGTCATTGAGGAGAATGTGTCCAATACTGCGGATTTGATATGGTAAAGTGTAATCTTCCTAATTTTTTGTAAATCGTAAAATATCATATGATAAATTAATTGAGTGGTTGCAATAAAGATGTTAATTAATTCGGCGTTTATTTGCATAATATATGTTTCATCTTCTATACTTTTGACGCTTGCCGGACGAGATTTTTATCAAATACTCGATGTGCCACGATCGGCAAATACCAATGAAATTAAAAAAGCTTACAGAAAATTAGCCAAAGCATTACACCCAGATAAAAATCAAGATGATCCTAACGCGTCTCAGAAGTTTCAAGACCTCGGCGCAGCTTACGAAGCTTTATCAGACCCTGAAAAGAGGGAGTTGTATGATAGGTGTGGAGAAGATTGTCTTAAAAAGGATGGTATGATGAACAACAATGATCCTTTCGCAAGTTTCTTTGGTGACTTTGGTTTCCACTTTGGTGGGGAAAACCAGCATCACGAAACACCACGGGGGGCTGATGTTATCATGGAGTTAACTGTGTCTCTAGAGGAGTTATACAATGGAAACTTTATAGAAGTGAGTTGGTTATAGTTTTTCTAAGAATAAATAAATTTTTCATACTCGTAACATATTATTTTAGTTATTGATTGACATTAAGTTATAACACTATTTGGCATAGATTAATAGCCATTCTTAAAGAATCGATTTGGTCATATTATAAATATAATATTCCTTGATTTCTAGATTACACGCAATAAGCCAGTCATAAAATCTGCCTCCGGAACTCGTAAATGCAACTGTAGACAGGAGATGGTTACAAGAAACCTTGGTCCTGGTAGGTTTCAGATGATGCAGCAAACTGTCTGTGATGAGTGTCCTAACGTTAAACTAGTAAATGAAGAAAGGCTGCTGGAGATAGAGGTTTGCTATTTTTTGTTTTTCTTAGATATTTATTTTAATAATAAGGCCATGTAAGAAATATATGGTTTAATTGTGTTAATTACCTATTAAGTTATTTTAGTCATGTCTTAATACCAATAAAAAATGAATGTAAAGTATCTATTCCATTTTATTACTATCACATAAGTAGTCCACTCTAATAAACATATTGTTTAATTGCTTGATAAAATTATTGATAAGAATGCCATAACAATTTTAATTTAATCTTTGTTACATTCAAAGCTCATTCTTCTTTTCTAAAAATTTTTTTTTTAATAGGTTGAAGTTGGTGCTCCAGATAATCACAAAACTAAACTAAGAGGAGAAGGTGAACCCCACATGGATGGGGAACCTGGAGATCTTGTCATAGTGTTCATAACCGAGAAACATCATAAGTACACTCGTCGGGGTGATGATCTTTACACAAATGTCACAATTTCATTACAGGTTAGTGTATACACAGTTGTTTTAAGCACATTCCTTTTTAATTAAGACTTTATTGATGTGGATGTTGTGTTAGTAATGTTTAAATATAATAATCAAAGTATAATTGTGCAACCTATTTCATATGTATGGGTAACAATTGTATGTTAGTAGATAACTGTTATGTCTGAATACCCTAATACACAACAGTAACTTTAGTAACCTTTCTCAATTATAAAACATGATACAAATAATATTAAAGTTATTTAATTTGTATCTTGAATACCTTTCCAGGATGCCCTAACAGGTTTTACTTTAGAACTAGTGCACTTAGACGGTCACAAAGTAAATGTAGCACGTGACAAGGTAACATGGGCAGGAGCCCGTGTACGTAAGAAGGGAGAGGGCATGCCCAACTTTGAAAACAACAATTTGCATGGAAATCTTTATATCACTTTTGATATTGAATTCCCCAAAAAAGATTTTAGTGATGAAGAAAAAGAAGGTAATTTTCCTTTCATTAGATATTGAGTTAAAATTAACTTATATTTTTGCAGTCAAATTATAATATTTTGTTAAATACTTCATTTGTAACATAAACTTTTTATTTTGTTACAGCCTTAAAGAAAATATTACAACAGTCACCAAATAATAAAATATATAATGGACTCTAGTGCTGTAACTGCCAATTAATTTATTTAAGTAGTGAATTGAATATGAGGATGTGAGCAGTGGAATGTGATGTGTGTGTTGCTTGTGATGATTTCAAACATTTTTTATGAAATAAAACATTTTTTGTTTGAACCATTTCGATTTATTGATTATATTAAAATATAAAACAATTTTTAAGGAACCAGTATAAATACATATGTAAATTAAGGCATCAGGTTGTTTAATTCTTAATAAAAAATACATATACTGCATCATCCTGCTTATTGATCGGAATCAAACCGGAGTAGATAATACTAGCTCAACAAGGAATCAAGGAAATATGATTAAACACATATATGTTTGAAAATAAATATCTATAAATATGTATAGCCATGTAAGCTTATTTAAATTTTAAATAAAAATATAATGAAAAATAAACTGACAGTTTCAGGAATTACAGTTTTTTTCCATTATATATTTATTTAAAGTATTAAAAAAATATATAATAGCAATTTATATATTTTTTTTGAGTTTTACATGACATAAGTAAATAATAAGGATACGATCAGACCGCGATTGTAAGATTTGATAATTTCACATTAGTCATTTAGAAAACTATAATTAAATTTGCCGTCTACAAGTTAGATATAAACATAGGCATCACTTGAGCGACGTATTCAATAAAACGTTCCGAGATGCAGACTCCTCAATCCTCATGTCACTACATATGTGATACAAAATATTTCTCAAAGATATCCGCGGATAGAAACATTTTTACATCAATATATATATTGCACTGCTCTATTCGCTAAGACCTTCTACATGGTATATTACATACTTTGCTATACATACAAAGTGTCGTTGCTAAGAAAGGATTTACGAATGGACAATCGACATATACACAGTCTAAGCGACGAGGCAGGCCTCGTGTGAGTATGGCGAGTGCGCGGAGTGCGGCGCGGCGGCCTGCAGCACGCTGTTGACGACGGCTCGCGCCAGGTGACCCAGCGACACGCCCTCCGCCGCCGCGCTCAGCGACGCGCCCGCCACCCCGCCTTCCGCGCAGTCCTGCAAACGATTGTATTACACTGATCAATAAAAAGATAAGATTACTCAATTAATAATACTGGTCAGTACCGGTCCCGCCTCTATTTCTTTGTGAAAAGGATAAAATTCAATGAATGCATTTTTAACTTCTTGACTGCAGCTCTACGCCATCTGAATGATTTTAATAGAAGGCCGTAGGTATATAACTAATTTATTTTTTTAATGTTTAATATTTGCATGAACAAAATAATAATAACGTATTATAATAATATTTAAAATGACCTTGAAACATGTTAGCCATGATTGGCTGGTTTGATATTTTAAAAATAAATATAAAATATCTAAGACTGAAACAGTGACTCAGGAGGTCCCGGACTTCGCAGGTTTGAATCCTGACTGTGAGTTTTTACATTTAGCGCATTTGAATTATGAGACATTTGTCTTCTGTTATTTGATTAAAAAAATATATAAACTCCGAAGAGTTCAACAAATTATAACTAGATTCACCAAAGGATGATTACTCCCAACTAGTAGACTTTTTTTAACCCTCGACTCAAAACACCCATCGTGTTATAAGTTTCCCCTGTGTATTTGTGTGTCTGTCTGTCAGAGGCGTAGCGAGGGGGGAGCAAGGGGTGTCATCATGCCCCGGGCGCTAACCACAAAGAGGCGCCAAAAGGTCCGCAAAACAAAAAAATGCTGGATATTTTTTTATTTTTAAAATAATTAATTTCTTTAAAATATATTTCGATCTGGTGCCAGTGTAATACAATAAATGTTAATTCGTAATAAAATGGGAAAAGAACACGCCAAGTGCTTGAAATCGGACTCGCACACGAATGATTCCGTACCATTATATATAAAAACAAAAAGATAACGTATGTAGTATGGGCCAATATTTATTTTATTTTCATTTAATTATTTATAAGTAAAGTTAATATACAACTAAATATTCTGTGAATATATCAAGCATCTACCTTAAGCCCTTATTAATATCAAGCAATAATATAGTTGTTGCATGGGAACCCGCTTAAAGTATTTGTTTAATTTTGTTTTTAGAACATATTTGATATAAGGGTCGAAAGGAAAGTTTCTAGAAAATAAAAATCTGAACAAATTAGCAAGATCAACATCGAAAGCAAATCTTAAAGCAAACGACAAAAGTATTGACAAAGAAATCTGGTTTCCAAGTTTAAACTTATTTTTTTTAAATATTATTTACCAGTGGTCGGTTCTTAAAACTTTTCAATGAACCCTCATATAGCGGCAACAGATATACATCATCTGTATAAATATCAACTGGCTAGCTATCCCGATTCATGAGAAACAGGCAGTAGACAGACGGACTGTTACATTTGGTAGAGATTTCTCAGAACATATCGCCAGTCGACTTGAGAGCGCTGCAAAGACTCCAGACTAGCCCAGGTCTCAACGAAGTCGAAATCTTTCTTCTGATCCACCAAAGCCAAACTTTTACGAAATCCAGCCTGCTTCGGGGGCTGGAATTTGTCAAATATGAATGCCAGACAATTCGTGACAACTCTGTAATACAGCTTATAATTGTAACTCAGAAGTGTAAATAATTTGCCTATAGTTCGGGGGACATTCACCGTTGAGCAGTCGACCGGGACACATGTCCCTCTTACCTGCTCCGCCTATCCGCGCCACCTACCTGGGCCGTCACGCTGACCGCCCAGCCACCTGCACCGACCACCTGCACCGACCGTTCGTACACCTGCGCCAGTCAAGATAACGACCTCCATTGTGTGCAAGCCAGCGGTGTGATTGTGTTTGTGTGTGAGTCATCGCCGCAAGCACACCTGCGGGCCGGCGAGCCTGCATAGGGGTCCAACAAGTCCGACGTCGCCCTAGTTAGGGTACGAAACGCAATTCAAAGACTTCGTCGTAATAGCCTGCGTCGTGTAAGTACACAGTCGTTAGGGTATTAGGCACACCTCTGTCACCTACTGACAGAGATTCGATAGGGTTCACGTTAGGCACTCGCCTCCCTGCTCACGCAGGGAGGACGGCTCATATCTCCGGGCTCCACCATGGACCCCAAATCCGCGGCGGAACCCGAAGATCTGTCCAAGTCGCAGTTCTATGGTTGGGTCCACGGAATTGCGCCTCAATTATGCCTGCGCTACTCTGTCTTGTTAGGCATCGAGTCTCCGCCCTCGACCTCGGGCGCCGCGATCGTGAACGAGAGCACCTCCGACATGGAGGTCGAGGCCGCCACTCCTACGGAGCAGACGGCCTCGGATTCCGAGTCGGGGAGTTCGTCCCCTTCCTCGGACGCTGACGAGGACGACGGTTTCACGACCGTGCAGACCAAATCGGCCAAGAGGAAGGCGACGAAAGCGCTCTCCTCGAACGTCCCGCGAAAACGGGCCTCAAAACCCGCTAGTAGCGAACCCGCGTCGCCCGACCGTTCTTCGGGCCCGGGCCCGACTCGCGAACGCGCGCCGATCGCGCCCGAAGCGCCCGCGTCCGCGTCCGCGTCGCCGTCGTCCGCGCCTTCAGCGCCCGCGGAGGCACCTTCAGCGCCTGCGCCTTCAGCGCCACGGAAGTCCCTCACGCCGCCGCCGCTTTACATAAGGGACAAGTCTAAGTGGGACACTCTGTCCGCACTTATGACGGAGCACAAGCTCCATTTCACGTCCGCCCGAAATACCGCCGACGGTATCCGCGTTCAAACCGCGTCTTCGTCGGACCACCGTGGTCTGACTCGTCTCCTCCGCGAACGTGGTTACGGATACCACACCTACGCGCTAGAGGATGAACGCCGCTTAACGGTAGTCATCCGAGGGCTCCCCGTGGAGCTCACTACTGAGCGGATTTTCGAGGACCTTAAGTCCCAATCCTTCCCCGTCATCTCGGTGCACCGCATGTACCGAGCGACCACTAGGGTCCCGTTCGATCTTGTTCTCGTCCATCTCGAGCTTTCCCCGGAAGGAAAGCAAATTTTTAACGTTAAGGCAGTCTGCCAACTCTCCGGCCTTAGGGTCGAACCTCCACGTGGTCGCGGTTTTCCTGGTCAGTGTCATCGCTGCCAGCTCTATGGGCATTCCCAACGTTTTTGTCACGCGCGTCCAAGGTGCGTCAAGTGCCTGGACGACCACGCGACAGCCGACTGCTCGCGGAAGGGACCGGTCCCTGAGGATCCTCCCAGCTGCGTCCTGTGCGGACAGAAGGGCCATCCTGCGAATTATCGCGGGTGCCCCAAAGCGCCGCGCAGGACACAGCCGGCAAGGCATCCTCCTCGGTTCGCACAGCCTCCATGGGCTCCTCTAGCCCCTGGGAGTCCCGCGGCCCCTCAGGCATCCCAGGCCCCTCAGGCACCCGCGAACGCGATCGCGAACGCTTGGGTGAAGCCTCCGAGGATTATCCCACAGCCCGTCCCCCAGTCGTTGCCGCCGCCGCCGGTTCGTAACTCCACCGACGGAGTTGCGAGTTCGCTCGCGTGCGTCACGAGCCTCTTCGGTGTAATAGACATCGAAGAGCTCCTAGTCTTTTCAAATGAAATGAGGGATTCCGCGCGGAACCCTCCCGCGAGGATGGAAGTGCTCCTCAAGCACGCCGTCCTAATCAAATCGATATACGAACACACGATGTCAACATGATGACATCGCGTGGAAGGGTAAAACCTCGCTCTCTGACTGTCGCTACATTCAACGCGAACGGGCTACTTAAGCAGATAGATCTAGTGCGCGACTTCGTGGTCACGCACCAGATAGACGTCCTGTTAGTACAAGAGACCTTTCTGAAGCCGTGTAATCGTGATCCGCGCATCGCAAATTACCGTCTCGTTAGGAACGATAGGGCAACCGCGAAGGGGGGAACCATTATCTATTACAGAAGGTCTCTTCATTGCACTCCGCTCGATCCGCCCCAACTAGTCAACGTAGAAGCGTCATTATGTCAGGTGGGTATGACCGGCCATCAGTCGATCGTACTAGCATCCGTCTATCTTTCTCCCAATAAAGCCTTAGTTGAGAGGGACCTTAAGTCCTTACTCCAATTAGGTAACGCAACCATTCTGGCCGGCGACCTAAATTGCAAACATCCCCGCTGGAACTCCACTGTCGCAAACAGTAGAGGAAATCTCCTTGATAGGCTAAGTTACAAGGCTGGTCTCGACTTCGAGATCACCGCGCCTTTGAGTCCCACGCGATACTGCGACACAGACTTCCGACATGACAGACCCGACGTGCTCGACATAGTACTCTTGAAGGGCGTGACACTCCAGTTACGTTCTATCGAGACGCTATCCGAGCTAGACTCTGACCATCGACCGGTCCTATTTCAGCTAGGACTTCCTCCCCTTAGGGAACCCGCGACCAAAACAATTATTAACTGGACGAAGCTTCGAGAGCAACTCCATTCCCCCGTACCAGCGCACCTCGACAAAATTCCTGACCAGCTTACATCGGTCGAGGACGCTGTCTCAGCCGCGACTAACTTCACAGAACATTTGGTAGACAGCATAGGAAAGTCCTCGAGGGAGGTCCGAGTGAACTTCGAGGGTTACCGAGCACTCCCTCCGGACATTAGACTCCTCATCACCCGTAAAAACGCCGCGATTAGAGCCCATGACCGATACCCGACAGATGACAACCGACGGAGGCTGCGCCGTCTTCAGAGGGAGTTGAGACAAGCTCTCGACGACTTCAGAGATAGCGGCTGGGATAGGACGCTTGCGACGCTCTCTCCAACACACCAGGCATTCTGGCGGTTGCAGAGAGCGTTGAAGGCGGACACTGTCTCAGATATGCCTCCCTTGGTTGGACCTAACTCCGCCATCGCGTTTGACGACTCTGACAAAGCTGAGTGCTTAGCCGACAGTCTAGAGAGCCAGTGCCGTCTGTCTGCTCAATCCGTTGATCGCGATCATGTCGAAATAGTCGACAAATCGGTCAATATAATGTGTTCTCAGCCACCGGCCGGTCCGCCAATCGAGGAAACGAACCTAGACGAGGTGACGTCCATAGTTAGGGCGCTTCACGTCAAGAAATCGCCAGGTCCCGATAGGATCACTAACAAAGTGATAAAGCTTCTTCCGCCTCCTTTAATTTACCTATTGGTTACCATTTTTAACGCTCTACTGGCCGGTTGCTCGTTTCCGGCCCAGTGGAAAGAGGCCATAGTGATAGGGTTCCATAAGCCGGGCAAACCCCGGCATCTGCCTAGTAGTTACCGTCCCATTAGTCTTCTTAGTTCCTTAGGGAAAGTATATGAGAGAATCATCCTCTGTAGACTTAGATCGGAAGTCGAGAGACTCAAAATCATCCCAAATGAGCAGTTCGGCTTTAGAGCCAACCATTCATGTTCCCATCAGGTGCAACGCCTCACGGAGCACATACTGATAGGGGCCACTGTGAGGGCCAAGAAGCATAGGACAGGAGCGCTCTTCCTCGATGTAGCTAAGGCGTTCGACAGGGTCTGGCACAATGGACTGGTGTACAAGTTATACCAGTTCAAGGTGTCGGACAGACTCGTACTCATCATACGAGACTACCTGACGAATCGCTCCTTTCGCTACAGAGTGGAAGGCGTCTTGTCAACCCCCCGCCCCATCAGGGCGGGTGTTCCCCAGGGTTCAGTTCTCTCGCCCATCCTCTATTCCATCTACGCTAGCGATATTCCTAGACCGCGATCTAAAGTGCACCTTGCCATGTACGCGGACGATACCGCGCTTTACACGTCCTCTAAGGATCACTGGGAGATATACCAACGTCTCCAATCCGCAGTCGACTCCCTTGAGAGTTGGCTGCGGAAATGGCGGATCGAGGTAAACCCTGAGAAGAGCGTTTCGGTGCTCTTCGAACGGGGCCCCCCAAGGATCCTCCCGCGAATCAAACTCTTTGATAAACCGATACCTTGGAAAGACGAGGCAAAATACCTAGGAGTAACGTTAGATAGAAAGTTAGTTTTCACTGCGCATATTAGGACCGTTCGTAGCAGAGCGGCCTACATATTAGGTCGTTTATATCCGCTGTTAGGCAAGCGGAGTAAAATGTCCCTTCGCAATAAGGTGACACTTTACAAAGCTTGCATACGTTCCGTCATGTCCTATGCGAGTCCCGCTTTTGCGCACGCTAATCTGAAACCCCTTCAGGTGATTCAGAACAGGTTTACACGGATTGCAACCGGGGCGCCGTGGTTCGTACGCAACATCGATCTCCATAGAGACTTGAACCTTCCGACCATCGCTCAGTACTTCAAGGGGCTTTCCCAAAAGTACTTTGAACGTGCTGAGCGACACCCGAACCCACTGGTGGCTGACGCCGCAGAGTATAGACCACGTAAGACTACTTTAGTCAGAAAAAGAAGACCCAAGTCGGTACTCGTTGACCCCGACGACGCGTTCACAGTAGGTAATAACGTGTACGCGTAGGCATAATTGTCACCACACAACATACAGACACACACCGTCTGTACCGGTATAGACGAGGTCCCAACTGAGTAAGTGCTCCGTTGCTCCGGCGTTCTGCCGTCGGAGGACGCTAGTGTCCAAATTTCCTTAGCTTCCCTCCTGACTAACGACGCCCCGAGCCGAGGTCCGTGTCTCAATCTGAGACGCCCTCGGGACGTCGTTCCCCATGGGGGCCCATCTGGCCCCCCCTTTTTTAAGGGTGGGTCTCCTGACCCACCCATTCCCTCGGTGACGCTGTAATAGCCAACAGGGCTAACAGCATAGACAGACAAAAAAAAAAAAAAAAAAAAAAAAAAAAAAAAAAAAAAAAAAAAGAAAAAAAAAAAAAAAAAAAAAATTATATATATATATAGTTCGGGGTAGTCACATTGGTTATCACCGAGTTGAAAACCCTTTTTAGCTCCTCAAGGACTGATTTCTCTACAGCCCTAACGAGCTCATAGGTTACCCAACAAACAAAAATTGCTCTTGTAGTAGCTTATATTGCCAAAAAATATGTTCTTATAGTAGCCGCATTATCGCTAATAAGAGTGCGTTTGGGCACAATTTATAAAGACAATGATCTTATACGCCCCTTATAGTTGCTTTATTGTCTGCTTTATTTTTCTTATACCTATTATATTATGACAAGGAATAAGGAAGTTAAGCTTATAATGGCAAGAAAAAAGCTCCTAGACAGCCATGATACACTTATAAGAAACATATGGAAATCGTTAATAAGGGCGATCACCCTTATACGTGCTTTATTTTATTAATTCACAAGGAAGTTGAACTCATTGCGGCCAGTCAAAGACTCCTTAATATCCTTAGGCCCTTGTAGCCGTCTGTTTATGATTCTGCAATAAGTCTTTTTGTTAGTGATTTACAAAAGAAAGAGAAACGTCAACCATTTTACTGAAAAGTGAACGGTAAGTTATTATTTTACGTACTTTATTTAGCTGATTTTATGTACTTGTTTATAGTGAAAAGTGTATGGGAATTTAAATGCATGGTAAAATTTGGTACGTTGTGTGTTTCAGTATCAACGCGCCCTTGAATTGAAGCTGTTTTTACGCTACAAACGTTAATAATTATTGAGTCATGTTATATACAGTGCTATTATAAGAGTAAAACGGTTCACACATCATCTACAAGAACTCTATGAGAGTGAAGACTTTATAATGGCAACATTGCATGCTTACGCTATCGCCATTTTACAGATCATTAGGGTTCCTTTATCATGAACTAAATCCTGCCTCGTATTAATCCCATAAATAAAAAAAAAATTTTTGGACTTCATACTGATATTCTTATTCCCTGCAACCATCGATGTTAGAATATACGAAAAATGTTTCTTATTCACTGATTAATGATTAATTAAGATGTAAGTGTTTAATAGATTGATAAGTTACTAAATTTATTGAAGAGTCTGATTTTATACTATTTACTTAAATACTATTGTTTTCAGAACACTTTAAAAAAGGGAATTTACTTGTAAACACTAAATCAACGTCATTGATGATGGTTGGTCATGTTCCTACTAATACATAAGTAAAACTATATTTTAATTATCATGTAAAAACATTGTAAGTTACTCTACTGTTATATCATTAAACAAGCTATTTCCCCTGACTTTGATTGTTCGATTATGTTAATTGCTAAGATAATTATTTTGATATGATATGATGCGATGTGGACTAATTTGGGTAGCACCCAAATTCAGCAAACAAACACATCATATCTTCCACAAGTTGTTCAAACGGTTCCTTCCTTCCTTCTTCTTCCTTTGAATTCCAGATGTAAGAGTCACTCTCCTCTGCGCTTTTTAAAAAAATATGTCTTTAATAAAAATACGTGATTTACAAATCAGTTATTTTATTTTACAAAGTATGGATTAATGGTGTAAAATACAACACAGAATCATATTCTACATTTAATAATTTACATTTAATTGCAGCACTTGAAAAGTCATGTATATTTTTTGAATTGCTAGAGATATAATCTTAACATCTATAAATATAAATTAATGAAGACTTCAATGGATAGTCAAAGACGTCAACTAAATTTTCCATGAGGGATCCTTTTAGTCGTATCTTTTCGTATCACTACTGTATATAGCCTTTATTTCTATAACTTGTTCGTCTGTTGTTAAAAAGCATTTATCGTGTTTTTGGGAAGATAAAATAAAAGATTCAAAATGTAGTACCAACATAGATCCATTTTTGCTGTTGCACAGTTTTACAAACGGGTATTTAATTTTTCTTGAGCACTTCATAGTTTTGTAAAGTTTTTTTTAATTGTGTAATTAATCCATTATGCCAATAATGTCCAGTACCAATTTCAGTTATGCATATTTCTACTTTATTTGTTTTGAGCAATGTACGCGCATCCAATGGCATTTTGTTTGGCATTAGGTGGTTTAATATTTTTAATAAGTTACTTAAAGCGATATGCGAAATATTAAACTTCACTGCCCATTCTCTGATATCACCTAGGAAATAAATTTTCTTCATCTTTTCATTTAAGAATATGTCTGTATCACTATCAGTATCGCTACAATTATATTCTTCCTCACTGGTTTCCTTTTCATTCTCATTTTCTATATAATAATCCTCTGCGGAACCACTGGCTGAATCGTTGGCATCGGGTTGGTCATTTTGTAACATCATAGGAGTAAAGGTGGTGGGTGTGATGCTCATAACCATGTTTTCGAAGACTTTTTTTACTTTTCTTCTGTAACCACCGCTCCTTTTAAAGTTCTTCCAATATTTAGAATCCATTTTTTGAATGCAAATTCCGCTACGTAAGAAATCTACATTATCTGCTGTACTTTCAAAATGGCGTTTCTAGCTATATAAACATTTTAACGTAACCATATAAAGAATAATATCATTATAAGCACTGTATAAAGATAAATGGATTGCTTTCATCGTTGTAAAGGTCATATAAACTGTTAGAATTCATTTGTTGGATAGACGTCTTATTAAATGTTACTATAAGTTAAAAAGCATTATAATTATCTCGTGAATTACTTTTCTAAGAGTAATTGACCATATTAAACGCCTGTATATGACTTTGAATATTATACGGCTGAAAAGCAATGTAACTAACCTCTATAAGAAAAACACATTTCTATCCCTTATTGTAGCCGTAATAATTGGATTCATTAGCGTTTTCCCAGCCAAACTATAAGACTAAAGGTAATATTAGCCAAATCTCCTAATAATGTGCCATAATAAGGTACATTGACATAATGAATGCTCTTTTATAACAAGTATAAGAGTTTAGATCTTATAAACTTAATTTTATAAGGTTTGTTTGTTTGTTGGGTTACTCCATCTTCCCCGGGAGCCTTTTTTAAATTGTTTAAGAGCCGTCTCGATTTCGTGGACATCTATGTATGATAGATCTTCGGTACATTGGCGGGCAAACGGGGCTCTGCGATCGTTTGGTGGAGGGTTCGGTGCATGTGGGGCATATAGATTCGCATAGAAGTCCTCCATTTCAGAAAATATCTCGAGCATATGACTTTATTTATTAAGTTGTTAAGTATATTTTACATTTAATATTTTATTGTTTTCTAAATGGGGGGCGCTATAAAGGTATTGTGTCCCGGGCGCGAGTTAAGCTCGCTCCGCCTCTGCTGTCTGTGACATTCTAGCAACCAGTGGTAACCAAACGACTCGACGGATTTGAATGTGGTTTGTCGAGATGGTTTTTAGCTATTTTTGGTAGAAATAGAAGCAGTCATCGCCAAGATATTGAGGTTTTATTGGTATGGGTAAAAAGTTCGTATGCAATATTGATAGAAATACTTAAATTCGTTAAAGTTCGTTATGTATTAAAACGATTTTGGTTCGTTATTTATTAAAACGAGTATGGTTAGTAATCATAATCGAACCCTACTCGTTTTAATACAATAAAATTATTTAATTTATGGATAAATACTTATACATCCATTTATCAAAAATTAAAACAATTATGGTTCGTTTATTCTAATAATTTTCACATTAATATTTTTTACGGTAAAGATGTCGAGCCGCACTCTCATTACGTTTCGTTACGTTTCGCTAATTCAACGTACTTCGTGCGGCTGACGAATTGTGCGCGAGCTAGTGTTACGATACTTGAAGTCATTCTCTTTGGTTTAGTTAGCTAGTTAGTTTACTAAAATCACAATTCCAATTTTGCAAACTATTTTATAAAAGGTTTACAAGGTACTATTGAATGTTGTACTATTGAATATTGTACTATTGAATCCTAAAAAAATGGCACCATCTTTCTAAAAATGAGCGCTGAGCATTCAGAGACACACAATTTTAATCATCAACTAAGTAATCGATATTCATATAAAATCTAGTGAAGGACCCCGTACCTTGGCGTAGGTGAGTTGCGCGTCGTCCAGCAGGCGGTCGAGCTGCAGCGGCTGCGTGAGGTAGAGCTCGGGGTTCCGTCGCAGGATGGCGGCCAGCACGCACAGCAGCTCCACGCACAGCTGGCGCCGCTCCGGGCCCGCCACCGCCGCCAGCGCCGCCTCCACCACCAGCGCGAACGACAGCTCCGACCGGGACATGTTCACCAACGTCGGCTGCGCCGGGATGCAGTAGCCCGGCTGGATGGATACCACACGGTCACTTCTCACATATGTACTATTCATTAAAATTTCTTCTAGAAACGACAACGCCAGTTATACCCATACGATATGCTCCGACTGTTGTGTACATCGATAAGATTTTTTAAGTATGGGCAAGTAGAGACTAAGACTTCATGGTTAGTGTTACTGTACTAGCGACGTCTGAACATGGCCAGTTCACATATTAGTTAACAAATGATTTTATTACTTATTTGATGCCAATAAAGACAGTATACGTTAAATGTGTATCTTTTATTATCTAGACTTTTTATTCAAATACCAATGAAATAATCTTAGATAGATAAGAACATATATATTACGTATATACATAAATGTATCAAATTAATTACTTGAACGACAATTCCTTTCGGCGTGCGCAGTAAAATGTCCCAAACTTGCATGTAAAAATGTTTCGGAACACGACAGAGGCAACCCTCTAACCGTCTCCTCTGTAGAGGAGTTAACCTAAAACAAAATAAAATAAAAAAATAAACATAAATATTTAATTTCAGAAGTCCTATTGTCTTAAAACAATTAATGTTGGTCATCATTATGCTTAGAGATGTGTTTCTCATCATCACTTACCCTTTAGCTTCAGCCCAGTCCGACACAGTGAGTACTTTTTGCAGCAATGTCCGTAGTCTGTACGGCGAGAGACTCTCCAGCGTGGCGTCCGCTCTCTTCTCTCCCGGAAACAGCTCTAGATAAATTCGAATGGCCTCCAGCACCCAGCCCACGCGGATCTTGAGGATACCACGGAACATATCCGGATTCGTTCCGATTAGGCGGCCGCAGTACAACACTACTTCCTAATAAATATCGATATTGTGTATACATATTACAATTTTAAGTTCTCAAGCTATCTGAAAGTCTAATATGTCAGAGTTGGTTCCTATTTGAGATGACTTTCACAAATACATATATTAGTTTTGTCGATATAATATTTCACAGTTATTAATAAGTAGTTAATAACACGCACCTGTTGTAACACGGCGCCAATGATATCGTACGGTTGTATGGTGGAGTACATAACTGACTGGATTTCCCCAGGCGTCATTGGTTTGTCAAATACAGTTTCTTTACGACCTATGACGCCTACAGTCAACTGAAAAAAGATTTTATTATGACTTATGTAGGATGGACAAACACTTATGAATAATAATTATATATAAAGCAGCTATACGCAGTTGTTTGAGGTAACAGACGGTCTTGACGCTACAATAGGCTAATGATATTCGAATAAATTATTCCGTTGTTTTTTGGAGGAGTTCTGTCAGTGTCACGGTAAGTGCGAAAGCGATCCCGTGGTGTCTCATTAAGGCTAGCAGAAGTCAACCGTTGGTTTCTTAGTGGGTAACCTTAAAAATGGTAGCGTTTCCTATGCTGCCGGGAGTCCCACATACTCCCACGGCCAAAACCCCCTTCTGGCCGCTGGGATGAAGCGTAAAGCATTTTTCCAAAGCAAAAAAAAAATGAAGTTCTGTCAGTGAGATGAGAGGCACCTGCTTCCCGCTGACGAGCACGGTGGTGATGAAGGGGCTGATGGAATCAACAGTGTGGTTGAGCAGCGACGAGCAGTAGCGCACGGCGCGCCAGTGACGCAGCACACCAGCGCTGCCGTACAGCGTCTTCAGCGCTTCAAGAGCACGCGTACCGCTCACCTGACAACAAAACAGCGCTGCAGCACTACACTCACTGGATGGGAGATATCTTTGTTGTTTTGAACCTTTCGTTTCTTAATGTTGGTACTAGTTTTATAATTATTACTATGGTAGTAGACATAATTTATTAGTTGGTATATTTTAAAGTACGGTACCTAATAAAAACTTAAAAAAAAAAGCATCACCAAATCACATGATCGTTTAATGTTTAGTGCAACGTACCTCGTACATGGGTCCCTCTCTCTCCATGAGGATGCCCCACAGCTGTGCCTGCGCGAAAATATTATCTGTAGTCCTCAAGGCCTCCACCACGTCTGGAGTGGATCTGTTCCGGTATCCGTGGTAGTCCAGGTCTGTCTCTCTGTAGGTGAGTGTCCTGGGCACGTCTGTGAGCGACTGGTAGCCGATGTAGTCGTGCTGCAGCTGCTTGAACTGAGTGAACATCTCCGATGGAAACTCGCCTTGGCTCATGAAGTCCAAATGTTCTAGAAGTAAACCAAATAGGTAGCGTTGCTGTGATGTAAAATAGAAAATAAGCTGTCGGGATACAATCTTTTATAGACAATTTGAAATTTAATTTTTGACCCCGTTGATAATAAATGCGACATAATATTTTTATTGTGTTTTTTTGTATGTTGATAAACAACCACTCAAAGCACTGTGTTGAGACAGGCGGAACATACTAGAATTACAAATATACATATACATCAGAATCAAAAATATATGTCCTACCTATACAAGAGCTGGAGATTAAATTCTGCAGCCTCCCGAGACGCACCTTGACCCCGTCACAGTGCCCCTTCTTGAGCATCGCGAAGAGGTCTAGCATCTGTTTGAAGTGTGGATCACGCATGTGCTCCTCACGAACCAACAGACACACTGTGGGGCGACCAGACAGCCGCCAGTACCTGGGACCGACACACGAACTAGGGACACAACACCAACACCACCGACAGGACGCGACCATTTGTCACAAATTTTTAGAAACATATTTTTTTTAACCGCGCTAGTTACTAAAACTAGTGGATTCTTTTGTCTACGGTTGTTACGGCCAGTAAGTTTAATATTAATTAGTATTTAATGCTAATAGCTCTGAAGTAATATTCTAAACGTGTATCGCCTTTCTGTAGCCTAAACGAACGAAGATGAGTACAAAAGCTTTATGTGATATTAGTATTATACAGGGTTATTTGTAATTAATTGGCCACCACTTTCAGGCAGCCTCTCTACATCAAACCAACAACATTTGTTTTACGACTTTTTACAAATCTTAATAAAAAACACAAAAAAAAAACGAAACCAAAAATATTTCTCCCTCTTTTACTTTTTACTTTGTAATTTTTAAGAAGTACTTAAAAGGTCAAAGCCCGAGCGCCTTAGCTCAGAGGTAATTCCAGTTCATTGGCAACAAATCAATTTTGTATAGGAAAACTTTAATACTTAAATACTAAAAAAAAAAAATACAAAACTATTAATTTTAAAAAGTAGAACGAATGTTGCTGGGATTGATTTAGAAAGGCTGTCTGCAAGAGGTGACCAATTAATTACAAATAAACCTATATAGATGAAAAATAGTTGGATCAAATCCAATTTGATCTACATGTATGTTATGATTCCTTGTTGTTGTTAAGCATGTAATAGGATGTAAATAATTATTTCCTCACTTGCCAACAAACTGCAATTCAGTCTTGATGTCGTCTATCAAAAGTGCCATGTCTCTATACAAATAGAACTCCGAAACCTCAAATATCAGAGGATAACACAACACTGTCATTCCACACACCCTGTATATCTAGAAATGTTAACAATAATTAATATTAAAAAAAATAATGAATAAATTATTTTAAGTGTGGTAAGTTATACCTTACTCGTACCCAGAGATCCAACAGGTCTTATAGGTCGTCCCGTGAGTTTCAATTTCCCACAGACTCCTAACTCTCTGTACACATGTACGAGTTGAGTTGAACTGCATATCTATATACAAAATATTTTACGATATTATCTATATTATTAACAATGTTACTTTAATTTTTGTGCGAGATAATGAGCCGATTGCTCTAACAACACGATTTTTCGTATTTTTTAATAATATTTATCCGTGGAATATATAGATAAGTGATAAATAAGAAATAAAAAGGCTACACTAAATAAACCACCTTATATGCGTTTTAAGTATATCAGCCAATCTTCACATAACTTTTCCTTTTATAAGATACGTGTTGTCAGGCAGAGACAGAGTTTACACCCAAAATTGTGTATTGATATTTTCTTTTGTATTCTTTTTATTTTTGCATTTTTTTTTAGTGTAATAAAGAATTGTAATAAATTAACTAAACCACGAACCTGGACGGGTTCCACCTCATGAGGTGTTTGTGTCTGTATCCCGTATGTACCCATCATAGCTTGAAGACGCATTGACTCTGCTATTAACACCACTTGCACCACAAGATCTGTTGCTATGCCCTATGCAATGATAACAATATCTTATGACAAAACAAGGAAGGGTATATAATTATACGTTTTATATAAGATACATTCAGAAAAGTTTAGCATTTTCTTATTGTTATTCTTGATATATTGTTTATTTAATATTGCTGAAGCTATCTAAATATGTATTAGCCAATACAAAAGCTTAAATATAAATTGTTTTAATCGCAAATTAAAAACATTTTTTAGAAACATCAAGGAGTAGGCTATAAGTACATAAATATACAATGCTTTATATTGATGTAATTTGCATGCATGTTCGTCTATAAGGTACCTAATACTTACGAACGTTGGTTTGGCCTTCGTTTTGATCATGTAAAATAAAACAATTTTGAATTTTTAAGAGGTTTTTATTGCAACAGCTCTAATAATATAAATACCTATTCATGTGTGTATTTAAAAATATCTATAAACATGTATATCCATGTTAAGCTTATTTCAATTTTAAATAAATATAGAATAAAAAATAATTCAATACTGGCAGGGATTCGAACCTTCGACTTCGGGAAAACGACCAGTCGCTCTACCAGTGCTACAGTAGCTCAATTAGTAGTGCGACGAATTGTATATTAAGTTACCTACATTTCCTAATAATGCTGATCCAACTGTCAAATCCCATTTCAAATGCTTCTTAAGCATCTATCTCATTATACTAATTACTAAGCGCTAATTAAATTAGGAGTACTAATTAGTTTTGAAAAGGTTGTTAATGAGCTAGAGCTCACATCTAATTAGTGTAAACTTTTACCCCTATAATAATGTCGACCGTCATATATGATGAACCATCCATACGTCCAAACACAAAAAACAATCACAACCAGCCATCTCACTAACCTGGAAGGCAGAGTACCGCCCCGCTCTCCGTGGTCGGTTGTAAGAGGGCAGGTACCTCCGCACCGGGTCCAGCTCATTGACGTGCAACAACCCGCCTGTGAGGAGCTGCGCTAGCACGAACAACGACTGCGACCAGAGGAACAAGCCGCCCGTGTCTGTGGAGGTATACGGTCTGAACGGGTCTAGTTATACTGATTTTGTTACATACAGGGTTATTTGTAATTAATTGGGCACCTCTTACAGGCAGCCTCTCTACATCAATCCCAACAATATTTGTTCTACGACTTTTTACAAATCTTATTAAAAAACACAAAAGAAATTTTAAAAAAATGTTTGCTCCCTCTTTTACTCATTTTTCTGTATTTTGTAAGAAGTACTCAAAGGGACTACTCCCGGGCGCCTTACCGACGCTCAGAGTTAATACCAGTTCAGAGCCAACAAATGATTTTTTTTATGGGAAAACTGAAATTTAAAAAACTATTAACTTTAAAAAGTCGTAGAACAAATGTTGTTGGGATTGATGTAGAGAGGCTGTCTGCAAGAAGTGGCCAATTAATTTTAAATAACCCTGTGCAGATACAGGAAGTTTTAAAAAAAGAATATTGTTAACTAATTCTAATTAAAAGCAAACTTGTTAAGAGAACATTATATTTTAAGCAAAGACTAGAAGTTGGTATGGTATGAAACATAGAAGAAGAAGAAGGTATTCCGCCAAAATACATGAAGATTTAGCACAGACGAAAGCAACTTAATATAAACGGAGTTAATGAACTGAAACGCCAGGAAAATTAGCACATAACAACAATCTCAACTTTACAATTTTACCTTGAAGTTCGTTGTCTCCGGGCTGGTCTGTGAACATAATGATTTGGACCTGACTCATAGATACATCATCAAGATATGTTTTTTTTAAATATAAGGTCTAAAATATGTCAATATTATCAGTCTAACTTACTAGCTGGCATTCTGCGTACTGAGTATGGTTCACTTCTCTCGTTTTCAATGCCGTCACGCGGCACGTAGTAGTACCATGGAATAACAGGATCTGAGAAGTAAAAAACAGAGTTAAATATATATATTAATCATTACATAGCGTAAAGCAAAGTCGCTTCCCGCGTCTGTCCCTATGTCAGTATGTATGTATGCTTAGATCTTTAAAACTACACAACGGGTTTTGATATGCAGTTTGTTTAAATAGATAGAGTGATTCAAGCGGAAGGGTTGTATGTATAATAATATATCTTTAACATTCTCCTCGTCACATGACATTCATCCCTTCGCATAACCACCACGCTAATCTATAGCCTGAAAGTTTTCGGTCACGGCCGCTATTTTCATATTTCCTCTTACATACTAATTTTGTCCATTCTAGTTATACCACACATCCAACTTAGTATTCGCTCTCGGCCGCGTGTAATTTCCTTTCATTAGTCCAAATTAGTTATTACAAATAACCCTGTATATAACAAAATCATTACACCTTTTCGTCGCCTAGCACTCCGAACCATACAATACGACAGGTCTTATAACCATCTTATATATTTGCCCCTAAGTTCAAGGGCATTCAAGGGTCACATGTTGTCCCTGTGACCTGTCGTCATTTTATCTCTCCAGTATTTATTCTGTTCCTTACATCCCGATCTATCTCACCGTGATGGTGAGACTTGCACGACTGAACCGAAGTAGCGGAAGTCGGAGCATACAGGAAGGGGTACACCATCTAAGGCAGTTGGGGTAAAGCTGGAGGGACCACCGAAATCACAGAACAAATTCTCTGTTTTGGTCCGACTGATCTTCATTCCGAAGTTCTACAGTCTACTCTGTCATTTTTCCAGCCTGCTCTGCACCTCAACTTCATTTTAACCAACAAGCACAATAACTATTATAATACATATTAATAAGTATGAAAGCAATACCTCCATATTCATCCATATATATTCGTGACTTCAACAGTTTCTGGTACTCTTCGACTTGGTCGGGTAAAGTACGAAACACTCCATCAATTATCATCATAATATAAAACAATGGCCATTCTGACTCTATTCCCTCAAATTCTTTTAACTCTCCTTCATTATAATATCTTCTGTTGGGATCTTCAAGTGCACATTTGTATCCATCTCGACTAAATCTTTTGAACCCATATTTGCCTTGTAACCGATTCAAAAGGTTGTTTTTTGTAAGTTGTACTAATATTTCTTCATGAGTTGCAAATGCAGGGAAGGATATGGTTGGCAAGAGAGCTGCATCAACTCCCTTTAAAACATCAAGATTTCATAGAATTAATAAATAATTAATGAAGATTCAAATTTAGATAAAGTTTATATATTATTTTATGTACCTTAGAACTAGATTCTCTTGGTAACATCGTCTCAAAAATGCTTCTATTACGATTATGGGCATCAATATCTACATAAACGACGCTCCAAGACGCACCTTTGTCTCCGAACAGGTTGCACCCATTTATAGCTTCCAAAGCTGCTTTGGCCATACCTACCAAAATGATATTAAGCAAATAATAACTCATTTCTGTTGTTTTAAAATTAATGATGGTCATACCTATAGATGAAGCATGAATCTCAGGCTTTCCATCATTGTACTTGGTCCCTCTTTCCCACATGCCATAGTCAGGAGTTCGATATGCACGCTCCACATAGTACACCAGGTTTTGCACAAAGGCTACTTCATCCTATAAATATAAAAAGCTTTAAGCTCATTTGCCTGCAAAAGCAAAGAATTTTTAAAACATGGTTAGTATTTATCTGTGTTATGTTATACTAAAATTAAGTACATATAACAATTTTACTTACAGAATCATCCAATAACAAACCTGTGTGTAAATGATTTGTAGTCCCGAAGTGATCATTTGCACAAGAAACAGCAAATACAATGATATGACATCAATTTGCAAGTGGTGATACTGTTCATCACTGAGCACAGGTTCTCCTGTGGTTAGGTGGAACTTGACATGCAAGGCATGGGCCGCACTCTGTCGAGTTTTGAAAGATTCCACCCTTGCTGCCTGCTTTATCCAGCATTCTAGAATTCCACGCATACATTTTACTGTGCTTTGACCTAGCTCATATGATTTACCTCTGTCATCATCTATCCGTCTGGAACCAGAAATATAAAAAATGGTCATTTTGTTCATTAAACAAAAAAGATTTTTGTTTCAATTTAAAACAGTTGTTGTTATTTCTAACATTAGAAAAAAGGCCAGATCGAAGAATTTATTTCTCTATAAAAACATTCAATACTGTTCACTTGCAAGAGAAAATTTAAACAAAATTAAAAGTAATCAATTTTCAATATCAGAACTTATAAAATATTTCTTATAGGTATTTGATAATCAATATTTACCAACTATCTTAGTTCTAGTATCAAGTGCTAACTTATAGTTCTAGTATCAAGTGCTAAGTTATGTTTTATAACTTAGCTCCTTTAAAAGTAAGGAATAGAAAAAAAAACATAAAATTCAAGAGGAATAACTATAAACATTACTAGATCTAATTTATTTTCGCCTTTGTTAGACTAGTAGAAATATTTTATTACCTATAAGCTTGGTATAAGCCCCAAACTGCAGCAGCACAGTAAACACTATCTCTCACACTACCTATATGAAGATCAGATGACAAAACTGGAAATAACCCAGTTGTTGGACTTTGGAACCTCAATAATTGTCTTTTCACTGAAATATTCATTAATATTGTAATGTGTCACAAACATTATTAAGATATTTATCAGTATTAAAACTACTAATTAAGTCTTTTTACCAATAGCATAATATATATCCAGCTGTCTCACAGTATCTTCATAATTTGATATTTTAAGAAACTGTTGGGTATTTATGTCGTCAATACTTCCTTGTCGAATCATTGTTTCTGGACGAGCCTGGAAAAAAATATTACAATATCTAAATAGATATAAGTAATAATAAGTATATTTTAAGGTAGTTCTTTTATATTTTTTTATATTATAAATGTGATAAGCCATGTATATTTACTAAATATAGAATATTTAAACTTTTTAAAACTGTTAGTCAGGTAATAATTATATTTTTTTACCAACAAAAAAATAATATAATTAATTATAATATAAATAATATTGATGTAATAACAAATACTGTTTATCACTGTCTCACATTTCCAATTTACTTATCACTTATAATAGATAGGTAATAAGCTGTAATAGAGCAGATCAAATTATTTCATACTTAAGCATACATTTATAAGGGATGAAGTAATATTTTACTAAATTGTAATTATTATTTTTTTTTGTTTTCTCATACTTTCATATCTTTGATTATTTTAAAACTTTAACCAAGGTCAAAACAAGGGCAAAACAAGAATGCCGAGTTTTCATGTTATGACATTTGTCAGTTGTCACTAGTCAAATAGGGAATAGTGATTGATAAAATAAAATCGATTTCAAATTCTTTTAGCCAACCCAAAAAACTATTACTAAATATTATTACAAATTAATTAATTTTAATGTATACGATACACTATGCAATGTTATTATCAGAACATTATTTTTTTTGTTAAAAACCAATAATTAAGTTTCTAATTTCTATATGTTTAATGTACTCTGTAGAGTGTAGAGTGTGGTGCAAGAACTAGGAATTTGAAGCCTGTATAAATAAATAACAAAAATCAAAATACTTTTGTCAATAGTTTGAAGTAATAACAATGTCCTTTTACGTAAATACAAATTTGTTATCATTATAATTCTATTGAACTACTATAAAGTTTAGTCATAAAAATAACTAATACTTGAATAAATCTTTTTATTTCGAGACACAAATATAGGTTGGTAAATAATTATAACTACATTCTTTGTTCATTAAATTTACAGCTGTAAATGTTGGTTCTGAAAAAGTTTTAGTAAACTTGTGAACTATTGGCAGAAAAATGAGTCACGATGTTCATCAGGAGCAGGCGGTCGAATTGCCAAGCAGCAGAGAAACACAGGTTTAAAGAGATATTATTAGGCCTCTGTTTGTCCTGCTTTTTTGTTCAAAAACTTTATCTCACTAAAAAATTGCACTAATAACGTATATTATTCTTACGCGCATGTAATTGATGGGATTGAAAAAACTGATAATTGGCTAAAGATATGATTTTAACAATAACTAAATGGGAATAGTTTAGAGAAATGACCATTTTCATGGCATGAAGTAAAATTATTCTTTGAATAGCAGTTAATAGAAAAGAAGCCATGCTAAATGTGTGCTTGCTTTTTTAATATGGGTGTAAATAATTTAGTTTATATTTTCATATAATGTATAAGCATAATATATATAATGTATAATATAGTTTTTAAAAATAATATATCATAATAATACTGTTAACCACTCATATAAGGTCTTGCTCAGGTCTAAAAATTTTCATTCTAGCATGTAAAGCGATATATGGGTAATTTTTTTTAATAAAATATAGAATTGGGCTAAAACTTTAAACAAAAGTATTTTTTTAGTTTAATACTAAGTTAAATATTGTAATAACTATTTCTAATTTAATAATAAAATTTGAATTGTTTTATAAATAGCTTGATCTATTCAACCTCATTGGGGGAAGTTGGCCACCAGCTCCAAGGGAGCCGGAACATCCAGAGTATGGGACTGTGCCCCGTAGTCCTAGACGAACTATGCAGCGCACAGGCCACAATGAAAGGGTCAAATCTATAAACTTGATTAACCACATAGCACCAGAAAAAAGAAAAATTAAACCTATTCATTCTTCAAATAGACCTACTGTTAGTGAAGATTCAAATCAGACCAGCAAAATGGTGAATGAAACTAAAAAGATTGAAACTGGTCTTTTAGTAGGTAAGTGAAAGTAGATATGATCAATATCAATACTGGTTCTAATACTGCTATCTTTTGACATATTTGATTATAAGAGTATGATTATTATTATATAACACGATATGGTATTATTATATAAGTATTATTATTGCTTACTTACTTGCTTTAGAAGAAAGAAAAAAGGGCAAACAAATTGTATATTTCAGTAATCAATCTATATATGAGTAATTTATCGTAATGCATTATCTGCGTTTTTACGAGATCTAGTAAATAATTTTCTTCTGACCTCGTTTTTTATGTTCCCGATAAAAGAACAAATATTGCTACAAAATGACTCTCAGAATAATACAGAGTGAAATATTGTTAGAGGTCTCAGGAGGGATAATTCTTCCTTTACTTTAATATTAAAGATCTGTTTAATTAAATGCAATTTTTTTATCATTAAATATCTTATTTGGTTAATATTTTCAATAATCTTTTCATATTGTATAAAAAAATAAATGTTACGTAGATTAAAAGAAAGAAGATAAATAACTAATAAAGGATTAACAAAGTGCTTAGGTATAATTAAATACCTATGTAGTAGGTAACTATTAATTTAAGATTAGAAATGTCTTTGTTGAATAAATTAGGTTTCAAAATATATTAGAGTAACGTTAACGTACGTTTTTTATATAACATTTTTTGTTTGAATCCGTAAATGTCACCTTCAATGTAAACACTACGATTAAAAAGAGTTATATGTTTGTTTTTAGCGTACCATTTTTTCAGGAGGCGAATCCCCGCTTCCGTACATAATAACTTTTTTATCACAGCTATTTATCACAAAACTAAAAAGTATCTATCACATATAACAACGAAAAAGTAAATATTACTTCTACAGCACTAGCTGCATATTACGTTTATGTGTTCTATTTTAGATCCCTATTTTCTAATTTTAGGCGTTCGCGTTGTAGGTGATCGCCCGCTTAAGTTTAGTCTAGTTCAACATGTCACACGGATATTATCTACAGGAGCTTTCTATTGATGAAATACCACTATGTGTTTTACAATACGAGCAGAGTATGTGACAAAATTAATATGGATTTATTAAATTGTTGAATGTTTCATCACAATTGTCCATAGATGTGTGCAGTGGCGATGCCAAGGAAGAGTTCTATGACTCTCCTCTGTTGAGTTCACCGCGCGCCGTAAATTCAAAGACAACAAACCCGTCTCCACCGATACAAGACGATATCGGTGTGGGTTCTCTGGTCGAAGTGGCGACCGATGTGGATCAAAACTACTACGGCGTCGTCAGGTGGATCGGTCTTATCGACGGTACGTACACTTTTCGTGCATATGAACCGTTTAAATTTCAAATTATTAACTGTTGACTTAAGAATAAGAGTGTTATAAGTTTAATGCGTATATTCATATACATCTGTATATATCTGTATATATAGAGAAACATAGTTTCTCTTATATAGAAGATCGAAGAAGAGAGCCTTTAACCAAGCTGCCAAGTCCTACAAAAAGGCATTGCGGAAGGCTCGTCTCGATCGAATCGCTAAGAATGGCGAAAAGCTCTCTGTCAGACCAACTGGCAGTCGAGCTTTCTGGTCTCTTGCGAAAGCGATCGAGTCGAATTTCTGCCAACCCTCACTGCCTGCTCTGCTAAAGCTGGATGGATCCCTGGCCCACACAGCAACAGAGAAAGCGAACGTACTTGCTTCTCTGTTTGCTGATAATTCGCATCTAGACACTGGCAATGCTTCTCCAGCACATCTTCCTCACTGCGGTGTTTCGATGCCTGAAATCCGCATCACTAACAAAGAGGTATGGAGAACATGGTGTCGTTTAGATGTGAATAAAGCCAGTGGTCCTGATGGTATACCAGCCATTCTGCTCAAGACATGCGCAGCTGAGTTGTCTCCTGTACTGACACGTCTGTATCGTCTCTCTTTCATGACTGGAATAGTGCCGAAATCCTGGAAGCTTGCTAATGTGCAACCCGTGCCCAAAAAAGGCAGCCGTGCCGACCCTGTCAATTACAGACCGATTTCAATCACCTCCATACTCTGCAAGATTATGGAGCGTGTAATGAACTCGCGCCTACTAGCATACCTAGAAGGTAACGATCTCCTCAGTGACCGACAGTACGGGTTTCGCCGTAATAGGTCTACTGGGGACCTCCTAGTGTATGCTACTCACATTTTAGGCGAGGCCATCGAGAAGAACGGAGAAGCGGTCGCCGTCTCTCTGGACGTCTCGAGGGCATTTGACAGGGTCTGGCATGCGAGCCTTATAAGCAAGCTTTCAGCGTATGGTATATCTCCTGGTCTGATCGGCTGGGTAACGGACTTTCTGAGCCACAGATCTCTCCGAGTAGTTGTCGACGGGTGTTCCTCGGAACCCTTGACAATAAATGCCGGAGTGCCTCAGGGGTCCGTTCTTTCTGCAACTCTGTTTCTGCTGCACATTAATGATCTGTTGAAGCCCGGTATCTATGGGTATGCAGACGACAGCACAGTTGTAGAAAGATATCTGCCGAGTACTCGGGCTAGTCGAGATCAAGTACAGTCTGAAAGAGAAGCCATGGTGCAACGTTTGAATGACAAACTTCAGGCAGTCTCCGCATGGAGCAATGCCAATCTTGTCAAGTTCAACGCCACCAAAACGCAGACGTGTCTATTCACCGCCAAAAGGAGCCCTTTCACCTTGGCTCCTACTTTCCAGAATGTATCCTTGGAATACAGTGACCGGCTTCAGTTGTTAGGCTTAGAGATTTCCTGGAACCTCAACTTTGGTCGGTTCATTGAGTCCAGAGCAAGAGCAGCAGCAGCAAAGCTTGCCGTTCTGGCGAAGGTTCGGCAGTACTTTACACCGGGACAGCTTCTTGTTTTATACAAAGCACAGATCCGGTCGTGTGTAGAGTACTGTGGTCACATATTTGCTGGTGCCGCAAAGTCTCATCTTGCGGTTCTGGACTCAATTGAGAGGCGAGCAAAGAGGCTTATAGGCGATCCCGAATTGGTCGGAGCCGACCTACAAAGCCTTGAGCACAGGCGTAGAATTGCTAGCCTCTCAGTATTCTATAGGATACATTTTGGTGAGTGTGCGCTGGAATTACACAATTTAATTCCCCCGTCCCCCTTCCATCACCGGACGTCCCGACGCACGGCAGGTTTTCATCCTTTTGTTGTGGACATTCCACCTGTCCGAACGAAGCGCTTTGCTTCCTCATTTTTACTGCGTACAGCAAAGGATTGGAACAGCTTGCCTGCGTCGGTATTTCCGACCGAATACAATGTGGGTGTCTTCAAGCGAAGAGTGAATAGGTTGCTAGGGTAATGCGCCTTACCACCTAAGACTACATTCCACTTACCATCAAATAAAAAAAAATAAAAAAATAAAAAAAAATATATTGTAGATATTAACCAAATGTTTTTTTTTTCGCACTATGAAAGACGATTTGATCGAGGATGTTTTGAAGCTATAATTCTAGAAAATGTATTTAGCTGTTAGATGATCTCCGTGTATAAATTGTTAACATCAGACATAGCGACGGCGGGCGTGGAGCTGGAGCAGAGCGTGTGCGGTCTGGGCGACGGCGTGCACCGCGGCGCGCGCGTGTTCTCGTGCGCGTCAGGTCGCGCGCTGTTCGTGCCGCTGCCGCTGTGCCGCCGCGACGCGCGCTTCAGAGACACGCCGCCGCCAGAGACGCACCGCCCAGACCTCGGGGACCAGGCGAGTGCTGATAGTCTCTTACTACAATTGTCTATGCAGTAGTCTAGATGTTATGCCTCAAGCAAAAGGCGAAAAATTACAGCAACTTTTCGAGACTCCATGCTAAAATTGTTAGTAAAGTAAATTTCACTATGAGTGTATAATAAACTCAACTAATTCATTATATCATTAGATGATAATGTATTTTCCAGCCAGAGTGTCCAGTGGTGACAGGGGTGGTGCCTCCGCTAAGCTCGCTGGGTGACCTGGCGGGAAAGAACCGCGGCATTCAGGGACACCACAATTCGTGCTACCTGGACGCCACGCTGTTTGCCATGTTCACCTTCACCAGCGTGTTCGACGCGCTACTATATAGACCGCCTGAACCGGAGGTTCATAATATACTACCGAGTCTTTTTAAATAATAAGTATAATTTAATTATAAATGTATTTACCCGGCTTTGCTTAACGTCAGTTACTCACGGATTATTACTTCTTACTTATGAGCTTGATGTATGGACTCGTGAAGTATTGTTCACGATCAAGATTCCAATATTATTAAAGTGAATGCAGTGGGGTAGATATTTATAATGTTTATAATACAACAACCTTTAAATACAAAAACAATTTATCGAATTATATAAAAGCATAATGATTGCGTACTGTGGTACAGAGTTAAAACATATATAATGTTCACAGGACTCTCCCCACTACTCGGAAGTGCAACGTGTTTTACGAGAGGAAGTAGTTAACCCGCTTCGCAAGCACGGGTACGTGCGAGCCGACCGCGTTATGAAACTACGCACTCTACTGGAGAGACTGTCGGACGTACCAGGACTCACTTCTGAGGAAAAGGTAAAACAAACACACAGACAAACTAAATGAATACTAAAACTATAAATTGCATTATATTATTAAAGTATTTTTTAAACATTGTGTAACCTTTAGTACAATGCCATCTTGTTACAGGATCCTGAAGAATTTCTAAACGGTCTCGTAGCGCAGTTACTAAGGGCGGAGCCGTTTTTAAAACTATCCTCCGGTCAAGAGGCCTTCTGCTACCAACTATTTGTGGAGAAAGATGAGCACATCACATTACCGAGTGTCCAACAACTGCTCGAACAGTCTTTTGCTACCTCGGGAGTTAAATTAAGTGAGGTAAGAACAAGTATTTTTTTTTGTATTTTGTAAGACCAATTATTCTGTTTCAATTATTTAAATATTTATAAATACATACCTTAGAACTTACTTAATTTACTAAATATTCCAGGTTCCCGCTGCATTTATAATACAAATGCCAAGATTTGGCAAACAATATAAACTATACCAACGAGTACAGCCATCTCCTCTACTCGATGTCACCGATCTTATTGAAGGGTGTAAGTTTCTTTTTAGCTGCGTATGGGCCTTAATAAGGCGTAACAAACTCCGACCATTAAGTTGGATGAATCATTTATAACTTATAATGTGAATTTGACTAGTACTAAAAAGGGGATTCCCAGTCCAATACTGTTAATTTTACCCTCACTAAACTTAAGTTGTGTCACGTGCAGTACCGCGGCAGTGCACAGTGTGCGGCGCGCTGGCTCGCTGGGAGTGCGTGTCGTGTGCGGGCGGCACGCTGGACGCGGGCGCGCTCTGCAACGCCTGCTTGCGACTCGCGCACGCCACCAGGCCGCACCACAAGGTACCCACACGATCACTAACACTCATTTGTACATGGCAGCACTACAATGGAACTTGGTACATCTTATTTTACAGGCCACTCCGTTAACAGTTTCTGAAGAATACGCAAACATCTTAGAGTCATGCCCAGTACCGAGGGTTTACATGGAGCTGTTTGCAGTACTCTGCATAGAGACGAGTCACTACGTCGCCTTCGTGAAGACGGGCGTCGGACACGACGCGCCCTGGTGCTTTTTTGACTCCATGGCCGACAGGAAAGGTAATACTGTCATAAATAGTTATCGTCACACCCGTCGCCCCGATAGTATTAGCCGTGGAGTTACATGATTGGGTGCACCCACCCCACCCACAGGCGAACGCAACGGCTACAACATCCCGGAGATAGTGTCGATCAGCGAGCTGAGCGCGTGGCTGAGCGAGGAGGGCCGTGCGTTGCACCGCGCCGCGCCGCTCGACCGCCACCTGCCCGCGCCCGCCAAGCGCCTGCTGGCCGACGCCTACATGTGCTTTTATCGCAGCCCCGACGTCGCCATGTATCGGTAGACCCTTCACAATATAACAAGCATTCTCGTGGCCACATCCCGCCCCCGTATCCGGGCCCCGATGACGTTAGTGAATCCGGCCGCAAGCTTACCGTTCTTATGATTCGCCTTCATTGAAGTTACAAATAGCAAAAAAATAATCATTTTGATTAGAATACTTTAAACTCTCCAACCCTTTACAAATAGTAATCATAATTATTAAACTTCCTTTCTCTCATTTTTTTTTAATACGGATTTAAATTTATGGTACTGAAATTTATAAGTTTTAATCAATAATTTCCTGCACATTTTAAATTTATTTATTGTATTTTATTCAAATAGCCACGAATCCTTGTACATACTTTTAAATAAAAAAAAATTGAATATGTATTTATTTAAAACTAAAACTCGTGATACCATTCCAATATTTACATCTTGTTTAAAATCGTTTACACAAAGATATGAGATCAGTATTTTTATTAATATACTATTTAATTGCACGTCGTTTTTATTTTTAAATTGTAGCATTAGAATATTATTGTATTTTTTACATAACGGATATAAATAAAAGTTATGATCATGTTAATAGTGGTTTGTATTTAATAATAACAATATACCTTATAATATATATATACAATAAAACTCTAGAAAAATATATTTAAAACAGCATTGCTGATTAAACTAATTATATATTCGATTTTACGATTATTGAACACATATTTTTTAATTGTTACTACTTTCCCTTATTATATACAAATAATAAAACTACAACTTTAATATTATGGAAATATCTGCAAATATAGTATTTCAATGGATAACACTAATTTATTCTTCTTACAAGCATTATATATCTAACTTTAATATAATTAACTGAGATTTCAATACAAATTTGGGAACAATAATCATAAATCTTCCCTTTCGAATTGCTCTTCTTCATCAGATTCGCAGTGGCATTCAAAATCAGTTTGTGGTACATGTGTCATACCTTCAGGTACCTGTACTGTACCACTTATTCTTTTGCTCCATTCCTAGACAAAAATATCCGTAGTGTATAATTAAAAAAAAAAAAAGACAGCATAACAATTTAAAATGTTCACTGCGGCCCTACGACATGTATGATGTGTCCCCTAGTTTTGACGTTCATTCAATTATATTATTTAGAAATTATAAATTACATTTATAGATAAACGGATGAAACATTAATTCATGGAGTGTAAAATAATTCTGTTTTGATTTTACGATTTAGTTAACTGCCATAGTTGTCATAAGATCAAAACCCGTAATATCCCTCGTAATACTGTTTTATTTTTTATACTATCCGACTACGGCGCGTACACGACAGATGCAGAAAAAAAACAAGCTCATATGAATTTCGAACATTCCTTAACGTATAATATATAAAAAACATATATATCATTGTCGTTTGTAACGGTGTTAACTGTTAAATATTTTTTTTTAGAGACGTCAAATAAATACGTGTAGAATAAATCGAGTATAAATATATTTTTAATGGAATATTTTACTTGAGAAGTTATAAATTATACATAATAACTTAAATTACCGAAAATAGTACGGCATGATAGCAAATAATATGCTGTGGCATCAAATTTTCATTGGCAAAATGTTGTGCATTTCTGGCAATAGTATGGGCTTCCTTATCATGTTTTTGAGCCCATTTGATTTTTTGAGTTAAATCTGAGAGATCACTTTTAACTGGTACATAATGCTCCCATTGATTTAATTGGTCATAAAAATGTTCATAATAGGAAGAATCCTGTTTTAAGACTAATCCTCCTCCAGCCAGAAGATACGGCATTCTGTAGGCGGCTACAGTACCATCTACATTTATTTGATATTTATACTGTAAGAAAATACATTAAGTTAGATGAGTATAGATATTGATTGTTTACTGTAATTGGAAACTTCTGCTAAACATACATATATTAAATTTTACATTAATTATTGGTAACTTTAACTGCTACAAATGACCCTAAGACTACGCACAGGCAGGCGGCATGCTTAGCGCTTGAAGCCTAGCGAGCCACCTAGTGAGTAGCTTAGTACAACTAATTTGTTCTATAAGTTCTAGAATGTATTAAACCTTTTAAATTAATAGTTTTAAAATTTAAGTTTTCCCAAACAAAATTTATAGTCTCCTCTGAACTGGCATTAAATCTGGGCGTAGGTATGGCGCCTGGGGGTTGACCTTTTAGGTACATCTTTCAAAATAAGAGTAATATATAAGTAAATATAATATAAGTAAATATTCAGAGTAATAAGTAACAGAGGGAGCAAAAAAAATAGTTTCATCTTTTTTGTGTTGTTTATCAAGATTTCTAAAAAGTTGTAGAACAAATGTTGTTGGGATTGATGTAGAGAGACTGCCTGCAACAAGTGGCCAATTAATTACAAATTACGTACTTGGTTTATAGTCACTAGTCTCTAGGCGCTAATCAAACTGCCTGTCTGTGCCCCACTTAGTCTTAATACAAAAGGTGACTACCACTACCACCACCACCTAGTAGTAAAAATCTATTAACGGCATAAAACCCGTTTTATTATTATGTATATAGGTATATCATGTATATAGTATGATGTTTATGTATATAGTACGATATTTAAGTATATAGTAACACTTACATCGAAAAATCTGAAGAATGAGATATGTGGCAGTTTTGGTCCATATTGCGGTTCTTTTTCACGAAAGAAAAAAAAGTTGGTAAGAGAAGCATTAAGAAGTTCTGGATTCGCACGAGAAATATCAATGAGTTTCAGTCTTTCAGCGCGGGAGTCGCGACCGCGCCAAAATGCACGTGATTCTCTGTCTACCCACTTATGCGGAATATTCCCTTGTACTGAAAGAGTATCTAATGTTACTCTGAAAAACAAATTCTAATAACTCCATGTACACATGTTAAACTATAAAATTTATCTGAATAAAAAGCCATTTCTTGTAATACCCAACTTCTTGCTCATTCTAAAAAGTAGAAAATAAATTAAGTGTTGTATAAAGAGTTATAACAAATTATGTGTGTCTCTTATATTTGTACTATTTCGTTTTAAACCTGATTTATATAATATTTGTAGAATTTGTAATAATAAAGAAGTAGACACAATTCTAGTTTTAACAGGTATTATGAAGAAGAAAGTATTTACAATCCAAGATTTCTTACCAATTTTGCTATTGCAATCATACTTTCCAACTTCTATAATGTTGGATCCACAAAAAAAATGAAACTTAGCTGTGTAATAAGTTTGGTATTACTAAAAGTATCTAATATTGTTTGACAAAATAATAAGGTTTGGATTATTTTATCTCACCTTCCCATATTCTCTAAACATGACTCAGTTATATCGTATGTTGGCATAACAATATCAATTGTATCATCACTACCACACCATGAAAAAATTGGCAATGGCTCACTATTCCTATGTATCAAAGGCCAGTCTCCCAGATTGATAACTAACTCCATGTCAGAAAGTACTACTTTTCTTGATAAGGATAGAAGAATGTTGTCAGCAAACATATTGAAACCCACATGTTTTCCATAACAATCTCTGTATATTTGGTTATCTTTAACAATATAGTGACAAAAACTTGTACTTTCAGGTTTGTGATATGTGTCAACAATTTTTTTTATCTGATCTTTCATAACAAGTTTTGTAAATGGTTGAAGATCCCTGTCAATTTGTTTATAAGATGACAAACATCCATACTGATTTAACCAAGACTGAAAGTTTGGTTTTGGACAGTTACATTGATCTGGTTGGATGGGGCCTGAAATAGCATTATAATAAGATGATCATAATAATTTAATGTAAAAGTATAGATATTAGTAATATATATATCACATTTATGTAAATTTAAAATTACTTTATTATATTTATTTATTACCTTTAATTTGAATTGGGGAATTTGCAATGTGTTTGTTTTTATAATAAATACTTATGGTTAAATGACTGCAAGTTTCATATAGTTTATAGCGAACTATAAAGGTTCCATCTTTACGGTCTAGACTGTTTGTCCAGATGCGACACCGGTCATTTTTTTCAGATTTTCCACTTATTTCTACGGCAAAGCTTTTGGTTAAATCACTTGTGTATCTGCAAAACTTTTAAGATCAGGGTATACACATATAAACTATATTTTTGTATGATTAATACAAAATCTTACGAGTTTTCATTAAACGAAGTAAAATTTATAAAAAAATATCTTGCCGGCATCACTATATTCTTTGGTTGTAGCCCCGGACCAAATATTTTAACTTCATGGCAAAATACTAATTTAATAATAAAAATACCCAGAAATAGAATAATATACTTAAATAAATAAAACATTTTGATTACTACTTAGGAATATGAAAACAAAACACAATAAAGATAAACTGTCGTAAATTGTATCCAAAGGTAGAGCTTTGTTTACTTTCTAGTTTTTGGTATTGGACGTGACGTTTTTTAGCTTCTGGTTGACAGATCGGAGACAGTCAGTTGGCCGTTGGCAGTTGGCACTAACTACAGGTGAGATAAACGACTTTATTTTAACAACGCATTTAATATTAATGCTTAAAATCGTGAACAGCCTTATTAAGAAGCTTAAATCCTTAACAGCTTTTTTTTCTGGTCATAAAACATAAAAATAACTAAATTAGCAAGTATTATTAACACTGTCTGATGTGCTCGGTTCAATATTTGCTTTCGTAATTTGAATGTAAACTTGAATAGATATATACATATATACCTATATTGTATGTGGTATACTTATATCATGTTTATGATGATGAAAATTAAATTTCAAATACATATTTAAAATTTTATGTACTAATAACAAATTCATTTTTAAGCTTCCTCTTCTTTTTTATTGTAACAAAGACAAATTTCTTAATTAATAACCCGATAAACAAAATAATTTTACAAACAAAATCCATTTTTTTTTACATTTTTCTTGTAAAATCAATCTGTTTTATCATAAAGGTTTTTCTGTAGTATATAATGTTTCGAAAAATCTATCATTAATATAAAGTTTTTATATGATCTTAGTCAAGTCTTCAATAAACAAAAAATAATAAACAAGCACTTTAAAATGGTAAAATATTGTAATTAATATTGCATATAAAGTCTTATACTTGTGCCATAGGACGATTTTCTCTTTATAATTTGTAAACCAGTTAAAAAAACACAAATAGTATTGTATTTAACGACGAAAAACGAAAAAAATACCATGTAAGATAAATGGAAGGTTACTTTTGAACTTAATTTTCTTTCCGGGAAGAATAGGATTTACATTCTCTCATAATGTAGGACATTTATTTTATTATTTATTTATATTCTTTATTGCACACCACAATACATGAGAAAAAAAAAGTAATACATACATAGAAAATACATTGTAAAGTACAAAAGGCGGCCTTATCGCCTAACGGCGATTTCTTCCAGACGACCTTAGGGTTAGGAAATTAAAAAAACAATATGAAATACTGGTAGGTGGTACGGTTATAATAAACATACTTACTAATAACTACACACAAATACTTACCAGTAGTAAATATATATCATTATATAAAATATATAACAAAAAATATACTAATAAATACAAGAATGCATAAAAAAAACTACAATAGCAAGATATTAAAAAAAAGCAAGGCAACTAGTTAATTTCAGACAAGTAGATTACTTTAACAAATTTTTTAAATAGTTTCAAAGATTTTGACAAACATATATATTTAGAGGAAGCGCATTCCATAGCTTATAATATATTATGAACTGTGAAAGAACGATTATAAAAAGAGGAATTATAAACAGTAATTTTTATAATAAGTTTTTGTGACGCTTGTGCAGTGTCTTGGATACCAAGGTATTCAAATTTTTCCTTCAGATATGAAGGTGTTTTTGGGTGGAATAATACACAGTACAAAAGGGAAAGTATATGTAAATCTCGACGTCGACGTATGGGGAGCCACTTGAGTTTTTGACGAAAAACGAAAATGTGGTCATATTTGCGTAAGCTAAATATGAACCGTATAGCAAAGTTCTGAAGTCTCTCTAGCTTGTTTAATTTTTCTTCAGTTAAATCAATAAAGCTTGCCTCTGCATAATCAAGAATGGATAGAAGAAGATAATGTGCCAACATCATTTTTGGGATTAGTAAAAAAAACTGTAGTCGACGTAAAGATCTCAATGCAGCAAATGTTTTCTTACTGATGTCACTAACCTGAATAGACCATGACAATGTCTGATCTAAGTACACACCCAAGTCTTTAGCGGATGAACAATAAGGAATAGTAACGCCGTTAAATGTTATAGGTTCTAATTTTCGCCAATCAACTCTTGATATCATACCGCTACTGCCAATTATCATAACTTGGGACTTGGCAGGATTTATTTTTAACCCAAATTGTTTACTCCAATTAGAAATAGAAATTAGGTCATTGTTAATGGCGGTCACCGAAAAACAAAGATTTTCGAGCCGGGAGTGGTGATAAATTTGGATATCATCTGCATACATGTGATAGGGAGAAGAGATACTTTGAGCGATAGAGTTATTGAAAATAGCAAATAGTAAAGGAGATAGCACGCCACCCTGAGGTACCCCAGCCGAGACATTACACCAGGATAATAACACTTTATCTGTCCGAATGCGTTGTCGTCGGCCTCATAGGTAACTTCGAAACCATTCTGTCACCGATGGAGATATGTTAATAGAGCGTAACAAACTCAACAAAACATCATGGTCAATGGAGTTAAATTGGAGTTAAAATGGAGTCATTAATGATATCCAGAAGTGCCAGATTTGTAAGCTGTTTGTTGTCCATTGCCAATCGAATGTCATCCGTCACTTTGACAAGTGCTGTAACCGTACTATAACCAGGACGAAAACCGGACTAGAAGGTACTTAGGAGGAGATGTCTATTAAGGAACATGCTTAGCTGCTTGTGAATTAACTTCTCGAGAGTTTTAGACAGGAACGGTAAAATGAAAATAGGACGGAAATCATTTATACTTAAGAGTTTCCCCTTTTTAGGTAAAGGAATGATTTGGGCTTGTTTCCATGAGTCGGGAAATGTACTGGTTCTAATGGAATAGTTTAGAATATGAGTTAATATCGGAATAATTATATCAAGGATAGGAATGATAATATTACGGCTAACGCAGTCAGCGCCAAGAGCATTCGAGCTTATTGATAATACGCTCTCCTTAACATCACATTCGGTGAATGAGCAAAAAGTAAATGGCAAGAACTGGGGAGTCGGAAAAGATAAAAGGATATTTAAAGTACGTTCTTTATCAACGCTGTTAATTACTGGAGAAGAAGAAAAATTTTTATTAAGGAGCTCAATATCGATATTAAAAGAAGGTGTGTTAGATGAGATTGATTTACCGACTCCGAGTGTTTCAAGAAATTTCCAAGTTTTGGGTGTATCGCCGTGATCGATAGAATTGTGAATATGGCGTCGTTGTGCGTCCCTACACGATGTATTACTTATTTATTAGTATTATTAATTTATTCTGTTGACTTCATTACTGACCATCTTAAATTTGTATTTTGCACGATTCTTTTTCTTCATCAGACTTCTTAATTCCTCAGTCAGCCATGGTGCAGGAAGATGTTTAATTTTGATCGGCTTAACTGGTGCATGAATATCATATAATCGGATAAGAGTCTGGTTTAACAATTGAACACAAATTGGTAAGATATACAGAATCACTATTAGTAATAGCAGACCAATCTATTTTATAAGCATCTTCATATAGGCATTCTTTTTCAATTCCTCCAAAATTACGTCGTAGAAGAATATTAGCTTTGGCTTTTTGAGGACGGATATTGTAAGAGAGATAGATAAGGTCATGATATGAAAATGCTTCGGCAGAACACTGACCGTGGTTTATGACAGAGTCAGGCGAAGTCATTAGGTCAAGGAGGGAGGGAGTGCTGCCAGGAAAATAATGTGTAGCCAAAAGAGGTAATATTTGCAAGTTACAGTAATCAGTTAAGGAAAGGAGTTTTTTCCGGCGATAATCATCTTTATTGAGACATGTATTAAAATCACCCATTATGATAGAATGATTATAGAGGAACCTAAATCTTTTGAGGATTAGTTCTAAGGATTGGGAATAATTCAAAATGGATGGGGGATTATAAAAAACACCAATAAGGATTTTGCTCATGCTATTAGGTTATATTTTCTCTCAACGAAACAGAGAAAATTTGTAAATAACTATATGAATTCGTAAATAAAACTAAACAAGAACACATCACTGACAGCCGACATCAAACACAACCAAAATATATAAACGTTGTTCATACCCAATAAGTCAAATATAAATAATACTTTCCAATTTACCATTATAATGCACAGTATGAAAAAAGAGGACAATTGTTACGCTCAATAAAATCTTCAAATTTAGGCTACTTCTATGCTTTAGTTATTGTTCTGAGCTCTATGCATATTTATTTTAAATTTTTATTCTAATACATTAAGCGACTAACAACTCTGCGACTATTTGACATCAGACAAATACGCATTGAACATGTTAACGTTTACGTTACCAACGAAATAGTATGTGTAATGTTTCGCATCACAGTGTGTGTAATGTTTTTATAATTGATTTAATGTATTAAAAGTGCATTATTATTGAAATATATTAGCATTCTGCATTTCTCCTACACGTAAGCTATGTATGCCAATTTTTTTTTCATACTTCTGATTTCATACTCCTTCGTCGGCGTAATTTTCGGAAAAAGGGATCCAATGTTTTTGTTTATTATATTATAAATAGATGACTATTTATAATTATATTTATAAATAATATATTTATGAAAATTAAATTTACAATCATAAAATAATGTCAAAGTTCAAGAATAGTTGTGATTTATATAAAATTATTACAAGAAATAAAAATAAACTCGCTATGCCTAATACTAGGCTCCTTAAAATAGGAAAATCCTTTAAGGTTAATTGTATACGTTTTTATAATAACCTCTTAAATGAAGCCTTAAGTTTATCATTAAATACATTTCAAGGATATATTAAAAGAAATTTGATAAAAAAATCCTTTTATAGTGTACAGGATTACATCTACGACGGTATGGCCTGGGAGTGACTGGTACTGCTTTGCGAGTAACTAGTAATCTCCGCAATTTGTCTGTCCTTGTAGAGTAATTTTCTTTTATCAACCGACACCATCACACCGATCCCTTAAAAGTCATTACTCGCGGTGGCGTCGAGAGTCGTGATGCTCTCATCCCTCCAATATGGCGAAAAGGGTGATGGCTAGCTCTTGCGTTATGCTCGTGAATGGGTGCTTCTTGCGGTGACTGTAACACAACCGTGTTGCAGGCGGAGTTTGTTTTTTTAGGATTATTATTGTTATTATTATTATTATTTCATTTTCGTTGCCTGGAACCAGTAGGCATTGTTCTCAGACCAGGACGCGTTTGGAACCCTCATAGCTTTAACATTAACTGGAAAGTGCCTTTATATACGAGTTTATTTTGATAAATCTCGTATCGAAATAGGTCCTCCTGACACTTCACACACACATTAAAACGTTACGAGTACATTCGATGATCGGTCATATTTTTTTTTTATGTCTTGGTTGAAAATTGATTCTTAAGTATGAAACTCCAATAACAAATAAATAATAAAGAGCTATGAAGCAATTTAATAAAAACAAAATATGGTTGCCTGTAAAGTCAGTTTAACGGGCGAAGATTTTACGTGACAACGTCTTTTTCTCGATAGAATATTTATTGATATGAATATTATTAAATTGCACATTAGGAACAAGGAATTGAATGAAAATAAGAAATGCACAAATTTTAACTATAGAAATATATTTTGTTTACTAAAACATCTATTTTGATATCGTACAAACGATATAGACTTGAATTTTGAAGTACATCTAACCATTCTTTGACTTTTTTTTTGACCAATCATGTTTGAGTGGGAGATAGACGCAAGGCATCCGCCGCTCCGGCGGGCCTCTCTTTCGTTCGTTGACTCATCGTAACAGACGCGAGCGGGCGTTACACTTTTTCATGAGTGACTCCGAGCCGCAACCTAATTTAAGACGTTGTCACGTCAAAAAATAATTGGAATAATTAATTAAAACCTAAAATATTTATTATTTGTAATGTAAGTAGACTCATATTTCTATGAAGGGAATGATACATTTCTATGGGATAAATAAAAGCTAATATGCTCATAAAATCAATGAAAACATTAAATTGAGTCTAATCTGCATAGTTAAAAAGGTACATTTTCATTGTATTAACAAAAGCTATGCTCATGCTAGGCATACTCATTATACTCATGCTTGTTGGTACAATCAATCAAAACATTAAATTGAGTCTTAATTTTATGGTAAGACCGATACATTTTCATTGTAAAAATAATATTCAATGCGCTTGTACTTATTAAACCTCCTTATTTAAGTTATAAATCCACCTTAAAATTAATTTTCGGTCTAGAGGTTTAAGATTCCTTTTAAAATGAACAAATGGTTTCCAAACATTTCAACGATATCGGCTCATCCTTTTAAACATGCTTTTGTGCTTACTATGAAAAGCAGACTTTATTAAATGCTTGACGCTTTTGCTGCCGGCCGTTTAGAAAGGAATACGCTCTTTCGTTTAAACCCGGATAGGTGTCACTTTTCAACTGTGTTTACTAGTTGACAGTTGTCATTTGTCTTATTGATTAATGAACTTATTTTAAGGTTAATAATTCCTATATCATATAACAAAAAAATAAATAGAGACTGGATAGATAACTATGATTTTATATATTTATTCAAACTAAAAATACAAAGTTAGTTAAAAAAAATAAAGATGACTTCGTCGAACCTAAAAGTGCTTTGCAACATGATAAGCAAGATGCGGTAAGAATTAATTTCAATTTAATAATATTTACTAGCTCTGCCTGCGACTTCGTAAGCGTAGATTTCGATTTTGATAAAACGTACCCTTTGTACTTACCTATGTATGCAACTATAAACTTTCAAAGTTTCATCAAACTCAATCAAGTAGTATGAGTGTTTCTGGTTTATTTATGTATATATTAATATAAGCAGCAATGGTTCGAAAATAAGAGATTATTAACTTCTTTTTTTATTAAACGAATGTTAAAAAAAAAACAAAAGGTAAAATGATTTTATTATATGATAAGGATAGATTTCTGGAGCACTTTAAATACATACATCTTTTGATAAAGTGAAGAGTGTGTATTGAAAGTTAAAAACTAAATGTTACTCAGAGTGACACTCAATTTCAAATCAAATCAAACAACTTTATTTGGACAACATACTTAAAAAAATTAAAATAACCAAAACATTGAAATTTAAAAAAAAAATACAAATAAAAGAATACAAAGAGAAAATAAAAAACACACAAAAAGAACAAAAAAAAAACATTAAAAGTTACTTTAAACAATTTAAAAGTTACTTTAAAATAGAAAACACAATAAATAAAAATGTATATATGTCATCCAAAATGGAAAGTCAGTCAGTTAATGTCAAAGACAACGTCTTCTGTATTCTGGTACTTCAACTGGTATTCTGTGGCTGCAATGTTTGAAAATGTACACTAGCTATATATATTTTTTTCGTGATGCATGCACAACTAACTGAGCCTGGGCCTTTATAGAACTAGCATCGGCAAATTTCTAGAACATATTTCAAAGGCGGCACTAGTAAGTTCTTTCCAAATTTGGTTAGGTAGGGAGAAGTTTGTTGACCACCTCTTGCAGGCAGTCTCGCTACATCAATCCCAATAACATTTGTTCTAGGACTTTTTATAAATCTTGATAAACAACACAAAAGAAAACGAAACCAAAAAAATTGCTACCTCTTTTACTTATTGCTATGTATTTTGTAAGAACTACTTACAAGGTCAACTTCCGAGCGCCATACCTACGCTCAGAGTTAATGCCAGTTCAAAGGCAACAAATATTGTATGAGAAAACTAATAATTTAAAAACTATTAATTTTAAGAAAAATGTTGTTGGGATTCATGTAGAGGGACTGCCCGCAAGAGGTGGTCAACTAATTAGTTTGGGATTTAGTTTTTCTATGTCAGTTACCATAAATGAACTTTAATTTTAGAGTCGACTTTGTATCAACTAGAGGAAGTCATTATAAACCCCCTAGATATCGTCCACCCCATTGGTTTATGCCCAAAGAAAGAGTGGTAAGAATTCTCATTTGTATCACTTATTTAAAGTTTCATATACAATTTATCCATTATTATGATAGTAATAAATGTTTTCAGATGAGTGAAGATTTGCTCACTCAAGACAATAGAGAATTCATTGAAGAATTTAAACAAGATAAATTTAATTTGACAACCACAATAGAGTCACCACTTGATAACATTGAGCAACAAGATCAATTAGAATGGAATCCCTTTACTCGCAGAGTTGGTCTTATAGCTCGTAAGATAGGTAACTACCCATTATGGACAAAGGATGGGAAGAAAGTACAAACCACATTGCTTCAGGTAAAATGAATAATATTATTATTAAATAAAAGTAATGTATTTATGGAAATATTAAAAACATTTTTAATTGTATTCTATGTATGAATGTAAGTACATATATGATAAGTGTTTTTGCCACAAAAATATATGACGCACAACTCTTTTCTTCAAACTTAGATTAAATTTTTCTCCTTGTTGTTTCGTTATACATATTATAATCAATATAATTAGCTGTATCTTCCTTAACCTGAAATAAATCGACAAATATAAAAATTTCGTAAAACCAAAAAAAGAACACGGTTTTTATAGAAAGTTATACTGAACTTTTGTAAGCTAGGTTAGGTTAATTTTAAACTCAAATTTTCTAATGTTCAATACTTACTATATATTTAAACTATTAGATTAAACTTATTATAAATAAAGTATACTTACGTTAAATTGATCTTCACAACAATATAAACACGATTTATATTATTGATATATTATCCCTTTTAATTACCATAGACCATTGTTTTTGTATTTTCGCATCTCTTGGAATACAAAAAACACTTTGTCGGGTGTTTTTCTAATACTGTTTTTGCACTCCGGTACTATACAATATTTGTAAGATGATTTTTATCTTCTTCCATCACTTGTAAATCAATTAAAACTTAAAATATGTATGAAGTAACTAAAAAGTTCATAGTAAACATTCACTGGATGTGTCATTTGACGTCACCCAAAGCGCGCGCAAAATGACGGTGTTTGAACGGCTCAAATTTACTCAATGTTTTAATTTTTAATTTGAAAACAAACTAGAATCTTTTCAAACCTATTTATATTTTTTTCTACGATATAGAGAGCTAAATGATTAATTTAGGTCAAAAAACAATTACATGAATGTTCCCTATTTAACAATTTTCATACTTTCAATTTTTATTTTTTTTTCTCATATGTACTTAATGTTTACTTATTACCTACTTCTTTGAATTAATTTTATATTATTGATGATTAAGTATGTACATATTATACATGTGATAAAATTACAGATTATTATTACATATATGATAATTGTATTAATTATTCTGTGACCTAAAAATAGCTGAATACTGTGATGGGTGTTACTTGATCTTTTAGACTAAACAAAAACAAGGCTAGTCGAGTTTATGCTCGTTGTGTTAATCATAAAGAGATACTACCTCTAGGTTTGGTGGAGTGGACCTGAAGGTATGCTGATGGATGGATGCTTATGGATCTGCTAGATGACTAGAGCTCGGTGCGCCGAGTATGGGTTTGTTTTGTTGCTTTTGATGAGATCTTACCATCAGACTTGATGGAGTAATCTGAAGGTTTCCTAATTTATGGATACTACTGGAACTCCTAAACGAAAAAAATAATACATACTCGTCGCTCCCAGCTTTATCAAATTACTCCATCAAGTCTGACGGTAAGATCTCATCAAAAGCAACAATACAAGCCCATACTCGGTGCCCCTAGCTCCATTAGTCTATGAGATGCACTAGCATCCATCCATCAGAGTACCCTTGGGTCACTCCATCAAATCAAGACAAATCAGTAATAATCTGTACGTACTAGAAGCAAAATTAAATACAATAAATATATATAAACTGTAAAGTATGAAGTTAGGTTTGCCAACATATTTTGTGTTCATACAGCGATCTTTACTAATAGATTTTTTTGCTAACAAGCGATACAGTGATACACTCCCGACAACGGCCTTACGCCGACTGAGGTGATAATTGAATTTTAGAAATATTTGTTAAAAAGAATCAACTGAAATAGCACATAAAATGAACCTTATTTAAATACATTAAGAGTCGTGTGTAATGATAAAAATAAAAAATATTTTTATTTATTTTCCGGTATACTACGTGACTTATTTAGGGTTTTCTTCGCACACATTTTTAGTTGAGTATGTCTTCTTAAATATACTGTAATATTTACGCCAAAATGTACCTATAAACTCCTCCCGATTTCGTAAAATAAAAATAATAAAAGGGAAATCGTTTCTTTAATGTTTAAAACTACAATATTTTCTCTGAGGACATTAAAGATTAAGAAACATTCTATGCGTTGCAATTATTGGTTTCACTACATTAAGTTTTATTTTGTAGCATTATGTACCGAAAAGTCTTTAATTTTGAGCGTCCTTAATATCATCACCTAACTTACCTGTACTGTATATGGCAGACATCTATGACTGAAGAGAATTCTACAAGTTTCTTGTTTTGTTTTTAGGTTGTTGACAACCATGTCGTAAAATATATACCACCAGAAGAATATACACCCATGAAGGAGTGGAAGGTTAAATGGATGGAAAAGCGGAATATGGGATGTTTACTAGTAGGATCAGAAACCATTGACCCAAGCACTGTTACTAAAGATTATTGTGGTCTGTTCAGTAGGGTAGGAATGTTGCCAAAAAGACATTTGTGTAGGTTTTTAGTATCACCACAAGCAAAATTAGCCACTGGTACACCTTTGTTTGCCACCCATTTCAGAGTTGGGGATTACTTGGATATCAGAGCCAAAACGTAAGAACACCAGTTTAAAATCTAGAACCAATATTCACTACAGTTAATGTTATTGGTTATTAAGATAGTTGAACCAACTTATATATTCACGAGTGTCCGATTTTTAATGAATTATAATTAATCCAAGTTGTAGTGTTCTAATTTTATTTTAGAATAGACCGAGGATTTCAAGGAGTTATGAAAAGGTGGGGTTTTAAAGGAATGCCAGCATCTCATGGTGTAACAAAAACTCATAGACGACCAGGTAATATTGGTTCTGGCGGTCAGAAAGCCCGTGTTTGGCCAGGCACTAAATTACCAGGACACATGGGCAATAGGTAAATAAAAAAGTTTATTTATCAAATCCTTATATATTTACAAATAAAAAGTACCTCTATAATATACTTCATGGATTTTACTAGTGCTAAGAACATTTCTTATTTCATATAACTAAACTAATATACCTAAAGTAAACTAACTATAGAAACTAAACTTTTTTTTTTAGATGGCGTATATTAAGGGGTGTCAAGATTCTCCGTATAAATACCAAACACAATGTACTCTGGACATTAGGTGTAGCCATCCCTGGAGAAACTGGTGCTATGTGCTATTTATATGACACTATCCTACCATTAAAAAAGTTACAAACACCTCCTCCTTTCCCTACTCATCCTGCTGTTGATGATTTGCCACTTGAGTATTATGATGAATCATTACATTTGTTTGAAGAACCCTCATTAAGTTTTGAAGAAGCTTAGTGATATATGCTCTTTTTTAGAGATAGCTGTAGTACATAGTACCTATAAAAATAACTTTAAATACTTAATTTTACTGTAAGAACTAAAAACTTTAATAAAAATATTTAAAAAGAGAAAGTGTTTTAATAACTTGTACTTATTTGTTTTTAATGAAATATAGGTTGTATCCAATTATCTGTAAAAAGTAAAGAAAACAATATTAGTTCACTACTTTAGTTATATTTAATTGAGTTTTGGTTTTATAAATGTTAATTAATAATTGCAATCATAAAATATACATTATAATGAAAGTTGCAACATGTGTAGATACTTAATATAATACTTCTGTTAGCAGCTATTATTATATTATATATATTTAAATTGTCTACACATAATATTACATGTACACATGAAAGTATATAATACTAAATTATTACTTATCACATCATAGCATAACAATCTAAATATCACCTTAAATATAGGTGATCTAGTTGATACTTAAAAGTGAAATTTAAAATCATATGAGAAAGAATTAGCAGCATAATATTCTTATATTTTATCTATGCTCAAAATATTCACCCATGTGGATTAATAACTTAAACAAAATATAGTTTGTAATTATAAATGTTATATCTACTGCTGATTGGGTGGTTGGAATCCATAACCGGGATATGGTTGTGGTGCACCTGGCGGTGGTGCTCCTGGGGCAGGGGCGCGAGCATATGGGTAGGGAGATGGAGGATACTGTGCTGGAGGATAGCCTTGTTGGTAAGCATGTGGAGAATAAGCACCTCCTCCAGGAGGATAGTTCTGGGGGTTTTGAGGATATGAAGATTGTGGAGGTGGTGCTGTGGACACTGAAGGGGCAGGACTCCCAGGTTGGGATGAAGGATTTGAATAGGGTGGTTGTGTCGCTGGTGGATATGGCGGTTGACTAGATGGAGGGTATTGTGGCCCAGAGGGTGGACCACTTTGTGGTGGAGCACCAGAGGCTGCAGTTGCAGGAGGACCGTTATTTCCATGGGCACTAGAATTATATGTTGGAGATTGAGCTGACGGTGACCCGTACCCCGTACTAGTTGGGTTTTGAGATGTATATCCACTTGGTGGTGGTTGAGGAGAACGGTTTGGTTGAGAAATTGGTGTTGAGCTATATGCAGATGTAGGGGTGGTATTTGGGAATGGTTGGGATTGATAAGGCTGGGGTTGTGAAGTTGTTGAATTGTAGGAACTCACACCAACATTGGGATAGTTTGGTGCTGACTGCGGTGGAGGATATCCAGAGTTTCCAGTATAAGCTGGTTGACTGGATCCCCTAACTGGATAAGGTGAACCTGCACCTGCTGGGCTACCTGGGGGGGGAACATAAGGTTGTTGGCCAGAGGAAGGTGGGTATCCAGAACTGGGATGTGTTGATGGAGGATAATTACTTGGTGCAGTGGTTATAGGAGGCCCATATGTTGAATTGGGAGGATAACCCTGTGGTTGTTGAGATGGATTAGGAGGACCATAGCCTTGACCTGGTGGACCATAGCCAGCCTGGGGAGGATAACCTGGGGAGCCCTGGTACTGTCCTTGATATTGATTCTGTGGATAAGGCCTCTGACCATATGATTGCGTAGGTCTTGTTGGTGTTGATGATACTCCAGATGGTGGACGGTATGGTTGCTGCGGTGATCCTGGCACATCAGATCCACTAGTAGCAGGATTAAGTGGACCTTGCTGCACATTACCTGCTAATTGATGTGGTGGCTGGAAAGAATAGGAGACATCTCAGCTTTGTTTGAGTGTTTGACTTGAGAATGAATTTTATTATTAATTCTTATTAAAAAACATGTTGATATTATATTTTTGATAAACCATCCAAGCATTATACTTCATGAATAGTTCATGAATAGTAGTTTTAGTGTTTTTGGTTGTATATTGCGTAGCATAACTGAAGAACAAATATATCTTTATAAATATTTGGAATAGAACATAATTCACATATAATTAATAGCAATCTGTAGTAGGCTATACAAATTACCAGTAGTAATACATACCAATAGTGAATTATGAATAGAACAGGTTTAAAATTCACTTATAAAATAACTATTTACCGGGAGTAAGGCCTGGATATTCTGATTAGCATCTGCAACAGATGCTAAATAAACTAAATTTCTGTGTAACACTTGCTGATATTGATGACACTCCATTAGTTGACCTTTTGCTTGATATTCTTGAATAGTTTGTATTAAGTGTGCATTTTCATCTAGCATTTTTTGAATTTGTGCTGGATTCAATGGTGGCCGGTTGCCTCGGGGTGCGAAAGCAACAGACATTATGAGATAAAAATTTAATATTATTTGATTCTCATGAGCAACATTCACTTTCACATAAATAATTCACTAAATAGTTAATACAATTCCCACATCCTTGTTAATTTATAAAAACACAGTCTTCATAGACGAATCTTTTTAACTTTACAGTTGAATAATTTTCGGATTAGAAAAGAAACTAGAAAGCTCAAAGCGTCACCAAAGTGCACAGATTACATTGCATGCCAGTAATATTTATTATTTACTACATTTAAGTTTACGGTGATCGCAAGCAGAAACACAATAGTTTTTAATTTATCTTAATCTATAATAGAAGTATTTTCTTAAATTCACCAAAATTTAGCTAGAATTTTTTTTTATTGTCAGTTAACTATAAAATCCATGTTGCCAAATAGTAAATACCTACCTAACAATTTATAGTTTAGGGTTATTTGAAATTAGTTGACCACCTCTAGCAGACAGTCTCTCTACATCTATCCCGACATTTGTTCTACAACTTTTTACAAATCTTGATAAACAACACAAAAAAAAGGGTTTACTTAATATTTATTATACATGGTTATTTTTAATTAGTTGACCACCTCTTGCAGGCAGCCTCTCTACATGTATCCTAAAAACATTTGTTCTACTACTTTTTAAAATTAATAGTTTTAAAATTTGAGTTTTCCCATACATAATTTATTTGTTGCCTCTGAACTGGCATTAATTCTGAGCATAGGTATGGCGCCCGGGCGTTGACCTTTTAAGCACTTCTTACAAAATACAGAGCAATACGTAAAAGAGAGAGCATATTTTTTATTGTTTCGTGTTTTTTGTGTCATTTATAAAAAAAAAAAAGTCTTTCAACAAATGTTGTTGGGATTTATGCAGAGAATCTGCCTGCAAGAGGGGGTCAAATAATAAGAAGACGAAGCTTTTTAGCAATCCATGCATTCACCGTGCGGGTGCCGGGCCCATCGCGTTGCAAGGAGAGGAGTGCAAGCAGTGCCTGGGACTTGCGACCCAGGAGTAGGTTTAAGGTGGCCCCTTTATTATGCGCAAAAGCGCTCACCTTCACCCTCCACACTCCTCTCCCTACTTAACCAAATTTGGAAAGAACCTACTAATGCCGCCTTTGAAATACGTTCTAGAAATGAACCGATGCTTGTTCTAGAAAGGCCAAGGTCTTTAAGTAGGCTATAGAGAGATTTTGCTGTTATACCTCTCGCTCCCACTTCTACTGCGTACATAATGCCCACGTTGCATTCTGTCGACTAATTGAGAAGCTTCCTTAGAGCTTTGAGCATAAATACGGTCCTAAAAGTCCTAAGTCATCTCTTAAAATACGCGACTTAAGGTGCTATCTTCATTTCCCGAGATAAAATATTTTGCTTTCGGACTGGATTTCTTCGAATTCTTTCCCTTTCTGCTTGGACCACCTTTTTCGTACGAACACTACGTGGACAGCCAGATTTTTCTCCGTCACAAACAACGGAAGTCTCATTGTACCTATTAATAGCCCAGTACACAGATATTTGACTAATGCCAAATGTATAGAGAGTTGTAACAGTATTTATGGCCAGACTAGGCATGTATAATACGGCTGTTTTTCTCTTTAAAACAGCTTCCACAATAATTTGGACTCACACTGGACTCACACGCTATCACGTTAGCTGTTCGTCTAATATTATAATTCTCTGTCTATAGGTTGAAAGTACTTGCTTATTGCTATTATCAGTTTTGTAGGCTGTGAAGTCAAGAAAGTCAATTCAAAGTACAATATATTATAACCAATATATGAATAGATTGCATAGTATTCATTAGAATAACAGAAAAATATGTTATGAATTATTATATTAAAAAATCATATACTTTTAGATCTTAGATTTTTTTGTATATTGATAATATATCGATATAATAATCGATTAAAACTTTTTGTTAAAAAATAATGTTCTAAATAGAATATTTAGGAATTACAATTCAGGTACAGCAAAAACTTTAGTAAAATTATTTTGTATTAATATAAACCGTGTTACATTGACACAAATAAAATTGTTAAGTTTTATTTCTACTGGCGACATAAAAAAATAAGATAAGACTTTAAACTTTACTCCTTGTACTTTGTAGTTTGTTCCAACACTCGCAACTTGCAAGTTTCCAGTGACAGTAACTAGTTAATAGTTATCACTGATCTGGGAGGACTGTTTTTGAAAGATTAAAGTTACGATCACTTTTTTAGTTATTTAAATTTATTTTTCTGTCTAAATATGGCTTTAAAAGGTATTAAGGTAATCGAAATGATGGGTCTGGCACCCGGACCATTTTGTGGAACAGTTTTAGCCGATTTTGGAGCAACTGTTACTGTTGTTCAAAAGGTTTGTCCTTTTATTATCTATATGAGATTACCACTTATTTCGATTTTTTTTTGATCCTTATATTAATTTTTAGACTGAACCCGCTCCCTTTGATGTTTTGTCCAACGGTAAAAAAGCTCTTGCTTTAAACTTAAAATGTATAAAAGGTAAAGAGGTATTCAAAAAATTATGTTCGTCTTCTGATGTATTAATCGACACTTACAGACCTGGCGTTTTAGAAAAATTAGGCCTTGGTCCTGAGATCCTAATGCAGGAAAACCCAAAATTGATATATGCTAGATTATCAGGATATGGTCAGACTGGATATTATAAAGATAAAGCAGGACATGACATAAATTACGTTGCTATGTCTGGAGTTCTCTCTTTACTGGGCAAGAAAGGGCAACCGCCCAATCCTCCAATCAATATAATTGGAGATTTAGCTGGTGGTAGCCTATTATGTGCCCTTGGAATAGTTTTGGCTTTGTTTGAACGAAAGAAATCTGGAAGAGGACAAGTTATTGATTCTAGTATGACAGAAGGAGCTGCTTACTTATCAACTTGGCTATATAAATCAAGACATTTGCCAGTTTGGATTGGTGAACCAGGAACTAATGTTCTTGATGGAGGGTTATCAAGTTATAATACATATAAGACAAAGGATAATAAGTTTATAGCAGTTGGTGCTTTGGAACCAAAATTCTATTCTATATTTTTAAAGGGACTGCAACTATCAGAAAACGAATATTCACAAATGGACACAGAGCTATGTAAAATTAAATTTAAGGAAAGTTTTTTAACCAAAACTCAAGAAGAATGGTGCGATATTTTTAAAGATTTAGATGCTTGTGTTACGCCAGTGTTAGATATTAAAGATGTTAATAAACATGAATTACATGTTTCCCGAAAATCATTTTATGTTGATGAAAACAATTTAGTATCACCTGAACCATCTCCTAAATTGTCTGTCACACCAGCTGTAGCAAGTGGCAGACAGCCACTACCTAAAGTAGGTCAACATACAATTGAGATATTAAAAAAATTAGGGTATGAAGATTCACAAATACAAGAACTCATAGTCAAGAACAGTGTTTATGCCCATAATAAATCAAATTTATAAACACTTTGTTATAAACTTTATTTATTTAAAGCAGACAATATATTTTCTTTTACATTTTTCAATTTTGGTGCTATGTTTTGTGATAAATCAATATCTATTATTAAGGGATGGATTAAAATTAAGTCAATGAGTTTTAATATTATGTGAAGGTCATAATCAATATGATATTTTCCAAGATTAAACATTTTGAAAAATACATTTTGTTTGTTATTTTTTAAATTTAATCTCTTATCAGCAATGTAAGTGATAAATTTAATAAAAGTTTCAAAGTCCATACCAAACAATGACTTGAGTATAATCTGGCACTGACTAGTAAATTCTGGAGTTTCCCGAAACTCTTTAATTTCATTTTCAACAGATGATAGATTTTTTTGCAATGCCTCCCATACAATATTAATGTTGCAAGCATTTACAAAATTATGATTTATAGAAATAGTGTCTAATAAATTAAATACTTGATGATGCCATCCAGATGGTACAAAAATACCATCTCCCTTATCTTGTATTATTTCAATGTGTCTAATATCCTTATGTTTATTTGGATCAAATAATAATGGTAAATTTCCTAATGGATCCTTTAATTTTTCTTCTTCTCCAGGTGGAAAAAGGACCCATTTCTTTCTACCTATTATATTAACAGACCAGCTGTAAGATGAGTAGACATCTGCATGCAAAGGAGTCCTAAAAGTTTAAAGATCAATATTTTTTAGTTGAATTCAGATATAATATATAGTTAAATGACTTCATTGAGACTGTTAAAGATATTTACCAAGTATTTTGAGCACCAATGTAAACGAACATAAAATCATCGTCTTCATGATCTATAGCAAATTCATTTAACCAATCTGAAGCAAATATATGAGGAACTTCATAAAAATTGTCATCTTTTTTTAATCTTTGCAAATGCCAATCTTTAAGATATAAAAGCTTTTGCCGATTTGTTTCCTTAAGATAGTTTATATAATCTCTAACTTTCATGCTACTTTTGCAGTGAGCATTAAAATTTGTTTCCTGACAATCAGCAACAGGTGCTATCATATCACCATATTCCTGTTCAAGGTAATTGTAGTTAATATTCCCATCCTTTACCCAGTTCATTGAACATGGCCATTCATTAGAAACATTTTTGATGATACAAGGTGTATTGCTTATCATATACTTTTCATAAAAAATATAATATTTTATATTACACATATCAAGGTATTGCAGTTCACACTGAGAACAGTCATATTTAATGGATTTATCTTCAATTATATTTTTATCTAATTCTATAATTTTGATATTCATAATTTATTTGTATGTTCATTACATTTAATTACACATATAAGGATTTTTTAATGTCAAAATTATTGATTGATTAGTCAAAAATCAAAAAGTTAACACAGCGCTTGACAGATTAAACGTAAATACTGTCATATTGGTATTTGGTAAAATGTAATTGCACAGATTCTACAACAAGGAATTTGATTTAAAAATTAGGAAAGAAAATAAACTAGGACCTACCGATTATAGATCTTCAAATGAATTACAAAATTAGAGTTTATGTATTTAAAAAAACCTATTTACTCAGATTTTTTTTCTGACCACTAAAATTAGTTAAAATTTTTGGTTAATCGATGTTAACTAAATTTTTCGTACAAACAAATGTAATCGATATTATTCAGTTACTTCCGACTTTTGTCAACCACTAGTCTTGTACATTTTGGATAAAAGTTAAAACTAAATTATGATTAATCTGTGGATGGCGGTGCTTGAGGGAAGAACTACGCCAAGTGATTTAATTTGTAAAACACGATTGTTTTAATATTTCTTTATTATTTTTGTTCTAAAGTTACTGTTCTGTGTTAAAGCGGTGTTTAAAAATTATGGTGAATGAAATATGTGATATGCTTCCGAAACAGTGATCAATTCCTTTGTACAAAATTTCTTGGCGGTAACAATATCATGATTACTAACAAAAATATTGTGCTTATAAGAAACTTATAAGGCTCAAAGAAATTTAAGATCTATTACAAATCATCTTTTTTTTACTAATTTATAAACTTTGTAATTATTGAAGTCAGTTAATTAAGTCATTAATACGACGATATGAATGATGTTCGTGACAAAGTTGTTGCTGGTTCTTCGACGTGGGAAAATGCACCAACGCATAGTGACTCTTCCCCAGAAATTCATTCGTCTCCTGGAGGCAGCGGAGACACTCCTCAGACACCTGGCGCTCCAGCTCCACTTGCACCTCATCTTGCAGCAGATTTACATCCCGATTTGATACAACAGGGTTGGCGTAAATATTGGTCAAGACGAGAAAACAGGCCATATTTCTGGAACAAAATATCTGGTGAATCTATGTGGGAATTACCCGCAGTTAAGAGAGATTTTGACCCTATAACTGACCCTTTAGGAATATGTCACACGGGACCACCTAATGCTGGTAATGTTACTCCAAGTGCTAGCAAGCGCCGTCCATCTGAAGATAATGGCCCTCCAGCAAAAAAGTTTGTTCTTGCTGGGCCTTGGGATATTGAAGTTCCAACCAATGTTGTTATATATGAACGACCTCCAACTATTTGTCCCCATCCTCATCCAGAGATTGAAGGATTCAGATTTACTTTAGCAAATAAGTTGAGGCAATGTTATCAGGAATTATGTCACACAAGAGAAAGTATAGATGCCCCAAGGGATTCTTTTAATAGATGGATGATGGAAAGGAAAGTAAATGACCAAGGAGGGTCCGACCCATTACTACCCAGCCATTGTTTTCCAGAGATATCTCATTCAATGTATGAAGAAATAATGAATGACATTCCTATAAAACTAGCACACCCAAAATTTACGGGAGATGCCAGAAAACAATTGTCTCGTTATGCAGAAGCGGCAAAGAAAATGATTGAATCTAGAAATGCATCTCCTGAAAGCAGAAAAGTAGTGAAATGGAATGCAGAAGATACATTTCAGTGGCTGAGACGTACTGTTGGAGCCACTTATGATGATTTTCAAGATAGATTGGCACATTTAAGGGCAAGTTTAAAAAAAAAGTATTTTTTAGAACATGTTTTTATTAAAACCAATAAAAGCTAGCTTACGTAGACCTCTATTAAAACTTAACTATTAGTACATACATAAAACAACTCATTTAATTTTAATATAGGTAATGCCAAACATATATATATATATATATATATTTTCCTGTTGTAATTTATTAAATATTGTATATGCAACTGAATACATAATAATAAAACTAAAATATTTTTTCAGGCATATAGAAAGTGTTCCAAAAATTTCCTCTATTTAAAACCTTAAATAAACATGTTTTAATTGTAATGTAATTTTTGTATTACATATTAATAATTATTTTTCTTATGCATGTATGTATGCGACTATATAAATAATTCATGTCTTTACATAAAGTTTTCAATATATATATTTTTTTAATTTACATTATTAATTACTTTTAGTAATTAATAAAATTCATTATTTATTTAATATAAATTATACTTATCTAGTTACTTTTAATTTTCATCATTACTTAATTATAATTTATATACCTAGGTACATTAACATTTAAAATTGATAATATAATTATAATACATAATTTTCAACAGAGACAATGTCAACCACATTTGGCAGAAACTGCAAAAGCTTCAGTGGAAGGGATCTGTCTCAAGATTTACCATTTATCAGCAGAATATGCTAAGAAAATAAGAGAGAAACATAGTGTGCTATTAAAAGAAAATGGTATTCAGGTAAACAGAAATGTAAAATCTTTCATACCAATAAGAAAATTAAATTATATTAAAAGACATCAGTATACATGGCCGGCAACACTCTTGTAAATCCTCGGATGTTGCAAGAGTTCTTGGGCGACGGTGATCACAAGTCATCTGTGACCCGCCAGCTTGCTTGCCCTCCTCTTACATAAAAAAAAAACAAATATATATATAACTTCAAGAACTTCATAAAGTATAGTTTAATTTATTACATAAATACTAAATAGCTTACAATCTTCAAGTAACATCCTACATAATCTAAAAATAGTAAATAAAACTCCATATTTGAAAATATGACATTCACTATTGACCTATTTTACACCAAGTACTGATGTCTAAGGGCATTCTATAGCCAAAAAAATGTCAAAAATAGAAGTATTAAAGAATGTCATACCAGGAGCTGCTGGCCCCGCTGCAGCAGGCGGCGCTGCGCAAGGTGTGGTGCTACCCGGTGCAGTGCGCGCTGCCGGCACCCCGCCCGCCGCTCGTCGAACACTTTCTCGACAGAGACCAGGCTCTCATGCGATATTTAGGGGAAACGCAAGTCATCAATGCTAACTATCTGCAGAAACTCGTAAGTTTTTTTTTCTATTACCGAAAAACATAAATTAAAAGAAAAATATATTTGAATGTGACTTAATTTTAAAGAGTTTTAGTATTCTTCATACAAATAAAATGAAATACAAATTAAATACTAACATTATATATTCTATATATTGGTTCTAAGTTGTATGATACCCTTCCATCGATTATATCTAACTTTTACAAAACTTGTTTTAGGAGCAACTCTACCGCCACAGCTGCTTCGACGACAAGAAGTTTGAGCAGTTCCTGGCGCGCGTGTGGTGCCTGCTGCGCCGGTACGCGGCGTGGGTGGGCACGGGCGCGGGCGCAGCCAACGAGGCTCACGTCACGCAGATGGCGCTGCCAGTACCGGTACTGGACTGTCTTCATCGTTACTTCGGGGTCACCTTCGAATGTTTCGCCAGTCCCCTTGACTGCTATTTTCGGCAGTACTGCTCAGCGTTTGCGGATACTGATTCCTATTTTGGGTCACGGGGGTTAGTACTTCATGTGTTATTTTTTGAGCGCACATGAAAATTACTCTAATAAATTAAATTATTATCATAATACCATTCAGCCCGTTTCTGGAGCTACGTCCAGTGTCGGGGTCGCTGGTGGCTCATCCGCCGTACTGCGAGGAGTTGCTGGCGGCAGCGCTTAGACACATGGAACGCCTGCTGCAGGACTCCGCCGAACCGCTTAGCTTCGTGGTAGTGCTGCCCGAGTGGCCCGACCGACACACGCACGCTTTACACAAGCTGCAGGCCAGCCATTTCAAACGGAAACAGGTAAGCACTTCTTACTATGTTTGTCAGGATCTAAAAATAACTACCGTTTGAGCCATAAGGTTATATATAAGATTCACTTTAAAGGACTGATTATACACTTTTTTTGCTACTTGATAAAAAAAAAACTTTAGATTAGTTTGCTAATACATAGCAATAAAAATATTATTTTAATTATTATAATTTGCAAGCTTTAACTGAACGGTTATCACTTTTCTATTATAGGTGGTTATTCCAGCATTCGAGCATGAGTATCGACACGGTTTTCAACATGTTCTTCCGAAGTAAGTTGTCAACTTTACATACAAACATTTATAAATTTATAAAATTTAGTATTGTTACGACGGTAGAAGTAAGACTGAAGTAACCGACCGAGTTTAGTTTTCCATAACAATATGGCCGCGAATTAACAGCTTTAAAACATTCCTATACTACCGGGTGTGGTGAAAATCCGGATGTATTAATCTATTTATGTCCCAAAATTGCAGGAACGAGGTGTACTTCCGCTGGGGTTGCGGTACGGTGGTGGTGTGGTTGCAGAACGCTGCGGGTTTCGCGCGCTGGGGTCCGACGGACGAGCGCGTGGAGGCGCTGTTAGACGCATGGCGACCGCGGGCAAAGTTGCGCTCCCCCGCACCGCCTGTGCCGGCTGCCCCCGCTCCCGTCCCGCCTTCCGGCGACCGCTCCCCGCACCCCGCGCCTCCCCCGCACCCGCACCCGCCGCACCCCGCGCCCGACAAGCGCTAGCCATCACCGCGTCCCTCCGGCTACGAGCGGGACGTGTACTAGGGACCCGATGGACCTCCGTCGAAGTAACATGACAAGTTTCAAATGTCAATTTTGAGCCAAAATTTCTTAGTAACGACGAATGTCATATTTTTTGCAGAAATTTAAATAGTGATCGAAGATTTAGATCATTTCAATTATATGTTAAGTGTTTTTGTGTTGGTGATTGATGATTCACTGGAACGAAAGAAGACTTTGTATAATGCAAATGCGCAAATAGTTATAAAGTATTCGAATACGACATTGTTATAACCGTTGTATGTGTTCTATCGATCTACAGCCTCGTGAAACATATATTGTGATATATTACTACTAAATAAATTTAAAATTGATATCATCATCCGTCATAAAAAATATGTGCCACAACAAAACGAAGCATAAATACATTAATAATAATATATTTTGTAAGGGGAGAGCAGTTTGTGTTTAGAATTAACAATACAACCATAATATACAAATGTGGTATAGGTACTATGTACCGAAGAATATAAGTTATTTAGTGTATTTATAAATATATTGTGCATGGTGGCACACAAGTAGGTAAGAAATTTAGAAAATATCAGCACTATAAAAACGTGATGCTCTAGATATAACTTTTATAACTAGATATAGTCAAGATAATTATAATTCCGATCAAGTGTAGAAACATCCGTTAGTACATATACATATGTATATATACTTCTACATATTAGTATGTAGAGAATGATAATAAGATGATCATTGGAAATAATTTTCTATTAACTGCAATAATTGTCATTGAGACGTACAGACTGACATTCTGGCACTCTGTGCGTGCGTAAATATAAACGGGATAATTGATGGTTTTTTTAAAAACTATCAATCCAGAGTTAATTTATTTTATTTGTATGTTAAATACAACACTGAGTTCAGTAAAATTTCAATCGTTGTACTTATACTATAGATCGTTTTATATTTATATTATTACGCCACGGAATCTAACTATGACTAACTTATTTGACGGTTCATAATGTTGTTTTTAAATTAAAATCCGTTTTCTAAACACTTAATAAAGACAACATTCTTGGTTGTGATAATAAATGATTTTCCAGCTCCTCAGGTTCTTAAGAAATATTTTCGTTCTAAGTAAATTTAGTTCCTCTTCTATAAAAATAGATGCTGTACAACTGTTATTTATGAAATCGTTCCATGAAATTGAAATTTCAATTTAAGTGAAATATCACGACACTAATTACGAAAATGGAACATTGGAAATTACTCGATATTTAAACTTAATACTTATGTACTAAACCGTCTTTGTACATACATGTTTAGCAACACATTTTTTTTTTATTTTTTAAAAAGTATGAAGTGACTGCTTTGCTTGTGGATAACAAATTACGAGGCTAATTAATATACACATTCAATAGATTTATTTAAATATCCTAATGATATCACATGTTAATATCTTTACTTTAATTAAAAGATATAATCAACCAATAGACAATCTAGACAAATCCTGTCATACTTCACAACAATATACTTATAAAAAGTTGTAGGAAGCTAGCTATTGACTTTTTATTTTATAGCTTAATTATTTGTAAGTAAATTGTTCAGTTAAGATGAAAATATGTGTTGCTTTTTTTTTGTATAAATAAATCGTTATTAATTCACTTTAAATATATATCTTAGTGAAATCTATAAAATATATGTTGTTATTTTCAATACAAAATAATTTATCTTTAACAAGACTAACTATAAAACTTCCACTTGATGTGTTTTGTCTGTGTAATTCTTGTATTGACTTTAAATCATGTTGTATTTGCATGAGAGCAAACATAATATTGTATATAGCAAGGTGCATATTGTACATAGTTTTTGAGAAAATTTTGGTTATTTACTTAATGTAAGTTCTTTTTAAGAATCCCTTTTTACTGTTGTATAGTTCGATAAAGATTATATTTTGATTGTTTGATTATAATATTTTTCTGAAAAACTTGCTGTCTTATTTTTTACGTACGGTATCCTTCTATTTAGTGATTATATCTTGCTTTTCCTATATTTTGCTATCATTCTAGATTTATTTTTAAAATGATGATGGTAATAATAATACAATTTTAACGAAGCAAAACAACACATACTGACTGAATAGTAGTACAAAGACACAGAACCAATCAGTTTTTAAAAAGTTTGCCCGATTGTATGTCGCGTAACTAATTTATAGGAATATTTTTTGACTCAGGAAAACTATACATGTTATTTTCCCAGAAAAAAAAACGAAATTATTTGACCTATTTACTATGATTCGTTTTACGATCCTAGGATTAATTAGATGTGTCTTCTAAATACCAGACTTATAGAATTTCCGAACGTCGATAAATATTTTAACTTCCATGGACACTTGAAGTGCTGTTGTTGAGTCTATACAATTATCTTTATAAATGTAAATATAAATCTTCCTTTGATTGCCAGCCACATGACGTGTGCAACAAAAACTTATAGTTTGTTTCAAACAGGTTATTAATTAAAGTCAAATGTTTTCGGAAAATACTATTTATTAATCATAAACCTCATCTAATCTATTACAACTATAAACTTGACGCCAGAAAAATAGGCGGATTCATATTTTCTTACAATCACCAAAATTTATACTATTTAATATTTTACTATGTATATATTTTCGAAAATAACACATTCATTTAATTAAATGAGAAATTTACAATAATATTCACTTATCTATATAATAGGTGCTTAAGTGAAGAATTCATTAGTACAAAATCATGGTTGTTTTCTTGATAATTTTTAATGCACATCTCCAAGTCAATAAATTTATGTACATATGCTACAACTTTCATTATTATGAAACTATTTATAATACGTAACGAAATCAGCAGACAAATTTATTAATAGAAAAATAATCAATATTAATCAACAATTTATTTTTTATTAATGATGATTTCAGTTTTTTTTTTCTGTGCAAGGAAAATACAACCACATCTGTTTTTTGTCTTTAGTACTTCAAAGAACTAATTACAAACACAATGGAAAACTGAAGCAACAAAAAGCAATTAAAATAATTATCTGCAAACTATACAAGTGCACCTTGATTTACTTAACTATTACATAATAATTATGAATTTATATAATATTTTTTTGTTATTTTATTTTACTATATCTACATAATATAAAAAAATATTTGTGCAAAAAAGACTGAGATCCTCTACATTTGTACCTTTAACAGACTAGGTACAACTAATTTCTAATTAGATTGTAATTACTTTCAATGTGAACTGCTTCTTGAATGAAAGATTTTTGTAGTAATGTTACTAACTTTAAAATTTTTATATAATAATTACTTTGGGAATAATTTTTCAGTAATCATTTAATTTTAGCTTAAAAATTACAAAATGAACAAATGATTTTGGTAAAAATTACAAAGATTTTCATTATAATTCTTAAGATAATAAAATAATTAATCATTATTCTTCAATGTTTTATCGAGATCTTAAGAGACACAAAACTTTTACACAAAAAAAAATAAAAAAACTTAAAACTATGTTAGTAATAAATTGTATTTTTGTTATTTTCAATGTCTTGTTTAGCCTCACTATTTTTGTGAATATTTTATATATAATTATTAACAACTATTATCAATAAATTAAAGTTATTGTCTCAAACCAATATAATGATATTGAAATCCTTATTCATTTATTTTCTTACTTAAATAACATTATATCCATTTTTAATACAGGCAGCATTGAAATTGAATTGTGAAAAACCCATCAATCATCTAAAAATCTTCTACTTTTTAGTGGAGAAGTTAATATTTAAATAATAAAATATCAGTTTTACATTATTAAGTATCTACCATTCTAGTTATGCACATAAGATTGTATTAGTTAATCTAACCTCTAGTAATAAAGTGCTTTTAATGAATTAAAGTGCAAAAGCAGACATTGAACAAATATTATCCTGCTTTGTATTTTCGTGCACTTAAGTTGGTAAATAATTATTTTTTGATTAATATATTTATATTTTATAACCTACTCATATTATTGAATCAAAAGCAACAATTAGTGAAATATAAAAAAAGAAGAACAGATTGATCAGATTATCAATTATATTCTTCATCTTCATCCATTGCAAAATCCACCCCAGAATCAGCACACACAGGGCTGGAAAAAAATATTTTGTTAAGTACTCAATATTGAGTTCAATGACTATTTAATTAACTCGGTGATAAAAATACTATATAGAAATTATAATAAACTTGACTCACCTCATGGCTCTGCAAGTAAAAAAAACAATACGCTTCAACTTCTGATTATAGAAGAAATAATTAAAAGTCCAGAGGCAGCCGGGTTCCCCAAAGGGGTCAGTGGCTAAGTCAGGATTATAACTGTAAATGTTGCACTCTGACAAGAGTACTTCTTCCTCAATTGCTGTCCACAGAGCAAGCTTTAACTGTCGCCACCGAGCTCCCCCGACCGCCGATAGGGCAGCATCCACAGCACCTTGCACCCACTTCAAGGATGGCTCTGCACTGAATTCACTACTCTGTATAATGAATATTGAAAATAATTTTATCTTATTAAAACTGATAAAAATCTTCTTTAAAACCAAATTGTTTTAAATTGGTGGTCAATCTAAAAGTTTGGAATCTTTTTGGCCATTCTTTATTTTTTTGTCAGGTAGGAGTTTTTTTAAGTGAGTGTTTATCACAGTTCAGACGAAAATAACAATTACTGATTTTTACGGAATTATGACCAGTTAACTAAACATAAGTATCAATGCCCGGGTGCCATACCGACGCTCAGAGCTAATGCCAGTTCAGAGACAACAAATAAATTTTGTATGGGAAAATCAAAATTTTAAAAACTATTTATTTTAAAAAGTTGTAGAACAAATGTTGTTGGGATTGATGTAGAGAGGCTGCCTGCAAGAGGTGGTCAACTAATTACAAATAACCCTAGTCAGAACTCTAAAGCTTGTTTCAATATAGAAAGGGAAACTGCAATACTTCTATGCATACATTGACATCATACAAAAGCATCATTTGAAAATAATTTGATTTAGAGTCAAAATATATCCTATAAATCTAAATATAATACATAAATAAAGTTTTTTTTAAACTATTAAAATGAATTTATACAATTTTAAAATGAATAGTACTATTCATTTTATAATTATATTGTTGACATAGGTAGTTCTGATATAAATATTTGTACTGAAAACTAAACTTAAAATTAAATTTTAATGTGTTTTCCAAAATATTTATGTAATGCTCTAAAAATATAGTGATGAACATTTTAAAGAAAAACAAACCAGATAACTAATGACTCACTTAAAGATATGTATGACAAATATATAGATAACAGGACAATTACCTTAGCCATAGAAAAGTCATAGTCTGGGAAAGCACCATTCAGTGTGGCAATAAGGTAAAACAATGTCTTCCGAGAGATGGTGTCACACAGTATACCTTCCTCATCACCTGACAAACTCCGACTAAAACAAGAAAAATAAACATAAATGTTTATAATTTTTTTTGTTGTTGTAGCACAATGGAATAGCGGCTATATCTTCATCTGAAATACCTACCTATAAGAGATACACTCTGGTGGGGACAAGGCTTGGAGGTTGTTGGAAGTTTCTCCATCCGCAGTAAACCTTTTGTAAAAAGCTTTTTCACCACCTGCCATTTTGCAGCTGTAGCTTTCTATTCGACCTTGAACTGCGCTATCTCCATTCAAGATAGAAAGAGCGCTGCTCAGCGCCTCCAAGCGTCCACTTTCTAAGAGTTTCATCTTTTCAAATGTTTTCAGCTCCTTACCCACTACAATTTATTGTTAACAATGTATATCTTATATTCGTGCAAGGAGCACTACTTCTGTACATAGCAGAGGGGTGTATAAATATTCCTTTTCTTTTGGAGTGAAGAAGCTTTACACTTGGAATCAGGTTCGTCTTCTGTTCTTCCGCGCTGATGAAATGCGGGAACATCACAAATAAGAAAAAGAAGTTAGGTTTGCAAATGGCTTTAATAGCCAGCGATCTATTTATAACTTTGTTTGGCTTAAATAACAATGGCGCGTCACTACACTTGCAGTCCTAGAAAGATCACCAAAGCACTGATTTCACGCCTAGAAATAAAAATCCATAGAATACATTATTAAAAAATGTTCAAAAGAAAGGGGCACAAATAACTTAAAGAATAGCTTAATTTTTTAACACAAAATTATCTAACAATTCTAGAACACAAAATTTCAGACAGAAGACGACAAACACTGCAAGTAGGTATATATTATGAATACAGAATAGGTAATTATCTAAATATTCTACTCTATGGTCTATACTGAAATCTCTATGGATTATGGAGATCAATAAAACAGACAGAAAGAATATCCAGACAGACAGTAATAATAATAATAGCTTGTAGACAGTGGTCGTCGAAAGTATCCAATATTTAAAATACCTTTGACAAAAAGTGTTTTATGTAAAAAAATACTTTCCCTAATTTTATTATCTTACAGTGAATTTTTCTTTGATTATAAATAAAATATGGCATTTTTTTAAATATTTAATTAGGGTCTATGTGCTGCATTTGACGTAATTGATCGACAGAAATACAATATGTTGTTGATGCCCAACCCAATATATTAAAATATTCTAACTTTCGTTTTAAGCTAGAATAACCAATATTTGAAATTTCGTGTTGACTCAATATAGTAAATTTCAAAAATATTTAACAACCAAAGTCATTCTAAATAAAATAGTAAAAAAAACTGAAACATTTAGAAGATGATCTAAAAAATATGTTAAAGTATTTAAATTAAAAACACATCATATATATTTATTTGAGCATGTGTGATTAGACAAAAACAAACAGTGTGTCTTACGTTACTCCACAGAGTACTATAAACGTTACTCGTTACTTCTGTTAACTTATACCATGCTATGTATATTGAAGTAACGAATCGCCTCGATTCGTCGCATTTGTTCGGTTTGATATTTGTACTGTGAGCCAGACTTATGTATAAGTTATTCTAAAATTAGTTTGATTTAATAGGTAAAGTAGTAGTAAACTTATAGTTATACGCAAGTGATGACGAAATCAACTAAATTCGCAATGGATTTAAGTACTATTATGATTTTTTTGGTAGAATTAAATAGAGCATAATAATAAAATAAAACGTATTTTAAACGAACTAAATACTAATTATCAATTAACTATATTTCAATAGAGATTTACATGTTTCACGTCAAATAGTTTGACATACGTTATTTTTGGATTGGTTGTCACTTGTCAACTGCAATTTGCAAATGACAACAAATGTTTCATAGCCCATTTATTTAATTCTTTAGTCTAACATTATATATTTGTGTTGTTTTAGATCACGGTGCAACAATGAAAGTCTGACTATTTCGTCTATTTTCCAAATTGAATTGAGACTGTTATCTCATCTTCACCGATCAATCTCTTCCGTGTGTTCTCCACCGTACGTGACATTGGCGGAATCGACCGTGCTTTACTGGCACAACTGAAAGCCATTAAATCAATCTATCTATCTATCTATTTAATTCTTAAATCTTAACTTTCTCATCTCTTATCTAAACCGAATGTGCTATAACTAATGAAAAGATTTTGAAATGTTTTTAACTAAAGTTATAAAACATTTTAACAATACACAATATTTGACTTGGTCTAGATACCAAAGATATGGTTATTATTTTCTTTACCATATGATATTAATTTGATATTTGAGTTATCACTAGTCCTATAACCTGAGGAATACTTCTAGCAACCCACAAACGCTTCTACAAGCGCACTGATATTGTACAAAACGAGAAACAATGGGAAGTAACCCTAGACCACCGTCGTCTGAAAACTCCAAACGGTCGTGTTTTGGCTGTGAATACAGAGCCACTAGCACGAGCCATTGCTTTAGAATGGGACGCACAGCACGAGAATATATCACAACCAACAATGCATTTGGTATAATATACAATTGTTTTATCTTTTATGCATGTCTGTAATTTGTTTCATTTATTTTTTTTTGTTTTGATTTGCTGCAACTGCAGCAGACTTTATAATTTATAAGACATGTAACTACATGTCTTATAAATTATAAAGTCTTCTTAGGCATAATAAAATATTAACATCTATTTTACTATAATTTTTGGCTGATAACAAAATTATCAGTATTGATTAATAAAGGTGGACTTTGGTATTAAACTCTTTAAATGTATATTGTAATATAACCTGTTTATTGTATTTATCTTATTTATTTCAGACTGCCCTGTGTAATACGTCTATTGACAATCCGGGAAAACTGAACTCGCATGATATTTCCATTTACTTACTTGACTTCATTGCAACCGACACATTACTTTTTTATTCCGAGGTGAATAATATTTGTGGTTTAAATAAAACTTCTTTTGTATATATTTTTAAACATATTTATGCAAGTTGAGTTAATTTTATTCTTTTTTTTCATATTATTTATATATTTTAACCAGGAAGAAGAACTTAGAGCTTTACAAGAAAAAAAATGGGATCCGGTTCTGGAATGGTTTTGTAAGAGGTTTGGGGTCAATCAAGAGGTGTCAAAGGACTTAGAACCTCCACCCATATCCACTGAGACCAGAGCTGTGTTAGCTCGGCATTTCTTATCTTATGATTTTGCTGCATTGACTGGTCAGAACATGCAACTATTTTAAGTAGTTTTTAAATAATTATTGAGTTAAAATACTTTTATTAAATTTTTACACAGCATTGAACTTTGGAGTTGAGGCTTTGAAATCCCCAATACTGATGTTAGCCTGTGTGGACAGACACTTGGAGCCCAAAGACGCTGTGATGCTTGCTAGACTTGAAGAAGAATACCAGGTGTGTTTTTCAATTTTATGTGTAAATGTCTCATCTAAGAGCATAATTTATTTAACATACAAAACATTTGTTGAAAACATTACATTTTCTTTACAAACTAATTACATTTTCTTCATTTGAATCTAACAATACACACATGCAACTACAAACATCCACATATATATTGAGATATGAAATATTGGATGGAATAACATAGAGCAATATAAAAACAATCTTCACATTTGTTTAAATTTTGTTGCAAATGACATATATAGAAATATAACAGTAGTATTTATTCATTATCTATTGAATAAACCCTACAGAATTTTAAATATAGGCTAGTTTTATTTTGCTAAACTATTTGATGAGAAATAATATGCATCATTGGCTCTGAATCTTCACCATTTCTTTAATTATATAGTTTTTATATATCTATTTTTATCAAATATATATTTTTTTGTCTTTCTACATTTCTATAAGTGTTTGTCTGTGTAGGTGTCTCGTTGGGGCCGCGTGCCTTGGGCGCATGAGCTCAACCAGGCAGAGCTAACCGCTCGCGTGTCGGCCTCACTGCTGGTCATACACGCCAGTTCAGACAGACACTCTGCTTCCAAGAAACAACCTGACGAACAGTTACCATAGTGTTCTAGTGTGATAATAAAATGTATAGCAAATATGCCCTTTGTTTTGTTGTATATAATTTTAAAAAATGTAATTAAATCAAGTTTTCTTTGTTTATTCAAGAATATTTTCTTAAAATGAAATAAAACAATACCATTGAGACCCGTGCTATAATTATCGCAGACAAGAAAGGAAGTCGTTCATTTCGTATAATTTGTGAGACTCGGATGACCGACGAGGACATGTGGGCAAATGACACGGTTCACTCCCAGTCGAAACGTTCAAGTGTTTGTATCTTACATACCATTTTTATTTTGTTTTTAGATTAAAATTTTTACTACGTTATATAAAACATCATAAGAGGCGGGAGGTATCCAAATTTAAGTGAGGTCAGGCGTAAGAGAATGAATAGAAATAGCAAAAACTGTATCGCGAAGTTCTGCTAAATTTAGCTGGGCGGGCGGCAGTGGCTTCTGAGTGTCGTTGCGTATGCGCGGCGGTCCGCTACTTAGCGAGCGACCTCGCTTTGTGTATTGTGCGATACGTTATTGTCAATACGTACATTTATATTCCCTTTGGTGTATTCTAAAAAATAATATTCTTGTAATAATATGCGCAACAAGTGATATAATACGTCAATGTAGCAGTGTATCAAATGGAGGTTAATGTGTGCTAGTTAAAATTTACGATCGTTGCAAATACTCATCGCTACTACAGAGTGTAAGTATCAATAGGATATACCTATTATTTAATATTTACGAATTGTTCAGTGGTTTATTTAGTTTCTTAATTTTATATAAGTATACTTTTTTATTTATACTGAATAAAATTGTGCATATTTTATGGACACTTTATTATGATAGTTATTACCTATATAAAGTTTAATTCAATATATCTATAATATCAAAATAACTTTTAATTTTAGACTCTCATTTTATTCTCCAAAAGCATAAAAATCGCTGTCTGTGAATTCAGACTAATGTTTCAAACAACGGAACCGCTTTCGATGAAACTTTATATTTTAAGTCGGTTCTGGTGATCTAGTCGTCTATTTTCAGTTGGCTTTAACAATTAGGTTTCTATAAAAATGGGTAATGTCTGAAGTGAAGAAAATAAATATCTTGCCTGGTGGTAAACAAGAATGAACATTTATTTTTAAAGATGAGGGTGAATATTACATATTTTGAAACCCTTTAAGGTTTCAAAATATGTCAGGATAGCGATTTAAGACCAAATGATAATTAGTTGGTTATGGTGAGAGTAGTCTTAAGTTCAGGCTAGTGTTCAATAAAACTCTAAATGTCGTTTTTGGAAACATTTATATTTAAGAAATAAAAACATTACATAAAATAATATATAATGTTCCAGGGTGATGAACGGCGAAATAGAGGAGGAGGCACCGCGCCCTCGTCCCCTGTCAACTGGCATTTGGACACTGTTCTCATGGCTACGTCGTTCTGATAGGTCTTCCTCTAGTGAAAGCATTGGTAGTGTTGGTTCCGATCTAACAGTTGCTAGTTTTGACTTCTTAGCGCCACTCCATTATAAAAACAATCCCACTGTTAAACTTGCACAGAGTCCTTTAACTGATACATATAAGAAGAGGTTAAATGAGCGGAATTTGCGCAGACACTACGATCGTGATATTACTCTACGCCGCAAGTACGGCTTGTATAGAGAAGAAGTGCTAGGATTCGACGGCTTCAGCTTGCCATCTCCTAATAAAACAGAAAGAGATTCACCTATTAGAAGAGATAGACGGGCAGCTAGTGAGAGTTTTCAACGTAGAGCCCCATACGTTCCTGGAAAGCGACGTGCTCCTCTTCCACCCCGGGTTATTATTTCAAATACTCTACCACGAAGCTATAAAAGAAAAAGGCAAGCACCAAATCCACCTCTAAAATTAACCGACGAAAATAAAGAAAACGTCGATCTTAACCGAAATATAGAAATGGACGCAAAATCTATTAGTAATAAATATTCTACGCCCACACACCAAAGCTTAGGTAATAACGTGAAAGATATTTCATCCAAAGATGTTAAGTTGCGATCAGAGAAAAGCTTTTTAAAACAAATTTTTGATTACCGAAAACGAAATTCGGCAATAGATACTAGCCATGTTAAATGGCTTCCAAGTATAAGCGAACTTGATAAACAAGCAGCCGAAATAATAGCTGCAAAAAAAATGGGTAATGGTGACGCAAGGCATCAAAATTATACCAGTGACAAGAATTCTGAATTGATAACAACATCACCTAATGAAAAAATGTGGATATGTAAAATGTGTTTAAGAAAATATAATGCATCAGTTGCTTCATGTTTATATTGTGTTAAAAGTGACAGAAATCGAAAAATTGCTTCTAACATATACACCCAAACAAATAATAATGTTGCAACGCCTAATAAAAATTTAGAAACTGAAGAGAAAAAAAAATTGAAAGAAATGTTAAAGGAAATGAAAGATTCTTTACCTAAAAGAACAAAGCACAACGAAAATAAAATAGTGAAAGATAACGATAATTTATCTTTAACAGAAACGCCAACACTTCGAATAGGAACATCCATTGAAATTCCTGACCAAGTAAAACAGTTGAAACTTGAAACCAAATCTCTACAGAATAATAAAAATACTAAGGAATGCAATTCAGTTTCTGAACCGTCTAGTTCAAAACAAACTGTTGTAAGCATTTTAGATAACAATTCAAAACCTGTAGACAAAATAAAAGATTTGGATGGGAAAAATGGAAATTTTGATAATAGTGATAAAACAAAAACAACAATATTAAATTCAAAAAAATATGATTTTCTAATGGGTTCTAAGCCTAAAGATACTGCTGATTTAATATCAAAAGTTCCTAATAATTGTTTTGCAGATCAAAACAATAAAAAAGAGATGTTAAATGACACCAAACGGTTATCACTAGTAAATAAAGGGACGACCACAGGCGAATCTAAAATTATAGTTAATAAGCGGGTATCAGCAGGTCCAGTGTTAAAGTCTCCAAACTATAAAATAAGCAACGAAACAAATACCTCAACCAATATTATAAGTAAAAACACATCAAACAATAATAAGCAAATAGATGTTACTGACCAAAACACTAAAGAAACATCTTCAAAGCCAACTCATTCTGGCATACACTTCAAAACTAAAAGCTACCTAACAGATGCTTCTAAAAATACCTTAGCAGCGCCGGTACAACATATCGCAAAAAACCTAAATAAAAAATTAGAGCTAACTAAAAATGACAAAATTCAGCGACTTCATTTAAGTGATGTTATTTTACCAGCTAAGGTCAATTTAAACGAAACTGAAGTTGCATCAATTTCAAGTATAAATACGCCTCTTAGAATATCATCTCTACTAAATCCATTGTACCTACCAAAAAATGAACCTTTAAACAAATCAATCCTAGAAAATCAGTTAAGTACGAAATCAGAAACGAAACCTGATGTTTGTGATAATAAAGTAGTAATGAACAAAACCCCGTCGCCTACTGCAGCTGTTCTCCCAGGTACATCAAAACTTAATACTCCAGTAACTAATGCAGGCGATTCGAAGAATGAATCACAGGCAACTAAATTAGCATCGCAAATAGGTAACTTCAATCAACATGTTAAACGTAGAGATTTAATAAATCAGCTTGAGTTGGCTATTTCGAAAGGGGATGAAAGAACTGCTTCTGAAGCCGCGGCTAATCTTGCTAAACTGAAACTATCTTGTTCAGTTTTATCGTTTTCTTCGCAAATAGTTGGATTAGTTAATAATACGCATATAACTGGTAATAAAAATAAAATTGCTACCGAAGACAACGAAACCGAAAGCATAACAAAAACGAACAATAAAATGGTTGGCAATAAAAGTCCACAAATCAAACTAGCGACAATTTCTGAATCGACTACTGAACAGAATCCGTTACCATCAACATCTAGACAAGACGCACGGGAGGAAATGATCCCGTAAGTAATTGACTGCAGATAATACGGTGTTAGCTTATCTATTTTCTGTAGTACAATGAAAAATAATACAATGTAATCAGCACAAGAAGTATTCGAAACTATTGTTTTTTTTATATTGTTTCATGATTTTATTTTACTACTCGATTTTATTGATAAATTTCATACCTGATATAATACTATATATATACACGTGTTCATTACAGCATAGAAATATGGGTTGAAGATAAAGAAGCAACTAGAGGGCCAATTCGCATGCTAGTTAAAAGAAAAGCTGTAATGGGCGACTTAAAGAAACAAGCGGACGCATCACTGGGACTGGATATACGGTTGCAGCGCTGGATTGTCGGAAAAAATCTTTGCACTAATGACTATACGCCACTCATTACCCTGGCAGGGCCCGACTTTAGTGCCCCATTTTACTTGTGTTTAGTTGAATCTGGTAAGGTTAAAATTCGGATTTGAGTCTTAATAAAGATTTAGAAACAACCAATTCAAATACGCAATCGAATTTGTAAATGTGTGTATGAAGTTAATCGTAATTTAATTATCCGTTTACATAATTGATGTTAAAATTTTTGTTCTATTTTTTAGGAACAAACAAGGAGGATACATATAAAATCAATGAAATTCCTCAAATAAATAATAAAACATTGCCAAATACATTAAAAAAACAAGAATCTGGCGATGTTTACACTGAATTAATGAAATTGGAACAGCAAGCGCTTGTCCCAAATACCGAAGACTTTGAATGCGGCGTTTGTATAGAGCAATGTGCGACCGGCAACGGCGCGGTTCTTCGAGAATGCATACATATATTCTGTCGAGAATGTTTGTCGGATGTCGTGCGACACTGCGATGAGCCAACCGTTTCATGCCCAGCTATTGGGTGTCTCGGCACTTTGCAAGAAAGAGAAATACGCGCTCTTCTTCCCCCAGAGGATTATGATCGTTGGTTGGCAAGAAGTTTAACTGCTGTAGAAAGCGGCACTCGCAATACTTTTCATTGTCGTACTAGAGATTGCACTGGATGGGCATTTTGCGAGCCTGGCGTGAGGCGATTTCCTTGTCCAGTTTGTAAACATACAAATTGTCTTCCTTGTCAGGTATTGCTAGAATATTTCTGTAGCTACATTGTAAAAAACATCTTGCTGTAAAGTTATTTTATTAATAAAGACAATGTAAAGGGCATGTGAATTTATAATACGTGTCTTATGTTGACTAAACTGTATGCTTGTTGAATTTCACTGTGAGTTTATCACTAGAAGGTTTTTACACTACCCCCATATATATATATATACTACATAAAACTATATTATTACAATACACTAAAATTTATGTTCAATTTTAACAACTATATAAAAACACATACTTTACCTTTTTATTTAGTAAACACACTTTGAAATATTGACTGTACTCAACAGAAATGTAGTCATTATGAAATCTCTAGAAGTAATGTAGAAATTCTTATCTCTTCAGGCTGTTCATGAAGATGAAACATGTGAGCAGTATCAAGCAAAATTACAAAGAGCAGCTACAGTTACGGAAATAAATCAAACAGACGAAGGAACGCAGGCTTTACTGGAGTCACTCATAAAGAGAGGTGAAGCACTTGAATGCCCCGAATGTAGTGCCATCATAACTAAAAAGTGGGGCTGTGACTGGATTAAATGTTCATCCTGCAAGACGGAGATATGTTGGGTAACGAAAGGGCGACGTTGGGGCCCTGCTGGTAGAGGAGATACAAGTGGAGGTTGCAAGTGTGGAGTGGATGGAAAGAGGTGTCATCCTTCATGTGGTTACTGCCATTAAAGATAATTCACCTATTATGTACAATAAAATCAATACAAATAATAAAAAGTGAATCAATATATTTATTTCTGATACTTTAGTTAATAAGAAACCTTCTACTAAAATATTTTAGTCCCAAGAAATTACATATTTTTTTTACCAAAATTATAGCAACCTTTTAAATTGGGTTTAAGACTATGATTGCCCACAATGTGACTTCTTTATTGTAATTATTCTATATGAACAATTTGCATATATATATCATTATATTTTTACCATTATCTTTTTTATAAGTATTGTATTATAACTTATGTGAAAAGATTTTGTATAGTCGGATGTTTTTAAATTTGTTTTAGTGTACTTGTATAGTTGAGTCAGTATGGTTTTTTGATTATGAATTTGAATTGTCATTATAAGTTTAATGACAGTATAGTTTTTATGAAAATATCACTTATTTAAGACCAACAATTTCTTTTAGCAGGTGTAACCATTTTTAATAAAGTATTAATAAAGTTTATTATAGTAGAATGTAGTTTAATTTTATATGAATAATCTATAGCAGGGGTGGCCAACCAGTCGATCGCGATCGACCGGTCGATCGCGGCCGCTAGTCGAGTCGATTCCGGCTAGGCAAGCAGTATTTAAAAATTTTAAGTTCAAATTAAGATTTACCTGCCCTAAAGGTCCACTGGAATATCAGGAAGTAAGTAATTTTTAAAAATAAATGAAGTAGATCTAACAGCGTTTCGTCGGTAAAAAGTCGATCTTAATTCTGATTAAGTTGGCCACCCCTGATCTATAGCTTTTAAAGAAAATATAAATAAAGTATGCTTAAATGATATTTAATTTGAAAATAATTGTTAACTAATTTCGGAAATGCTACAGCTATAGTCAAATTAAATGATGTGCCAAATCAATTATAATTATATAAGTTTCTACTACTTTACTCTTTTAAAATTTTCTTTTGATAGATTTAAATAAACAACAAGTTAAGTGTCCTTAGTCTATAATTATTTATTAAAATAGTTTCTAGGTACAAACCTTACATGACAACAGGTAAGTAATTTACATATCAAATACTTAAATCCGGTTGGTCAATATAACATCAGATTGACTTACATCACATCATATGTAAGCACTTTGGATTCTTCCTTACTGCAATATCACATCACTGCACATAAAACACTTAGTAACGGCGCATTCCTGGCGGTCCACCCCTACCAGGGCCTCCTCTACCCATTCCTGGAGGTGCACCCATCATTCCAGGTGGAGGACCACCCATCATTGGACCACCGCGCATTTGAGGTGGCGCTGATAACTGTCCTCTAGCACCTGGAGCCATATGCTGTTGTGACGGCCCTCCAACGCCTCTAACAGGTCCTTGTAAACCAGGCGGTGCACCTCCTAGCCCTGCACCGCGACCCGCTGCTCTACCTGCCCCTGGGCCTCCAATAGCGCCAGGAAGTGGGACACGTGGTAGACCTTCTTCAGGGGGAGGAGGACCTTCAATAGTGAGGGATACTATGTTTTCACCTCGGAGCAATACAAAACCGAGTGTTCTTTTCTCTTCCCTATCGATAGTTTTGTTGTTTTTAGATTTGATTTTTCTAAATTCTTCACAGTCTCCTAATATTAAATTCATATGTTTATCAAACGCTTTGAAAGTCCCGATAAATGTTCTAGAGTCTTGTAAGATTACCCTGACTCTATAATTTATATGCTGTTGCATTTTATTATTCTTGCCGATCGTCTGTAAATAACAATATTACATTTTATAAATGGTAAATTGGTTGTATTTGAAATCCAAATTGCAATACATTTAACTTATTTTTCAAACCAAATATTAAGAAAATACAAAACTGATAAGAGTAAATCATTGTTTAATGAGTTAACTTACCATTTTGAATGCTTGATGCAAGATATTTTCTAGGATGAAAATTTAATAACTATACATATAGCGGGAAATAAAACATAAATCACTTATTCAAGAGACGCTATCCGCCATTGGATAAAACAAGTTTTGACATTGACAAGCGGCAACCGGCTTTCAAAAAGCAAATTGTAGATATTACAGACATAATAATATATAGACTAAAAATGCCCAATCTGTTGAGAATAAAAATATGTTTCTATACAAAATTATACTGAGCATGAAGATCTTGAATAATAGTATAGAATAATAAAACAAAATTATGAATCAAAGGTGTACTAAACTTAGTACACCTTTTAGTAGTAGTCTCGCCAGCCGGGTGGGTATATTTAAATAAAGTTTATAGTCAAATCTAGAACAATAAAGTTTATTTAACTTCTATTTATATATATTACATATTTTTTCCAATAAGTGACATTAAATAAAAACTGTTTCATTTTTTAATCGCAGGTGATCTACCGTCTAATGTATGTATATATAAATATACAATTGTTAAAAATTTTATTACATCGCCACCAATTCCATTCCTGATCCCAGCATGGTCTTATAACAAATACATTCTAATAAGACTTCAAAAGTTACACGATCGCTAACGCATAGGTAAGGACTATCAACCTAAATTGAAGGCAACTTAATTCATAGTAAAGTCAATAAGTCACCACAGTGGCGCTAGTATTCTGCCAATGTTACAGATAGAGTTGAAGAAAATGTAAATAAAAACTTAAATATTTTTCGAATACAACCTCAAAAGTTTTTGTGAGTCCGCAATTATTGTAATTTTTTTAAATGTAAGTTTTATTTCATTCGTAGAGCAATAAGAATTTTGGTTTATCAGATAATATATATCCAAGCGCTATCAAATATGTATATGCTTCATTGGCTGACTTTTAATATACGGGCTTTTTCACTACTTCCACTAACCATGGTAATTTGTAATAATAAATATTATTTAGGTCCATGGATACAAGTCCTTTAGTCGAAATATATACTCGTGACTTAATTTGTATCTGAATGAGTATAATCAGATCTATTATTTAATATAAATAATAATATCTGGTTTTCGTGGATTGTCTGTTATTAACTAAAATTGTAGTTGTTAAAATATTAAAATACAATTTAGCAAGTTTTATTAAATTAAAAACTTTGTCTTACTAAGTATTGTGATGATCATTAAATAAGACGTTGACATGTAGCATACAATCTTCTATGTTCAAAGTCGAAAATCAGCAGCTTTTACAATAATTAAGGTATCACACCTTACCTAATTAGTTTTCTAACCAATTTACCGATTATTCCTAATATCTAAGGTTTATATTTGATCTAATAAAGTAAGTAAGATTCATTTGGCATTACTAAATTAAAGTAAATATAAGACTTTCGATTACATGGATATTTAGAATTTTAATATTTAATAAAGATTACAAATAGGTGCAATTGTCTTTACATTTTTACTTGAATTACTTTAAATCTATCTTAGATTTGACTTGCCACTTTTTTATATAACACCTAAGATTTATCGTAAAATCTCATTTATTTTAGACGAAACACGGCACCATAATTTTTCTACTTTTACCTACTAAACAAAAACTACTAAATAAAAACTAAACAAAAAATAAATAAAATATATGTCTATTCTTCATGACATTAAAGTTATCTGAAAATAATTGCATCCAAGAAAACCTTTACCTTTTAAAGTATATTTTATACTTACTACAACTATAAATAATAAATATCTATTAAATTAAGAACAAGATTCATTTACAACTTATTGGAGATTATTAGTGTGTCGGTCCAGTGGTTATTTAATCAGAGACTAAATTTTTCGATTCAGACAAGAGACATTTAATGTGGGATAAAAATGATGATTTATGATTTTTCGAAAGTCAAAGAGGAAGCGACGACGTATTTGAAAGTATTGATAAAATGCAAAATAAAAGCAATTTAAAATTAACTTTATGTTTAACTTGTCTGTGAACAATATTTTATCAGGATAATAAGTCCTCTTTGGTACTACCCAGACAGCAATAAGGATAAGATAAGTAATAGGCAATGGAAAGAAGATTTGGAATGTCTGGCAATGTTTATAATTTGTATTTACGCATTTGCACAATGATTAACGTAATTATAAACTTATCTTTAATATTATAGATAGCAATTTCAACGATTTATAATTAGTTAAAAGAAAAAATAATAGTAATTTCCCAGATTATTGTAGATAGAGGTTACTGAGGTTAAAGGTTTTACATATTAAAACTTTTAATATTGTTTTATAAAATTAATTAATACAATCTATGTATTATATAACTTTATTTTCCTATTTAATTTAAGGAAGCATGTACATGAAAAATGAAAAATAAACATATCAATGTTCAAATTGTCATTTTACAAACACACATATCTTGTGACTTCGTAAATTTGATTTAAATCAAATCGTTAATCACAATATTACGCTATATAATACAACAAAACTGTAGTAAGTGGTGTAATAGTTTAGAAGATAATTAACTTATAAAATAAGGTACCTATATAGTAAGCGACAATTAATGATTTTTTAAAAATAGTGTTGTAATATAATATTTAAGGAAAATATGAATAGTCCAAAAACTCCCACGAATGAAAGTGATGAAAGCAAAATATATTCTTTGACATAGCGTGGAATTAAGATCTTGTTTATCACTAAGTGTAATAATATATATGTTATAGAATCAAAAGAAAGACAAGAAACGAACTCCCGGTTTGATGTCAACGGAAAACTTAGTATTGTAATATAAAAACTCAAAACATCACGCTATTTCCAAATACAAAACGAACAACTTATGCAGTTCATTACTTTAACGAATATAATTTAATCTACAAATTTTTAAAGAAATCCCGTTCCAATTAACTCACTAAGTAATAGTTTTGGATTTAAAAAAATATTCTAATAATTATGTTTAATTAAAAGTTTCAGAATGTGATTCTTGTTGTATCAAATAAAATATTAATTCAAATAGTTATGCTGCTATAAATGGTTTTGTTAATTGTAATAAAATAGGCGTAAAATGCAATTCATTAAATATCACCATACCCATGCTATGTAAAAAATATTTTAAACTGTTACGTAATATATTTGTGCTCGGAATAATTTAAATAACAATAACTAGTTTACTTAATTCTTTACTTTGCATAGTAACACATGGTAGATAAATACAAAACTTATTCTACTAATATTGATAGGACAAATACAATTACACGTCTAATTAGTCTTTTTTCAAGATTAAAAACATTAAAACAATACATCATTGCAGCAATACAACAAAATTCAAATCTAGGTCATGTTGACATTATTATTTATTATAAATATGTACGCTACTACGCTACTGACCCACAAAGTCACCTAACAGCCTTCAAGAAAAATAGCCTTAAAAACTAATTAAACATTAAATTAAATACACTAGTAAGACGCTAGGAAGATACGCTCGACGCAGGCGCGAACTGTATAACAGATGTGTGACGAACCACTGGTTCCGTTTGAGTTAATTCTACTTGCGCAAAGTGTTTTCGTTTTCTATAAGGAAGCGTAGATTCTTCTTGCGTCGTAAAAGAATTTATGGTAGGCGGCGAGGGAGATGGAGTCGGTGACGAGGGTAGGGGGGGAATGTATGAGGCCTGTACCGATACCGGAACGGGCACCGGGCAAGGGGGGGAAGGTGGTGAGCTAGGAGGGGTCGGTGGAAGTTCCTGCAAGGCCGCTTCCACAATATCGCACATAACATTGTCTTTAACAACTAACGGAACAACATAGTCTGAGGGTGGCGTTGGAGCTTTCGGGCTTTCGGCCCCATGTTCTTTATAAATATGAGCCTCCATCTGTTTCTTGGTATTAAAGGTTCCATCGCATACTGTGCAGCGATAACAGCGTTCACCAAAGTGTTGAAAACGGTGAAGTTTTAATACATGGTTATAGCCAAAATCACGGAGACATATTTCGCAAGTATAGGGGCGCTCTCCAGTGTGCGTGCGTGAGTGCACTTTAAGTTGTTTGGAGCACGTGAACCCCTTCCCGCAGCCAGGCGCCGGACATCTATAAGGCTTTTCGCCGGTGTGTGTGCGGAGATGAATTACTAATTGTCCCGACTGTATGAACGTTTTGTGACAATGCGGGCAAGCGTGCGGTCTCTCACCCGTATGTATTCTAGCGTGACGATGTAGTTTACCCGAGTGTTCGAAGGCGGCCCCGCAGACTCCACAGCGGTACGGCCGTTCTTTAGTATGTATCCGCCGATGTACTTGTAAATTTTCCTTAACGCTGAACATCTTATGACAATATTCACATTCAAAAGGTCTCTCGCCAGTGTGAGTACGATAGTGACGGACTAAACGCGCCGGCACAGCGAATGTCTTGTGACAGACATCGCAACGATGAGCATCGGCTGCAACTCGGTGTGACCTGGTGTGAGCCGTTAATGCACTGCGGGTTGAAAGTCTTAATCCGCATTCTTTACATTGATGTTCACGTTCTTCGTCACCTGTAGAAAAAGACGAGTTCAGTTCAAAATCAGTCAACAAATAATCCATGTTTTTTTAAAACTATTTAACTAAAAATGTAATTAGTAATTCAATGCCTAATTAAAAACGTATTAGCGCGACGACGTTCTACTATGTCTGTTGTGGATGGTATGCAGTGATCAGGAATATCAGGATGCACATACTACGGCCACATAGGGGTGCGGATGGGAAGGGGGGCGAACGGAACGAGGCAAAGTGAATGTCCTCCGGCTGCACGTGGAGGCCCGCACCGCGGTTTCGAACCGATAGTGCGGCGGTGGGCCTCCACGTGTTTGGGCCAGCGACCCCGTATCCGCACTCTACCGCGCCCCCCGCTCACCCGCTCGCTCTGCCCCCACTTTCGTTATATCCTAACCCATTTATTGTTATACATAATTCAAAATAATTTATATTTTACTTTCGAGGGCCTGAAAATTCGTAAAAATAAATAATTAAAAAGTCTGTGAATCTAATTATCAAATTAGTAAAATGATTACAAGATACAAAATTAAGACGTATGCAGGGACATAGTCAACATATAATGTAAAAATATCTTACAAATATTTTAAAAAATAAAAATGTATTAACTCTGAGAAAAATGGTTAAAAAAAGAGCAAAAAAGAGTTTAATTTTTCTAATGACAAAATAAAAATCTGACTGAACAAAAACTATATTTAATTATGAATAAGTATTCAAAGTTGCTTACCAATCATATTGGAGGATGATGATTTATTTTTCGCTTGTGGTTCAATGGCGTCTATGTTGGTGTAGGTTGTGTATTAGTTTATTCGATTGATAAAACCGCTCGCCCCACAGACGGTCCACGGCCGAATGCGGAATTCGCGAGCTCGCTGTACAGCCAGCACATTGGTTGTCCGCTCTCCTCTACACCGCACGCACACAGACACACCGTCGTAAACGTACTTAGTTCTTTGAATGTGTGAATCATCGATATTACTCTGTGACTGTGTGTCACAGCAAGCCGCAACATAATTTTGGTTATATGTAGTGAAGTATAATGGATTTCCACTTGAACAATTTAACGTTTATTACATACTACAAAGAAAACAATTGCCAATTAAAATAACTCTACGTGGATTTTTTATCAAGAATTAAAATTATTAAAAAAATATTTTATTGTTAATTTTCTTTTTTAACTTCATTAATAAAAACAATACCTGAGCATTTATAGTTTTTAAATAAGTGTACCTAATATTTTATAAAGAACGACCTTTTAGGTTTGCGAAACGTTGTTTTAATACAAAACATAATATCAAATTAAGATAAAACTCACGAAAAAATAAGTTGTACCCATACGCATAAAATAAATTAAAGACATATACGTATATGTAGACGCATTGTATACGTTCTACGACCGCGGCTTTGTTGAAGGTTGGAGAGGGCAGCGGGGAGCGAGCGCGGGGGCACGGAAGGGGAAACACGTGGAGGCCCACCGCGGTTTCGAAACGCGTGTGAACTCTCAGCCAGAGTGCGCGTGCGTGGCGTTTCTTGTCGGCCACCTCGCCTCCTACCGCACTCTTCTATTTTGTCTGTCTAGGACAATATGTTAGGAAGTTTAATTTCGCACTTATATTATGTAGCCTTGTATAGTATTTGATTTTTTTTTACTGTATTAAAATAATTTATCTACATACTTATTATATTTTCCACTTTAAAAGTTATAGAGTCGGAATAATATTATCAAATAGTTGAATTTACTTATTTTCTTTGTCGTATTGTAGGTATAAGTAGGTAGTAGGATTTGTGCAATCTCATACTATTTCATAACATAATTATTGTTTGTAAATAAACATAGAAATCTTTAGAGTTTCCGTTTGCCTTAAAGTTGAGATAGATCAATAGGGGAAAGTGATTTGCCAATTTCACTTTTGACTTTAAACTATTTTACACATAACTGTTTAGGAATCAGAGTATACTTTCTTTTAATAAAATTGTAATAAACTATTATTTTTCTGTATCTCTAAAATGTTAATGAGGTCGGTTGCTAATATTATTACTGAAACTCTTTAATAAGATTAATGTTTCTTAATTATCATTATCTTCAATTCCGAACAGAAAAAAGTTGGCCTTCGAATTGGTTTTTATTTAATAATATTTTAGTTTCCACAATAACATTGTCTTGTGTGTGTGTGTGTGTGTGTGTAGATAATATGTATAAATTATAATGGGTGCTTATAACTTTTGAGAATGTTTGTTAACGTCTAATAATTTTGGATAATATAATATAAGACAATGATAATAGTATTATGGTATTAGACTGTGTGTTTTACAGTTCAATCAAATATTTTAGTTAAATATTAGTAAATGTAAAATAGTCCTCGATTTATTAAAAAACAATTCAATTACAATACAAGATCTAGCAAATTATACAAAATATACCTCTGTTATATTTAGGTATTCCATTCGTGGTATCCATTTCAATTTCAGATTAATTCAGCAACTACTTAGTCGATAAAATTGAAAAAAATTACAGTCATTAAATATAATATTCAAGAAACAATTAATATGGACTTCTAATAACAATCACGGTCTCTTTTTTAAAATGTTAGGTTTACAAACATGAGATATTCAGTACATTACTTTTATAGATAATATATTATTTTTCAATAATATATTATTTTATAAATTACGTTCTTTAAGAATATAAAGTGTAAAGTCTAACATATAAAAATGAAGTCAAACAAAAATGTAAAGTCAAGCATAAAAATATAAAGTCAAGCATCAACAATTACTTTGAACTTATGAACGGGCCGAACCATGGTAGCTCCACCCTCTGTTCACCGAAATGGCGTAAAATATTTATTATATCTACAGTTCGTAGATTGAAAGAAGGACCCGGGCGCCTATCTTCCTTCCTGTCTATGTTTTTAGTCTCCTGTATTTCTTCTCATTCCTCATGGTTAGTAAACAACAATTTAAACGAATTCATGACTACTCACCATCAGAAGGACAATCTTATCTTTTGATACTTAATCAATTAAAAAAACAAGGAAACTGTTCATGTGGAAGTGTTCAATAAAAAAGTAAATGACTTTTATTGAATGCAAATATGTACAATACAATAGCACATCGTTAAGTACATATAGGTATATTGGTATAATTTTGTTTAAAAAATGTATTCATGTCTGTCTGGTTTAATATTAGATTAGATTTAATGATCAAAATGTATTATAATTACTTTAGATCCCAGCAGGTGGTGTTTATTGGTCACATTTAAATTTAGCTTTATGAACAAAATATTTTTACTTTTTAGACAGTAATCTCTTCTAATTAAACGATCAAATTTTTGTGAAGTAAAAGTCATGTTAAATACCACCATTATAAAAAAGTCATGTTTTAATTTCTTTTAAATACTACCTAATGTGGGTTGTAGCCACGAGGTGTCATTGGAATTTGGAAGGTTTACATTACAGTATTATTTTTATTAGGAAGTATGGTACAAATTCACAAAAATTTCCATTAGGTACAATAAAATCAACCCGTGCTACAAAAAAACATCATTTTGTATTTATAATGTTATTGCAAGATGAACTGTTAAATTCAAATTAAGATTAAATAAATTTACCTAAAACAGTTTGTCGGAATGAGGCCAAATTTCGTCGTGTCTCTAAAATCTGTATCTACAAATTATATCTATATCTAAACAGGTTATTATCAAAAATGATATTGCACTGTTATCAGCAACTTAGCCTCAGTAGTAGAAACCTATTTATGGCTATCACAATATACCTACATTACAGATTGTAGAATATTGTTTGCAATTATGTATGCATTCCGAGTAATCTAAGTAGATATAATGGACACTTGCCCTAGGTACTTTATTAAATTGAAGTGGGGAGGTATATATATAACATATACATATTATACTTGTTATAAGCATACATTTTAATAACTACTAAGTAATACCTATGTAACATTTATGCTAACGAAAGTAATATTGAATACATGTATTTGTTAATAAGTCACTATAATTGTTAAAAACTGTTAACAGCTCCGCGATCGGCGCCGATTGATTTCGATTTGGTTTTATAATTGAGGCAGGTTAGTACATGCTGTTCCAACCTATTAAAACATCTATTGAATTCTGTTATCCCCTGCTACATTTCATGAGCAACACGTTAAAATTAAATTGGATGGAGGCAAAAGACTGGAGGGTGCAGGCGGCGGCGAGGGTGCAGGGCGGGGCGAGCGGGGCGGAGTGCCGACACGCGCTGCACGCGGTCACCGAACGCGCGAAACCGCGGTGGTGAGGCCACCGGCGCGTGCGGCTCGCGCCCGATTCAACCTTCCTCAATGCGACCGCGGATGACCCGCGCCTCGCCACGCCACGGACAAACACCGCCACATAGCTTCATCGCCTCGGGGTTCCTTGTGCGCGTAACCTTCCGTAAGGAAGATATTTCTTCCATGATCCACCAACAACAGGCATATATTAGGTATACTGATACCTAAACTTTTATAACTCTATAACATAGGTAGGTACTTTATCATCATTTATATTCAAACTCTTTTGAACTTTAAACTAGGTAGCTACTTTGAATACTGTTTCTAATAAATTTGCAAGTGACCTAGACATAATGTTTTACATAGGAACGATAATTGTTCAGAAATATTACAACTAAATTTATTTATCAAGGTTAGACTGTTTAGTACGTACCAACACGATGTTCTGTGACGCATAAAATTATAATTTTGAGCTTTGCTGCTTAAACAAGATTGAAACAGGTTTCAGAGTTCAGACGTATCACTCTGATCATATTGGATTCGATCATTACTTTATTATAATTCTTTAAATTGCTTTATATGTAAGTTATGGGTCATATTTATATAGTGATCATCGTACCTATATGAAAATAATTAAATAATGTAATAAATGTTAGTACAAAATAAAATTATTATTATTACTACTTTAGGAGATTCAGTGGCAACTAACGCTTGATACCTACATAATTTAAAATGTAGGTGAAAAACTATAAACATTTATGGCATAAGCCATATTTTTTTTTGTGTACGGAACCACAACATATTTTAAAATAAACTCATAAAAAACATAAGTATTTAAATGTGTGTGTATAAAATAAATACAAATTAGGGAAATACGTACTATTGTCGAAGTGCAGGAAAATAGATCCTTTCAAAAAAGAACTTAAGAAGGTAAAAAAATCCGTATGAAAATATAATTTAATTATTTTATGGTTTGATATTCAACATTGTGTATATAGGGTCAAGGCTGATTTTGTTCTAACTTGCTTTACTCGGTAAGTAAATTTAGTCCAAAAGGTTATATAATATTATTAAGTAAATAGAAGCGATCTATTGTATCTGTAGTATCTGTAGATTATTATTTCTGTCATCCACTGCCGGACGGACGATCCACCCGCGTTAAGTGCTGGTCACTTCATCCATTTCCCGAGTATCTGTAGATACTAGTCAAATTAATATATAAAATATAACTAAATTCTAGAGCCAATGTTGACAAGAAAATAACATTAATATAGGGTAGATATACATAACATTACGTTAACTGAATTATAAATAATGTGCTACAATGTACGAATATTATATAAGTAGAGGGAGTCATCGACCCAACTCGATCGCTCACCATTCTTGGATATTTGAGGCGAGTTCAATGACCGACCTCGCGATCGTAGTGCAAGGTAATAATTGTTACACGTGCATTCAGGGCTTCAATTACATTTAATGTCTTATGCAACTATTTTACTAACTATTTACTAAGCGCTAGATCAGCTAGCGTACTAATTTATCATTGTGATAAGGCTGTTAGTGAGCTAGTGCTCCCATCTGATTGGTGGTCAAATAGTGCACTGTAGATTGTTCATTGTATAATGTAATGGGCGCATTACTACACTAGTAATTGCTGACGCGCTTGTATATTTAATACTAGACTGTATTTACTTTTTACTTTTAACCATAAAACGTAGATACTAACATTATTATTTATTTTGATTACTATAAAGAGACTTTCAAATTGTTTTATAATAAAATGGAATTATTTACAAGGTTAGAGTATAACTAAATATAACTACTGTGTATAAGATTGTTTTTGTTTTTATTATTTTATAGTATTGATATATTTAAATACACGTAACATAAAATCTATAGTAAGCACTCAAAACACATTACACTCAACAGTTGCTTGTTTGCTTGTAGTGGACAAATTATACCCAATGTTACAAAATAAAGGTAGTCGCAGTAGTGTATTCATTAATTGATTCTTAACACATAAGTGAGACGTTTCATCTGTTTATTGAGTACTTATACTTAAGTTAACTTATTTTAAGTATTTTTGCTTTCAAAAAGTCAATCATCAATATTGTCCAGATTTCCATATAATTTATTTCTACAATTGTCAGATAAACTTCCTTTAGATCTGTCTTTAGAAATAATTAAAAGTAAATACTTATCATAAACTGTTATAAAAATCGATATTAGGTTAACTTTAATAATATGTATGTATAGATTCCGCGTCGTCCTTTTTAATAAGTCCGTTAGGTTAAGAAAGTCCGATAGGTTAAAATAATTGCAGTGTATTGCAGTCCATAATTGCTCAGATTTTGTGTAAAATTGTCTGTGTTAGTTATTGAGGTTAGAGGTAAAAACAACCATCTCTGTGTATGAAAGTGTTCCTAAAACACGATAGTTTAAAAAAAAGCACGTTTTCGCATTTCCGCGTTGCTTTGGCCATTATTCAAACAACGTATAGTTGGATAACGTATAATGATATAAATATATAATGTATAAATGTTAAAATTTGTAACAAATGTGCATTTTCTGTTAATGTCTATTATAAAAAAATAAGTATGCAAATATGTAGTTAAGGTTTTATAGAGTGTATATAACTGGTAACTTCATATAGTACGCCAGCGCTTATTGTGATGGCTATCGAAACTAAATTATCAATATAGAAGAGCGTTTGTGCATTTTGTGAACGTCTTGTCCATATAAGATGGTTCTCTTTATCTCTAATCTCCCTAGTGTCAGTATGTATATTATACACAGATAATGATATAGACAAATGTTTATCTTCCCTCTTATTCACACAAGAAAGAAAAAATATACGGTGAAGCCATGTAAAGAATGAGATAGAGCGAATTTTTGTTGCATTCAGCGAGCCGCTATTTCGATTTTAGGCTTCCGATCCTAGGCTTACCCAAAGGGTATTACCCTCTTAGTAAAAACTGTTACTAAAACTTCTGTCCGTCTCTTCGTGTCTGTCTGTATCTCAAGAACCGTGATAGTCAAACATTTAAGATTTCTCAGATTATCTTCTTCTATCTATTTATTTCCAGAATAAAACAGTGACAGTAACACAGTAGAAAAGACAATTTTCACAAAGGATTATCTCTTACAAGAGTTCTTTACCAGAAACGCTTGGTTAAAGAAGATATTTATTAACATGGGTATGGTATATAGTAAACATTATAAATAACTTATTTAACTAAAAGGTATACACATTGGTACATATAAATATATATTAATACCAAAAATATGTATATAATATATATATACCATAATATGTATGTAATAAAATTAATTTTAATAAATAATGCTGGTTATGGTAGATATAGGGAAAGTAAGTATTTTTCACTCTTGATATATAAAGTAATACTGGGGAAATCTTTACAAATGTAATGAGGAAGTGTATTTCTGTTGCCGCTATAACAACAAATACTAAAAACAGAATATAATCTATATTTGAGGGATGCTCCCATACAGCAAACGTGATTTTTTGACGAGTGAAATATTCATATTATAATAGAAATGAATTAAATAAAAATAAAACTAATTATAAAAGCCATTAGAGCGCGAGTCCGACTCGCACTTGGTCGGTTTTTTCGTAGTTTACCACGTGTAAAACAAAAATTTTGTACGCTTGTCATGACGCTGAGTTATTTGTGATACACATTTAATAAGGGTGTTTTAATTCCATAAATACATTTTAATTGTTTGCAAATTGTGGTTAAGTTTATTTTAAGGACTTCGATTAATAAAATTGTGAGAGGCAGTGACTTACCTAGAAAACCAATGGCCTTGGGGTGTCAAATAAACTAAACTTTTTAAATTTGTTTGTTCCGTTTTCGTGGTTCCGGAATTTGATATAGCCCAGATTTGTCCATTATTGGCAATGAGCAGCATCTAATATTTTATATCCAACAACGATGAACTGGTTCTTATGGCTGTAAAGGTTTACTTACGGTCAACAATAAATACTATTTTTACCTAACCTAACAACAAAATAATTTTTAAATTTTCCAAGTCGTATGACGTGAATATACAATTTTTCGAAAAATTACAAGATTGAGGAATAAAATTAATATTAAAAAAGATAATTCTTTTTTAATATTAACGGAAAAAAGCTTAGCGATGAAATATTGCAAGAAAAATGCAATAAAGTTTTTATTTACTTAACGGATTTTCCTAATAATAATTAATATAAATTCTGACATTTATATTTAATTCTCTTTATATGTTAATATATAAGGTTAGTTCTTGCCCTATACTACTTACCTATGTACCGTTATTAGTCAGCCTGTCTCACACATCGCTACGGGCTGAATGGGCTGATTCGACCAGTACCACACTCGCACCAAAGACCGGCGTGAAGCAGTAGCATAGTGTCAGCACCCAGTCCTCAATCACTCTCTAAATGTTAGCGTTCTTTAAAGAGATTCTACTCCAGGAGGTTACTGGCTCCATAGGAGCTGGAGAATCCTTCCTTGAGCCGTTTTGCTCGGGCCGCCCTTCGGATACAGGAGGGCATAGAACCAGTAATTGCTCTACTTTAAATGTGGACTTCTGCAATATCCGGGGTTGCGGTCCAACTTAAACGCCGTCAAATACTATGTAGAGACGGCGCAAACGGCTCTTTTGTTTTTAACGGAGATACAAATATTTCTACCTATCTGTGCAAGTATGGGACGACATCTGCTGCGGTCACTGTTTTTATTTATTTTTTTTTTGTACAAACCTAGGTTAATGCTGGACTACATTACACCTGATGGAGAGAGGAGATTTAGTCATCGGTGGTAAGACGCATTAACCTAGCAACCTATTCAGTCTTCTCTTGAAGACACCCACATTGTATTTGGGCGGTAACATCGAGGCAAGCAAGTTGTTCCAGTCCTTCGCTGTACACACTAAAAAAGACGAAGCATAAAGCTTCGTTCGGACAGGTGGAGTGTCCATAACGTAAGGATAGATACCTGCCGGGCGTCGTGATGGTGATGGAACGGGGACGGGGGAATTAAATCGAATTTTGAACGTAGCTACCACATAATTCTCTGGTTACGCGTAGACATGGACCGTTTCAGTAATTACTGCGTTCTCTAGTGTCTACACTCTAAAGGATCGATAATGGTAATGCAGAAATTGATTGGCTAATCAACCATGTCCAAAGAACAATTGACGACTTACTATCTCACGGCCCCTTCGCCGACGTTATAGTCCTTGGAGATTACAATGTGCACCGTACCGTTTTTCATCTCAACTTCACTAAGAACAAGATTCATCATATCACTCTTCAAGAACACTCCCCTCAATGTCTTTCTAAGGAAATATCGAGTGATTATCAGTTTTGCGGTCACCTGTAGAGCAGGGCCAAGTTGTTGTAAAAGAATCTGGGAGTTATTTACAGAACGACACATACTTCACGCCGAATTAAAGCATCGCTCTTTATAAAGCGCAGCCCCGGTCATACATGTAGTACTGTTCTCAACTCTGGTCAGTACCACACCAGATGATACCCTCATCTACTATTTGACCGCGTCCAACGACGAGTCGCTCGAGTTGTTGGAAACCCAGTGCTCTGCGAATCCTTTCATCCCTGAGACGTTGCGGAGGAATATCGTATCTTTTACTGCATTTATAATAAAATTATCATATATTGTTATAACTATTCATCTGCCTGATTCTTGCCTCCGATTTCTATTATAGCACTGCACTCCACCGCCTAAAATTCCATTCCTACCACCTGGAAAACTGGCATTTACCAACAGTGCGGTTCTCAACGTGTGCACTTTCTACTACGAGCTATCAAGATGTAAAATAAACTTTCTTCGGCAGTATTTCCAGATTTATACGACATAGGTACTGTTGAAAAGACCTTTCCTTTCCTTTCCTTTCCTCAGAGGGCGGCAACGCCCTTCTCCATCCTCTGATATTACAAAAGACCGTGGGCGGTGGCGATCACTTCACATCAGGTGACCTACAGGGTCGTTCGGCTTCCTTTCAGTATATATCCATATTAAAAAAAAGGGAGTGGCTATTGATCCGTATATACGGATCAATAGGGGAGTGGCTATTGATCCGTATATACGGATTTATAATATATTATTAGGCAGTGGCTATTGATCCGTATATACGGATTTATAAGGCAGTGGCTATTGATCCGTATATACGGATTTATAATATATTATTATTTATCCGTATATATAAATATATATATATTTTTTAAAACGGAGTGTCTAAACAGCCGACAATTGGAGGTCGAATAGATCGCAATTCTATTTGGCCAAAATCGTGAACCAATCAGAAGGTAGTTTTTGGTCACGTGTAATGTTGAGTTGTTCACCTATATATTAGGTTAGGTGGTTAGGTCTTTTTTTTTTTTTTTTAAAAGCACCCGCCATTTCGGGGTGTTGTGTGTTTTTCCTTTCATATATTTATATATATATATACAGGGTTATTTTTAATTAGTTGAGCACCTTTTGCAGGCAGCCTCTCTACATCAATCCCAACAACATTTGTTCTACGACTTTTAAAAAATCTTGATAAATAACTCAGAATAAACAAACAAAAAAAATTTTTGCTCCCTCGATTATTTATTACTCTGTATTTTGTAAGCAGTCTAAAGTATAGGTCGCGGCAGGCTAGCGAAAGTCAGAAACTGTTAAACGCGCATTGTATTAATTTCCGGACGAATAAGAATCTAATTCATCCGGTTACCGGACGAATAGAAATATATTTATTCATCCGGTTACCGGATGAATAGATGCAGCCTAAAAAAAAACAACCAAAAATGTAAATTATATAATATGTTGTTCTTCATCACGCAGGTTGATTGTAATAATGTGCAGAAAATTATTAGTATAAAACATTTAAACCTGTATTATTAAAAGACAATTTGCAATTCTAAGTGGCCTTCTCTCTTCTTTTGAATGAGTCTTTTCGTATATAAGTCATTAATCATTATGTTCATATGATGGTTACCTAAGATTATAGATAATATATATAGAAGGAGATAAGATTTTTTACTGTTGAACTAATAAACAACATTCCTTATAAATATTGTGTATAATATAATGTGAAGTGTGCACACATAAACAGTATTATCTTTTTCTTATTATTTGAGAATTTGAAGTCTATAAAACATAGTTTTATTATTTTTTGATTGAAGTTTTGATTTTTCCGAAAGAGTATACTCCTGGAGGTTGTTCCATTGTCAACAACACACATTCATACTTAGAGCTCCTAGTTAAATTTTTTCATCCTTCCATTTACATTATCATACCACGCTAAATGATTACTTTTCTAAATCTTTGGTTAGTTAGGAAACATTTTAACCATCATCATGCAACATATATCGTAAGGAAATAGAATAACATTAATTATTCATGTAAATTCAACGGTGTGATTGTCAATCAAGGTGTTATAATGTGTGACATTATTATGGTATTTTTGACTCGTTTTTTTGCTCGAGATTAGCTATAAAGAAATATGTCTATTATTACTTACTCATTATATTTCACTCTTAGCAAGCTTCCCTTTAAGCAACTGCTTATGCATTTACCAAATTTATGCATAAACTGGCAGGACACTAGCGCTAGTGTGGCAACTTATGGAATTGTTGTGTAGTGATTTGCGATTGCAGTTTTTAAGTAAGTTTGTTTCCCAGCATTTCATATACAACAGTGGACTGACATTTGTTAAATGTTATTTGACAGTTGGGTAATGAATATTAATATTAAGTTTATTATCTACTGTAAAAGCGAGTATCTAATTTTTATTACAAATTTATTATTATGACTTATAATTTATATTTGTACGCGTAATCCGAAACAAAATTAGAAATTATAGAGATCTTTTATGTTTTAATATTAAATAGTAAAATGGGGGGCGGTGATTTGGTAAGTGATTTTATATTGTTTGTTATTGACTTATTGATATCTTTTTGTAACATTATGTGTAAACTTTAATGCTCACTATTCAAACGAATGTAAAAATATATAATTTGACAACAGAATACAAAAAAAGCATGGCATCCGAGCAATTTAAAGAATCAAGAACGTGTATGGAAAGCCGAGCAAGCTGTGGCTGCGGAAAAGAAACGAATCGTGGAATTGGAACGTGAAAGAGCTCAAGAGAGAGATCGTGAAGAGCTGAATTCATTGTCTAGAAACAATCCACACACATCAAGTGCTCCTCATGATAATAGACTACATTGGATGTATGATGTATGTACATAAAATAGAGATTTATTAAAATTTTATATTATTAAATTTTATATAGAATGAAAAATAAACCGATACGTTCAGGGACTTGAACCCGCGACATATGGGTCAATACCATATTAAGATCAATACTATATTATGAATGGAAATTTTTGTATTCTAATTGTGATCATTATATGGATGGAATCAAAATAAGGAAAGCTTCTAACACTAGCTATTTATTGAAAAAACTTATCTAAATTTAAAAAGTGTCTTAGTTTATACTATTTTATTATAAATTTTAAAAATAAATGTCCTAGTATTCAATAAGTATGTATAATATATTTTCAGAGCATTTATTATAAGATAGTTAATCATTAATAAAATATATTTTTCAGAAACCAGACAAACAGGTCCAACAAGAAGATTATTTGCTTGGAAAGGCAATTGATAAAAACTATGAGCAAGGTGACAAGCCAGACCAGAATGAAATACCAGCAGTATCCCGTAGAGTTGTGGGATCAAGTATGATCACTGCTGGTGGAGATGTACAAGTGGACTTAGTGAGGAAACTTAGAGAAGATCCATTGCTGCTAGTAAAAGAAAGGGAGAGAGCAGCTCGTGCAGCCTTGCTAAATAACCCAATCCAAAGACGTAGGCTTGCAGAGCTGTTAAGAAAAGAACAAGTAAGTACATTTTATGAAGAAGATTAAAAAGTTTCATTTCTAAAATGAAGTGAAATTTATATTAAAATTTTAAAGTTAAAAGAAAAAGTGAAATCATAAATGATAAAATTAAATAAATACATAATAATATTAGATCATATTTATAGATTCAAGAATGGAAAATGTAATCTTTAATTTATATGTGTTAAATTTACTTAGGATTTAGGGCATAATTTTCATACTTTTTTTTTTATTTATATTATTTTACAATAAATTAAAATGTTTGCATGCTGTATGATACAACAACAAAATGAGATAAAATGGGGTATTAAGTTTTCATAATTTATAGGTTATGTTCTACATAAATATTTTGTAAATGATGACATGAATGACAATTATGAGATCAGCATTTTATTAAAAACTTTTACAATTGGAGTTTTAACAACATAATATGTAAAGGTGGCCATTGCTAAGAAACAACTACATAATTTAAATATATATTTTTTTTATTATTTTATTTATGACCATGGATACAAGTCCTTCAGTCGAAAAACTATACATTTTGAGAACACAAAAGTAAATAACATATAAATTAAACTAATAAAAATAAATCTTATAGTAATTTACATTAAAGGGAAAAAGTTATGGTCAATTGAAAATTTACTTCAAGCACTGTTTCAAAACTTATAAACAGAGTTGAATGCGGTTTACGTAAACGTATTTAATTTAGATAAAGTTAGAATTTCTACTTTGTTTTATCTGATAAAATTTGTTTGTTGTTTGATTGTTTTTAATAAAATAACAAATTGAAAGTGAGCAAATGCCCATTTTAAATTTAGTTACATAAAATCTCAATAGATGGCGCTGACTTCTTTTAGAACTAGTTATGATTATGTTTTCGAATATGGTATAGCAGTTTGAAATTCTACAAAGATATTCTTTAAATGAAAATTACTCAAAAACATAATATTTGGTGAAAATTATTTCGTATTCATATGCTTTATTACGTATATCTGAATAATGCCCTGGCTGTGTGTGCGTGTGATGTGTATATATATTATTATTTTCAGTCTGATATCGTAGCAATGTAATGCCTATATATATAAAATTGCCACGGGAATAGGATACTATAGAATGAACTATAAGTCTATTATAGGTCTGGATAATTGTAGTTTCCACAGATTACGCGAAAAGCGACCTACACGCAGACGGAGCCGCGGGCAACAGCTAGTACAAAATAATGACATTGAAATTAGGAGAAACTTTTTTTCATTATTAATAAACAATTACCTACAAACATTAAAAAATATACTGTTAAAAACTCTCATGCAATTTTTCAAACATATCTGTTTGAAAAATGTAGTCATTAAAAGGAGTTTATATAAAAATGTGAACATTTAATGTTCTAAACTACAAAATTTTATAAAAAGGTATTTAAAATAATAACTTATGTATTTGGTTTTAAAGCTGTTTTTTAATAGTTTGTGTCTTTATGAACGACTTCCATCCATATATTTTTATTTATATTTATCCATCCACCCTTCTTTCGTAGCAAACTTTGGCGTTTATATTAGTCATAGGATTATTGTAATATTGAGTTTAAAATAATAATTACATGTTATTTCCACACATGTAATGCTCTCTTAGTTCTTAGTCAATCTATAATTTGTTATTCAAACTATTTATCATGTGATATGCATCATTTATTATATTATTTGCTATTTAATTGTTTTCTTATATTTTAATTATAATAATTATTTGTCTTCTTATAGGAGCATAAGAATCAAAATAAAAAAGAAAAATCGAAGAAAAGCAACCTGGACGATTTACTTGCATCAAAATTAAGTGCTTTAGGCGGTGAAAAAACGATGAATCTTGCAAAATTGCTTGACTCAGACAGTTCATCATCAGATAGTTCAGTAGAAAAAAAGGTTAAAAAAAAGAAAAAGAAAAAAAAGATGAAAAAGCATAAACAAAAGAAACATAGAGACAGCAGTAATGACGAGTCACAAGATAAAAGTAAACAATCTAAAGATAAGAAAAAACAAAAAGATAAAAAAGGTAAGCAGGATGATAGTGACTCAGAAATATACTCCAAGAAGGAAAAATCTTACAATAATTACAAATATGATGACAATAAGGGTTGTTCACCTCGTAAACGAAAAAGTACAATTGAAAGTGATGGTGAATCAAATACAAAGAAAAGCAGAAAGGGTCACAGAGAAGAATCTGTACCACACTATAAACAACTTGAAAGACAAGGTCGCTACCCAAAACCGTATTGGGAATCTAGCATTGATAGAAAGAGGACAAGGAGAGAAGAAGAACCTGATATTAGAAATCAGTTTAGAGATGATCGCCGAGAAACTTCAAGATCGGGTCTCAGTCAAGAAGAGAAAGCGGCAAGACTGGCAGCTATGGCTGCAGCCGGGGCGGAACGGGAAGTACAACGAGGGAAACGAGTCGCTGAACAATTGGCAGAAAAAGCTGCCGCGGAAATAGTGTCAAATGTGCCAAGGTCACACAGGAACGAAGCGCGGATATTACCAGACTCCCTGGAAAGCCGCATACATTCTAATCGTCATAACATACAGCGTGATAAACGACACATGAATGAACATTTCGCTAGGCGGTAATAAAATAAACATAATATGTTTTTGATGTAAAATTATTTTTATTTTAAGAATCATAACCCATTATGTATATTAATAATAAAATATTATGAAATGAATACACAAATGCCATCTAATTTTATCTTCACTTAGAAAGTTAATCTGATCAAAGTCGTTTAAACATTTTTCTCTTTATTTAAAAGATTTGTCAATTGTCTTGAGATATTCTGAGATTCACTGTTCAGTCGAGTGGTATCTTCTCCTTTACGATCTGTAATTATTAAAAAAACTTTATTAAATATATCTCAGACAGTTGTTTCCTTAATTTACTGTCCACTAACATAATACTACCATCGAATACAAATTAACCGATTATTGTTAATACCACAAGTTCTATTAGGTAATTTTTACTTCACTGTAATATCAAATTTATAAAACTGATGTATTACCTAAACACAACCATTGAAAAAACGGTTTCTAAGTTTCCGGACGTACAGTTCAGGATTTACCCAAAACACAGTAACTTTTTTAAAGAAAAATATAAAATCCCATATTGGAGGTAGATGACTAATTAACTGACTTACTGACACCTCCATCTCGTCTTACCGTGAACATGATTGCTGCAAAGCATTCGAAACGGGTTAAATTTGAAATTTAATTTATTATACGCGAGATAAATCCGTAAAAAAAGTTTTATTTCAATGTTTAGTACCTACCTACTCGTGAAAGTTAGAAAATACTAAACAACTACTTTCTTTGCTCCCAATGTTATAGCATTCTCTATACTTTATTTACCTACATAGACGTTTCGTTTATACGTCTCTGATTGGTATGACCAAAATAATATACATATATCGTATTTTAGAATAATATATTGTTAAGTACTTATGATACTTTTAAATAGTTATTGTTATTAGTATTTATTTACTACTACATCATATTAAAATATACGTATTTTTTTAAAGAATTAAGTAATTTATAGAATATGTTGTTAATTCTTGATGGAACTGCATTTTTAATTACGATTAAACACAATTTTTACTTTCTTGTACAAAGTTCCACTTTATTTAAATATGTGATACAATTTTATATGCGACCGGTTTCGTACATCATCATCAGGCGGTTTCGAGTCGCCTAAAGAAGTTATCGTTATGATAGCATTTAGACTTACATAATTGAAATAAGAGACAGGTTATTTTCTAATTTCTAAAACTATAATCGGAGTTCTAATCTGAACTACAAATTCCGCTTTATTTGGTCTAGAAAAGATAGTTACCTAATCGCGGCCCTTAAATTTGTGTAATTACGAGACAAGACCAGGGGATCTTGTTTGTTTATCTACTGTTACCCAGACTATAAACAACGACAAATGCAAATTTCATAGAAAATTCAGTACAAATAAACAAACAGACAAAAACAATAGGTCCTTGTCCTTAAGTTCTTGGGGTTTATATCGTATCCACATTTATTAGGTTTATTATATGTATTAATAATGATCTAGTCTCTATACATATTTTACCGTGTGTATATCTAAATGTGCTTGCAGATTCATTAAAGTTACGTTATACCTCAGCACACATTCCAGCATATATAGGATCTGTGTCCCATGGCCCACGTTCAGGTAAAGGTAAAGCTCGTCTGCGCAACTCTGCTACGAGCTCGCTCACGTCCATGATTGGAATCGGATCAAGGGCACGCGCCAAGCCGGCCAAGTACTCCAGGTAGTGCATCCTGAAAGAAGATACCTCGTAAACACACCTCGATTAGCCCCCGTTTGTAGAGGCCTTCTAGTGAGCCGTAGGGGCGTGGTGGTGGTCGCAACGCAGCTCGACGAACTAGCGTTTCAAGGTCGTCCACTTCCAAGATCGGCAAAGGGTCAACATTATGGCCTCGTACCAGCCGACTCAAATACTCCAAGTAATGGTTCCTGCAAAAATATGCTGCACTGACCACCACCTCTGTTTCCTGAGCACCCCTGTTACATCGCTGTCGTCGCAGTATATTTAGGAAAATGGGCTTACTAAGTACATCACCTGTTTTTTACTGAGACTCCCAAAAGTTTTACTCGTACATATTTGTTAATTTGTATTAGATTAGGAGTAGGAAAATGATTTAATTGATTATCACAAACATGATAGGATTTAGGTGTTTGAAAACGTACTTGCAAAGCCCAGCATTTTTTACTTGCACCTCACTGCCGCAAATTGCATCTACTAGACCGCCCGGTGTTTCACGTTGTAGTTGTATAGGACATCGTCCAGAATTGCTTTCGGAGGCTTCTATTTCATACGATACATTGTTCATCTAATATATTTAAAAGGAAAAATGTTACATTTACAGAAAAAGGTTTTAAAAGTATTTAATTCGGTAATGGATTCAGTACTTCACCTGCAAAAGGGTCTGCAATTCGTGTGGTTCTTTGTCTCGAAGATAAAAAAGACAGTTTCGCGGGTGATGGGCATGAAGTCCTAGCTTAGCGCAGTATTCACTGAGTCCACACCTTGCTCCCATTGTAAAAGGTTTCCCGCATCCATAACAAAATTCGTATTTACATTGTGTGCATGTAAAATGCATGCAACCTCCTCTGAAAAGCAAAAAAAAATGCTATCATTACATAACAGACAAGGACAATCTAAGAAACATCAGATGAAGATGCTTGTTAATATAATTAAAGGATAATTTAGTTTAACTGACCGAGATAAAGAATATTTAAAATGGCATCTTGGGCATTCTAAACCATTCTCTCGTAGATGTTGTTGGACAGCGGCTACCGACCGCTCCGGATCATTATCTTCCAACCATGCTGTATATTGGTCACACGTTATACCTTCGTGGTTAGAACTCCACTGCAATACAGTAATAATGTTTTTTCTTCTTAAGTGTTATGAAAACAAACATAAGAGATGTTTGAAAAAGATTACAAAATACAAGTGTTATTAAATAAAAAAGAATATTTATAAAAAACACACTAAAAGAAGCTTTAAGAAAATTTTGTACCGGTTTTCTGCAACTAGCACAAGTGATGGATTTACACTCAGGACATCGTAGCCTTTTTTGTTTTGGATGAACAAAGAAGCCCGAAGAACACTCTATGCACCATTTAAAATTAGGATCTCTCGCTAATGTTCTGTCACGCAACTGAGAAAGAACATAATAAGATTTAAAATATGTTGCAGTTGTATTTAAAACCTTTTTTAAAGTTGAATATTAAATCAATTTCTTATTACTTTTCTTTGGAATAATTCATGGATATCTGGTTCTAGTAGAGTTTTCAGCAGGATATCCATATTTGCAAAGTAATCAAGCCACGCATCTTCTGGGAGGTTTTCTAGTTCTGGTTCTTTGCAAAAAGGACACACACAGTCTGCTATACTCCGTTCTGATATCTGAACAGTAAAATAATAACTGGCACATTCTTGACAACACCTGTGTGTGCATCGTAACATTGATACCATCTGCAAAATAAAGTTATTTTTAGTTTAGTTTATTGAAATAGAAATATTCTCAAAAAAAATAAATAATAATAATTGTCTAAATTACTTCATGTTCAGGATATTTAGATGCACAAAGCTCACAATCTTGATTAAGATAAGCTAGAGCTGATGGTAAGTCAGTGCATTCTAAAGCGGCCAAGAGGGCAGAGGGTGTCTCTGTTCCTTGCAATATAAGTTTTACTGCGAGTTGAGCTTGTTCCCATGTTTCCGTAGCACCTTCTGCTAATAGCATCCGTGCTTGCCTCTAGAAATACAGTAATCATAATAAGTTTAAGTAATTATTCATTAATATTTGTATTTAAAGTAATGTATGGAAGATAAAGTCTTTTTTTTATACCTCAGGTGAGCCTTCTGGTAGTCTAACTTGAGTAAGATCTATCAGTTGTCCAGAAACATGGCGCATTGTAATGGGCTGTGCCTGTGATATTGACGTTTGGTTTACATCAACCTCTACGGTCGAGGTTATAACTTTAGTTGGCTCTTCAACATCACTCTCAGTCCATTCATCTTCAGTACGACATGTTTCTCGAAAGAAAGAATTTTTATTCTTATTACTAATTAGGGTATCCTGTGATAAATACTGTTTATCCTGATTTGGTGGTGGAGGTGCTGTTTTTTTTTTGCTTATGGTTGACGATGTGGATGCTTCCTCTGACACTAAAGGCTTGGGTGGATTAGTCTTAGTTGTTTTGTTACTAAAGAGCCGTGTTTGCAATTGCTTAACGTGTCCACTTAAAACGTTACCAAAATGATTTTTTGGAGGATTCGGCGCAGGGTAGTGCTTGAGACTGCCTCTTCGGACGGGTACCTTAGAAGCTATCACCTTCGGATAATTTCTTTCTGCTTTCTGTTTAGTAGTTTGTATAGTTTTTATAAGTTTGGGAATGTTTGATTTATTTGTTACGTTAGGCACCTTCAACCTTTCAATTTCTTTAGAGTTTGTTAAGTCAGTACTTGTACTATCTAATATTATAATACTTTCTTTATCTGTTTGAATACTATCGTCGGTATTCAGTAATTTGTTTTCATTTTTATTGACAGACACAGTGACATTATTAATAAATGTAAAATTTTCATTTATTGTGGAGCTACTACTTTCCGTCGAGTCCATTATAATTGGTTTTGTAGGAACTTCGTCAGCAGTGTTGGAACTAATATTTGAATTTTCATTTACTAGAATCTCTTTTAAAGTTAATGTATGCGGAATTTCACTAATAGGGATAACGTTATCAGGGTTGGTTTCATTTATGTGTTTGATATTTTCAAAAGCCTCAGGAATGTTTTCTATTATCGCTTTAAGAGGTTGTTGTTTATTTTCAACAATTTCTAGCTTTATTGGAAATTGGGGAATAAAATTTAAAGATTCCATATTATGTTTTATGTAAGTATTATACGTTGGTTTTTCTGTTAAGAGGGCAGGAGAGTTATAAGATTTTTCTGGCTGTGTATTTTTGGTGTTATCAAGTTGGGCATAAATCTCTTCAAAAGTGTCAACTGCTAAAAATAAGTTGTTGTTGATATCTTGGTTTCTTTCGTTTCCATCATTCACATCTACAGTAAGCGTATGTTCTTCGTTTAAACTTCTTGCAATTGAGTTCAACATTTCAATATTCGTTTGTTTAAAATTTTCCATTTCATTTTCTACGTGGTCCATTGCTTCTTCAAAATTTTCATTGTCTTCAGAACTAGTTCTATTATCTGCTATACGCTGTTTTGAATGCTTGATGAAGTTTTCCTTTTTGTTAGTAAAACCCTCTTTGTCGTCGGATGAAAGTTCTTCCGAATTAGACTCAGAGCCACTGTAACTAGATTCTTTATCAGAACTTAATTCGTCATTGGTAAAATCGTCAGAACTGTTATTAGATTCACTTTCATCGTCACTTTTTTCTTGTACTAAATTAATGTCTAAATTTATTTCCTTTTTCATTTGTTGTATTAATTTTTGGGTGTTATCGACAATGTCACTGAGATTATTTTGTTTGCCGTCAGCTTCAGTTATTGTTTGGCTATTTTCTTTATTTTGAATGAAGTCTTGTTTTATATTTATATTTTGGTCTAATTGTCTGTTAGAAGCAATTCTTGTATTATCATTATCGTATTCAGAATCAACTTTTTCCTTAATAATAGAAATATTATTTTCAATAGAATCCTTATTTCCTTTATTTACAAAACCATAGGAAGGTTTATTAAGAGAAGTGTTTTCGTTTGACGTTTTTTTCTCATATACTTGTGAATCCTCTTTGCTCTTAGAAACTTTTATTTCGTTTTTTAAATTTGGTAATGGGCTTAACCTAGTTAAAGCATTATAGGCGTCAATGAAATCATTTTCGGACTGAATTAAATCTGTTGAATGAGGTTTTTTGTGAGCCGGATTAACATTGCTATTTTCTATTGGAATGAAATCAGTTTGACTGGGCGTAAGCTGGTCCAAAGTGTCTTTGTGGGCGTCCACTGTTTTTGTTGAATTATCGGCCAGTAATCCATTTAAGAGTAATGTCTCGTCAATTAAGGGTATGCCAGCTTCTTTTAAAAGAGCTTTTAATTTCTCGGCTATATCATTAGTCGCATTTGTATACTCTTTTGCCTTCTGACTTTCAAATTCGTAGGATGTTTCAGGATTCGTTTGTAGTGGTAAATACATCCAGTCGTCATCTTGAAATTTGTTTACAGTGGCTTCAAATTCATCTGAACTGTCTTCGGCTGAAATATAAACGTGATTGTTATGATGATATAAAATGGATGGAACGATGAACGATTTCTTTTATGCAATGTTACGGTTTTGGGTTTCGCTTTTCATTACCGCGATGGCGGTGTATGCGACCGGATGTGTTATGTTGGGGAGCTGCATCATCATCTGCTCCCATCGGGGGGCCCCAAACATGACCTCGCAACTTACGCTCTTCACCAACATTGGAGGAGTCTGCCTGAAATTATTATTCACAAACTAGAAAATCTACGATAATTTGATGATATAAAAAGAATATTTAAAAATAAATTTCTTAAAAAGTAGTTCAAAAACCTAATTATAGAACCTATACAATCTTTCAAAATATTTTAAAAGTTTTTAAACTTCTTAAATTAAGTTCCGAGTAATAAAATTAATAACATTAATTTGTGATTCCATTTTTTTATTTTTTTTTCATTACCTGTCTACGAAATCTTTCGACACAGTCATTAACAGCAGGCCACATGGCACCTCTATGCTTAGCAAGTGAAGCTCGTGCCTCAAGTTCCGTCACATTTACTCCTGGAGCAAGTCTTGCAGCAGCAGCACGAACACCGGCACATAAGCTTGGCCAGCGCTCTCTCAACCAAGCAAGTGGTGCAGCTGGATTTTGTGCAAGAGCTGCGTGTATTTCGGCTGCACTAAACCCAAGTCTTTCAGCTTCACTCATTAAACGAGCTAACTCTAAACCTTTCTCAGCTTCTCTCCGTGATCCAGCTCCAGCTAGTGCCTCAAGAGATATCGCCCGATTGTTTGTCATGGACTCAGAGGATGGTATCTATAAAAATCACAGAAATGTGTTGTTACGGATAGAATATTATTTTAATGAATTGAATTTATATTTGGTTAATTTATCATTAATAAAAAACAATCAACAAAAATATTTATAAATGAGAACTGTTAAGACATTTTTAGTATACTTTGCATGGAATAATATTTAAAGCTTTTTCATATGTAAGTATCGTATTATTGAAGACTCTACATTGTATAATGTATAATACACTTAAACTAAATAACATAAAAACAGCTACCTCCGAGCCATAGATGCTGGAACGTCGTGAAGGCTTCCCTCGCCTTAAATCAAGGTGGGAAGCTCGTCGTGTAAGATGGGTCTTGTCTTGTCTTCTCTCATTCTCACTCCAATCTCCGCCTCCACTCGGACTACTGTCACGAGGTTCTCGCCACTCCCATCTTCCACCGCTTGTGCGTGTACTCCGTTCACTCTCCTTAAGTAATTTTATAATTCTATATCTTCCCGATAATATAACTTGCAGATAAGTAACAAAACATATATCATGCAAAATAAAAACAATAAGGTCTTAGTACGTACCCGTGTATCGCTTGATAAAGACAATCTGCTATGCGATCGTTCTCTCTGGTTTTCGTCACGAAAGCGACGTCTTGGACGAGATCGTGTAATTGATTGCTCACGTTCCCAATTCGTTGGCACTTCGTAAGTCTGAAAAAGCTACAGCTTCAGTCTATATTAATTAATATTGCAATGTATGTATATATACATATAAACACTTTGCATATATTTTTAAAAAGCAAATTCCTCATTAATAGAATAAGTAATCCATATGTCGCGGAGGTCTCATTTTATTAATATAAAATATACATATTGAAAAAAAACTGCGTCTTTAAGGAAGTGACACCTTTGTTTGTTATTACAATCATTGAAAATAACAATGTATATAACATTAATGATAATCCGGATACATAGAACCCAAGTTTTTTCTTGAGTTTTTACTACTTCTTTTTATATTGATACTTCTAATACTTCTTTTTATATTGATACTTACTTGGGTGGAAATACTTTGGGGAGGTGGTGAAGTTCCAGTAGTAGTGCGGCTGGATCTTGATACTGGTCTGGTATCAATATTATCTCTAAAAGGTGAGATTCCATCGGACTTTTTTTGGGAAGTAGATATTGATTGTATACTATCTCTAGGCGGTGAAGAGCCAACCGATACGCTATGTGAATTTTTAATTTCGATGGTTGGCTTATTATGTCTTAAAAATGTTCGGGTGTCTGTAGGACTATTAACCAAACTTCGGTTTGCATTTGGAGCCATAACTTGCTGTTTATTTAGTTCCTTAGGGGGTGAGGGACCAACTGCGATATCATGACGAACTTGTTTAGTTGAATTTGATAGTTCCATTCGGTCGTTACTATTTTCCCTTGTTGGAGTGGTGAGTCTATTGATTGATTTTGATACTGCCTTATTATCTCTAGGAGGTGATGGGCCACATGCGGTAGAAGTGCGTTCCGTTGAATATCTGTTTTTATTACTTCGGCTTTCTGGAAAAAAAAGGTTTGATTATCTTTATGCACTCATTTTGTGCAAATAGTATTTTATCTTATAAGTACCTTTTTTAATAGAAGGTTCTGCAATCAGATTTTTTGATGAAGGTGGTGAGTCTTTGTCTAATTTTAATTTGTTTAAACCATTGTTTATCACCTCGGTGGGTATAATTTTAGGTTTAGTCGTAGGCGTCCTACAGCAAACAGAGCATACTCTCACTCCAGGTTCATTTACAAAAGTGCAGTGTTCACATTGCCAAGTGGCAGTAGCTGGTGGTGGAGCTGGTCCTAAAGAATTTTCATGGTCTTTATCCTTATTTTGGGATCCTTGGTGATCACTTTCATTTTCACTTTCAGAATCGGCGTCGCTTGAAGGTAGAGCAATTGGGGATGGTGACCGATGTTTTGATCTTCGTGAAGCACGTGAACGAATACTACACACTGGTGATACTGCCCTTGAACTCGCCCTGGATGCTGCTCGTGACATTATTCGACTTTCGGCTAAAATTAAAGAAATTTAAATTTAAAAATTAATTGGAAATTCTATTAAGTATTTATTACATTTAGATATATTTTAATGAATTACCTCGGCGATACGGCTGCGGAGTTTGAAGGGGTTGGCCATGGTGATGTATTAATTGTGGATTATGTGGTGATGGGTGTGGACCACAATATGTTTGAGGCCAAGGGCCTGGACCCCAAGAGTGCTCTAAATTAGCGCAACTTCCGTAGCGCCAAGGATTGCTTGCACAGTGGGAACAACCAGAACATCCAGTAGGAGCTGGCACTACTCCGCCTAAGTCCATAACAGATGTACCTCGCCGTAAAGGTCTGCCCCAACTGTTGGAAAGATTTCCTTGAGCTTCCCATGGACCCATATGAGAAGGTGGAACCTATAACGGTGGAATGATAGTTTTTAAAAGTAATATAAAATGAAAGTCATTCAAAAATTAATTTGAGTAACTTCTTAAGCTTAAATATAACTTTAAACATGTACCTATACGTCTTTATCGGGACAGTTTCACAGAGTTTTGCAGGTTCGAATCCCTGCCTGTATCGGTTTATTTTTGTTTATATATTGCTTAATTTTTTTTAAAATTTAATTCAGATTATAAACTGTTCGGTTACTTTTTGTTTTGCGTCTAAATGTTACAAGTTTATAAAGGTTTTTTTTTTCATACATATATAAATAATATCGATATAGGTGCTAGATAGATGCATTGCATGTACTACTTACTATATTCGGGGGCACATTGAATCCAGGAATAGAACCCCGTGGGCGTCCCGAAGATACAAAATGTCCCATAGTGTGATTTTGTTCCTGGGTTATAATCGGTGCATTTGTTTGATGTATGGTACCCGGCAAATATGGCATGCTGCCCATGTGCGCTCCCATTGTTGGAACTGTTTGGTGTGGATTATGAAATTGGCGTTGTGTTGCGAAATGGTTAGTATTTGTTATTGGAGACATCTGTTTATTCGCTCTTGTTGATAGAGAAAGCGTAGTCCTTCGGTGATCTGACGCGGAAGAAGAAGAAGGCGGAATAGGACTTGCATTGGATCTGTCGCCGCTCATCTGTACGTAAATGTAATTAAATATATAAGAAGGAGTTTGAATAGAATTTGTAAGTTTTTATATAAATTATGTTTTACCTTATGTCTACGTGGGGGTGGAACTGGTGGGACCGATTTGGGCGGCAAAGGTGGCCGTTCATCACGAAGTTGCAGGTGCGAGAGGGCCTATGTTACACATTTAGACGTATTAGATTACTATAATGCGACAAACTTATTACTTTTATCATTATTCTTATTTACAAATAATAACATTGTTTACATAACGATATCAATTTTGGCACTAAGCCAAAACTTTGACGTTGTTAGGATTTATTTAGGTTTGCTAATTGTATGTATAAAAAGATACGACGTATGTGTAGGTATTTAATAGTACCTATTAATAAAATAACTTTGAACTACTTTATAACTGATAAAATTTCACATTTATTTGCTTTCTGAGTATTCTGTATTTTTTGTAGACTGAAATGGATTTTCCGTAACCTGTCGCTGATGATTTCGTCGCTTTGGATGACGGTGGTACATATCATCGCAAGAGGCGCAGAGGGCGCGGCGGCCGCACTCAGTGCATCGCACGCGAGCGTTTCCGCCTCCGCACAACCCACAAGAGGAGCCCGCATCCGGAGGATGCCCTGTTGAAAATTTTTATAAACCTTTCTACGTAAAACGCACTACTTATTAAGTAATTCGTACATTTTTCGTATTTATAATACTTAAGGAAAATATGTCAATGAAGTATGATATTATCAGGCCAATAAGTATCACAATGAAAATTACAGTATTCTATTCACCTGTTGATGGTCGAGGTGGTGGTGGAGGGGGTGGTTGCAGTTTAGCGTTGACGTACTGCTCAGTAGGAAATTCAACGACTTCGTAATCCGGTTCTGGTCTGGCTATGGTAGCTCGTTGAGTGGAGCGCATTGACAGCGTAGGTGTGCTCGGCACTGCCGACCGAGGGTCGCGACTGCGATTTTTCAGCATCTAAATATATAGTAATTTAAAAATGTGTTTTAACTATAAGACACTAATACCCTAAACTAAGTTTTATTATTTCATCTAATGACAAGATTATTTACTACTTTTTGTACACGGCAAAATGTAACCAACATTTTTGCTTATTACGAACGGGATAAATGTAGTCATTATTTTAGGTTTCTGTTTTAAATAAATAGAAGAAAGTCACCAAATATGGAATAGTATCCTAATATGGAATATCTTCATTTCTCTAAGACTATAAGTATAGAAACGCAACACTCGACCATCTTCTGTTTCATTCGGTCTACTAACTATTGCACTGACATTATCAAGTCAGTTGCGCGAATGCTTCATGTGTGGCAGGGGTGTTTTGTTTTGTTGTCGTGCAGAAAATTTTAAAGGTAAGTAATAAAATGAGTATTACCAGCTGTTATGTTTATATACAAAAAATTATACTATTTAGTATATCGGTATTATGTTTATTTCACCATTTTGTGATCTTTAGTCATTAAAATAATGTTACTTGAAAGAATATTTAGAAGAGTTTGAACTAGTATAAAAATCCAAATATGGACAGTCGTCGGTGTCTAATTATGGAATATTTCATAATTAGGTCTTAATAGTTCATATTATAGATAATTGCTATTATTTCCTTAAAAAATATATGTAATGTTTGTTTTTAGAATGTCCGGTTCACAATCAACCAAACGAAAAACCTGGGAGGAAGAAAAAATGTCACAACCTATAAAATTCGTCTGGGAAAAGAAAATGGGGTATTTGAAAGCGGGACAACATTTTCAAATGCCTAGGACAACTTTATTTCGTCTCTGCCAAAAAGATCTCTCCAGAAGTGGCAGCGGCTACTACATAAGAACGAAAAACTATCTTGGGCTCCGAACTTGAACGTCAGCTAGTAGAAAACATACTAATATTGGAGAGTAAATTTTACGGTTTAACAAGAACTGATCTTCGCCGTATAGCATTCATGCTAACAAAGCGAAACAATTTCCAGAATCCCTTCGGTGAATCAGGTATGGCTGGAAAAAAGTGGCTAAATTTGTTTTTAAATCATCATAAAGAGAAAATTTCGATAAGAAGACCAATTGGTACATCATTTCCCAGAGCTTTTGGTTTTGATAAAGAAAAAGTGGAAGCCTTTTTCAACCTCCTTGAAGAGCTTTACACTAAAAATAACTATCCACCAAATCGTATTTACAACGTGGATGAATCAGGCCTCACAATAGTACAACGTAAGATACCACAAATAATCGGCTACAAAGGTAAACGCCCGGTAGCTGCACTGACTTCAGCAGAAAGGATCTTTGATGACAATAGTTGTTTGTATGAACGCTACTGGTAATTTTGTGCCACCATTCTTTAATTTTTTCCAGAAAAAATATGAGTGCTCAGCTGATCTCATCAGCTGTCCTCTAGGATCAGTCGGAGTCGCACATCCATCAGGGTGGATACAAATGAACATCTTTACAGACTGGTTCAAGCACTTTATTCAACACACCAACCCGAATCCTGAATCGAGAGCTTTACTGATACTAGACGGTCACTATAGTCATACTCACAATATCGATGTAATAGATTGAAAAGATGCCACTACCGAAATCAATGTTTATCTATACTGCAAAGTTAGAAACATTGGTTAGGATTTTCGAAAGAAACCTAATAGATGTCACCACCGTCCCGATAAAGACGATCACATATAGAATGCTTAATTCACCGAGACGGACAGCGATACGGTAGCTCAGTTGGTAGAGCGACGGGACGGTTTCCCAGTAGTCGCGGGTTCGAATCCCTGCCCGTATCGGTTTTTTACATTCTATATTTATATAAATTTAAATAAGCTTAACATGGCTATACATGTTTAAAGATATTTTCAAAAATTGATTTCGGTAGTGGCATCTTTTCAATGTTTATCTATACTGCAAAGTTAGAAACATTGGTTAGGATTTTCGAAAGAAACCTAATAGATGTCACCACCGTCCCGATAAAGACGATCACATATAGAATGCTTAATTCACCGAGACGGACAGCGATACGGTAGCTCAGTTGGTAGAGCGACGGGACGGTTTCCCAGTAGTCGCGGGTTCGAATCCCTGCCCGTATCGGTTTTTTACATTCTATATTTATATAAATTTAAATAAGCTTAACATGGCTATACATGTTTAAAGATATTTTCAAAAAAAGATGTAATAGATATTGCTAGGGAAAATAACGTGGACATAGAAGAAGAAGACTCTGAGGAACTGGACGTTATCCAGCTTATTGAGGGCAGTGAACATGACGAGTTGATGGACCAAGTACCTCCTGACTCTGCTGATGCAGAATGTATGTTCTGTACAAGACTTTTTTCCATGGACAAAAGTGGAGAAAGCTGGATTAAATGCTTGATATGTGGGCTCTGGGCACATTATGATTATGCTGGTCCAGAGTTACATACTTGGATCTGTGACTTTTGCAAGTAATTATGTAAATTCTTTCAGTTATCACAATATTTTATATTCATTTAATTGATCTCAAAGATATTAATGTTCATTTTTATTATACTTATATTCCATATATGGGTACCTATACCATATTTGGTTACTTATTTGTGATTTTGTTTTTTGTGTTAGATTTTAATTTGATTACTAATATATTTGATTAAAGGCTGTTAATTACTACATATAAATGTATGACTGATTAGTAAAAACATTAAACTGATTTAATTTATATGAAGTTTTTTTTATACCCCAAAAACAAAATGGTATTCCATATTTGGTGACTTTTCTTTACTTAATATAAGCCTAAGAAATGCTACTCCAAATCAAATGTAATGTCATTGGATTCTGAAAAAAATATATAATAAAACCCAGTTTTCAGACCATTTACTACATTAGCAAAACGTTTCATCCCTGGTTAAAAAAAGAATTGAAAATTAAATGCCTCTCTTTTAATTATCCGTGGAGGATCAAAGGATATTAAAAAAGAAATAAATTTTCAATACTTCTTTATTCTTTCGAGTTCTCCGAGGAAACGAGAATTAAAAAGCATTAAACTTTTTTAATTCTTTTTTTTTTCATTTGTCCGCGAGAACAGAAATTGCTACATTATTTTAGTAATATAATATAAAAATATATATCAGGACAAATTACACACATTGATCTAACCCCTAAGTAAGCAAATTATTTGCTTGTGTTAAGGGTGTTAGACAACGATACAAATACATAGAAATACACATATAAATACTGAGAATATATTTAATAAACGACCAAACCCAGAAACACAGAAATCTATTCTCATCACATAAATGCCTGTCTCTGCCGGGAATGGAACCCGAGCCCCATTGCGACGTGTCACGTTAGGCGTCTGCGCTAACCACTCGACCAACGGAGCGGTTAAATTAAAAATATTTTTTTTTCAATTCTTCTTTATACTTTTGCTTCATTAATTTAGAATTAAAAAGGATAAGTTAGGATTACGAATCTTTTTCTATCGTTTTCAATTCCAAAATGATAATATTTTTTTTGGAACCTGAAGGAGAATCAAAAAGAATTAATTTCAAGTTTGGTCTTAATTCTCCGGAGAGGTAAGAGTTTTGAGTATGCTTTTTCAATACTTTTTAATTATATTTTTATCAGGAATATTTAAAAAGTTTTATAGTATAAACATGTTACTTTTAGGGAAAACACAAATATCTATTTGAACTATAATTACATTAAAACTAAGAACGAGGCGAGAATACGAAGACACTGGTAAGCAAGTTTAGAATATTAATTGAATTTATGTACCAAAAGTACATGAAAACATTAAACACAGCAGGTTTTGAAATAGTGCATATTCTCATAGACTAATAACTTCTTAGAGAAACATATTATTATTCGCTTTGGGTCAGTTTTAGAACAGAATATGTGTAATAGTGTAATGGTGTCAGTTCAAAGGAACGCAGCAGAACTGTAATGTTTATAGAGTTGGAGTAACTAGTTCTTGTTACTGAAAATATACAATGCAATATACCAATATATAATCTAGGTACCATTAGTAGGTAAGGGTAGGTCTAATTTGTCTCATTCAGTACAAAATCTAATACTAATAAGTTAATATGTGTTACCTACCTATTTTAACACAATTTAATAAAAGAATATCTATAACTTATACATGGTTGTAAATATGCATGCATTTGTAAAAAAAAGATTCTGAATATAAAGTATTAAATATCATTAAATTTATTACGACAAAAAAAATGAGTTACGAGTAAAAGTATCGAATAACTAACTTCGTCGTCTCATTCAAACTTGTGATGTTAAATGTGTATTTGAATTAAATTTATGCCGAAGTAGTTCGTAATAATATACACAAAAGTCAAAGTAGGTTATTCTGTGTTGTTATATTTAACCGGAAGAAGAAATAGTCTCGTAAAAAGTTGAACGACATGTCTTACTCTACATAGTGAACTATAATTAATGTCATATAAATTACAATATATACTTACTTTTAAACCAAAGATGTAAAAAGTATTTAGATACTTCTATAATGCTCATATATAAATATTTACTACTTTATAAGTCTTTATTTTTACTATATTTATTTTTAGATTCTCTTAAAATACCGTAAATCTTAACTTATATTATTTGTTTTGAGTAATCAAGAATTTAAGTCTTTTTATTATTTTGACCTCTTTTATGTACCACAGGTTTTTTTTTCGCAAATAACGTTCGATACATTCATACATAAAATAAATATAAGGATGATATTTATGTAGATGTATTTATACATAAAAATTGAGAGATCTTTAAATTATACAAAAAAAAACAAGTATTAACGGGTATTGATATTTTTATGGTGTCGCAGAAATCACTAGACGGGTTAGTTACAGCTCCAGTCAACTAAGAATATTCTTTGATTTCTCTTTTTACTCTGGAAGATTTAATTTTTTTGTCACGCTAAAAAGAAAAAAAAATATGATAAATTTTTAAGTCATAAATTTCAGGGGGTGGGAGCAGTCCCAGTAGCTGGCAATAGTAAAGACTTCAATAAAAGACGTAGTAAATTTATATTTAACATCTATTTTAACAGGCTATTCTCTTTTTTCATAGGATTATATTAATCGCAATGAGTCGTCGTGGGGAGGGAGAGGGGAGGGGGGGGGGGGCAATTTATATGTTCTAGTTAGTTATAAAATTATCCTATTAATAATTAATTTTAATAATAGATTATTTAACATGTAAAACTAATCGGCAGCTGCGACCGGGATAGTGCGGGCGTTGCCGCGTCGCAAGCGCACGTCGACCCATTTATTCCGCCTCTCATATCCCAAAATATCGAAAGCATTTACATACTTACACAAATATATACATCAGATTACAAAATCATGATCCGTTTTCTGTTAATAGGATTTAATAGTCTATTAGCTGTTAAATTATATTGGCTAAGAAATACTTGCCTTGGTTCAAACTTTCCTGAACACCGAAATTAAGTTACACTTTGGGTATATAGGTGCATATTCGTACAGTAACTCAATGTTTTGAGGCACTAGACACAATGTTCTTAGAAGCACTCGCGAAAAAGAAAAAGCGGCTTGATCTCGCCACAGTACCGGTACCACTACATCTACCAGCTAATCTTGCGCCCTATGCGGATGAAATTGACAGCGCTAACGCTTGCTCCGCCGACTCTATTTCTGTTCGTGGCCGCGTTGCCCTGATTCTACTAAAATTACTACCCGGTGCTATTTCCGCACTAGACTCAATGCGCTCGTCTAACACTTAGCGAATTTCTTTTTATTGGAGGTCAAATACTTGTTTTAAAAAAATTGTTATCTTTTTTTCTACCGTTGATGCTCTTGAACAATAACTTCTAAAGTAATTTTCCGTACATAAGAATAATTATTATGGCAAGGAACATCATGGAATTAAGGGAGAATTTATAGTTTGAATATAAAAAAGTTGTATTTTTTTTATCTATAAAGCAAACCATTGTTATAACAACAAAAAAATCGTTTTTGATTAAAATTGAAAACCTACAGAGTTATAAATGTCAATTACTGGCAAAAAGTTAAAAAAAATAAAAAAAGGTTATCGATTCTGTCACTTTCTTAGCAACCATCAGGTAATATTTAAATGAAGTGTTATGTGCTTAGAGAAAGGTTGTTGTTATTACGATTTTTAAGCAATGGAGATATTGGAGAAATTTAAACAAAATGGGTATTTTACAGCCGACTTATATCATTTACTTGCGAAAAAAAAGATGAGCGATCTAAGTGAAGAGGTTTAAAATATTAACTTTATTAATTTATAACATGTATTAGATTTAAACCACGAATACATATACATACAATACATAAAAAATGTATATAAAAATACTACAGTTTTATGGTTTAGCTGAATGCATATTTATTTTTACAAGAATATAGGACTAGTTAGCAATTGATATCTTCTTTCAGATAACTCCTTCAACATACCAAAAGGAGATGAAAATGAGTACAGCGGAACGCTTACAAAGCTTGAACACTGTTATTGTGGATAACATTGTCCACAGTGGCAAGACAAGGACTCCTGTTCTCTCGTTTACACCAAAATTGATTGTTTTTCAGAATTTTAAACCGAATGACAGAATTGTTGCAAAATTCTCAGTTAAAAACATAAGCAAGGTTATTCTTTGTCCTTTAACATAGTTTTTTTCCTGTATTTAAAAATATAATTCTGTGTAATACTTTTATATGCTTAGGGTCCAACGTTTCTGAACATGGTCTACAAGGAATCTTCCTACTTTTTCATAAAACCCTGTGGAGGGCAGTTGTTGTCACGGCTAGCGCCAGGAATTAGTGTTACCTTCGCCATTACTTTTCGACCTGTTCAATATGAAGACTACACGCACAGAGTCACTTTTTACACAGACGTTGATCGTTATGTTCTTCCACTAATCGGTAAATACTCAAGTAATTCATTTTATATTATAAGTATCTGGTTTCTTTGTTCAAATTTCTACATATTCCTACTTTATTAACAGAAAAAAAATAAACAACATATTATTTCAGCTATGGGTCCTAGGCCTGTGTTTGATTTCCCAGATGAAATCATTATTCCCAAAGTGCCACTTAAAATCGAAAATCATTTAATATTCCCAATACATAATATCGGAATGGTTCCTGCTGGATTTACCTTAACTACGAAATGGTAAAAAAAATATATTAGAGTACAGATAATATAATATAAATCTCGAGTTATATACATAATATGACTTAATTTGCAGTCCTTTTTCTGTACACCCTAAATCTGGATATTTGAGTCCTAATCAGAAAATTGATATAAAAGTTGCATTTAAGACTATGCATCTTGGTGAAAGGCATGAAGTAATGTATGCCCTTTTCGAAACTGGTAACTATTAGTTTATTGAAACCTAAATTACTTACGACAGTTATACAATAAAATGTAATTTATTTTATGTATAAGTAATTTACAAATTAATGATAACTCTAAGCCATAGGAATGATGTAGTCAATTCATACTTCCTTGTTAAGGTCTGATTGGTAAAGGCCAAACTATATAATACCTTACCGTATCTCTCATGTTATTCGATAATATGTAGCTCTCCTACCCTGAAAGGTCAGGTTTCCTCACCCTTTTAATAATTGAGAAGGAGGCCTTAGCTTTGCAGTGGGATATATATTGGCTTCCTTTTATTCATGTTATAGTTTCATTATTAGGAGAGAACTTCTGCATCAAATTATCAGGTTTTACCTACACAGTAAATATACAACTGGAAAAACAAGTACTACGATTTTTGGACACTTATAACACTATGGTGCGACAGCAAACATTTAAGATTACGAACAAATCTGATAATATTATCAGTTACATGTGCATGAAACATAATTCAGTTATGGGAGGTGAGTGTTCGCTAAATTGTTCCATTAATATTCTCTCCTATAGGATAATTTATAGACTCCTAAATAGACCACCGCGATGAACTGTGGTCAGTTACAAGAAGCTTACACATTATAACCTATCAAGGTAGACTGTCGCAGTGATTGTACTTTATCTGAAAACTCTTTTAATTTTTTTTTTCAATTTATAAGCTTTCATCATCGGCGGGGATTTATTTTAAACGATTATAGCTAGCATATTTTGGTAATATTTTTTTAAACTTTGTTCTATTTAAGTTGTATCTTCTATAATTATTATACTATTTTAATCCATGAGTTTAAATAATTGTAGAATGTAGATGATCCCGAATTTTATTATTAATTTCTTCTAATTCTTAGTCATTTTAATTTTATTAAGATTTTGAAAATAAACTGAAGCTAGCAACTTTATTTTACAACGTGAAACAAAATGAATCTGCAAAATCCAACAAATTAGTATACTACGACGTATTAAGTAGCGCGGAGCACGAGCGAGTCTACACAAGAATATTCTTCGATGAGATACAGGCTCTGGTGTCTGACGAGTCTTTGCAATTTCAAGATACACACTTTTCAATTACTCCTGTGGTAAATGTCTCAGACTAAAACAAAACAATACTACAACTACTGTATTTGTAATAATTAACCACTATTTTTATCTAGGCTGGAAAGCTCTGGCCAAACAAAACTACGGAATTGACGATAACCTTTGCTCCAAAATTAATAGGAGAATTTGAGGCCACCGCATTTCTAGATATCGATGGTGTAAACGAACGAGTACCTTTAAATATGGTTGGCACGTCGCTACCACCACACATTAACTTGAATTTGGAGACCTTAGATATGGATCGAGTTTATATTAACAAGACTTATAATTATGAAATTGTAGCAATTAACAAAGGTTCACTTTAATATATATATTTTTAAGCTAAGTAACTTATTCAAAAAAATTACTACTTATAATATATCTTTTAGGACATATAAATGGAGTGATCATGTACAAAAACACACCACCGCTATTTGGCAGTATTATAACTTGTACTCCTGAAATGCACTGTATGCGACCTGGCGACAGACATTCATTTATAATTTCGTTTTGTAATTCCAACCAAGGTCCATTTTTTGAAGAAATAAACTTCGCAATTCGAGAAACAAGTGTCATCTTAAAACTTTATTTAAAGTAACTCTATTTTGTGATACTGTTTTTAATTATTTTTCATTCAATTAATTTTTAAAACAAATCTAATTTAATAGTACATTTGTAACTTCTATTTCATATTCAGATATTAATTATTAGGTTTTCCTTATTTTTAGAGGAGTCGTCATTTATCCTTCTTTAATGTTCAGTATGCCTTGCCTTGATTTTGGGATGGTTAGTTTAGGTAGGTTTTAGAAATTATTAATGTCAGTTGATTGCATAATGTAAGTTAAACTTTCAATTATATTCTATATGTATTTTTGTAGGAATACCAAAAATGTTGCAAGTGGAAGTAATAAATGAATCAGTGGTTCATGTGGATGCAAATGTGAAGATATCATCTGATGGTCCAGAAATCAGCAGCATTATGTTAATTGACTATTCTGTAGCTGACAAACCAAAACCGCAAATTCCTCAATGGCCAAGAGAATTTAACATCGAACCTCATAAAGTTAACATAGGACCTGAATCCAGAATTACTTTACAAGTGTGCACATTGTTTAAAAATATAATTCACCATTTTTCATTATCGAATTCATAGGTTTACTTTATCATGCATGGATAATTTATTTCGGATTTTAAGGTCACATTAACAGCAAACCTAATACGAGCTAATCAGACATCTCTTGAGTTGGAACTGGACAAGTCAGACAGTCCACCGATAGTTCTGCCAGTGATATTCAATGCCATGGTACCGGTCATCACACCGGTGCCAGATATCAAACTTCGAGCTTGTTTCCTGGACTTTCCTTATAAACAGAATGTTCATGTCGTTTTTAGTGACTTTTGGGGATACTTTACATTGATAGAACCTGAGGTATTGACTTGTTTAATAACATGCATGCAATTACGCAACTAGACCAATAACAAATCTAATTACCTAAATATTTTTACACTTTATTACATGGATTGCTTATGTTTTAATATTTTTTTAGGTTGAATCCACTCTAGAAGTAAATGTGGAAGTTAAGGAAGGACTAATTAAACCAAACAGTACTGTCGTACTACCTGTAACTATTAAAACTAGTGTCCTTGGATTTCAAGAATATTCTATCCAGTAAAGCATTATTAGAAGATGTCTTAATGAAGTTTCGACATTCTAAATTTAATTTTAAATATCCATTATAGGCTATATCTCTTCGGACTGTCTAAGCCAATAGAAATTTGTCACATAACTGGGTGTGGCGTGAGACCTATAGTAACATGCAACCCTATGGGTTTACACTGGGGACAAGTTAAGCTATTGTCAAGAACTCAGAAAATACTTACTCTTTGCAATGAATCACCTGTTGTGGTGAATTTTAAAGTATCCTTGGTATGTTGTGTTTTGGACATCAATTAAAGTTTGGGTATTCTTATTGATTGATACATAAATCTGCTATTAATTAGTTTAACCTTTTTATAATTTGTAACACAAACAAATCGTATTGCAGCTAAGCCGTGATGGACGTTGGCAGATTTCTCCAACAGAAGGTCACGTAGAGCCAGAGGCAGAGACTGAGTTATGTGCTAGTTTATATCTGATTGATGCTGACAGTTATACAAACAAAGCAGTAATTCAGTTGGAGAAAGTAAAAGATATAGTAAGATAATAAACTTACTGTTGTTACATATGTTTTTTAGGATACCATTTTTTATTATTTAATAAGAAATTGGATAAATATACAATTTACATGTGTTTTTTTCAGTTAGTTCCTTTATCTGCAACTGGAATAGGTACCAGCATTATAGTTGGAGAACTTAGGGATAAGGTGATATTGGGTCGCCATTTTACCAAAATACCGCTAAACTGTAAGGTGATTATGGAAAATTGTGGAACCCGTATGCATGCTTTAGAGTGGAGTGAACATTATAAGGCCCCAAAAACTAAACAACACACGACGTATGTGAGAATTTTTGAATATTATTTTCTGCAAATTGGCATATACTTATTTTGTTATTATACTATTAGGTTACATTAAAAGCATAAAAATTCATTTTATAAATTATCATTTTTCTTTTAGTGGATTTTTTAGTTTAGAACCACGCGTTTTTAAAATGGCCGCTCTAGAAAAATTAGAATTGAGTATCACGGGTCTTTCTTACAAAGTGAATACTGTAAAGGAAATGTGGTACTTGGTTGGCAGCGTTGAAGGCATTAATAAAAAAGAGTTGTTACTTGAATGTCAAATTGTAGCAGAATTTGTAGACCCGAAAATTGAGGTATCGTCTTCCTCAATCGAATTTCAATATGATTATGGACCATACAGCGAATTTTACAAATTAACAGGTAGAAGTACTATAATAAAATATTTTGAGTATTATATTTGTCCTATGCAAATTATTTTTCAATTTGTAATCATTGGGTTCATACAATAAACTTTTTTAGATCTGGTTACCATAAGGAATGTTTCAAAACTGCCACTAGACTTTGAAATTAGCGCTAAACCACCTTTTGCTATAATTCAAAAGCATAGTTCATATAAAGTTCTGAACACTGAAGAAAATTTATGTGGATGTATTTGGTACAAGGAATCAGATCTTAACATACCGGATATAATAAACGAAAACGGACAACTTTCAAAAGTGTTCATAGATTATTTAACTTTAAAGCCTGTTGACCCCTTAAGGAAAGGTGCCTTACATTTTTTCCAAGATATAAATAAAATTAAATGTGCCTTTAACCTAACACATTTCATTGAAGAAAGATTGGAAGATCAAGATGTTATGAAAATACAAATATTATTCGATACTACTAAACACACGACTTTAAAATCCAGAGTATATTGTGATTTATTGCGATTGAAAATTAAGGGGCATAAAAATAAAGTAAGATTACAAAAAGAACAAGTTATATCTTAATTTTCATGAGTGTTAATAATATACATCTTTGTTTTTTAGGATGCCATTAAACTTATAGGAAAAATCAATTTTCCTAACATATTTGTGTCTTCTCCAAGAGTGGATTTTCAATATATACTGAATGGAAGTATCGGGAGTAAAATAATTAAAATACAAAATCCGACCCCTCTTATGGTTTGCTATAGATTTAATTGGAAAAAGTGTGTCATAATTAATACAATGCCGGTAATCTTTTTGTTACATCTTATTTAGTATCTCAGTGTAATTTTGATATGTATCTCAAATTTCAATCGTTACTTACAGTGATTTTAATGTTAATAATGAATAAAAACACATGTATTAATAATAATAATATCAGGACAAATTACACACATTGATCTAACCCCTACGTAAGCAAATTATTTGCTTGTGATAAGGGTGTTAGACAACGATACAAATACATAGAAATACACATATAAATACTGAGAATATATTTAATAAACGACCAAACCCAGAAACACAGACATCTATGTTCATCACATAAATGCCTGTCTCCGCCGGGAATCGAACCCGAGCCCCATTGCATCGTGAAACGTTAGGCGTCTGCGCTAACCACTCGACCAACGGGGCGGTTGAATCGCTCGGTATTATGTATAAATTGTATATTTTCTACAGTTTGAACGTATAGGAGACGAAATCATCAGCCAAGTGAGTTTCTATCAGAAGGGCTCAACGACAGAAACCACTCGTAGTGGAGGTTGGTAATAAAATAATAGTTATTTTGTTTCTACGTGAAATTGAGATATCTGTTAGTTTTTGTTAGTATATCTTAAATTTATAAAAATCTTATAATCAATAATTGAGAATTTATCTTTAAGCTGGCGATGAGTTGCGTGAAATCTTAGCGTGCAGAACTCCGGCTGAATCTATGTTTGCTGACAATGATCTGGATTCTAGTAATGCTCAAGAAATTGTTGTATCTTATCATAAAGATACTTTACCCATGAATTTAACAAGGTCGCAGAAAATATTACTAGAGGATCCTGAAATTATTAATTACAAGATGATGCAGAGAATATCTCCTATGTTGGATATAGAATATGATACTAAATTTGAGTGGTCTTACAAGTTTTCAAACCTTAGTAAAATGCATAATTTATCAATAAATGATTTGTTCCAACTGATTCCTCATTCTGGATTATTAAAACCCAATGAAGTTCAATACATAAATATTATATTTAGACCAAAACTTAACATCAGTGTTCGAGCTATACTAGAATGTGAAGTGTTAGGAGGTCCGCCGGAAACAATTATAGTCACCGGCCAAAGTTCAAACTTATTATACAAAATCAACACTCACAAAATAAATTTCAAGATACGTTCTTTCCATGAAAACGCTACAGAGCATTTATTGATTTCAAATGTAGCACAGTTGCCATTTGAATATAAAACGTACCTTAACGAACCTGTTTTCGAGAATGATTTACATGGAACAATTACTAAATTAATTCCCCCAGATAAAATTTTAGAGCCAGATGAGCAAATTGAAATGAAAATTGAAATGCGTCCTGGCGTAATAGGCTACTTTAATACAACATTTCTTCTAGAGATCGGACATCTTCCTTTGTTACCCATAGAAGTGTTTGGGTGGGGTGTCATCCCACAAATTTATTTATCTTTACCGAGGCCAGCTGTATTACAGGTATCACGATTATCATTATTGTAATAATAATAATAACACTATTTATAAACTTTCAAAGGTTCTAGCTTATGTATGCTTACACTGATTGTTGTATTTCAGCTGGATGAACAACTAGGCTACCTCGCAATTCAAAAGCTTACTACAGAATATTTGCAAGCCATTAGTGAAATATTTAGCAGTGGTACAACAGAACATCTAAATTCTCCATTTACTGAAAAGTGTTTCGAAGATGGTACCCTAAAACAAGATTGGCATATTTGTTCAGCTTGGGTAACCATTGATCTCTTATATAAAAACGTAAGGTTTTTATGATTTAATTACTAACAATTTAATAAAAACAAATTATTATTACTTTCTAGGACGCGTATCCTACGATTATGGATATTGAATTAGCTATAGAAAGACTGTTAGTTGTGAATCATATAAATCTACGTCCAGAAATATTGACTTCCTACTTCACCACAGGCAAAATGGGACCTATTCCAGGCTTCTTCACAATTCCATACGTCGTAGATTTTGGAGTTGTGATAACAGGAAGTACTGTAAATATTTATAAATTATACAAGCAATGTTTTCTTATCAAAATCAAAAAAAAAAATCCGAAAAAAAACAGATTGTTTTCTTGCCATTAATAAATAACATAAAAAATAAATTATACTTTTTCGCCCTCTCAGATACACTGTTCGGTTGATGTAAAAAATTACGGTCCAATAGTTTCAAAGTTACATTTCGCAAAAGGAACTAACATACCGAGTTGGTTAGGATTAAAATTATGTGGAAAATTAAGTCCTGGTGAAAGTGGAAAACTTGAAGTCTCATTCTCTCCTACTTCAAATGATTTTACCGAACTAGAGCAAAACGTGGAAACGTCATTTAATATCGATGTAATAAAACAATTAAATATACATTCCAGGGCGGCTGAAAAGTTTTTAGTCTTAAGTGTTTAAAATACTGAAAGAAATATATAAAAAAATACTTTCCATAAATTGTTGATATCTCTTCAAATATTTCAGTCTAAAGGAATTTTATGACAGTTCTGTCATTCCAATTTCGTTCAAAGTACAGATGACTCAACTATGGTGACGATTACGGTTTAATTACAAAAGCCGACATGATACTATTGACTTGAATCTTGACTTATATACTCCCTAAGACACCCGCACTTAGTAGTGTGTTGCGAGAGTCATTAGTAATACTTAAAGGTTCTTAGAAACAAAACTTTTCAACCGCCCCTCGTATATTGCATATATTTTGTTAAAAAAAAAACTTATTCAGAATCTTTAACAGGTACCTTGTGGAGTCACGATCCCAATTATTATAAAAGCTCTGTGTGCTGTACCATATTTGGTTTCAAATATTAAAGAAATTAATTTTGGTTCTGTTAGATGCGGTGACAAAATAATTTGCTCTATCCCACTTAAAAACATGTAAGCTCAAAAAAAAATTGCTGGTATTTATAAATGCAAACATTTTCGGTTTTGAGAAATTTAAAAGAAATATTTTTTATAGTGGAAAACCAATGTGTATTTGGTTTGTTGCTTTAAAATTACAAACGCCTAGTGCGAATCCTATGACTGTTCTTGATAGTTCAGGAAAATATGAACCTGGTGAAGGCGGCTGGCTCAGTATTGCGTTTAAACCTACAATAGAAGTATAATAATGTTTTTTACATTTTATATTTTTTATGAAAGACGATAGAAATTATAGAATCATTATTATTTTAGATGGTGTATGAAGGTCTACTTATTTTTAAATTTCATATGAATCCAAATAGAATGACCATACCAGTAACTGGCCAAGGAATATTACCTCAAGTACACATTATAGGACCAAATGTCACCTTTCCGCCTACTCTGCCGTGGTCGGAAACTTCAGATATTTACTTTGGCCTCACAAACCCATGTCCATTCCCAATTGAACTCATTATAGCTCATAGCGATAAGTTAATATTGTTTAAATATTGGTAACAAGATATTTGTAATTAGTATAAATGACAAACATTTAAAAGTAAACTTTCAATAATTTTCAGAATTTGGCTGGAAGAAGAATCAATATATCAGTTACTTTATAAATATTATAATAAGCCTGATGAAATGTTAGTTCCGTCTATAGTACCTGGTGCTGGTCTACCCTCAGAAGTTGTGAATTTCCATACTAAGCTTATAGAAACTGTTAAACGGTAGTGTGCATCGTGTAGAGCTTATTTATTGATATTTTTCCAGAAAATATAAGGGATAATTTTTCAGATGTCTTGAGGAAGAAGCCCAAGCATCGAAGATAGCAAGGTCGCGGTCGATAGCGTCTGCCAAGTATTAGTTTAATTTAGTGGAAAAACAAAAACTTTGTTTAATTTTGATTTTTATTATTAGTATTTATTCAACTTTTTTTCCTAGAAAATCCAAGAGCCCTAAAACTGCTCAAAAACAAACAACAGCAAAGGATGCAATGGCGGCAATAAAATTTCGAAGCGAATCGGAAATATTTTCAGGTTTCAATTGCATTAGGGCTATATAATTTTGTAATATATATATATATATGGTTTCTGTTTAATATTGTATACCATTCCGTAGATGTTATTAAGGATTTAAAGAATGCTAATGTAGATCCTTTAAGAGAAAGCATTCAAGTATTTGATTGTATTTCAACGGAGATGGATACGGAAGGTCATTCCAGTGGAATTTTAATATTTTTTCACGGATCTCCTTGTGAAGGTATGTAAAACATTATCCAAAAAATTAAATTAGTGTTTTTCATTGAAAGTGTCATATAAAATAGAACAAAACTTTTTTTAGAAATTCAATGTCAAGAAATGGCCTATTCTGTCGGTAAAGATCTTGGAATACCTACGATAAACATAGATTTATGCATTGTAGAGGCTTTATGTGTTTGTACTTGTCCGGCAAAAATATTAATTACAAATGCTATTAATGAATTGTACGCTATATCTCGCAAAAGTTTTTATAATAAAAATGGTTTGGAAGAAGTTGAAGCCGACTGTGAAGGTAAGGTTTATTGTATTAGTTCTTTTATAAATATTTCTGATGTATTGTAAATGATCTTAAATTGTAGTTCTTTCTGATGAAAATGATGACAATTTTGATGTCGTATTAAAAAAGATAGAGTATTTGGCAAGTAATAAAAATGTAGGAACTCCTCGATCAAAACTCAGCGATAAAAAGAAGAAAAAATCGCCAACCTCTTCAGTAGCATCCCACACTGCACTGGGAGCAATAGGCTCAACAACAATGTTTCAAATGGTATACTAATAATTTTTACTTGTCTAAATATTTGAAACATACATCGCAATTCACCTATTATAAAATTATAGGATTTAGTGCAAGAACTGCTAACAGAATTTTTCAAATTGCCTAAATTCGATCGAGGTTTTGTGGTAGACACTTTAAGTAGCGAAGTCATTAAGAATCCACCGCTAGCTCTATCCACATTAATTAAAGCCAAACATAACATATGGAATGTACATTTAATATTATGTCAATCTGATTTTAATAAATGGGCCATGATGAACGAAGAAACTCAAAGAGAAACTGAACAGATCGATGAGTATGTTAAACTATTATCAATGTTACAATTACAGCTAAAGAATTTATAAAAAAAATAATTTTTAGAAATGCATCCAAAGTGTACGATAGTGTTGAAATAGAGAATATAATTAAGATGATTGAGGAAATGGATGATGAGGAGTTTGAAAATGCCAAAGCCGAATTTAAAACAATTTATGTTAATTATGGTTTGGAAAATAGACGGAGGAAATATTTTGCCAAAGTCGGGTTAGTTAGCATGTTATCAAAAAGGCATTTCACGTGAATAATCTCATATTAATTTAATTTCTGATTTAAAATTACTAAGGCTTGCTTCTTTCTTTCTTTTCAGTATCGGAAAACATTCCGTTGCTAAAATTAAGACTAACAAGGGTAAAATTTTATACATCTACCTAATTTTATAGATGCAAATAGTTAACGTTAAATTTCATAACGTAACATTTCATAACCAAATATTTTTATTTTAGATCACAGCAAATCTTTCTTAGCCATGGAAAAGTCCGAGTCCAAAAAGAAAATAAAGAAAGAAGATATGAAAAGTGAGATATTATTACTGTTAATCTATCATAAAATACCGTTATTACATTGTACATCTTCTCCTTCTATACATATAATATAATTGTTACTGATCCATTCTGTACAAGGAAAAAATATTAAAAAAAAAACATATTATAAAAGCAAGAGAGCAAGTCTTTTATAAAAGCAAGAGAACCCAAAACAATATTTTTTCATTTTATGTGTTCGTCTGTATGTCTGTATGTTTGTTGATTTGGATGAAGTTTTCGGGCATAAATAGTCATGGGATTCACTTTATATTTTGTTTTTTTTTTTTAACAATCGGTTAACAAAAAAAGAAATTATTAATCTCTTATTGTCGTACCATAGCTGCTTACCAGTTTGAAGGTTTATAGTTTTTACATACATTGGTAAGTTCAAAGGGTACTTTTTATCAAAATCGAAATCTACGCGTACGAAGTCGCAGGCACAACTAGTAATTGAATATTCCTGGGGCTATCCTTCCGAATATGGAAGAGCTTAGAGACTTTGATCTAACACGCACTTTCTTACATGACACATTTTTATATTCTATTTTATATAAATGTAGATCTCAATATTTTACTGATCAAGTGATAACAGAAGTGTTAATATAAGTAAAAGACGGCAGTGGTCACTGTAACTGTAAATATAATAAGTTAATTTCATTATAATATATAATTGTTTCAGCTAAACCTACAAGTCAATATTTTATGATGAACATCAAATACAATGATTATTTGAAGAATACGTATGAAAATTTAATAAACATTGCCAATAATTGGGTATTCGAAGAGGGTGATATTGGTTTTCCTTTATGTGGTTTTAACGGTCAAGTACTTAGTGCAGTTCATAAGAAGGCTAGGAAAAAATCTGAAATTCAAATACAGGAAAGTTCATTCAAAAAATATATGTAACAATTAAAAATTGAACGTTTTATGATCATCGTAAATAATTGGTTATTTGCTTTACAGACGTCTGAAATTAGTATTTCCGAACGAGGATTTCCATTGACTATAATAACATGTCCCTGTGTTCGATACAAAAACGCTTTAGTACATAAATTTGCAACTTCACCTTTAGTTCAGCACGCTTTGAGAGAAGAAGAAAAGGATGATATCCTCAAGCTGCCTGTTAATAAAAAGTCCTACACCGTACTTCTACCTAAAGTATTTCCGGTTATTCATTATGAAGAGTCTTTGCAATGGAAGTACTTAGACGAACCACCAGTAATACATTTATTTAATTATACTATTTCTTAAACTATATAACAAAAAAAAAATATTAACTCATTTTTTAGATAAAAAAATGCGAATGTAATCAATTAAACGATTTAAGCTTATTAGACGATACAAGTCAGGATAATGTCTTAAATATACTCAGCAAATGGAATTGTACTTGTGGTATAAAAGTAGGTAACGTTTTGTTAGTCAAAAATAATAATTTTGACTTAAACAAGTTTTTGATTTTGGTATATTTGAAATTCAGGTCACGTCTTCTCAAACATCTACGAATGGAATACCAACAGTCTCTGTAGAAAAGATGGGAGAGAAAGAGGGAGAGGGAAAAGAGGGAGATCAACTGGGAGATGAAAGTGTTACTGAAGTTGCATATCCTTTACCATTACGAAGTGTGAGGTCCATGACCGGTAATGCAATATTTTACTATTCATTGCAATAATTTAATAAAATAAATAAATGTAAATAAAAATAAATAAAAAAAAAATCTAGATCATGACACTAGGATAGTGTTACATCCTGGCGATCTGTTAAGATGCAAATATTCCTTTAGTCCTCAAGTGGAAGGAAACTTTACTGTCAAAAGATTTGTGGAAGTCAGTGGCTGGCCAGAGTCACGGGTAGATATAAATGTATCTGGAATATGTGACCTACCAAGGTATTAGCATTTTTAGCATAGCAGATTGTTATATGTTAATATACTTTAATTAAATATCTTTTTAAGGCTGGACAGTCGTCCGAAAAAAATGTTCGAAAACTTCGTTAGAAGAACTGTAGAGGACCAAGTTTATAAAGTGACTTATTTAGACGATCAAAAACTCTTTCAGTTCGGTCCTATTTTTATTGGCAGCCGTAGGTAATAATTTTCTTTTAATTCTTTATCAATATTCATAAGCATATGCATGAAAAGCGAATAAACGTATCTACGTACTACGTTCGATGATCGTCATTATTACTAAAATACACAATAAGCATTAAATTAATAATAAATTAATTAATTAATTTCTCAAACTGAATTATTTTGAAGCAATTAAATTTTTACAGTCTTTAACAGGTACTGTTTCTACTTTCGTAAAATACTACGTAAAATACGGGTGTGATGCTTAGGACGTACGTCTTCTTGATAAGCAAAAGACGTTGGAGTTCCGTGTTTGATCGCTTGTAATATCTGGCAAGCAATTGGTAGTGTAGCAATCTGCCTTGTTGGTGGTTTGGTTTACTAAGTGAATTGATAATGTAATATAACACCTTTTAAGGAAATGTCGATCTGTAATTATCCAGCTCTTTATAACCGTCATCTTTGTATACGTTGGATTGTTTGAAACATCCGTACCAGTGACCATTAGTTTGATAAATTCAACATTTTTGTTGAACCCTAAATACAATGTAAAGTTGAAATCAAGTTTCCAATATATCAATCATACTATAGCTAGTCGAAGCACCAATGCCTCTGAGCATTAATGAGATTGTGGGGGCCGACATAATTTTCTTTACTCAAAGGTGATGTAGTAAACCACGTACTGTTCACAATTTAATAATGAGATTGTGCTGAATCTTTTCATATGTGATTCGCCGGTTTTGTTTACTTTATTTCTTCCTTATTGCGTATTTTTTTTCGTAACACTAATAAAACACCGATCACAATACATACACAAAACGTGGTAGTGTGGTGTGGTGTGGTTTATTAAACGATTCTTCAATTTTAAGTTAGACTTCAGTCGTAAAAAGTCAGTCATCAAAGTTAATCGCAAGCAGCCTAAATAATATATGTCACCACCGTCCCGACAAAGAATGCTCAATTCAGCGAATCGGGTAGCGATATGGTTGCTCAATTGGTAGAGCGACGGGACGGTAACCTAGAGGTCGTGGGTTCGAATCCTTATATCTATAATGATAGTATTTATAATTAGTGTTTTTAGTTTAATACTCATCTCAACCGAAGTCATAGTAGTACTATTTTATGTGGAGTTTTCAATTCCTATTATTAGTTACCAGTGCCAACATCAGAGTAAGATTTTCTATCTGAGATAACTTAATTTATCTTTACCATTAACACATAACAACAATAATAACCTTCTCACGCAATTGTCAACATTGCTTGTTTGTATACTTTTTATAAATTATTCAAATATATTGCTTATCGCCTTTAATTAAACAGGATATACGAGGAAAGGTACACCATTGACATAAGAAATTCTTCGTTGATAATGACGGACATTGTGATTGAATTTTTAGAAGAAACTTCGGTTTTTTTAATTAATAAATCTTCTCTAATGCTTGAGGTATGAGATAGCTTTGGACATGTATCATGTGAATATACACTTATACACTTACATACATTTTCTGTTATTTTTATGATGTCTTTGTTTGTTTCTTAGCCTGGCTGCAGGGGGAAAATAGAGGTCTCCGCCGCGCCAACGGCAGTAGGAAATCATACAAGTGTTTTAATTTTCTGTATTAAAGACAATCCTGAAATTGTAACTGTTACGATAGCTTGTAGCGGAGTCGTACCTGTGGTTGAAATTCTTCCATTAACAAAAATGATCGGTTAATAAAAATATTAAATAAAACGATATTCTAGCAATAGTTAACTTAACATTTAATATCATTGTGTATTTTTAGAATATGGCAAACATTTGCTCTATAGACGTGAAGATGATAGATTTATAGTGAAAAATGATTCCATTCTACCTATTAAATGGCAGATACGAAATCCTCTCGATTTTGTAGAAGATTTTATAATAGCTCAAGCATCAGGTGTAGTTCAGCGTCATGATAACCAAGTAGTTCCGGTGACCTACATCGCATGTAGAGTGAGAGTGATATCCAATAAGGCGTTAACAATTGATGTAAGTTGGATTATTTAAGCAATTTGTAAAAAAAAAAAAAAAAGATATGTTTTTTATTTCATATTTTAGATTTACGACGCAGAAGGAAGAGGAGACCCTATGTTAACAGATGTGTTGACATTGTCGGCAGAGTGCTACGACGTAATGGTAGATTGCGCTTATGAAAATCCTAGCGAAAACTTTTTAAACTACGGAAACGTTAAAGTGAATTCTACAGTTTATCAAGAGATGTATTTACTAAATCGCGGCAAATATAACGTTTTTTATAAGTAAGTGTAACAGTTTGCACTTTAATTGTAGGTACTTCGGAGAGCTAGGAAGTATTCTTATATAAATACTGTATTTCGTAGCAATTATGTTTGATTTGCGATGAGTAGATCGACGATAAATGGAAATGAGTAATGAAAGCTTGGTGATAATAGTTTAAAATGTTTGACCCGCACTCTTAAATTAAAATTTTTAACCTAAATCTTTGACCAGGGCATTTTCTTCGAAAATTAAATGCTAGGATTTTTATCGTAGTTTCTTATACATCATGCTCCGCATTACCCTAAGTCTGTAATAAAAATATAGTTATGCCTGTGAGATGAAGTAAAATCTATAATTCTCGGTTATAGCGACATACATGTGTACATACGCCTTAATTATCGTTTTTGGTAACTACAACGTGCAGGAAAGATGAGTGTTAGAGTGTAAGTGGGGATTAATTTTTATGTGTGCTCTGTATGGGCAATGTCTCAATATGTTTTATAATTCTTATTTGACTTAGTAGGATTGTGACAGTAGTCTTTCAACGGAAATGTAGTGGTATAGGTTCATAGTATTATAGCAACGTAGATTTAAAATCGTAGTGGTTTTAATTTCAGTCTTTTTATATATACATTTCCTTTAGTGTCCTTTCCTGTCCTTTAGTTTCCTTTAGTAGTGAAGTGTAAGCTGCGTTTTGTTATCAACAGACAACGCTATCTTTAAGCGCGGTGTGATTTCCAACAATATCGTTGACGTCTAAAATACATAAGAGCGAAACAGGACATGTAGACAGCAAAGTAATTATAGTGGATTTTGGTCACCAAGCTTAAAGTTTTTGTAGCATTTGCCTCTCCCTGTACAGTGAATGTACTTGGGAGACAATCCTGCGGGCTTCGTAGTTGATAATCGTAGAGAAGTAATCGATTTCTTTCATTTCAAGTTGTCGAATGGTTCTCTGGGAAAAGTAAGTGGCATGAATACGATACGTTACTTACATATGGAAGGTTTAGGATTGGAAGTCGATGACGATACGGAATCCCTACTCTTACTATGTATTACATCATTCATCCAAAAGTTCATAAATATAACTAAAAAGTCCGCGAGGCATGAGCAGCCGTCCTGCGATCTAGATTTTCAAGGCATTCTAGCATCGTTGCCGACTCTTGTGTTTTAATGATTAGGTTATGTTGTTTTGAGAACAATGCTCTGAAACTAAAAACTATTTTTATGAGAACAATATCTTGTTTAAAATTTGTTTCTTTTTAGAGCTGTAACTACAGTACTAAACTTTTAAGCACATATAGTATTTTTCCAGACTGAAAAAGGTTAAGAATTTTCCTGAACCATCATTGCTTCGGTCTTTTGAGGCCGTAGAAGAATGTGGCGTCGTACCACCGGGTCTTAAATTAACTAGTATAGAATTTGAATGTACTCCTACAACTTCTATGAACTTGGTTAATGTTCCTGCATATATTTGCTCCATACTAGATGGAAGTAAAAATCAGGTTGTTGTTGCCAAGTTTCCTGTGTGTGTTACAATCGCTTCATTCTATAATACGTAAGTCTTGACGGCGTTTTTTATTTTTTTTTTTTACTCGGTAATATTATTAACTAATTAAAATATATAACGTAAAATAACTATTTCAGTTTTACATTATTCCCTCTGGGTGAATTGAATTTCCACATTATTCCTGTTGGAAGCGGTGTAAAGAAAGAGGTCATTTTAAACAATACTAGTAAATGTCCGGTAACCTATGAAATAGTTTTACCATTACAATATAGACCTGACCCTAACGAACCACCCCCTCCGGTCAAACTAAAGGATAATAAGTAAGTGTTAATTTTTGTAATTTACTTGTATAAATTACCTACACTTCTTTTGAATATATACTCTGTACCTAAATGAGTTCGTCAACAGGTTAAAAAACCCTCCTCTAAAATGTGGAAACTTTCTTATATTAAACGACGACAATTTACTTGCTCCTGGGACGAGTAGAACACTTCAAATTCAATTTATGGCTACTGCTGCTAGAACATTTGAAGAGACAATCAATTTTATAATAAGTGACACTTGTCCAGCTGAAGCTCAGGGTGTTCCTTTAAAACTAGTTGGAACAGGAGCGATGCCAACCTTAGATTTTTGGAACTTAGAGACAACTTTCCGTGAACACCTTATTGTTAAAAATTTATGTGAATACAAAGTGCATGAGGTAATATCTAACCAGAATACAATATTAGAATTATATATATTTGTAAAAACTAAATGACGTTTTTTTGATTAACAGTCATCACCGCATTGCGTATTTGTTGAAGACTCTGTCACTCTTCATTTTTTCTGCGTTAACGTAAATTCGACTTATGTGGCTGTGGTGGATCTGTACAACAGTGGTCTAGTTGCTTGTGCTTTGGCTATGAAATTGCATTTTCAATCCAATTCCAACCAAAATATATTTTCATTAGACAAATACCAGACTCATATAGAACCATTATTGCACAAAAATTTGGGTATAATATTTAGCCCAAAAACTCTTGAGGTACGATTGATTAGCATTTTTTTTTTGATGATATAGATAAAGAACTTAACTATATATGTAACTGAAATAATTTGAATACAGGAATACAGAGCAGTTTTGGAAATAAGGCTAAAGTTACTCCAGAATCAAGAACAATCTTTCAAGATTTGTTTAATTGGGGAAGGTGTAATACCGAGAATATCTTTAATCTTCCCGCCATTGAGACATCAAAGAATTGCTTTATTACATTTTCCTGTTACCTGCTTGGGGTCGATAACAAATAAAGAAATTCGTATTAAAAATATTAGCCCAGTGCAAACCATAGTGGTCGCAGAAGTTCTATTCTCGATGAAGGAAGAAAGACCAGTGTTTTGGTTGACTTCAGCACCAGATAGCGACCATATGGTTATTTTAGGAAATAATGGTAACTTTTAAAATGTTTATAATTGACTTTCATAATAGTAACTTACATACAAAATACAATTTGCAGATGATATGAATATAATAATGAAAATGATTCTTAAACCAAATGAAATATCTACCCTCTATGTTTATTATAACCCTATAAGAAGAGGGAGAATATCTTGTGATGTGAAATTAAATATTGTTGAAAATCCTTACGAATATTATACGGTAAAAAGGAATGTCCATTTTAACAAAATTATTGATGAACATACTTTGTAATATTCCAAAAACTTTTACGTTTAAGGTTCTGTGTGAAGCAGAGGCGTTTATGGAAGACGTAATTTTGATGGGTTTAGAAATGCTGCCCATGGATATTGACCTAGATGCATTTAAAGCTTCTGCAGACGGGTATTTACAAAATTTGTTAGTTTTGGTAAAAACATAATTTGTGATTACTGTACACTACTGTTAGGAGTCTAGGGTATTTCTAAATAATTAGTAGGCATCAACTCCTATAAATTACTAAACAAGTGTTAGGTTTATGACTTCTTATGTCGTACTCATTTGAGAGCGGAAGCTCTGTAGGTGTGAATAGTGATTGTCGATGTGATCTTTGAGTACCTACTTTGAGTAGCTTATCTTGCTTTTTATTACTGTGGTAGATTTGTCGTTTTATGTCATAGTTGTATTACTAAATTAGTTATAACGTCGTAATCTAGTTTTCGTGGTATTAAATAGCGTGAAATACGTGAATTTGACAATTACTTTGAATGCTTATTATTTTTTTAATTAAATTTCTACATGAATCCTAACACTACTTATAATTTTTAATAATATGTACCTAAAGGACGCTATCTACTGTGTCAACAGCGGATAGTAGAAAGAAAAGTAAAAGTGCTCCTGTTGATAAAAAAAAAACTCGTAACATAGATATAAAGAAAACCAAAAGATTATCTCAGGCTTCGGTAAAAGTAAGCGATACAGCTAGCAGCGCAGAGCATTCCGTTCTTAAGTACATTTTAAATTTTGGTAAGTTTTATATTATTAGGTTTAAAAAAAACATTGTATTGTATTTATTTTAGGTAAGTTAAAAAAGTATTTTACCATCACATTTTTTAATCCAGGTGGTTGCGAGCTATCAGTGATACACAGGAGATCAGTGATAATGGTGAATAATTCGGAGAAAGTATACAGGTTTAAGTGGGCTGAATTTGAACATATAGTTGTAAAACCTTCTATTGGTTACATTTCACCTGGAGAAGAAAAGGACATAGAGATTGTATTCTTCTCTGTACAACCAGTAAATATTCAAAAGGTATATATTATTTTTTACTATTAAATTGATTTTTATTATGAAACTAATGTAATTAAATTTACAGGAATTATTGAATTTAACTTTAACGGCTATAAATGATGATTTCCTGACGCTGGATATAAAAGCAACGACATGGGACAACCGACAAACTGTCACTGTTTTTGACCACAACAAGTAATATATAAAAATTAACAACGAAATAATTTAACTACTGTAAGAGATTTATTTCATGGTTTTTTATACAGAAATGCGGATCTTAACGAAAGATTTGAGACAATAATAGATGAACAGATTAATCAAAATGAAAATTCTTTGACCGACATGATCCACATGGTTATCGTAGTGTCCGCTTTGACGGAATACACTAAATATTCATGCCATTTAGCATCCGAGAAAAACTTGGATGATACTTTCATATTTCAAGTAGGACATTAATTTTACCTATTTTCTATTCTTTGTATATAATATTCATCAAAGTATTTGTACAAAAACGATGTTATTTTCTAGATAAGAACTTTCAAATTTAAAGTTCATAATGTCGGCAAGGTGCCCATGAAGTTAATATGGCATTTTCTAATTGATGACAATTATCCAGCTAGAATAGACAAATGTATAGACAAAGAGGTAAGTATTTTGAAAATATAAACAAATGGAGTGGGTACTTGATATAAAACTTTTAATAAGACTGTCTGGTATGGTATAGGAGAATAAAAATACCAAATGTGGAAGTTTAGTAAGCGATGAACATATGACCGAGGAACAATTGACCGATAAAAATAATGAAAATGGTAATAGTTAATTTTAATAAATACATAAAATAAACTGTTCATAGAATAATAAATTTAATATAAAATTATCTATTCTTATCCTTATTTTAGATCCAAGTAAAATTACATTATTCAGCGAAAGTGAGGAAAGGGAAAGTGTAGATACGTGGTTTGAAATTGATCTACCCTTTGTCATAGAACCCATCAGAGAATGTCTTAAACCGAACGAAAGTCAGGAATTCAAAGTGACTTTTGCGCCTCTGGAGGCGTTTCAATTTAATGTTAGTCTAAAAAGCTCAATAGGTATAATAATAACACTATTTATTAATTACATTTACATTATTTGTAGAATTATTTTTTATAATCTTAACAACTTTTTTGTTGTAAATATTATGTCCTGTTTGTAAACTGACCAATTAATTCCTTTATTTCTGGTCATTCCATCTGACATTATTGTTAAAAAAAGACAAGGTATCCTATTGTTTGTTACAGATAACTTAGATCCATATGATCAAAACATATCATGTAAAATACGAGCCAAATCTCTTATTCCTTACGTCCATCTTGATATTGAGGAAAGTGACTATTTGACGTCTGGGAGAAGAAAGATTACCGGTGTAGCCCTTCCTCCTCACACATTCGTGCTTGAATTTGATGTTCTTGGTTCGGGATGCTACAAAAAGTTTGTATATTTTATTATAGAATATAGTTTGTGTAAGATGTGTGTGGTCCCGCTACTTTTTTAAAATCTCACAATGTTTAAGTAATTATTGTCATAACTTTAGGACTTTTAACATAATAAACCCTACTTGTGCGGGGTATGAGTTCATATTTGAGATGATTATGAGTGACAAACCGGAGCTTATTCCCATGCATTGCAACATGCTCAAGGGTTACGTCGAGGGTGGAACATCTACAGAGGTTGTGTTCACATTTTCGCCCACAGCACCTGGGGTAAGACATGATCTTTTTTTTATAAATAATATATACAGAACCTTTAATGATTAAATCTAGAATGTCTTTTCCTTTAAATTAGGGAAAAATCAGACAGTAAAATATTCATTTTGATTTTTATTTTATATTTTAAATGTTAACTATTTTTTTTGGCTTTTATGATAAATGCGATTTCTAAATGTGTTAGCAAAAACAATAATTACGTCCAGTATTATCAGCTCTAGATCTGAAATTTCCAATTAAACTTCCAACTTTACATACAGCATTACTATAAAGGTGTTAATAGTATTAAATATATTTTTTTATATAATGTAGTGTAAAATTTCTTATTTTTTGCAGGTATATGAATCGCAATGGAAGTTTATAGTTCCAGTTCATTCCCTAGTAATGCATTTACTAGTAGTGGGCATTGTAAGAGAACCGGATGTTGAGTTTCATCCTACTATTCTCATTATAAGGAACTGTTTGGTAGGATTTACGACCACGCATACAGTTATTTTGAAGAACACTGAAAATGAAAGTTTGAATTATGAATTCAAAGGCAACTCACTATGTAATGAGTCCGGCAAGACACCAGTCATTGTAGAACCTGAACAAGGAGTTCTGAAACCTAGATCTGATACTCATATTAAGTAAGTTAACAACAACAAACTTAAAATTGCAATATACTGGTTGTACATTTCAAACTGAGGTTGTCATGGCAACGATACTCTTATTTAGTAAAGTGTTGGAAGTGTTTTTAGCTCCTTTTTTTTCTCAAAAGAACATTCTATAAGCTTCCAAAAGTATAAATTATAAATATCTAAAAAGATCAACTCGTTCTCAAGTAATGACCTGACTTAAGTTTCCCTAAGTAAATCAGGAACTAATTTTTTTATACATACATAATTAATTTAGAGACCGTTAGTTAAATTTTTATTTTGACTTTTGATGGTTTAACGGTTTCAAAATTAACAAATATTACTGTTTTAGCATAATCTATACACCGATACAAGACGGACCGCTCTCCTTCAAGATATTCTGTAGCGTAACGTATTTAACGAAACTTATTACGTTATGTGTCAATGCACTAAGTTACTCCATAAAACCAAAAATCACATATTATTTAATTGGAAATGTACATAAATTAAATACGAATGCAATAACCAATATTCATCTAGATCAGGTATATATAAAAGTAATATGTTTTAAAATATAATAACGGATTAAGTTTACAATATTTGTCTTTCCGCCAGCGTCATTTTTGCTAACGAAAAATGTAATATTTATTTTTCTATGTTCATATAATTAATTATTAGGAATTAATATAATAATTTGTAATTATTTATATAATTATTTTAATTTAAACAAAATTTAGAAACCACTATTAAAATAACCTATTTGTTTACAATGAAATATAAATATAACAATTATGATCATATTAATAGACCGCTTCAACATATGAGAGAACAATCCCCTTCACAATAAAGAACGCTGGATCGGCGACGTTCTTCTTCGAATGGCGCTACAATACTAGCGGAGTACGCAAGTATCTTACCATGTACGTAGAGCCGTCCGGGGGACACGTGACACCCGCGGCAGAGGTCGAGTGTGTACTGCACTTTACGCTTAAGAAAGTACCCGTGCAGGCTTTTCCTGTTACTCTCTTTGTAAGTTACTCTTCATGTTTTGAAAATTAATAATCTACGATTGTATAATGTATATAAAAGAGAATCAATAGTTTATGGTCTATACACAATCTTGGGACACTTTGCACAAGACTTGACTGTTTCAATTAATACCTTTCATTTACATCTTAGATTCCGGATGGACCCGAATACCAAATATATCTTCATGCGGAAATCGAAAAACCGTTATACCACTTTTCGTGTATGGATTACGATTTTGGAAGATGCATAGTAAATGCACCTGACTCGACTTATAAGAAAAATATAGCATTTGAGAATGATGACAAAGTAGCTATTAAGTATGTCTATCTTATGTTCTTTTGTTTTTTGCTTCATTTTCTCATCCTGTGTGTCTCATATTTTCAAGCTAGTTGTGTAAGCTAGTGTGATAATATAAGAAAAAATTTCAATTGTACTTATTTTCAGTCTTAACTTAAATTTTTCTGATCTGCCTGAATTATTCGTGAATTATAACCAAGAGAGCAGTATTCAACCAAATAAGCGTTCAAAAATATCAATATTCTTTCGACCAAAACAAGTTAAGGAGTACGAGTTCAAATTGCAATTTTGGGTGAACTCGTTGTGTGAAGAAATCGTTATTATCAAAGGCGAAGGTAATCTGTAAAGTCAAATTTTTATCTATACTAATTTCTAATAGATATCTAATGCATGTAGGCGGTAATCTCTAAAAATATTAAACCGACTGATACCATTATCGGCGAGTACCATAGAAAGTTTTTAAAAGCGAGCGGGCAGTGCCACTGGCAGATTTTAATTTATTTTACAAATAACTAAACTAATATTGGTTGCAGGAATTCCTCTGTTGTTTGATCTTTATGAAGGTTGTCAAAAAAGTTTTGACTTGGGACCAGTCAAAGTAGGCAAAAAGATTGTTCGACAGATAGAAGTTATGAATCACAGCAAAGTTTCCATTGAAGCTAGTTACATATTTAGAGTGATGTACCCAAATATCGAGGACACGACAAAGTCTGAAGGAACAAGTGTTTGTCTCATTCCAAGTATTATCGCTTCACCAGCTGCTGTATCTGCTGATCCTGGCCCATCAAGGTAAAGCATAATAAGAATATATTTTTCATAAAAACTATTTAAAAAATATTTAAATTCTTATAGAGGACAAATGTTGCAACAATATAAACAAGGAAAAATCCAGGAACAAATTGCGATGGATGTTAAAAATGCTTTGTCTTCTTTAAAAGTGATTCCTACGAAGTGTAGAATAAAACCGTACATGAAAGTGCCGTTAAAAATTCAGTTTAAGCCAGTTGGAATGATCAGCGATCTTAACGTTCAGGTTAGCATTTAAAATCATTTAGGTTTGTCCTTATTGAATAATTTTAAGACCGAGCTCGTCAATACTGATCTAAATGGTGCGTAAGGTTAGGCATAAATTCCTTTTTTTCTATGAGTTTGGATGTCATAAGCACAAACGGTTTACCTTATACTAGATAAGTGATGTCTCTTTCCATGGAAATCTGCAAAAATTTAGATTTTCAAACGTTGCCACTCATGAGGAAATGGAAAAGATGATACTACTTACGGAAAGGAAGGTAGATTTGAGTATCCAGCTTTCATCCCCCTTACAAATGTATTTATAAGAGATACTTTACCGATATTCTTCTGAGGTTGGTACTACCCCGGTTGTTTTATCTACAAACAAAACCTAACTTGTACACTACTGGTTTCTGAAAGGATGCCTGAGATAAAAATGATTGGACAGGAGTTGTGATTGGTTATCACGCCCTGTCACGGTGAGTGCGAAAGCTATCCCGTGACGTCCAATTAAGGCGATGAGGTCAACCGTTGGTTTTTTAGTGGGTAGCCTTAAAAATGGCAGCGTCTTCTATGCTGCCGGGCAGTCCCCCTCGGTCATCACTTTCCTGGCCGCAGGGATGATGCGTAACGCATTTTTCCGACGACAAAAAAAAATGGTTGTCACGCCGTTAACGCACCCAACCCAAAAATTTAATACCGGATTACACAGATGATGAGATACTTTTTTTATTAAATAGGTTTTAAGGAATTAAGTGTTTATCTTTTATCACTCAAAGAATATAAATGTACTTCTAGCTGAATATGAAAGTGTTTGACTTCGAGCGTCCTCTAGTACGTCTAAGTGGCAGCGCTACTGGCATGTGGTTATGCTTCAGTCAGAATTCGCTGCAATTTGGGCGCGTGCGCAAGCGTGGCTGCAAGATACTCAAAGTCATGCTTTTCAATAAAGGTGACTTTGGGGCCAAGTATGTGTTATATTTCTTTACAATTTAAAAACAAAAAATCTGCTTTGGTTTACAATTTGATGTTTAAATGTTATTAAAAAATTATATACGAACTTACAACACTACGACCAAAATCAACTTTCTGTTTCTTCTCTTTTATTTAATTTACTATCGTTGTTATTATTTTTACTATCGTTAGATAGTATGTATCTTAGTTTTTAGATTAGATTAGTTTTAGATTTACTATGAGGAGTACCTACTTGAATTTCAAACAGATTTTGCTGGCAGCCGCTTGTATCAAATGAGTTCTTAATATCTCCCATGCAGGGAAACATAGCAGCGCATACCAATGTTACATTTACTATAACATTCAGACCTGTTAATCATAATCCATTCATTAAAGTTTGGGTGAGTGATTTATTATTATTCTGGTGTTATATGTACAATTAATCTAACTCACGGCTTCTTACTGTAAATAGTTAACTAATGGAATAAATACTAAACATATATAAAATGCGATTACTTAACTTATAGGCCTGCTGTAATATTGAAAACTATATACCATTAGAGTTGGCGTTGTATGCTACGTGCGTGGATATGGGCAACATTACATTGAAAAGTTTGTATTTAGAATGTCCGGTTAGAGAAATTGACACGCAGTACGTTGTAGTGACAAATCCGTAAGTAAATCAAGAAGTATTTGTCAAAAATTTACAATGCTTTAAATTTATTTATGTTTGAAATAGAAATTATATTCCTATCATAGAGTTATAATAATTCTATAACTCCTTTTAATATTATGTGACAGGTCCGATGACATGTGGCTAGTTTTGTCAGAGGTGTCGAGTGGACCATTTGAAACATTAAAGGAGTTCAATATAGAACCGAATTCAACTTTCGAAATCCCAATACATTTTAAACCAAAAACTGTAGGAAAGCATGAGGTATAGAACAAAAATTACAACAACACTGTTGTTTTAGTACACTCTAGAATAATTATGTACGGTAAGTAGTTCCAATTAGTATGGTGCCTCAAATACCCTTCATTTACGTTATTAAATATAGAAAATAAGAAAATTTAATTGAATTTTTTTCTTAGATTACACATTTTTCAATATTTTACTAATCTTGACATCCTACAAGTACATTATTTAAGTAAATTATTTAAGAAGTACTAATAGAATAGTCGTCCACATCCATAACGATTTATTTATTAAAAAAAATATACGATAGCCCAGTAGGTAGTGCAGCGGGACGGATTGCCAGAAGATTGCTAAATTAAATCCCAACCCGTATCGAATTATTTTACATTCAACATTTATTTTTAATTTAGATAAAATTGACATTTTTATAGTTTATATAAATGTAGAATGAAAAATAAACCGATATGGGCAGGGATTCGAACCCGCGACTACTGGGAAAGCGTCCCGTCGCCCTACCAACTGAGCTACCGTATCGCTGTCCGCCTCGGTGAATTAATCATTAAGTTTATTGATTCTTTTAAATTAAAATATGAATGAATGAAAACATCATCTGCACTTGTATCCCACACGTCTACAGTTATTAAGTCCTGTTCGCGTTGATATATTTTTCACTAGCTGTGCCTGCCACTTCGGACGCGTAGATTTCGATTTCCATAAAACGTACCCTTTGCACATACCAATGTATGTAACCTTCAAAACTAAGTTCGAACTCAATTAAGTAGTTAGTAGTAGTATTTCTAGTTTATTTTTGTATATTTTTTTATGTTTAATTGCTGGTAAGTAGCAATGGTACGAAAAAAAGAGATTATTAACTTCTTTATTTGTTACCAGTTTGTTAAAAAAAAACAGAATTTTAAATGAAGTTCTTTACAACATATTCCCGAAAACTGCATCCAAATCGTTTAATACGCTTCTGAGATTAGCGTGCACAAACATATAGACATATACAGACATAGAGGCGAACAGACAAAATGAAAAAGCATTGTTTTGTGTTCTCTTGCTTATATAAAGTTCTCGCCCTCTCATAATGTTTTTTTTTAATATTTTTTGTGTGCATGTACCTATATATTTATTTAAAATTTTAGTTGTTACGATTTCTAACATAAAGTACACTAATTTGATCTGAGTTATCTAACATATATGACTATATAACATATATGACTATTGACTATATACTTTTCGCAGAGTCAAGTGCTGTTCTCTCCATTGGGTGAGAGCGCGATGTTCGTCTCGGTTGTGGGTGTCGCCAATCAACCTAACCCCAACGGAAATATTGACATCTACGTTGCAGCGAAAGAACTGCACACTGAAAATTTACTTGTTCACAATATTACTGAGGTTTTTATAATCTGTACCAGTTTTTAATAAGTCATGAACTGATTTTAATTTTCAACTTACCTACCTCTTATTATCTGACTTTTCATAATTCAATGTATTTTCATCGATACAAAATCCTGGACTTTGATACATATTACATTTTAGCCTTCTAGCTTGAATTCTGTAAGAATGGATATTTGTAACAATTATTCTATTAGTTTCCAGAAACCTACATTGTTTCAACGGAAATTAACAAAATTATACCTGAAAAGTTTGAAGGCTATTATGAAATAAAGCATCCAGAAACTATTAAAGTGTGGGGTGAAGCCGCTGCCACTTGCCGTTGGACATTCGTGTGCTATGAAGAATGTGAAATGAATGCCAAAGTACGTTAGTAAAAAATAATGCAATCTCTAATCTAATCCTGTCTACAAGATGAAATATACGAAAAGAAAGAGATGTCCTAGAAAATATTATATTTTGTTTAAGATAAGAACTAAAATATAAAATAAGCTATTAATGTTAGTAAATATCTAAAGGTGATGTTCATAAACGAGGAAAGTCGGGAGTACCAGTTCTACAACATATGCGTGCATGTGACAGCGAGCAGGATAGTAGATACGCTGTCGTTCGTGTCGCGCGCACGCGAGTCCGTGCGCGACGAACTTGTACTTACCAACCCGCTCGCTACCAATGCATACTTCGCTATACGATGTGACCACCTGGACTGTCCTGAATCGCTGTTCATTACTAGAAACTCGGCGGTAGATAATGAAAACTAATTTTATCATACATAATAATAATAATATACTAATATCGGAACAAATTACACACATTCATCTAACCCCTAAGTAAGCAAATTATTTGCTTGTGTTAAGGGTGTTAGACAACGATACTAATACATAGAAATACACATATATTAATACTGAGAATATATCTTAGTAAACGACCAAACCCAGAAACACAGACATCTATGCTCATCACATAAATGCCTGTCTCTGCCGGGAATCGAACCGGATCCCCGTTCCGCCGTGACACGTTAGGTGTCTGCGCTAACCACTCGATCAACGGGGCGGTGAAATACATGATTCGATCGACTGATTTATATTTGTTGTATTTTATTATTAGGTAAATTTTTCGTTTTATGACCATTCCAGGCGACACTCGTAATGGATTATGCCCCGCTGGTTGTTGGAGATATCGAGGATATTCTAGAAGTGAGCAACCCTTTGGTGGGCTCGTACATTTATAGGGTGATACTCAAATGCTTGCCTGCCAAGGTGAAGAACCTGGAGTTTAAAACCTCACTAGGCTCTTGTATTCCTTTACGGTTAAGGGTACAAAACAAAACTGAAGTACCAACTGATTTTATTGCCACGGTAAATAAATCCACTTTTAAGACTAATATTTGTGAACTAAGTGACTCGACCAAATATTCGCATATTCATGAAATATTTCCTTATTGCTATGAAATTGTTTCAGGTATCTCATCCGTCCATAATAACGGATAAAGAATACGGCCTTGGACCGTTCGAAAAAGGAAAATTCCAAGCTTGGTTCGAACCGATAGAACTTGGGGTTCAGAATTGTAGAGTATCCTTCAACTCACCTGTAGCCGGGGAATTTGTGTTAGTTTTTTTGATACTACGTATGTGATGTGGATAAGTTACATTACTCCTTAATATACGTACATACAATGTGTGTATGTAAAAAAAATACTAATACTTGTTTGGGATCTGGATGACAAGGCAACATGTTTTTTTTAGTTTTAATATCAAAGGAATTGCATTGGAACCTCAACCTCAAGGGCCTTACGAGATAAAATCCGGAGGATCGGTTACTATTACCTTTAAAAACATTTTTCAAGATGTACGAATGTTCAAAATCTACGTCGACCGTGAAGAATTTTTCGTTAAAACTCTTTACGAGCAAGTTAGGGCTAAGAAGGTAAGGTGGTAAGGTAGTTAATGGAAGTTAGTGGTAAAGATTATTCAGCTTGTTTTCGTGAACTAGACAACCTACTTGAGTTAAAATGAAATGTAAACAGTCAACTTCAAATATTTATTCCAAAAGTAAACCCATACCATCAAAATTTGTAAACCCCGCGTTTTTACAGAAAATACATTTTCTATTTTTGTAACTAATGAATATTACTTATAATTACATACTACCATTTTTGTTACACATTTTCATACTTTTATATATTAAGTTTTATCAAAATAAATGATTACCTGGTTATTCATACACAAATGAGCAACTGTTTTTCATAAACAACTGAGCAATCTTTTTGATATAATGTAGCCTAAATTTAATATAATATCCTTCTATAATCGAGTAAACTTCAGATTTTAATGATTTCCTAATTGTTATATAATCAGTTGATTAACAGTTCGAAAAATATTTAGTTTATATGTAATACTTTTAGGAATTGAAAATAACTGTTTATTTAAATGACATATCTTCACGGACGTTGTCAACAAAGACTACCGGCTGCCTCACTATCGAGACCTACGAACCTGCAGAACCTAGAGTGCAATGGACATACTTTCTGGAAGGAGTCTTGTAGCTTATAATTTTTAATACGTTTCATAGTTTATTATGATATAAAACGAAATAAAATACTTTTTTATGGTTTATGATTATTTATTTGTTCACCAGTCACTTACATTGAAATCTTGAACTACATCACCATTATCTGGCAAATCTACTTCAGATACTGTATTCTTTTTAATCTCCTTTGAATTAGCTTTCTTTCTATTCTTTTTCATCTTTTTCTTTTTAGGTTTTTCATTTTCTTCTTCTCCATTAACTTTAAAGTTATCTTTCTCATCTTCACTGTCTGACGGGAAAAGAACCATTGGACCCTTATTTTCTGGTTTACTGACTTCTTCCTCCACTTCAGGTATTTTGCGTCTTTTAATCATAGGTAGTTCCCCAGCAATTTCATCGTTTTTGGTGATCTTCTTTCGTTTTTGTATTCTATTGACTTTGTTCCAGCTTTCATAGAATGATAATAATGGTGTTCCTTTAGTTTTAATTCTGGCTTCCCAAGCCAACACCATTTTTTCTTCATTCAGAGCAAAACTCACTTGAACTCTTTCACGATCAATAAATTTGGAGTTTTCTTCAATTTTTTCTAAGAGTTGCCTAATCTTTTTTGTGTAATTAGAAACAGAACAAGACTTCAAGAATTTCTTCATCTAAAAAAAACTCATAAAATCATCTATCTATACAGAACATATATAAAAACTTGCATTAAGAATCTGAAAACATTGATTATAATAATAATAATAAATTATAGTATTTAAACAATACCTGTAGTGTGGCAAGCAGACTGACATCTGGAAAAGCAATGCTATTTGATATGTTTGCTGTATACTCTAATAGTAGACCATACACCCTGTCTATGACAGAATCCTTGAACCCATTTTCCAAAAGCTGTGACTTTGCCAATCTTAGAATACACGAAAAATCTAATGGCTTCATTGACACTTTTTTGTTTTTTTTATTAAAATCATATGTTGTTAATACCTGGAGCAAAATAAGGGAATTATTGCTTTATGAAACAAAATGGTTCTACTAGTAACTTGTGTAAACAATAAAAATGTGATTTTGACTGGAAGAATCAAACAAGACAAACAATACAATCAAAAAAACTAAATATTTGATAAAAGAAATTCTATGGTATGTAATGTGTTGCACATTGGTTTAGGTTCAACATCATTGCAGTCATTAGGAGGCCTGTGCTCTGTAGTGGGCAGATACATAAGCTGATAGTATATATTTTACTCACCTCAACAATGAATGGAAGAATAGGTATAAAAGTATTAGTTTCCTTGGAGAGATTTATTAAAATTTCAACACAGTGGAATCTCAAAGGATAGTATTGGTGTGTTGGTACCAACTTGATAGTGTTTGTGATCACCATTACTAGGGGGTAGAGCAATGGCTGTAATTGTGGTTTATTTGAAGTAGCTGATATTAAATCAGCCCAAAGATGGAGAGAATTGACAAACTGCCAATTATATACAGCTTGTCTGTTTTCAACTTTCTGTACTACAATTGCATTTCGTAAATGTATTGCTAGTTGACGGATATATAAAAACACATGTTGGTAAGACACATTTAGGTCCAAAGAAAACATCTCCACTAGAGATCGCCTCATAAAGTTGATTCCAGGCCAAGTGGAAGGGCTAACAAATTTGCAGTTTTTCACGTATGTCAGGTACATCGCCTTCAATACCAGATCCAAAAGAGCCGTTTGTTGGTTTCTTGTTATTCTTAAAATGCACAAAAAGGAAAGTACTCTCACAGTTTCTTCACTACGACTCCATAAAGGGATCAATTTCTTCAATGCCTGTTTAGAGATGCTATTAAAACAGGCAACATATACTGACAGTTGATGTAAATGTTTGAGTAAAACAGTCAGAATATTTTCAGATGTGACATTTCCAAGTAATTTAAGCAAGTCTTTTAAATATGCAACCAGCGGCCCTTTTAATTTCACAAAATGTTTACATTTTTGTGGATCTTTTCCAGATTGTTCCATTCCTAAATACCGTTTTATAGCAGAAGGTAGATAAAGAACACACATCTGTATAACAGCATTGAATACTGAAGAACCTGTAATTAAGCATAGAAAATTAAGAACTGTCACTTAACTTAGTAATCAAGTTCATATAACCTTTAAATTAGTGTTATTTTTAAAAATCTACTAATTTATAAAATAACAATAATGTATGCAACAAGAGTAAACTTTATTATTATAATTATAATAACAAAAGTCAATATTTTTTTGGAATAAACTTGACATTTCCACATTTGTTATTTAATTGAATAATGGTTTAATTATATAATCAGTATATAACATAATTGCAAGTTTACCTTCAACTTTTAACTCCCCCTTTGATTCACCGTCTTCACTGGTGGCTCTCAACATGGCTGCATTAAATGCCTTTATTACTTGACTTAGAACTGTAATTTTCATTTTACTTTCACTTTGCAATTGAGTTTGCCACTGTGATACCATTTTAAGTGTGACTTTTCCAGTAACAGCTTTAGCATTTTCATCCTAAAATATTTATTTAATGTAATTTATTTTGAGACGCTAAGATATGTTATAAGCATTTTTCAGTTCGGGAATAAGTATTAAAATTTATGAACCAAATAATACTAAACACAATGGGATAACAAGTTATACCTCAAAGTCACTTTCGTCACTGTCTCCTGTAATAGGTCCAGGTACGTGTAGCGCATCTTCATCGTTATTATCTTTTTCCGAAGCATCATCAGAATCATCTTCAAAGTTCAATAGATTCTCGTCATTCTCCTCCAGGAAGTTATAGAAGTCCGGATCAATCTTCTTTAATTTTTCTAATGATTTTTTATGTGTTTCAGGATCTAAATCATCTTCTGAATCTACATGGGAATAAGTAAATATTATAAGTTAGTTTGGTAACTCTTTCCAATTGAGTTGTAAGAATAGAAGGGAGAGGGGGATAGGGAGAAAAGAGGGGTCGAAGCCCTATCCCCTGACACCATTTTTATTGTGAGAAAATGTTTAGTTTTGGAGATATTTCGATTTGAAGTTTCGTAAAAACTAACCTAAAATGTAAGTAATTAAGACTTCTGTGACGTCTCCGGCGCTTCAGGATGGCCAGCCCCTTCACCCTTGCGTAACACTGAACTGAAACCCAAGCTCGCCTTCGCCACTTCGGCTTGTTGGTCGCCTTCGGCGACCAGCCTCAATAGCTACGGCTCGATTGGGTTTCAACTCAGTGTAACGGCGGGTGGGGGCTGCCCTCCTTCCGCGCCTCCGGATTTACAAAAACACTCTAGGGGTAGGGCAGACAAGACTACGTGGAGTCGGGGTTAACAGAGTCAGTTTTGACAAAAAAAGTAATATAAATATTAATTATTTCAAAAAGCATTTTAAATCACAAACGTCATATGTCAAGTTGCCGCCATTTAACATTAGGGAATCTAAAACAACAAAGTTGTTACGAATTGTGTTTTTCTTGTTAAATTAAAATGAAAAATTGATAATATCATATAAATAATTGATAAACATATTGCATAGATGTGAAGTGTTCTTGTGTTAAACATTGTGTTTTTGTGCTAATATTGGTGAAAACATGGTAAGTTTATTTCACACAAAAAAACATATAAAAAAGAAACTACGCATTTCCTCAGGCTGGGAATAGTATTAAAAGAAAGGGGAGACCAACCCCTTTCAAATGATACCATTTTCAAACCAAAACTCTTACAACTCAAATGGAAATTCTAGCCGTTAGTTTTTTATGGTTTTGACTACAATTTTAGCAAAACCAAGTAATGCTAACCTGAAGCTTCTGGTGCCGGCATAGCTGCTTTCTTATTTTTCAGCTTCAGCTTCATCTTCATGTAATTGTGATTTCTGACTACGTGTACTCTTTAAAATTCAACAAAATATCTTGTTATTTCAAAAATGTAAATTTTACTTTAAAGAGTATACACCCATGTGGTATTATTTATAAAACCACATTGACATTTGACAATTCGATACTCGATAGTTCCAGTGTAGCCAACACCTGAATTATTTTCCCCCTAAATGTTATCTCGAAAACCCCTAAAAAAACCCTAAACTAGAAATTTAACAAATAAAATATAAGGATTCTTTACTATTATTTAAATTTTACATATTAACCTTAACTAATCTTCTTGAAATTAACATGATGTTTTTGAAAATTATTTTTAATTTAATGTTACTAGTTAAATGTCAATAAACAAAATGCGGGTCAGAGGTTCCAACCCTGTTTGAAAATTATACCGATAATACAGTTTTTTTTCAAATATTTATCGAAATTAAAGACCCCTAAACATTTTGTCCCCCTAAAAAAAACCCGGAACGCTTAATTTCCCCCTAAATTTAGAGGGAAAACCCCTAGGTTGGCTACAACTCTAAATTTAGTTTACTGGATAGTTCATAGAACCAAAGTTGATATTAGAGTAGCTTTAACCTGTTTTGTCAATCTGATGATACTTTATAAATCAGTCGAAATGAGAGCTAAGGTTCAGAATCTTCCAGTCTTATTTTGAAAACTTTCTTAATTTAATTCTATGTGACGCTAACTTCTCATATCAGCCAACTTATTTAGCTTTAGAAGTATAGTCTTTTATATACTGTCAATCAAGAAAAATAGAGATATAGATATCTATGGTTGAAATTTGCTTCAGGTAGCTACAGCTGGATGCCTAATCTCTAACTTTTTCTCGTACTTTTGAAAACAAAATCATGATCCTACTAATTATAGATTTCGGGTTGCTCTCGTGATGGGCTAAATATTATCAGAATTTAAAGGCTGTAGAGTGAAGGCCCTAAAACAAGACACCGACTAAGAACATATGCAAGGAAGCAGTTATTAGAGCTTAAAAGTAAAATATAAATATAACTGAAAATATTCAACAATTATAAAAAAAAAATGTCTTTGTTTGATGAAATAATATGTTATGTTAATTACTTAAATAAAAGCAATAAAATAATAATTCTTATTATATTACACAGCGCTAATAAATATACAGGGTTATTTGTAATTAATTGGCCACCTCTTGCAGACAATCACAATAACATTTATTCTACGACTTCTTAAAATTAATAGTTTTTAAAATTTTAGTTTTTCCATACAAAATATTATTTGTTACCTTGAACTGGAATTAACTCGGAGCGTAGGTTCCATTGTATACAGAGTTGTATGTAACACAGAGTAATAAGTAAAAGGGGGAACAAATTTTTTTTGTTTCGTTTTTTTTTTGTGTTTGCTATTAAGATTTGTAAAAAGTTGTCGAACAAATGTTGTGGGATTGATGTAGAGAGGCTGCCTGCGAGAGGTGAATTAATTACAAAGAACCCTGTATAAGTAAAATGTTTTTGTGTTGTATTCTATTCAATTCCAGCCTGATTACAAAATTTACGATAGAATATCATGGTTAGACCTTAGAACTAGTATTAAAAATAGCTTTTAATAGAATTGGGATTATGATTGATTGACTGTTGATTGATGATTTTTTGCATACCCGGATCCGGTCAGTATATCTTAAACATTCGGTAACTTTCCGAAAGAGTAACGCTTTTTTTATATACATTTTTTTTAATTAAACCTTATAATTACATTGCTGTTTTTGAATTGACTTTTTGTTTTTCATCCAATTTTCCAAACTCTTATAACATTAGCGATACAACAACCAAGAAAACGTAAAAAAAATCTGCTATTTACCAAGATACAAAAGTCAAATCACTCAAAAGTCAAAACTCAAAACACGTCAATTTATTCTATTTTCTAGAAACCGAACCGAACTGCGAAAAATATTTATTGATTATTCTGGGATTTGTTTTATTCTTGCATAATTAAAGCTTTTTTCTATAAATTACAGAAAAAATTCATTCTACGCCGGTAAGTTATTTACTATTGTGTAATTAAATGGTTTTTGTAAGGTACGTTTTATTACTCATTATTTTAGTTATTTTTAAATAGAGTCATCAATAGTCGGTACATCTATTTTAAATTGTTACTTACTATATTTGTTTGAGGTATTTAACATTAATTTTGTCTAGGTTGCATCATGCTGTCGCGAATTTGCGTAGCTCGCTCTGCATTAAATATAACACAAAGTCTCAAAACTCCAGTACCCCAAAGATTTGTGCCCAAAAATTATGTGGTCAGAAATTATGCCCGTGAACCACGTTCTCGAGTTGCTACTAGATCTCAGCCAACTGTATGGGAAAAGTTAATGGCCCCAGCAGGACCCAATGGTTTGTATTTCTCAAATTGCCACACTATGTTCAATCGTCATACCAGTAATTAAGTATCACCACCCCAATTATGTAATAAGTTAATCTTTATATTTCTATAGCTTTCAGCCTTGGAAAAGGTGCATTAGCTGGAGCATCAGCAGTTGGTATGGTAGCTCTGTGCTACTATGGGTCAGGTGTCAAACCTGGGACTCTACAGGAGGCACAGTAAGTACTCTTTTTTAATAAACATTTATGATGAAGTGATGTTAATAACAATAAGATTGGGTGTTCATAGCGTAAACATTTATATTATATATTATATCATTATAATTACGAAATAACATTACTTTAAAATAGAATAATATTATACTTATGTTTTTAAACATTTTATTATAATCACAATTTTCTTTATAGTTTATGGCCTCAGTATGTTAAAGATCGCATTAAAGCCACATATGGGTACATTGCCGGGTCCCTATTAATAACTGCTGGCAGTGCAATAACTGTATTCAGAACTCCTGCATTGCTCAATATGGTGGCTAGAAGTGGATGGGTTGTAAGTTTATTATAAAAATATTGATATAAGGAAACATAATTGTTTTAACTTAATAAGAATTGGTACCTATGCCAATTTCCTAATTCTAATATTTGTTACTCACTTCAACTTTGTTTAATATTTTTGTTATCACAAATGGTAGGAAATATATTTTTTTAGCAACATTTTTATACTAAAACATTTAAAATAATATAACTCTTATTAATTTACAAAAACTGAAAACATTGTACATAAAATACTTATTTGCAGTCTATCATCATGACAATGGGGTTGATGATTGGTTCAGGCATGGTAGTACGTGGAATGGACTATAAGCCAGGGTTTGGAGGTAAGCAGCTGGCTTGGATAGTTCACACTGGCATCATGGGGGCTTGCATTGCACCCATCTGCTTCCTTGGTGGACCTATTCTCATCCGTGCTGCTTGGTAACTATATTTTCTATTCTATAGTTATATATTTATAAAAGTTTGTTTTTAATTATTCATAAAACATAAAAAAAAACAGTATTTTAAATTGTATTTCATATAAAACAAAATTTTATATAATATACTTTTAATTCAATAATAATTTGCACTGTATTAGTTTTAAAGAGAAATGTGATTGTTAAATATTATCGGATATATTGAACTACTACAAATTATTTAAAATCCATCAATAAGATTTATAGAAATGGCCTAAAATAAATCTATTTTATATTCCAGGTACACAGCAGGTGTGGTTGGGGGTCTGAGTACATTGGCTGTTTGTGCTCCATCTGGAGAGTTCCTGAACATGCGAGCTCCGCTAGCTATGGGTCTGGGCGCGGTGTTCGCTGCTTCGATCGCCGGAATGTTCCTGCCACCCACATCCGCTTTGGGCGCCGGTATGTTGTAATTTCTTAAATTATTGTTGTTTAAGTACACTTTCTCATTTCCATGTAATTTATTTTAAATCCTTTGTCATTTCTATTAAAATGCAAATACAATAAAATAATGCCAATAACTATGAATTTGTAATAGAAGAAAAAAATGTAAACTCCATATAAATATGTTGTATTTTTTTGCTTTTGCAGGGTTGTACTCATTGAGTTTGTATGGTGGTCTAATAGTCTTTGGGGGTTTCCTGCTTTATGACACCCAAGCTATTATTAAGCGAGCAGAAATGCATCCAATGTATGGATTCCAGCCGTATGATCCCATTAACTCGTAAGTATACATATCCAGGACATATTTCTGAGAAAGTAGGAACAAATACATTTAAAAATATAACCACAGGAAATAGTTTTATAAAATTGTCCTTAAGCTTTTTTAACTAAGATCTCTTAGAATTTATAAAAATAATTTATAAACATCATTTCAGGGCTATTTCAGTATACTTGGATGTACTGAACATTTTTATGCGCATTGCAATGATACTGGCTGGACAAGGTGGCAACAAGAGAAAGTAAATCTTTATAATAGCAGATGTTATTAAATGTTATAAAAATAATTAACAAGATTACAACTAGACATTTCCCTAGCTCCTTCAAATTCTTGTGCTTTTGTTTAGATATTTGAAATTGGGAACTGAAGTGATATTGTAAAATATTTACGGTCGTAAGGTATTGTTAAGTATGAGTAAGTAGTTATTATTTTTTTGCGGAATAAATTTACCTAAGTATTTATTTCATGATATGTTGTTTTATTTATTTATGTCTCCTCATTAGAAATATAGAAGCAGAATATTGAAAAGAAAACGAATTTTTGAATTTTTTATTTACATGCTAGAATATTTTTAGTATTAGCATTTTTAAGAGAAAGCACAATTGTCAATCGAATTAAATAATTTCGTTACAATAAAGTTCTCATCCACACTGCATCGTTATATTTTAAAAACTTGATCCAAAGCATTCTTATATTTTTATAACAATATCATTAGTTAAGATAAAATATCGAGCATTGTGCACTTATAACATTCTCATACCGATTATGACATCAAATAAAATTAATAAACAAAATAATAGTAAAAACTTTATATAATACTAAAATAATATCACATTAGGTAGGTTGTATACCAAATCTTTGGAAAGAGAATTTAAGATTTAAATATGGAGTGAATAATTTTGCGCGTAGCTTGTAACTGTTAAAGTTAAAATATAGTTTATAATTACGATTCTTCACTTTAACAATACATTTTTGGAGCTTATCCTGTCTATCAAACCTTATGTCGAGGCAAAATATGCAGTGAAAATATGCCACTATTTGAATATAAGGCTCGCTTCTAAATTTTAAGTTTCGAACTGTTAAAATAAGGCCTCTTGCTATTCTATATACAGAATATTAAACATTAATCGCAATGCGTGGTTTAACTTTTCATAACATATTTCTATTTAAACTTATAAATAAACTCAATTAATACAAATTGTGAGCAATAAAACGTAATTATTGGAGATCGTTAAGTCACTAATGAAAACAGTTCAAGTAGTAACGTCACCAGTCTTGTTTGCTTGTTGTTTTAAATACAGCGCGTACATTTGGCGCGCTTGATTCAATACCCTGTTTACGTTATGTTTACGTACCATTTTGTCAAAATGCATCGCTAGTTCGTTATAGTCCATACGATTTCTCATTATGTAGTCTCTGTGCTGTAGCAACACCGTCAAGCATAAATACATTAAAAATGGATTTCCTCCACCGAAAACTGTTGGTGGTGGCAGACTACCAATACTACTTTTAACCGAATTATCGGTAACGGAAGAAATTATAGTGTTTTTCTGAACTGGCGGTTTAAAAACCTCGTACTTTTTCTGGAAGCTGTTAATTGTCGAAGCTACGCTTTGTAAGTTCGACTGTTTAACATTTAGAAGGCTCTCACAGTTTTTCTTAGCATTTTCCAGTTCTTGTGACATGTTGGAGAAAAATTTGTGAGACTTCAAATTAATTGCTTCTTGGTTACTGTTTTTAACTGTGTCAGTGTCAATCGAATCGACAGGTTCTTTTTCCGAGAAATCGGATTCACTGGAATGTGTATTGGAATGTTTTATGTTTCTGGAAAGTGCTTGTGGTTCTAAGGAATGATTCTTTCTTAATAATCGTATTGGTGTTATCGACTTCTTACCAGAATGTTCTTCGAATATTTCGCCTGTATCTCCGTCGAAGTCTAATTCTGCTTGCTCGTCAGGTGTCTGAGGGCAACTCGCTGTAGTTCTAGTTGTCGGAGTATTCCGATGAAGGGGATTTTCCCACAAATATATATCTTCGGCACTCCTTGCGGTAGATTTTATAACATCGAATAGTGGAGATTTTTTGACAGTGCAAACAGTTTCAGCAACTTCCGTTTGTATTTCCAAGGCGTCAGTTGCCACACAGTCATCTTTCTCCGTATATTCTGCGGGTTTGTCTTCAGCGCTAGTGGAGTCGGAGGGGGAATCACAAATCATTGAGCATCGGTTAACATAGGAGTTACCAAAAACTTGTCGATCCAAATGTTCTAACTCCAGCCTCAACTCTCGTGTCATAGATGTTGTCATCGGATAATATTCTTGGGAGTCGTCGGGACTACTACCGTCATTCATATCAAAACTACTTTTAGTGAGTTTATTTAATCTATTACTTCTTAGGTTTGTTGAAGATAAATCACTTTCATCGTATGATGTCTTTGTTAAAATAATTTTAGGACATTCCTTGGAATGGTTTCTTTCAATAACTGAATGCGTTCGTTGAAGCTTCTCTGGTTTTGTTGATTGACCTTTATTACCAGTTGCAAAATTTAAAAATTCATTTAGGTTTTTAATCATTTTTACTTGATTTGTTGGTTTTTTTGAGTTTGACGAATTGGAATCGTCCAATGTATCAAGCGAAGAGAAGAATCTGTTATTATGTATGGATATTTTATCTCTTAGTAATCTTATCTGACTGCCTAGAGGTGTATCTTTTATTTCGGTATGGGACAATCCATTGGATAAATTTCCTGTACTGGACCAAGCTGTATTTGATTCTTGAACTTCTACAACTTTTCCGTGTTCAGGCACACTTTTCATAGACCTCTTTATTTGCGGTTTTGTATCCTTGCTTATTAAAACTAAATCTTTTTTCAAATTATCCAAATTTTCAAAGCTATCTTTAATCAATTTTTGATTTTGCAAGGCGGCATCATCTAGACTTTGAAATCCTTTCGCATGTATCAGTGATGAATTATTTAAAATATTTCTTGTAGCACTTTCATCTAAACTGTGGTTAGTTTGTTTGGTAGTAGCAAGCTTAGGTGCTTTAATATTTGCTAGACTAAAACTTGAGCTTTGTCGCCTTATTGCGCAGACTTTAGTGTAGGCATTCTCTCTTGGAGCCTTTACAAGAGGACTTAGCGGAGGCGGATCTACAGTCACTTCTATAGTTGGATCGAAATCTTTTTCTTTTAAAGGTAAATCCACCGAAGACGTTTTTTGTGGTAGGGACGCCCACAATACTTCTAACATTCTAAGAGCATCTTCAAAAGCAAATTCACGTTTCATTTCAAGAAGCAACCATCTATAGCAAAATAATAAATCATCAGCTTGTTGAGATTTAAGATAATTATAGAAATCTGTATCATAGACTTGTAGAGACTCTGTCAAATGTGTGAATTTGAGAGTCATTGCCTCTCCATCCAGAAGGAAGTTTGGATAAAGCCGAGTCATCAAGGCACACAGACAAATATAGGCATGCGCTTCATCACCCATTGTCACAAGAAGAGGAGAAGCTAAATCTGACATACCTTGACAGTAGCTTACTGTAGGATGATATATTGCATACCTGAAACAGAAATAAAAGTACAATATGGTTTTATATTCAAAATTATTGTTATCAGATAAAGAATTTACTTACGTAGTCAGTATATTGAAAAGTGATGCAATGTTTTGATTATCATCACTGCCAGCATAGAAGTTATGATGCCTGTCTGTGCGGAGAACATCTTTGCGGACCATGCTTGTCACATATGCTAAGTCAGCATTGACCTTCAATAAAAGGAATACATTTTAATTAGAAACTTAACTTGTTCAGATTGACAACACACAAGTAAAGAGACATAAAAACCACTATTTTTATTGTAATTTCTGAATGCATTAAAAATATGATTTTCATTATTGTTACCTTCCCTTTCTGTATGCAGTCTTTCCACTCAGTTCTTAGGGCATAATATTCATTTGCCTTTCTTTTTATGTAGTCCATTCTCTCTTTCCCAGTCATGCCATCTGGGTAAACATTTAAAATATGTTTCCATACAACTTTCCTAAAACCGGTTTTTAAAGAGGAATTAACTTTACTATAATAAGTTTGATATAATTTTTTATATTCTTAATGAAAGTACAAGATGCTTATATTTTAAGCGCAAAAAAATATATCTTTTTTTACTGAAAGCAATGAATAGGGCTTTATCTGTACATTGTCTATCTTTTTGATTATTTTTATTCATCTTTCACTAAAAATTTGCACATTGAAAAAAAAAATTGTTGGTTAGTTACTAGTAATCTTAGTCATAATTCATTAAATAAAGCTGGAAATAATATGATAGTAAAACTCGCTTACCTAAGGCTGGGTTCTATTCCTCCACAATATATGACTTCTCTCAACTTAGTTGTATTATTAATCTGTCCAACTGCATCTAAGAATGCCCTGAACTCAATATCACTTAGTGGAGGTCTTGGAGGTGTATTGGGATCATCATACAGATTGAGTGCTCTTGAAACCATATTAAAAGTTTTTTCTACCTGGAAAAAACATACAACAACTTTCGTTATTCGCTTGGTGGTAGACCATAACATCGGGTCGCCGGCAAAGTTACCACCCATCGGGCAAAGTCGTGCCGCAAAGCGACCTAGTCGTGTTCCGGCACGTTGCTCGATGAAGCCGTATATGGGAAATGGGTCTGAACAGCTGCGGTACGTTGGCGAACCGGTTGACGTCGAGTTGGTGTTTGTTTTGTCGGGTGTCTAGTCGAGGAGGGTAGCGGGATCCGAAGCGACGGCTTTCCGCTGGCCGCCCGCAGATAGTTGGGGGCCCAATTAGTGGGTTAGCCACCCACGAAAGGCTGCCCCGCCAGCTGCGAAAAATCCCAGGGTGGCTCCATCGTGCTGGTTGGCGACCAGGCGAGGAGGCCCGATGGCGATCCCTGGGGGGGTTCGGGCGTCCCCGCAGTCTCCAGGCTAGCCTCCCAGCGGCAAGACATCACCAATTTCGAAGTCGGGTTTGATACGTACCGCCTCGTTCAACTGCCATTTCCCATCCCTATTCACTTTTACCATGAAGAAAAACCAAAAAAGAAAAAAGTTTGTACAGCGGTTGCACTCCTCCTCATTTAAAGTGCACCTCAGTAATATTAGGGGTTTGCACTCTAATATCTTACCTGTCCATCACCACCTGGAGACAGAACAACCGCACCTGTTCTTTTTGACGGAGACGCAGATACAATGTCCCTTAAGCGCTGCGCACCTGGATTATCCCGGATACACGTTAGAGCACAACTTTTGCTCACGTGCCGGAGTCTGCGTGTATGCGCGGAACGACCTCTGTATCCAGCGTCTCCGTCACCTTGAAGACCCCACTTTTTCTTCTTTATGGGTTTTAGTAGACACAGGAAACGAAAAAATCCTGTATTCTTGTGTTTACCGTTCGCACAGCGGTGACCAGGAGACAACTAGATTATTCGAGTATCTCGGTGAGGCTGCTGATATGGCTCTGCATCAGTTCCCTTCGGCGCAGCTCGTCTTTCTGGGGGATTTTAATGCCTGTCATCAGGACTGGCTCTTCCCGTACCAGAAAACCGACCATGCTGGAAGAGAAGCGCGGAACTTTGCGTTGTCCTTGGACCTCTTTCAGCTGGTGAAGCAAGCGACAAGGGTACCAGATGTGGTAGGCCATACAGCCAATTGCCTGGACCTTCTGATGACAACTGATCCGGACAGGTATCGGGTAGAGGTTACCTCTCCCTTGGGAACCTCCGATCACTGTCTGGTGAAATCTGTGTTTACATATTCCCCACCAGCTTTCGAACCTCATGGTGTTAGGCGAGTATGGAAATACAAGTCAGCAGATTGGGATGAGATGCGCAACTTTTTTGCGTCTTATCCTTGGCGGCAGGTCTGCTTCTCTTCTTTGGATCCGTCGAGTTGCGCGGATGCTATAACCGATGTGGTGCATCAGGCAATGGAGTATTTTATTCCTTTTGCTGACGTACCCATCGGTGGCAAAGCTCGCCCATGGTTTAATGCCGAATGTGGTCATGCTCAAGACCGAAAACATTCGGCATATCTCATTTGGGCTGATGCTCGAAGCCGCAAAACTCCGGATGTAAGTTCGAAGAAGAGAGCCTTTAACCAAGCTGCCAAGTCCTACAAAAAGGCTTTGCGGAAGGCTCGTCTCGATCGAATCGCTAAGAATGGCGAAAAGCTCTCTGCCAGACCAACTGGCAGTCGAGCTTTCTGGTCTCTTGCGAAAGCGATCGAGTCGAATTTCTGCCAACCCTCACTGCCTGCTCTGCTGAAGCCGGATGGATCCCTGGCCCACACAGCAACAGAGAAAGCGAACTTACTTGCTTCTCTGTTTGCTGATAATTCGCATCTAGACACTGGCAATGCTTCTCCAGCACATCTTCCTCACTGCGGTGTTTCGATGCCTGAAATCCGCATCACTAACAAAGAGGTATGGAGAACATTGTGTCGTTTAGACGTGAATAAAGCCAGTGGTCCTGATGGTATACCAGCCATTCTGCTCAAGACATGCGCAGCTGAGTTGTCTCCTGTACTGACACGTCTGTATCGTCTCTCTTTCATGACTGGAATAGTGCCGAAATCGTGGAAGCTTGCTAATGTGCAACCCGTGCCCAAAAAAGGCAGCCGTGCCGACCCTGCCAATTACAGACCGATTTCAATCACCTCCATACTCTGCAAGATTATGGAGCGTGTATTGAACTCGCGCCTACTAGCATACCTAGAAGGTAACGATCTCCTCAGTGACCGACAGTACGGGTTTCGCCGTAATAGGTCTACTGGGGACCTCCTAGTGTATGCTACTCACATTTTAGGCGAGGCCATCGAGAAGAACGGAGAAGCGGTCGCCGTCTCTCTGGACGTCTCGAGGGCATTTGACAGGGTCTGGCATGCGAGCCTTATAAGCAAGCTTTCAGCGTACGGTATATCTCCTGGTCTGATCGGCTGGGTAACGGACTTTCTGAGCCACAGATCTCTCCGAGTAGTTGTCGACGGGTGTTCCTCGGAACCCTTGACAATAAATGCCGGAGTGCCTCAGGGGTCCGTTCTTTCTGCAACTCTGTTTCTGCTGCACATTAATGATCTGTTGAAGCCCGGTATCTATGGGTATGCAGACGACAGCACAGTTGTAGAAAGATATCTGCCGAGTACTCGGGCTAGTCGAGATCAAGTACAGTCTGAAAGAGAAGCCATGGTGCAACGTTTGAATGACAAACTTCAGGCAGTCTCCGCATGGAGCAATGCCAATCTTGTCAAGTTCAACGCCACCAAAACGCAGACGTGTCTATTCACCGCCAAAAGGAGCCCTTTCACCTTGGCTCCTACTTTCCAGAATGTATCCTTGGAATACAGTGACCGGCTTCAGTTGTTAGGCTTAGAGATTTCCTCGAACCTCAACTTTGGTCGGTTCATTGAGTCCAGAGCAAGAGCAGCAGCAGCAAAGCTTGCCGTTCTGGCGAAGGTGCGACAGTTCTTTACACCGGGACAGCTTCTTGTTTTATACAAAGCGCAGATCCGGTCGTGTGTAGAGTACTGTTGTCACATATTTGCTGGTGCCGCAAAGTCTCATCTTGCGGTTCTGGACTCAATTGAGAGGCGAGCAAAGAGGCTTATAGGCGATCCCGAATTGGTCGGAGCCGACCTCCAAAGCCTTGAGCACAGGCGTAGAATTGCTAGCCTCTCAGTATTCTATAGGATACATTTTGGTGAGTGTGCGCAGGAATTACACAATTTAATTCCCCCGTCCCCCTTCCATCACCGGACGTCCCGACGCACGGCAGGTTTTCATCCTTTTGTTGTGGACATTCCACCTGTCCGAACGAAGCGCTTTGCTTCCTCATTTTTACTGCGTACAGCAAAGGATTGGAACAGCTTGCCTGCGTCGGTATTTCCGACCGAATACAATGTGGGAGTCTTCAAGCGAAGAGTGAATAGGTTGCTAGGGTAATGCGCCTTACCACCTAAGACTACATTCCACTTACCATCAGGTGGAATGTAGTCAAGCATTGCCCTAGAGAATATAAAAAAAAAAAAAAAAAAAAAAAAAAAAAAAACTAATGCTATAGATAATTGAAAAACAAAGTTTGAGATTTAATATTAACATTCTATTGATAAAAGCTGTTTGTTGATAAAATTATTACATATTTACCTGATTCATGATTAGGCCTTGGAACCCAGTCTGAGATTCTTGTTTCTCAGCTTGGTTTGGTTGGTGAATTGTGGGCTGGTCTTTACAGACTTGACTCACTGGAGCTTCTGGAATGTTTGGAGGTTCCCAATCCTCGGAGGCTTCGGCAAATGGCTTCATATCTACTTTTAACTGGACACATGGCTCGGACCTCAGTGTTAGTGCTATATTATGAGCCCTAAAATAACATAGGCATGTCTAAAAATATTTTTTTGTATGCAATATTACTACTATCAATTGTAACATAGTTCTGGTATAATCACAAAATTTAAAGACAAAACGTGTATTATTTTAGGCAATAAAGGTAAAGTAAGGCAGTTTTACTTGAGAAAAGCAGCATCCAGATCCCAATCCGAAAGGAGAGGCAGATATACCTCCTGTCCATAATCATCAACTGATCTGTATGACAATGTAAAATCTGATTTTATATCAAATGCTTTCACCAAAATGCTTTGCAACACTTCTAAAGATGTAATTTGAGGATCTACCGAAAATTTTCTTAGTTCTGGTTGAAGTTTCCCTTCACATTTCTGTAATAAAATCACTATTGTAGCTTTTTAGGAATTAATAGATCTTATAAAATATGAAGATAAACCAATTATTTTTGTATTCTTTCACTTTTAACAAAACAATACAAACCTTGACTTTCACGCGAACAGCTTCTTTGCTGTACCCAAACATGGTTTCACATTACTTTTCAAAAATAATACTATTCAATACAATTCTTCCACATAAGGTTAACATTAACATATTACAATTTAAGGAAAATCTTTCTCCTTATAAAAATATTTTGAAATCTTTTTAACTATCTTTGGGGTTTCGATCATCAATAAAAGCAACAATTAACAAATTAGAAACAAGATGACACTGACGCAAATGTCAGATGGAACAATTGAGATTACAGAGTAAATCCTACAGGCTACAATGCTAAGTGCTAATTATATTTACCACTGTTAAGTGCTAATTTTGAAAAAATAAATCTAGTCTTTATCTATATAACAATTATAATAAATGTATTAATATGAATATCCCAAAATACCATTCAAAGTTTAATCTATTATAAGAAATGTCTTAAGATGATGTTTTACCTGATATTGGAATTTCTAAAAGTACTCTAGCAGGTACTTCTGAGTTTTCACAGAAACTGGCCAGAGTGTTACAGAAAATAACTATAATGGTGATGCTGTTTTGATCACCAGATTCAATATTCTATTTTACATGTTGAATTTCATGATCTCTCCATAATATTTATCGGAGTAACATTAACAATTTCTGTGAGGCCATTTTGAATGTTGAATCTCAAAAACTAGATAAAACTATGTTTTTTGTTATTCTATCTTTAGAATCCTTTCAACAGTAAAAGCAAGTAGAAGTAGGTTCCCTACTATCCTTAAATTTAAAGAAGCTCTTTTCGTTGCTACTCTGTACATATAAATATATATCTGGTCTGGATTCCCGGTCATTTAGGACTTCAGGGTAATGAGATTGCTGACCAATTAGCTAAGGAGGTTTAATTAGTTGGTTGTATAACATGTACAACAGCATGAAATAGCGCTCATGGAATAGACCAGAAGTCTAAGTTATGGTATATGAGGGTACTGCGAGGGATAAAGGAAGGGCGTTCATAGCGCTGAACTGTTCTCCAGTCCGTTTTTCCATATGAGCTTACAAAAAATTACAATCTTCTTGAAAGGATCATTGCGAAATTTCAAAGATATCAAAGGTAGATTTTATAGCAACATCTAAAGTAATATACTCAAGCAATCTAATATAGCAAGCCTTAGTTCTTCAAATATCGCGGAGCTGATAAAACAAGTAACATTAACAATCTCTTACGACTTAGACATACGTGTACGTATACAATACGATATAACTATATGAAGTTTATCTAGGTGTATAGGCTCCTCCCTATATACACCTAGCTAAGAGAGCTGCCTTGGTGAATATAGTTTTGATAATTATATAGTTTTTATAATTTGATGGTCTTTTACTTCGGGGCTTGGAACGGCCCTTAAGCAGATCCTTTCGGGGGTCACTGCAGTTCGGGTAGCCCCCTGCTTAGAGGTTAGATGGATGTGCTAGCATCTATCCGGTCATCCGACTGTATTGTAGGGTAGGCTTGCGGCCTGACTGCCTGTCGGGAAGTGAGCGTGCCTTACAGCTCTGGCGCCAGCTGGAAACTGGTAGTTAGCCTCTTTGACGTTCTCAGCAAGTGAATTGCAAGTGTGAGAAATCACACGGGAAGTGAGCGTGCCTTACAGCTCCGGAACCTTTCATGGAGAAAAGGTAGCTTGGTGGTCGCGGTTGTCGGACGACTTCGGAGGTCAGACCTGCCGCATAAGGGTCCATGTGACAGGGGTAAACCTTGACCACATGAATAGCGGCTCAATCCTTTATAACCAGAGGGTTGACAAGGTTGAGATGCTATATACATAAGTATTAGGACTGAAGGAGGCGAGGGAGGTGTCCTAACCAGGGTCTTTTCTCTGAACGACCGTAGCCTTCCCCGTCCCTCGTATTTTAAATCGTCTCTTGCTCTTTCTTTTACTCCTTTTATGATAGTTCTATGTAATTTGATAACTGTAAATATATATTGTTCATTAACTGATTGATCTTTCCTAGTATCATCAAGGGATGACATTAGAAACAATCCCTAACAACAATAACAGAAAAAGGAAAGGTTCTTTCTATCTGCATCTGTCCCCCCTTGGACATCGTATACGTGTCTAATACTATGTATTATAAATTATTGGTTTCTTACAATAAAAAATAAAACCAATTAAGTTTTAAAAATTAAAGAGGGTTTAGAAATGCTTTCTCAGGAAGGTTACCCGGGGACGATAAACGTGGCTTTTCAGTTGTTATAGATCTATGTATTACAAACAAATACAATTCTCCAGCAAAACTTTTAGCAAACACTTTAAAGTCTAAAATCTTCATTAGAAGCTATATTAGGCAAAGACAAATCACCGGTTTTTATTCTTTCATTGTTAAACCATGCTTAGAAAATTAAAATAGCAGCTCAAAATTACAAAAATATATTAAAGAAATCTAGTTTGCCTCCCCCTAGCACAGAGTCTGGGTAACCCATGCCCCTGTCGATCACGAGATCAATCGTGCTCGGGAGGCGCATTCTTGTGTGTCGTGACCGTCTTGTCTTGTCTTGTCTTGTCCAACTTGTCAGGGCCGTTCACGACGTACCCATGTCTAACAGCGTCTTCATAAGTGTATAAAAGTCTATATTTTATTTTATTTATTTATTTATTTATTTATGTACCATCAAAACTTACAAAATATAATAATAATAATGATAATAAGTAAGTGACACGGAATGGTCACGTTTTTAAATGTCAATTTTTGTTTAAAATATTTATTTACAAAATCAAGTTTTAATCATATTTAAATCATTTCATTCCGTTTACAACATGCAAAATAAACGAAAAAAAAAAAAGAATACTATATAAACAACTGTGAACAACTTACAAAAAGTACCTGAAAAAAGAGAAAAGTTGACAATGTGAAAATAGAAACTATAATAATGATCACAAGGAGTAAAAACATAAACGCACGCCCACCACCGCAGCCCGTCGCACCCAACAGCTCCACGTCATCAGAGGAGGAGTACGCAACTCCTCCTGAGGAAATCGTGTCGAGCAGTGACGACGAGCTGCCGCCTCCAGCGCCGCGCCGAGCACCAGCGCCGCGCCGTGGGAGGCCACCGCTGCCGCGCTTGGGGCCTACTGGGGCATCCGCCCCGCGTTCGGCCCCCGCCGTCGGTGGTGCAGTGCGCCGCATGAAATGGACGCAAAATATGAACGAAAATGTCATGCGAGCGTACTATAGGGCGACAGAGGGTGGCACTAACCTCACTGCGTGGCGAACCCGTTTGCTGTCTTTGTTTCAGGTCCTTGAACCAGAGTTGACCGTTTCGGCCCAACGACTATCGGATCAGGTGCGGTTTATTCAACGTAATCGTGCGTTGGATGACTCCGCACTTGACCGGCTTCGCTCCGAGGTGACAGTCTCTGCATCCACCACCGAAAGCATACATTCGCGAGCCCAGTTATCGTCCGCTCCTTCGGTGGCAGGGTTAGTGGTTGGTGATGCTGATGTGGGGGGCGTAGAGATTACAACCGTAAGTACCCAAGATAATGAGCAATTAAGGAGGACTTTGGAGGATGCGATTTTGGAATTTAAAGATATACCAGCCCGCGACAGACCACGGTTGCCCCGTTTTCCCACGCATAGACGTAATATGTCGCTTGTAATGGCTCTAGACTGCATGCTAGACTCTTATATTCGTTCTAGCAATAGTCTCACTGATACCCATTCAATTCTTTATTGTGCGGCTGTTGCAGCGTGCCGCTCCGCCCGTGTCAGATTTCCTGAGCCTGATAGGGTGGTGCGGTCCACTGAGGACACACCCGCATGGCAGATGAGGATTGAACGGCGTATCAGCGCAGCTAGGGTCATTATTGGCAAGTTAATCTGCTTCAGATCGGGAAACATCCGGCCGAGAGTCATGCGTTATGTTACACAGGCCTTTGCCGGTACTGGCATTAGACCTCAGGATTACATGGCCTATGTAACAGAACGTATAGACTACCTGAAGCAGAAAGTTTGTGCGTGGGCAAATCGTATCCGTCGTTATAAACAACGTGTAAATAGGTATAAACAGAATCGCATATTCCAAAGTGACCAAAGAAAGGTTTATAGAAGTTGGGAGGAATCTGCTACGAATGTGATTGATGGGCAGTTACCAAATATGGAAGAAATGTTCACATTTTGGAAAAATATTTGGTCGGTGCCTATTAATCACAACGATGGTGGCTGGATGCGTGTTGTTGAGCGCGCGTGTGAACACCTGCAGCCAATGGAGGCTATATTTATAAGCCCAGACAATGTCAGGGATGCGATCCGTTCGACCCATAACTGGAAAAGTCCTGGGCCGGACGGATTACATAACTTTTGGCTCAAATGGCTGCGGTCTTCACACGAACGTTTGGCTGGGCAATTCCAGGAAGCCATCGTGTCCGGATCCCTACCATCTTTTATGACAACAGGAATCACCTTTCTGCTCCACAAGTCTGGTAGTATCACGGATCCAAAGAACTTTCGACCTATCACGTGCTTACCAACAATTTATAAGCTTCTTACATCCATTTTGACTTCAAAATTAAACACACATTTGTATGCAAACAGCATTTTAGATCCCGCTCAAAATGGATGTAAGATTGGGTCTCGTGGTACTAAGGAGCTCCTCCTTATTGACATGGCCATTAATGAAAAGGTTCGCCGAGGTAAGAAGGGTCTCTCCGCCGCCTGGATTGATTATAAAAAGGCCTATGATTCGGTGCCTCATACATGGTTGAAAAAAGTACTAGAAGTGTATAAGATTGACACAGATCTATGCGCTTTTCTTGATTCATGTATGAGGCAATGGACAACGGTCCTTTGTCTTCCAGGGGGCGGAGGAAGTCTTCTTACTTCCGAACCTGTAAGGATTGAGCGAGGTATTTTCCAGGGTGATAGCTTGAGTCCTTTGTGGTTTTGCCTGGCTTTGAACCCCTTAAGCACGTTGCTTAGGGATTCAAAACTGGGATTTCGCTTTCGCAGAGGGGGTGAGATCATTTCACATCTTTTGTACATGGACGATCTCAAATTATTTGCACCAAATAAAGCAGATCTGGTATCATTACTAAGCGTTACGCAAACGTTTAGTAATGACATTAGGATGGAGTTTGGTGTAGATAAATGCGCGGTTGCACATGTGCAGAATGGCCGAGTTGTAAATAGCGAATATTTACAACTCACGGAGACAATGTCCCTCAGATCCCTCTCTGAAACCGAATCCTACAAATACCTTGGTATGTCGGAATGCTTAGGCATACTAAGTGGGGACATTAAACAGCTAGTGAAGGAACGCTTCTTTAACCGCTTGACAAAAGTCCTAAAAAGTCTTTTGTCAGGAGGTAACAAAGTACGTGCATTCAACAGTTGGGTAATGCCCCTGCTGATGTATACTTTCGGCATATTAAGGTGGACTCAGACCGAATTAGATGCCCTGGATCGAAAGGCCCGAAAACTATTGACAATGTATCGCATGCATCATCCGCGCTCATCAGTGATGAGATTGTATATTCCACGGAAGTGTGGGGGTCGCGGCTTCCTTAATGCTAAAAACTTACACAACCGTGAGGTATGCAATCTTAGGGAATATTTCCTTCATGCTGAGTGTGGAATGCATCGGGACATTGTTGCAGTAGATAAAGGCCTCACACCGCTCTCCTTAGCCAAAGACAACTGGCATAAACCGGTAGTACTTAGCACTGACGACCGTATAAATATATGGAAGAGTAAGGAGCTTCATGGACGGTTCCACCAGGCACTCTATGGGCCTGATGTAGACCTTCTGGCGTCCGTGGCTTGGCTACGATTCGGTGATCTCTTTGGAGAAACCGAAGGTTTTGCTTGTGCAATTGCTGACGAAGTTGTCAAGACGAACAACTATCGGAAATACATAATAAAGGATGGCACTGTTGATATATGTCGTGCGTGCCACCAACCAGGAGAATCCATCAGACATGTTATTTCCGGTTGTTGTCGTCTTGCCAATGGAGAGTATTTGCACAGGCACAACCAAGTAGCCAAGATTATCCACCAAGAACTTGCTCTTCAATACGGTCTGGTACCTTTTGAAGTGCCATTTTATAAGTACTCACCGGAGCCAGTTTTGGAAAATGGTCATGCTAAGCTCTATTGGGACCGATCTATCATAACGGACAGGACTATTGTAGCCAATAAGCCTGATATCGTGCTGGTAGATCGGTTAGAGCGCCGGGCATTTCTTGTTGATATCAGTGTCCCGTGTGACGCTAATCTTGTGAAAGCTGAGAAGGACAAACTGTCAAAATACTTGGACTTAGCTCACGAGATTACCGACATGTGGGATGTTGACTCAACAATAATTGTCCCGATGGTAGTTTCCGTCAATGGTCTTATAGCGAAGAGTCTCGACCATCATCTCAAGAGGCTCTCACTAAAAAACTGGATCAAGGGTCGGATGCAAAGAGCAGCAGTTTTGGGTACGGCACGCATTGTGAGGAGGTTTCTTTCGCTGTCGCCCTAACCACCGACGGACTGGTCGTAAGGCCCACGTCGGCGGGATACTGTTTTTTATATTTATATTTATAATGTTGTTTTTTTTTTTAATGTTATATGTATAAATGTAAATAATAAGATTAAAGTGAAATAAATGATAATAATAATAATAATAATAATAATTTAATCATATTTTTAATATATAAATTATACATACTACATAAAATATATACGTTATGTATAATAATAATAATAATAATTGTAAATATATTAAAGTTACATATTTACATACATACATACATACTTCATCATATATTAATAAGAATTTAAGTTATTGAAGAGAGATAGTGCTCTTTTACTCTAGTCTTAAAGGTGCTAACAGCTGGATTACCTTCAAAAATATGTTTTGGATGAGATTTCCAAAGGCGAGCTGCAACAATAGTAAAAGAGTTCGAATAGAAAGTGGTATTGTAAGAAGGTACTTCCAGAGAATTTAGTGAGACACACGAACGAAGAGGTCTCGTTCGTGGAATTGGAAGTTGAAAACGTTCACGTAAGTAGGAAGGAGAAGAAGTTCTAAAGATTTTATAGATCAGGGATAGAATATTTACATTCCGGCGAAGGCGAATAGGGAGCCACTTTAATTTGTTTCGGTATTCGGACACATGATCGTATTTACGCAATCCGTAGATAAAACGAATGCACAAATTTGAAGTCGATCAAGCTTATTAAGTAACTCCTCAGAGACATCGTAAGTAGCAAACGTCGGCGTAATCGAGAATAGGAAGTAAAAGAGTTTGTGTTAACATAATTTTTGTGCTTAGAGGAATATATTCGACTATAAACAAATTAAGGGCTATATCTTGTACATTTAATATCTTTTTATATTGAGCTACCTATTTTTGGTGTTATTATTAAATTAAACAACTTTCACAATTATTACATCCGGATACTCACGCTAGTTGTTGGTCAATATTCATAACATTATCTGTTTAAGAGTCTATAGCCATGTCTTTCTCTACGGATTACAGTTGTCATTTGTCAAAACTGAAATGTCGAAGTTTAAGAATTAACATTCACACTAGAAAGTATATGTAAGGAATTAAGAATCAATTAAAATAAATCTTAATTTGATTTTCAAATAATGAGTAATTCAAATACCGTCCCTCAAGTAGACCGAGAATTAGATTTGTCAAATACAGGGCGAGGCGTGTGGCTTGTAAAAGTGCCAAAATATATAGCAAATAAATGGGACAAAGCTTCGGGTGATATCGAAGTAGGTAAATTAAAGATTTCTCGTGTCCATGGTCAACGAGCCCAAGTCCAGCTATCGTTGTCGGAGGCAGTGTTATGTTTAAACGAGCCTGGAGAACAAGCATTACCTAAAGAACATCGTCTTGATGTTTCGAATGTGACGCGACAATCTTTGGGAGTGTTTTCCCATGCCGTTCGTGAGTATCATTCCTGAGCTCCAAATAAATTACATGTTTTTAAATCCTATCAATTCTTAGCATATAGTTTTGCTAGGTGACTTCTTTTTTTAATTTTATCAACTTTTAGCTTCGAACACTGATACTGTGGTGCCCGAATCTGAAAAGCTATATATGGAAGGTAGAATAGTCCAAAAATTAGAATGTAGGCCATATGCAGATCCCACATATTATAAGCTCAAGTCTGAATCTATTAGAAAGGCTTCTATGCCCCAAAGACAAGTTCAACAACTCAAAGGAATTGTTCAAAACTTTAAACCTGTATCAGACCATAAGCATAATGTAAGTTTTATTAATAATAAAATTTTAATTTGTATTGATGTGATTTTTTATAATATTTATATGTTTATTATTAAAATCAAATAATTTATTTAAAATTTGTTGAACTTGATTTGTTTCATTAACTCATAAATCACTATTTGATTTTTTGCAGATCGATTATCAAGTAAAGAAGAAGGCTGAGGGTAAAAAGGCTCGTGATGACAAAGAAGCAGTTCTCAATGTGCTGTTTGCTGCATTTGAGAAACATCAGTATTATAACATTAAAGATTTACAAAAGGTTTGTTTAATATTCCTATTTATTAATTAAGTATGCCCTACATGAAAGTAACTAAAATATTTGATTTAATTGAACTATTCAAGTGACTAACTGAATATTTATATAAATTTAAATAAGCTTAACATGGCTATACATGTATATGTTTAAAGATATTTTCATCACTAAATATTATTAATTATACCACTTATGTATATTTCTTATTTTTTTTTTTGTATACAAAACTAGGTTAATGCTTGACTACATTCCACCTGATGGTAAGTGAAATGTAGTCTAAGGTGGTAACGCGCATTAACCTAGCAGCCTATTTACTCTCCTCTTGAAGACACCCACATTATATTCGTCCGAAAATACAGACGCAGGCAGATTCAATTATATATTATTAAAAATTATAAAATAACAAGACTACTACTACTATGTTATATTAAATATGTATTTTTTTTAAGTATTGCATTATGTTAATTATTATAATTTTTATTTTTTCAGATTACAAGACAACCTATAGTATATTTAAAAGACATTTTGAAGGAGGTTTGTAATTACAACCTAAAGAATCCTCATAAGAACATGTGGGAATTAAAACCTGAGTACCGGCATTACAAACAGGAGACTCCAGTTGAGCCCAAAGAAGACCCTGCAAGTTCCGACAGTGACTGAGCATTCATTATGTTGACCTTGTATTTGCGTGATAATCTTATATTAAATATTATTGTAATTAAGGTAGATAATGCATTTATTTGTTTAAAAAAATCAATACAAAATTGTTTGAGTATGCTCTTTTATTTTTCAAATATCTTTTGATATTGACAAGAAAATTGAGTAACACTTATATCATAGAAAGAAGAAAGAGAATAGTTTTAACTTTAACACCTATAATATATAATATAATGGATATATTTTAAGAATAAAATTTTGAAAATATTTAATATCAAATAACATTCAGTCGTATAATTGATAATACAAATTTGGGTAAGCTAGTTGATGACGTCATATTTGGATTTCTCGATGTATCTGGCTAATGAGCAGGAGAGTATGGCCCCGGTGAGGGGCAGCACTGCAGTACCCACTGCCACCCCAATCAGAATGTTCATGTTGTTAGTTAGGTATTCCGTAATCACTTCGTAGCAACCCTGAATAAATGTTGTATAGATATGAATTATTTTGAAGTACATTAAGGACATATTTTATACATTTTGAAGGTCCTTTAAGAATATCCCCGGATAATAAGTCTAATTAATGGTTTGGTTAAATGCCACTTTTCAACGGCCCAGACGAATTATTTAGTACATAGGTCAAGACCATGTTTATAAATTATACTATTACCTACTAGAAACTAGTTATTAGATTGGAAAAATTATAATATCTATATATATATATATTTATAATTTTTTGCTGACGGCTTGGCAAGCGGTAAAATTATTAAAATTATTTTTTTGTAGAAGGTATATACTAACAAATAAGGCGAGCATCCGCCGATGATACAAATAAGGAGCGCTATGTCCTTTGACTTTCACAAATATAACAAACATTTTCGGGCTGTATTTCCTTAGTTCTTATAATCAATATAACGGAGCTTTCTAACGGTCAAAGAATTATGAATCGGCTGAGTAGTTTTAGGGATTATCTATTACAGACAAACCGACAAATCTGCCGTTTTAATTCACTGTTAATCGGTAACGGTTTTAAGAGATTTGTGTGGATTTTATATAAAATAAATATTATAATAAAGAATATACCCTTTGATAAACATCGCTGTAGTTAGCGGTAACACAGCGGTTAGGGTCCAAGCAGCAAGAAATGGGGATCACTCGTTGAGGGGATAGACGCATCCAATCCGTATAGTTGTTGACGCCGCAGCAGAATAACTGTTTAAAAAAAATGTCCACACTTACATGTTTTATAGTTTCATTCCTCATAGAATTTCTTCTAGGTATATAAATTTATTGATGATGTTTGACAACCAGATACGATTTAAGATTTCAATTCATAAGTTAAATGTTTAATATTGACCGTAAATCATACTCGGAGCTGGCAATTAAAAGCCAAGCTTAGTAGTGTTGCGCCGGTTAGTAGCTATATAAAGTATTTATTAACCCTAATATCTATCTTTCGGAGTCTTACAATACCTGAGTGTTACTCTGACTAATTACAAATGAATTAATAAAATTCGTAAAGAAAATGAAGTCGTCAAAAATAGAAAAGGAAAGTCATTTCTATAGATCTGGTAGATATTTAATTATAGCAAGTTAATTCTAATTATGACTAAAGACTCAACCAACTTTCTCTATTGCATTTAGGCAATTTTAAGACAGGTTTCGTACAAACTTAAGCAGATGATTTACTGGTTTTTCCTCAACGCTTTTAATCTTTAAAATAAACCTAATGCACAAGTATATTTCATATACTATAATATATTTAATATATATCTACTACTCCGATGTTCTTATTACAATTTTTATCTAAGGTTAATCTGAAATACTGATTTTTCTATCAGTGCTAGTATTTACAACTTTTGTAAATTTAAAAAATACCCATTTCAAACAAATAAATCATACATACCGAATAAATTAAAAAGGAATGAATGTATTAACCATACATACCGTGGATTGAGCAAAGTCGAAATTAGGCTTTTGGGGATTGTAAGTAACAATAGTCTGTGTAAGTCCGTCGTGCAACCCCTTGGCGAAGGTGTCCCGGTAGCACACCACCGAGGCGCCAACTCCCGCGTCCATTACGAAGATGCAGACCAGGAAACCGCCGTACTAGATATTAGAAATTTATTAAATAAAAAAATAGAGATATTGTATTGATAAATAACGTTGACCTTATTTTACCATGTCATAGCTAATTTGAATAATATTAAAAAAATAGATAAAGACGAATAAATCAACAATTAAAAAAAAATGAAAGACAGATGATAAAATGAAGTGTTATAAACCCTTTGTAATGATTGTAATGGCGACATTCGTTGATAACTATAACGTACATAAAATAGAATGGGTCAAACCATTTGGAACTTAAAAGGTTTTAAAAGTTACTATTAAAGACGTTGTAAGTATGTTGTAAGTAAGTTTTAAGTTATATAATCGACAATGCCGGCAATTTTAAAAATAATAAGTAATATAACTTACGATGAGATATATTATACCATTAATTTAAGTGGTAGAGAGCTAAGTTATGTTATAGTATAAATTATTGATTGTTCTATATTAATCGGACCAATCAAGTAATTACGATTCCGTAATAGGTATAGATTTTATATAATTACAATGTATAGAAGTACAGGCTGCCCCTTAATAATGCAAGAGAAAGCCACGGAGCTGATGAGTACAATCAGGCCTGAGATGCCGATGATCACGTGAGGGGCGGTTCCGGAGAACTCCGGAGACAACTCCATGTATTTGTACAGGTCGAACTCCGCCCACAACCCGACCACTAGGATAAGAAGTCCCGCCAGCTGTGAAAGTTAAGTATGCTCATGAACTAACAATATATAATTTTTTAATTAATATTATCGAAATGAGGTTTCCTTTCAATCCTTTGCTTTTAATATTAATAGTTTTTTAATAAAATTGGCAGAAATTCATAAAAATCGGTCATTGTTTCGGAGGTAGTTTATGTGACAAACGTGTGCACCCGCCAAATAAAAACGACATTCTCAGAATAGTTATCTCAGTAGGAGCTTTATGTTCCTCTTACGACAACATATAAAGGACAATAAGGTACCACTTTTATTACTTTCAAAATATACGTACCCAAAAAACTATATTAAAGATGAAAAGCAATGTTTTAAGGCAGGCAATAACCGCCACGTTTTTAAATTGGTTTCCCATTCTCCCGGTTTATATTTTTATGTTACATTTGTGTAATATTTTGTCAACCATATGTTTCTCAGGCTCGGGTCCTGAATGAGCTGCTATCAGATAATACAAAACATGCGCGCGCTGGTGCAACGCGCATGCGCCGAAAAATTGGCGTCCGCGTCCTTTGTTAGTAAATATCAGTGCCTTATATGAAAAGGTCATAAATAATATTATATATACTATATATACTGTTTACGGGAACTCTACATTTAGCTAAGTTTCTTATATTGAATACTTATTAAGTAGGTAGGTACATATAGTTAAGTCTATACCAATTAAATATTTACTATGAGTTATGGCTATGGTATTATAAATTTTTGATTAAATAACATACAAAAATAAGGGTCATGTATATGGTTAATAGTACTTGCATATATTCGTATTACTCTTTTTTTTTTTATTTATGAAACATTTAAATTATACGATATTTTTATTGTTTATTAGGTTTGTTTTTTGGGCAAGATCTTGATAAAAGGTAATTACTTTACCAATTGTAATTACTTGATTACGGAAGGGGATTAATTAGTTTGCACAATTTTACATACAATTTTCCATACAATTTTCACAGTTGTTTTATTTTTTTTTTTAAACAGTTTTAAAATTCAATAATGTATACCTATATCAAATGTAAATTGTTTCAAAACGCTAAATCGTTCTGTCTAGCAGTGAGGTAAAAGGCATTCCTCGTATGTTAAACCTTTCAGTATTATATCGTTTTGTTAGTCGTTCAGAAGTCACAGTGCAGCGCAGGCGCACGCTTTCTCTTGTCTTTAACCACGATCGTGATACGAACTATTTACATTGGTTTTTTATACAAAATTTAGATCAAAGAAATAAATAACATTTATTTATATATTATTTATATGACAATGATACCTTCGGTGAATTTATTTATAGCCGGTTTTATATTGCAATTTACAAGTGTGTGCCCGATCGCTGAAATAGAGGCAGAGGACGGTGAGGATATTTTAAATATATTTTTAAATAAATATATATTTTGTAAAAGATAAATAAATATTAATAAAAAGTATATTATATTAGTACACATATTATGTATTTATGATATATTTAACCAGAGTTATATTATAATCGGAGATTAACTTGATCCATTTATTTACTTGTTATGATATTTATTTATATGCATGTCTAATGATATTTATGAAGAAAGACCATTAGCCAAAGAAGTCTGTATTCTCGCTCTTTAAAGACAAAAATTTAATAGTTACAACTAAATTTTAAATTTTTATATTTATATAAAATTATAATTTTAGTGAACGTTTATACTGAAAATATTTTTTTTTAACTATTCCCGACTATAATTCCATCGATCGATTGATCGATGTTTTAAACGCTTTGCGGCAATCGTATTTACGGAAAGACAAAATGTAGGTTTGTCAGTTAGACATGGTTTTTTTCTTTTCCAACGGTTCCTTAGTTTCCGGGCATAGAGTTAAGGATGACTACAGAACGCTCTAACAGTATGTTGTGGTTTCAAACATTAGAGAATGTATTTTTATAGTATTTATTTACGGAAGTGAAAAACCTTGTAAGCAGCTTTGTTAAGCAGCTTTATTAAACAATTAAAAACATTTATGGTCAGTTTTTGTAAAAAAAATCATTTAAATGACTAGAGCAAAGAACTTATAGACTCTACATTTCCAACAAATAATTTAAAATTTAAATATACATATTAAAAAAAATAGAGTGCTGCTTGCAATATAGTCGTAGATGTTCGATATTGAAAAAACAAAAAATGTAAAATATATATATTTTTTTTATGCCAAGTACCATATTAGCCTTTTAAACTAGAATCAAAGTACATGTACTTACTTAAATAATAAACAAGGTCACATAATGTCACGTTCTGTACATTCACCTATAATTTGTTCATTTTATTTCATAATTTCAAAATTTACCACGAATAAAGTGATTTTTATTGTATGACTCTAGACTATTAATAAAGAATTGTAAAGCCGCAAAATATGCCCAACATGCAAAAACGTGCCCAACAACAAAAAAAATGCCCAACCGCAAAATGCAAAACGACTACATATGTAGATAAAAACATTATTTTAATAGATATGTAAAGAAAAATCCATTAACGAAACAGGACTGAAATATACTGCACCTGGGAGCCATATAGTGGCGTACGATTCAGGAAATAAATATTTGTAATTCTCTTTAAAAAGGTTTGCTAGGTTAGGTTTACACAAAATAAATATAGAATATATTATTATATATCCATAGCCTTTAACTACAATAAATTAGTACTACCAGATGTAGGTAAACATAACTAATATATTTTTTTCTCGACACTGGCAAAAATGTTCATATAAATAGATTAAATTCGTCGTCGTCATAGATATAATGATAGGCTTTTTAGGTATCTTAACGTCCTCTCTGAAAGTGGATTTCAAATAAATACAAAATGAAAAATGTAATAGGTAATATATTAAATCAAAGTTTAAGATTTAAACTTGTAAACTTATAAAAAAATAAGAATAAAATAAAATATTTGAAAAATAAATTATGACGGGGACACAATTATTTGTCCCACGGCGGCTATTGTGCAATAATCCGGTAACAAAAGCCGATTACTATCTGCTGCAAAATCAGTCATTTTTCTCACTCACATTTCATACTAACGGTTTTTTAATCTTCGTATCACATTGTTGTGCCGGTTTTTTAAATAACGTATCAAACTTGTACCGATTTCTACATATCTTTGTGACAGATTTTATTTGTGCGTACACAATTACAATATTTCGACCCCGAAACATGGAAAACTCATCTTTTATCTGTATTCGATCTTCGCGTCGTGAATCACCTTATCTCGAATCTATTCAATGCAGTTGTGACCGAATTAAGTTTACGGTAAAACAAAGCAAACCATTGTTAAAATTCATGTCAAATCCTATCATTTTATCGTGGTTATTGTTTGCTTTGACATGGTCCGCTTGTCCGATTTGTCATATCTGAATTCGTTACTCTTTTAGCGGTTTTCGTTGACGACAGGGTTTATTATTATTTATTTATATTTTTTTATATTTTTGCATTTCTAACAATTAAAACCTGGTTTTCTTAAAGCTGAATACTAAATACTTATATAATATTACATTTTCTGACAAATTTATTATAAGGAGTCTGTATATGCATAGGTATTTCTCTTGAACCAAGGCATTATCAATCATCTAAGCATTGACCTATTCTGCGTGTGGGTTAATCTTATTCAGATAGACAAGTTTTTGCGTTGACACGCAGGTGATTTATCACGGGCTAGAACACGGGCAAACTGTATCAGATATTTCCTGATGGCTCTCGTCATGCAGGTGGTAGCTGTACCGTTTTATATAGTCATTTGGTCATTTGGTAGTAACAGTAAAGCTTTTACTAGAAATGAAACTTGATTTACTCTATAATCTTACCGCAAATGATTATGTTTTCTAGAATTGATTATAAAACAAATTAACGAAATTAAACTACATATAATAATTAAGCTTATTAAACCAGGTTAATTTTTTTAATACATGTATAATGAAAATTCTGTAAAGTTACCTACTTTTCCAAAGATTATAACGATCAAATGTTCAAAAAAGTTTCATGTATACGACATAGTGACTGCTCACAGTTCTCCCGCGCATGTCATTACGTCAGTGGAACAGTCGCGGTCGCATTATGCATGCGCTAACGGCAGCGCACCACATTGTAGCCACATTAAACATAATATAAATACGAAATGAGCACAGACAACACATTGACAAGCCACAAAACACATATCATTATTTATTTTATAATATATCTAACGGCATTGTATAAACAGCATTTTTGTTACTTAAGTAATTACTATTTATAAATATTATGAGTTCAATCATTTTAATGAAATAATTTTCACGAAACACTTGTTAAAAAATATAAAGGTATAAAAGACATCAGTAAACGATTTATTGCATTTAGTTTATTGTTAGTTTTTAAGAACTTTGAATATTCACCACAATATTTTCTCCAAAGCTTTTGTATTTTTTGCACGTCTTTATTATATTTGTTACATTTAGCTTTTAAAATTAAACAGACGTCAAAGTTTTTTAGCAAACATTTTTGTTATGCTCTCGTTACCAACAAATGGACCATGCGTGAAATTTTGCTTTCACTAAACGTCGACTAGTCGTTTTAATTAGTTACTAATTTAAAAGAACTGCTAAGTTTAACTTATCAGCCACCTCGCATCATATCATATACTCACAACGAATAGTCCTCCGCGTTACAACCGGTTTTTTGCATGTATAGAAAGTTGGCGAGAATTTTTGATTATATCAATTTGCTCCATTGATTGATTCTGTGAATGATGAAAGTAAACAAACTAACTAGAACATTGTTATTTTATGAAAAAGATAGGCTTGGTTTGGTTGACATTTTAAAAACTGGAAATATATAAAAATGCCTTTTAGGGTTTCATACTATACTTAATAGTTTGTTTAAACTCTTAGGTATACCTTGATTACAAATTCTATAAATATATGTTAATGGCTTTATAGGAATCGATGTTATAAAATAACAAGACAAAAAAAATGCTACGTAAGTGAGTGACACAGACCTCAAAACGGTAATTTTTATATTTTTGCCTGTTCGTATGTTCGTGCATCAAGCAAAGATTGCTGGTTGATTTTTTATGAAATGTGGTGGTGTTAATAACTTGCTACAGAACTTTAAAAGTTTTTCAGCGAAATACTCTTAATTTGTTTGGGGTTATAACAACAATAAAACTAGAAATGTATGGACTTTTGTCAATGATGCATTTATAATAAGTAACATTTGTTAGAAGCTTTACCCCCAAAATTTATTCAAAGAAAAAAAAAAGGATATTTTAATTTTATATGTAGTGTTTTCTTGTGACCTCTTTTTTGTAAAATATATAAATTAGTGAAATAAAAGAAGCAGATACAAAAATAAAAATAAATAAATAATTATAATAGCAATATGCATAAAATTTAAAATGGTATCAAATATTTCTTTCTCGAATACTTATTATCATCTTATTATAATAAAAAGTTTTTTTTTATTTACTGATTATTTAAACCCTAAATAGTATATTACATATCTAGGGAGGAAAAATAAGAAATGTCTCAGATCAATGACCGGCGGGCAGAAAAAATATTTTCTGCCCGTCGGGCGGAAAGTGATAACTTTCGTTCCGCTGCGCAAAACGAAGTTGCCGCTTTCCGCCTTCGTCGGACAAAAAAATAGCATACACCCCTCGAGAAGTAAAAAAAGAAAGCTTCAGATCACATATTAGTCGACGTCGGTTCCATCTCAGTCGACAATTACATGTGATGTGAGACATTTCTTATTTTTCCTCCCTATGTGTTGAATATAATATATTTGAGAAGTGCAAATTAAGGTAACGAAATTCAAAAATCCAAAACGCGCACCATTGGTCGAAAAGAAACGTGATGTCATTTGACACAACATTGAATTTATCGACGTCAAAATTCATACTGTGGTATTAGCATTTGAGAAAAATAAATAATTTAAACCTATATTCTCGTGCTAAATGAAGTTTAATTCAGATTTTAATAGTTTTATTAAATAATATGATTATTTAGATAATCCTAAAAACATTTTTGGCGCTATATTCAATAGAAGTTAGCAGGCTACATACACATCACATTTTTAAAATATTTCTTCCTCTGATCGTTTTTCACTTCACTTGACTCAGATAAGTAAATTGATTGTTAATCAGCAGATATAGAAGAATAAGATGACATAGAAGTACTATTAGCTGTGATTTCAGTGAAGAATTTTCTTTCTAAAACAGATAATTTTACTGGTAAAGCTCCAATATTGTGTGTTGAAAGAAGAAATGGTGACAATGCTACATTTTGTTTTTCAGCGGGTATGTGTACATTACTTCGGTTCGGTGTACTTCGGTTTAGTATTGACTTGTTTTGACTTGCACTGCTTAGTCACTCTGTAATTTATCTTCAATATAAGAAAAGCAAGGCTCTGCCTGATGATCATCACATTCAATAAGGGAAGTACTGGGTCCTGGTTGATCAATATCACTGACATTTGTATGGGAAATACTAGAACTTACTTCGTGATCACTTCTTTGTGAAGGTTCACCAGTTTTTGAAACATTACTACTTTTGATAGTTGACTCTCAAAGTGCTTTATTAACCGTGGTCTTTTTACTTTTATATCTTTGCATTTTGACTACCGCTATTCTCTCAGCTGGTGTTCATGACACAAAAATGTATGAGGCACAATTACTTTTTTAAACCTTAGATTACATCTTTCTCCTTGCTTATTAATTATATTATAATGTTTTTTTAATGTTCAACAGCTAATGCAAGACTTACTTTTTACTAATTTACACTAAGCTGTATATAAAATAAAGTATCCCTACTTACGTTAAACTGATCTTCACAATAATATAAACACGATTTAGGAAATATATTATCTCTTATTATTTTTATTATTTTTGTATTTTCTATATCCCTTGGAATTTAAACAATAACTTTGTCGTTGGTTTTTTAAATACTATTTTCGCACTCCGGTGCTATACAATACTTGTAAGTTGGTTTTTGTCTTCTTCCATGATGTCGGTACAGTACTTGTAAGATGATTTTTGCCTTCTTCCATGATTTGTATAGTAATTAAAACTTAAAATTTGTATGAATTAACTAAAAAGTTCAGAGTAAACAAACACTGAACGTGTCATTTAACGGCGTTTGAACGGCTCAAATTTACTGACTGTTTTCATTTTCACTTTGAAAAATGACTAGGATATTTTGAAGACTATTTATATTTTTTTCTACGATATAAAAAGGTAAATGATTAATGTAAGTCAAGAAAAAAAACATGAATATTTCCTACTGCGAAAATATATGTTTTTACAAAAAATAATAGTCGGATTCAGTTATGCCAAATTTATATCTATGAATCTGGTACAATAAAAAATCGAAATCTTGATCTTGATCTTATCATATTTATTGTGCACTTATTGAAGTCGTACCGTCGGGAGACCTTTGTACGTACGTTGACAAAGGTGTCTATTTTACAAAGTTCTCGGAGCTAATGAACTTTGACCATACGATTTGGTATTGTTATTTCTTTATTTGTGAATTAACCTTTGAATACACTAATTTTCACTTGTTTAGGTAATTACTATCAATATTGCATAAGAATCTTTCACCATCGCCATTAAAAGCTTAATATCTTGGAGACAACTGCTTTTATTTCTACCAAGCAAAGATAAGAACCATCTCGATGAACCCAGGCTTTCGAATAAAAAAAACCTATTCCATCCAGCCATTTGGTTGCTAGAAAGTCACAGACAGACTCACAGTCTCACAGATGCACATATACAGAGGTCACAATTATAACACCTTGAGTCGGAGGGTTAAAAATATGTACCTACGTGTAGCCAAACCTTTATTTAGCCAAACCATTATATATATATTTTTTACCGCAATATAAGTTTTAAGACATTTTGTGTATCGATTTGGTACAGTCAGAATTCTGTTACATGTATAGACAAAGTTTTAAAACAAGTCGCCCCTGAGTGTGACAGAATTTTGTTTTTGACGCCGCCGCCTTTTGTTTAAGCCGCTCCTGAGTGTGACAGAATTAGGTTCATTTTTAAAAATATATAAATAATAATAATAATACCAAGATTTCTATGATAGAGATTTAAAAGTATCAGTATAATAAACCATATGGAATCTTCTTTGGTTTCAGTCATTATAAACATAATATCTATATATTTATACATGTATATACCCGCATATATTTTGAGGAGACCCCGAGGAGAGAGGGATTGTCATAGGTACGATCAAATCAGATATAACTTACAGCAAAGGTACCATCCTTCGATTAACATTGTTTTTAATTAGTAATGTTTTTATTTCCGTTTCCTCATGCTAATGAGTTTAAAAAAAAATAGATTTGGCCTCGTTTGTTATATGTAGGAATAGACGGTGAATTCCGCCAAAGCAAAATTTATACTCAAAACAGATAGTAAGCTCAATGTGTAATGTGGTAGTTATGTACTGTATGTAGGACGCCTAGTACTAAAGTCCTGGCGAGGTCAATGAACTGACCTTCTTTGGTAATGCTTAGGTTAGCACTAATAAAAGAAGCTTTAGGTATATTACGCATCTACCACCGGGTACCGCCTTAATCCCACATTTGGCATCTCGACGCTAACAGTATCGGCTGCTAACCATTTTAGAATTTGCCACTTTAATTTATGCTGTTCCAATACTGTATATAATATTTAGATGTGATAGCTACCTTCACATTTTGGGGTTTCTTATATTATAGATATTTGATGTAGGTTGTCTTTTTTGGAGCAATTCCTTATATATATTAACAAAATAATAAAAACATAAGCCATTCTTTAATTCCGTCTTAAGTTACTTTATTTTTCGTTTACGGTGCAAAGTTGTGCTACTTTATTAATATTAATGGATTATTAAACTTAAATTGACTATACAAAAAAAAAGTGTGAATATACCTAAATATTCAGTTAAGTTAATATATATTATTGTGTAAAAATAAAATTCTCACAATAAATATATAATACAGCTATCAATTATAGCAAAAAAGGAAACAGAAATTAATGTGAGTTGTGATTTGAGAATGAGGTTTTGAAGGCAATTAGTTTATTTAGTTTTTTGGAATCGTTGACAACTCCGTACTCCGGTATGAGAAATATAATAGACTGTCATTAACACTCACAAAATGTTCTAAGTTTCTTTTTATAACAAACTTTTATTAGAATTAAGTATTTTAAAAATTACTCTGTAATGTGAGGTTACAATGTTGTCAGAATTGGAACTGTAGGGTAAATGTGCTATTTCTTTATTATAGTTAAATCGAAACTGAACTGAAATGTGCATAACATAATTTATGAAAACTAGATAATAAAACCAATATTAAGTCTTTGTATAAAGACGATATTTCTAACGGAAATATCGTAATTTGCCTATTATCCATTGATCTTGATGAGGTAATTTAAATAGGAAAACACATATACTATTTAGATATGCTTATGCCTTGAAACCGGGTTCCGAATGATTAAATTTAAAATATCCAATGTCAATATACTTTGAAATCATGGATTTGAACTCGTTATAGCTAGTTACGTTTATTGTACCCTAGGTAAATTCTTGTCAACCAATTTTGTAGCTACGTGCTTATAAAGCCAACAGCCGTTACAGTTAAGGTTCCGCGTTACTTTCAAGTTTCAACGTAATAGTTATGTCTTTTGGACATTGATCGATGGCTTTATTAGATAAAGCTTTGTAGTTTACACTGGTACTGAAAGTAAAATAAGTGATATTATGACGAACGAACGAAGAAAAGTATCTATATATAAAAATGCCTTAATTTATTCAGCCTACATAATTTTGCGTAGGTTTAATTTATTACCTCTTTCTAATAAACATCTTTAGAAAGTCGGTGGCTGTATTAATGTTCAAACCATAATTGGATTTATATTAGTCCTAAATTAATCTATTAAGCGCAAAATCGAATTGTGTTGGTAATAAAAGAAAATGCGAAATGAATTTAGATGTGGCTCATGTCAATGACGTAAGCGTGACATAGATTGAGCGACATAGACCACCAATGCACCCATTTAATCCAATTACTTTAAGTAATTGCTATTTTAAAGTGGATCTATCCACCGTAATGCTATTTCGAGCGTTCCCAATTTCTTTTCTAGCAAGTTAAAGAGGCGTAAATAAATTTTGGGGTTCGTTATGTTGTGACCGAAACGTACGAGCAGTACAATGTCGGTTTTGTTTTGTCTGTGGCGCCGACAGTGGGTCAATTTTTAATTGAATGCTGCAGAAACGGTGATTATACACGCACGGCCAAGTTAACAATGAGATTTAGAGTTACATCGTTTTTCTGCCTCTTAAAGTGTTAACATTTTAGAGGACATTCACACGATAAGTTAAATTTTATGCACCAGTTTGTCAGCCTTTTAACGATATAACTAATATGGTCTGTAAAAACTTCTTAGCTGATTGTTTTATATAATAAAGTATTTCACGCCAGTAAATTTTAACTAGTGCAGTCAGCACTCTCTATAAAAAAATACACCAACCATGCACAAATCCTTTTTTGTACCTCGTGTTAGTGCATTATTTAGATTTTCAACAGTTTAAACAAAATTAATTTACATTAAATTATAGTCTCATAGAGACTCCTTAACTAACAAAGTAGTTTTAGGAGGTAGAGTCTTTAGTCATTTGACTGCAGGTCAAAATAATATAAGCAGTGTTTACATGAAACTAGTATTAACGAGCTTATGTGATCTTAGACCTAGAACATGTTAAAATATTTCAGTGTCCTTAATGGTAATAAACTTTTTTTGGAACAAACTTTTGGTCTGGTTTGGCTTGTTCCATTTCTAATACTACAATGACTAGGACCTGAAAATGGTTGATGATATACTTTTAGTACATTGTCTGAAATTTTCGTTTAAATAATTAAAGTGATCTAATATTTATTTTATTAATGGTATAGAGTTAGATCTATGGTTAAAGGTTAAATGTTCTCGCTTACCATAGTTTTTTTTTATTAAAAAAAAAAAAAAAATAAAAAAATACCGTGATGTAGTTAAAACTTTACTGTTATGAAGTCGGTGCTTGACAATCGGCAGGTGTAATAGACCACGTCAAAGGAAAGTAATTTGTATGTGCATAATGTGCGTATGAGAGGACTGCGGTTCACGCTTTTATTTACTGTTATAATGTATTCCAAATTTTAGAGCACCTTTATTTAAATTTCTGTAACCTACCTAACTTATTTGTATGTTTATTTCTTCTAAGAAAGGTAGGTGGTGCTAAAAAAGCAAAGTTGCTATCTTTAATGGGATATTTTTAAAAAGAAATTCAAACCAGACACACGATGTACAGGATATTTTTAATTATATGTATTTTATTACGATTATCTCAGAGAAACTTGGTATATACAGATATTAATCACAATAGTGATGTGTCTGTCCACTGCTAGGTGTGTTATTATAGGTAGTTATTGCAGCCGCTTAGACTGAGTTGTTAGTTTAATAATAATTAATGTTGGCGCTCGGTAATACACGAGTTAAATTACTTAGAAGATTGTTAAATTATGGACTTCACTTGTGGTGCAATTTTCATAGAAATTAAAGTATTTTATAACACCTTCTCATTAGGTAATTTAATATTTACTGTATATTTAAATAATTGTCTTTATTAGAAAAAATAGTCATTCTAACAGATCTGTTCTGTAATAAGATAAAGTACGATTTAACGTTTTATTATAGATAACAAACAAAAAAGTATACTTAATAAAATAAAAAACAAAAACATAAAACTGAATAATTTATTGCCGGACCGGATGATATTGTACAAAATACTCACTTTGATACCTTTGATACATTGTTCCTGTGCTTCCTCTCGGCAAGTCGCGCGAGGCCACGTCCGGTTTTAAACAAAACAAACTGACTATATATACCTACCTACTAATTGAGATTTAAATCGGTTCGGCTTTACTGGCTATTAGTTTTTGTTCACATATGAATTATTTTTTTGGTCCACATGTAATATGAGTTATTAGGCATTCAGTTTATATAACAGACTTGCTTTAACCTAAAATTATTTTATTCAGAAAAAACTTTATCCTGACTTTGCGCTTCCGTAATTGAAAAGCCGAGAAATTTATAGCTATTGTAACTTTTTTAATTATTATTGGAACGTAACATTAAATTATTTACATTATCTCTTGTCCTTATCACGTATTGGGGCACAATATATGAATTTTTTACACAATCTTCTATCACATTTCATCTCAGTCGAGACTTGCTTCTTTTGTCATCTATTTTTTAATGCAATTTTTCCATATCATCCTTCTCTTCTTCTATAACCGCCCGCATTCATACTAATATAAAAAATATATTAAATACAATATTTATTGTCTACAAAGTATAATAAATATTAAACATCCTAGCCATATAACAAAATATCGACGGTGGAACAGAATTTATGCTATACACTTACGCAGTTCAAAACCCTCAAGTTATATTTAACTTGTCAATAAATCATGATCACCGGGCAATAACTTTTAAAGTAGATCATTTATCGGTTACTTCAGATTATACCTCCTTACAAAATCTCCATTTTAATTTATAACATTATTTACATCGCGGTTATGTTTTCTTTGTTATTTTGTTAATTCTATACAAGCAATAAACAATAAATTATTATGTCTTATCGCTTGTTTATGTGTAATTAAATTGTTCATAAATTTTAATATAATAACACGAATTGTTCTAGTTTGTTTCTTATGAATATAAAGATGGTAATCTTACCACCATTAAATAATTCCAATAAATGTTAATCGTTTTTATGTACCCATTTCATACTAATGGGCAGTTTTCTGCAGATCCTACCACTGCTACGTATACTTAACCTACTGTTCCTTTTAAATCAATCTGATAGCCATTTCTCTTCAATAAGTTGTGTATTTGTATTTGCCCGCAAGATATCTCATTGCATAGGTCATATTACTGATTGAGGGACAGCTCACTGAGCAAGTCATTGGGTTAATAGTACAAGCGGATCGTTGCATAGCTCATCGGAGCGCATCTACCAATCCAAGGAAACAAATTACAGAAATCGATTTAGAAAACAATGCTCTAATAATGTATGACGTTGTGTATCTACTGTTGGCAAATTTAGCATAACAAAATTTTAAGGGATATGTCAGTTTAGAACATTCGAATCTATTCAACAATTATAGTTAAAATTCTTAAATTATCTGAGATATATGTAAAATATTTTATTTTGTTTATTGCAGAGGTCCTACATCTAATAGGCGAACCAGACTTCCGCGATGTTAGATTACGATGGGAGTATGGTAGGAATGAAGATGAAGATCCTCAGAAATTATTAGCATTTCAAATACATTATTGCGAGGTGCAAGCCTGGGGTCAATACCGATGCAGAACTAAGGTAAGCAGGTTTTGATAGCTACACCAAACTATTACATAGACTAAAATAAGTAAAAACCATTAGGTACATAGACTAAAATAAGTCTGAAGTAGTTTCTATTTGTATCCATTTTCACTGGCTAACCCAGCCATTTTTTAGTAATACGAAATAGCAGGAAATTTTCGACATCACCTATAATTTATAAGAGTTCTTCATGGGCCTACATATCTTTTTTAATACATCTGAACGTTTGAATTATACTAGACAATGGAATCTTTATAGATTTAACTGTATCAGCTAAATTGTTTTAAATTAGTTTTTATATAGATTGATATCTAAGCCGGGAACGCCATGGCGCGGTAACTGTTGGCGTTGCCACTCAAAACGGGGGATAATAGCTCGCGAGCGCGCCACAGCGTGACTGTGACGTGCGACCTGCCTCGCGAAAGCCCATCAAATATAATATAAACATATTATAACTTTATATTATAATGTGAATGAAGTAGCTTACAATATTTTAAAATTTTTAAAATATTTTTTGGGCTAAGTAAATATTCTTTCTATGTCTGCTAAAAATGGGGCTAAGCCAAATTACATCTTTCAGAAATCTTAATTGTTCTATATTTGAATTTGAGGGCACCAAACTTATTAAAACTCTTTTTATTTAATAAAAATCTTCGGTTTTTACGATATGGCCAGTGTTATATAGTATAATTAAGAAAAACGTGGATCTTAACATGTAGCTTAAACTTTAGGTAGTAGATAATTTCGAAGAAGAGAGATCTTCAAGGATGATGATTGAAACCACTACTAGCAAGGTTCCTGTCGGTAAAAGAGGGAAAACGTACTCTGCGTACATAACCGGTCTAAGGATGGCCACGACATACTCCTTCGAGGTTCGTCCTGTCAAACGGGAAGCTCGAGATTTAGCTGATCCACAATCTATTGGATCCAAAATTATCATTGTACCCACTAAAGGGTGTAAGTATTTATTTTAAATTATTTTATTTATCTAGATTAATTTCAAATTTCTATTGATTAATTTAAAATTATTTAATTTACTGATTATAAATTACTGTATTTATAACACTCATAATAATATACAAAAATAGATTCTTTACTTCCGTCACTTGTATTTTTTTTTTATTTTGTATAATTATAATCACAAAACTAATATTTTATAAAGTTAACAATTTTAAAATATCAACGGTAAATTTCGAAAGTAAGGTCTATTCATTAGGTAGGTGGATACATGTCAAATATGAATGTGTCTAATCTTCTTGAGGCAAATCGATAGTATAATTAGTTGGTAACTAGTTTCAGCACGAGCTACACAATGCCTGCCTCACGCAAGCGAAGTCGAAGTTTCAACGGGACCATACTTTGGAGGTCGAGTAGCTGTAGAGGCAGCTGATGGAGGTCCAGAGAGGTGTTCTCTTCAAGGGAATCCTAATAGTGCCCAAGATGCGTATATACTGCGAATACATCACGAGGATTGTGGATCGGAAGTCAACGATACTACAGTGGCAACTTATGTGATAGTACAAGAAAACTTACCAATTCTCACACACAGTACACGACGGTGAGTCAGTGTACAAAAAGTGGCTTCACTTTCATCTTAGTGATTGATGAGTTCAAGGCCTTCTGCTTTTTGGGCGCATTCTGTTTCTCAGCTAAATTGTTTGAATGTAAACATCCATCTTTAAGATGTTATTTCTTATCTTGACTACAAGGTTTTAAAATTAGACAATATTATTTTAAGGAATATTTAATGATGTCGACTTTTTTTATTAATGTAGATTAATAAAGTATAATAATATTTTTAAAAAGTACAGAATAAGAATATAATATTTTTTCAGCTTTTTAGTTCTTTGCACGTACAAACCGGAGACATTAACTGTAAGAGCTGGAATCAATTTGCCGAAGACCAATCCTGAAGATGTTTTGATAGAAACCAAGTCACAAGGAGTGGTGGAGCCCTACGAAGACAACAATTTGCAGCCGGCGCGACTTGAAGCACGAAAGGAGGAGACCCAACAAAGTCAGTTAATAGAACTTATGACATTAAAGTCTAAGGACAATAAAATAATCTTCTATCCTTGAAACTAGAGAATCAAGCTCGAAGTAAAAAATAAAACAATGTTATTTTGTCTTACAGGTATGTTTGGAGAAATCTCCCTCGTAATGTTTTTGGTAGTCGCAGCGTTTGGCGGAATTGCTCTTTTGATATGGAAGGTGGTCCCACAAGCCGGCAAAGAAACCGACGCTATTTCAGTTTCCACTGCCTCCACATTATCACGCAGCGGAATATTTAGCAGACGAAATATAGATCGATTTACTGATAAAAGTTCCGTATATTCAATTACGTTGTCGGAAAAAGATGATACTAATAAAAAGAACGAGGTTGAAGACACTTCGGAAGCGTAAATTGAGGATATTTAAAATGGCGTTTAAATATATCCGTTGTGTGTTAAGAACCCACTATTATAATTAAAGTATTTTTATATTTAAACAACACAAATATATTTTTAAAGTAAATCCGCCACATGATAGCCTCTTTGTAACCAGGACCCAGGACTGCTTGATAAGGTCATAGAATGTAATGAAGATAGTATAGTGAGATAATTAATTTATAAGCAATGTAAATAATCGCACAGAAGTGTAATAGGTTTAATGTTGCCACCAGGCCAGTATTACGATAATCTATTGCCGTATTTATAAGTGAGTGAAATAAAAGACTTAATAATTATAACATATTTTATTTAAATTGGATTTCGTTTGGAATTTTTGTTAATGAGATTTCTTTTTCTAATGGCAGAGAGGATAGTAAAAACTCCTTGACAACGTCATTTAATTCTTCCAAGGCGGTTTGTGCATGGAGCCTGATTACCGAATCTTCTGTATTGTCTTTATAAAGCGTAGTTAGAGTTCTATAAATAGGTAATAAAGAATCATTAAGTTCCACTAATGTTTCTTTACCCAAACCCTTGATGAGACTAGATATGACCATGATGGCCGCTCTGCGACATTCTAATGCTTCATCTCTTTCTATTATGTTCCATATACACATCAATATCTGAAAAAATAAATTCAAAAATGGAATAAACTAATATTTAACTTATAAATTTAAACATTGCAGTTAAATTTCTTGTTAGCTTGCAGAATAAACATTACGATAATTACCTCATATAAAATGGTTCCTATCTTATAATGGAGCACCAGGGCTATTTCGGCCAAGTTAGATAAAGCTGAAGTTCGAATCAAGGGGTCATCGTCCTTGCAAGCACACAACATTGTGTTGAGCAAAGTTGATTTGTGTACTACCGCCATTTCACCTAAAATATAATTTTAAATAAAACTATAATTATTAATGTAAGTCTAATAAACGTCAGCTCTGCCCCGATAAGGACGAGCATACCAGCTTAATTCAGCGAAGCAGCTAGCGATACCGTCAACTCGGATGGTAGAGGGATAGGGCGGTTTCCCAGAGGTCGCCGATTCGAATCTTTGCCCATTTAGTTTTATTTTTCATTATAACTTAACATAGTTATTCATGTTTATAGTTACATTAAATATCATAAACTAATAAATTAGACTTTAATAAGAAACATAATTAAAAGTAACATCTCACCTAATCTCCTGGTAACTTTTACAATCACATCACCTATTTTCATTTTTAACTCCGCAATTTTATTTTCACTGTCTTTAATTTCAATTTTATCTTTAAGAGAAAGGTCTAAAAATTCTTGACACAATACAGCCAATGCTTCACTGGTGCAGTGCATCGCTAGGGCAGATATACCATTTATAGCTGCCAGGTACATGTAAGAATCTGGATGTTTCAGCTGATCCTGAAAACATATAAATAAAATTTGTTTAGATTGTATCAAAACATTTTCATGTTACAAAATATTAAGATATCTATTATTTTTACAAACCTGTAATAGACAAAATATGTAATGCCGTTTAGAAATAGTCTCTAAATCAGATTTATCTATGAGTTTTGTAAGTTCAATTATTCCATGAACTCTCACTGGAAGTAAATTGTCATATATATTTGTAACTGCCTTTTCATAATCACTTTCCTTTGCTTTTGGATATTCCGAGATAATCAAGGATACTGTTTCTTTACATAAGTTGTTTATATGTGAAGAATTGTCTTCTGATATTTTATTTAACTTTGGAATCAAATTATGAAACCTCATTTGAAGATCATCTGTTTTTTTAATATTACTTAATATGGTATTTAGTAGAACCAACACAATGGTCTTACATTCATCTGCTAATTCAATATTTTGAAGCAATAAAGATTCAACAAAATCAAGCACAGTTAATGGATTTGCTTTTAAAGCATTAATAACTTTTTGTGATGCAGATATTTCGGAAAGAATGTGGAGCATGTGAGCATATTTTTGATCCTCACTGTTAAGAAGTTCAGGTTCATCTTCTAAACTTAAAAAGGTTTCTTTATCAATAGATTGTCGCTCAGAATTTATATTTACAAATATTTGCAGACATGATTGAAATAGGTTATTTACAAGAATGTTGTTTGTGATTAAATTAAACATTTCTATAAACTGCGTAACTGCTTTTTCAGTGGGATATTCTACTTCTGTAACACACTTGATTGTTACACCAGACTCATATTCTTCAACTAATATATTATGAGTTTTGATGTTCTTTCTTCCATATATAAGATGTTCTACAACTGTTAGTATTTCAAATTTATCTAACAATTCTAAAATTTTTACTATAATAGTATTTAATTTGTGTTTAAATTCGTTTTGGGTACTGTTGAGCCGTAGCAAATATAGAACATACAAATTTGTAGACATTATGGTAGAGGGCAGTGCCAATTGAGTAATACTTGTGCAAGCACAAAGAATTTGCACTCTATGTTCAATCTCCTGAGTTGTCAAAATAATAGTCCCAGGTAAATTAGAATTACATAATAATGCTTCATAATTAAGAGCACTAAATACTTCATCAACCAAATTCAGCACAGATTTGTAGTTATTATATTTTTCATACAAGGTTAACAAACAAGAGGAAGCAGTGATGAGGTATTGTGCATTATTCAAGGTCATTATATGCCTCAGCTGAGCAACAATATTACAGACATAGTCTTCTTCACTCATGTTTCCATGCTTGCATGAAACTATTTTACATATCATGTTTATTTTTTTCCATTCAATGCCTACATCCACTTCATGGTTTTCAATAAAGCATCTTATCAAGCTAAGCAGTCCTCCTGGTGTTGTGAGACGTTTACTCATTTCTTTAGCTATTACTTTTTTAACAAACATAGGAGGTGGTTGATCCTTTATGTTCTGTAACACTAGTAGTTCTTTCATTAATGTAGGCTGGAAGCAATTATTCACTAAGTATTCGTAAATCTTTGTATATTTTTGTCGCTCTTCCATTAGTTTACTATAGAGCTCTTGGGTCATTGTAAACTTTGAATATTCTCCAGGTTTTTTTAATGGAGCAAATGACAATTGTATTAGAGCTGCTAAGTAATCAGACAAATGGAAGGTTATAATTATGTTTTTAAGCACGGGTACATCATAACTTCTTGATAAAAAATCTGTGCATAAAACTAAAAGCTCATACTTCTGTTCATCTGTAAGAATCATTGTTGGCAAAGACTTTGCAGTTGCACATCTCTTTATTAAATTGATACCCAAACCAGGCAATAAGCTAGGTGAAATACCAAAAGACGTCATTATTTGATAACATGTCCGAAGCATTTTCTGATTCTTAACACTTATGAGCACACCATGATTGTTTTTTATAAATGTACCTAGTTTATCTATTTCTATAATAATATTATTAAGAAAAGTTTTTAAATTTTCAAATATATCAGATTCATCACTATTCTTCTTAGATTTTATGATCTCTTTATAAACTTCAACCATAAATTCAGTATTTGTGTCTAAAATCAAAATAAGTGTTATTTTATATGAGATAAACAAAGATTTGGTAATTGTTATATATTAAAATTGCTCCTTACCAATTTTAAGGAACCTTTCTATTTGTTTGAATATAAAATCAATCTTCGACATCCTTTAGTGGTAATATAAAACGCGAATAAAGAAATTACAATTACAAAAAATATTGGAAACTATTTAAATTTTAAAACTTTACAAGTTAAATAATTAAATTAATTCAATTCTCTAAAATAATAATAATATCCCTGCTTAAAAAGTAACACTATCATGTACGATATCAACTATCAGTTATCACAAATCTTAATCTCAAATCTCAAGCTGTCAAAGTTGAAAGTTCTTTCAAATGAGTAATATCCCACAGAGAAAACTAAATGTAGTGACTATTGAAATATACATTATAAACTATGGAACACAGATTCACTACTTATAGAGAAAAGAAGTACTAACTCCTGGTGAAAGAGTGCAAAATAGAAAAACTAATGAGGACTAATGTTTTATACATTTTTAAAAAATCACTTAAAATACAAAGAAATTATAAACATTATTACTTTAAAGAATAACTTTCCATCATAAACATTATATAATATTAATGAATAATTTTTGCTTCAGTTTCAATTTCTCTTCCGACTCCTTATAAATTACCCCCAAATATTGTTTATTAATTTAAAGTCCCCCTTTAACATGATATTATGTGTATTATCTACGCTATACACTTCATAGTTCATAGTCTATATCATCTCAATTCTCATAACTCAATGTCAATTTTGTGATTTGTCAAATAAACCGATTTGCGGTTTTGCAGCTGCAAAGTAAAAGTTAATTTAATAGGGTTTTGCAAGTTATTAAGGTTTTTGTATACTAATAGTCTTTGAATACTGGTAGTTTGTATAAGTATTTACAGTACAATACTCTAAAATGTTGATCAAAGTAAAGGTAAGACTTATAATCTAAATACACTTATATGTTAAATATTTTTATTTATTAATAACTTTTTTGGTTATAAGACTTTAACAGGTAAAGAAATCGAAATAGACATCGAACCTACTGATAAAGTAGAGCGTATTAAAGAAAGAGTTGAAGAAAAAGAGGGTATTCCTCCACAGCAACAGCGACTCATATTTTCTGGAAAACAGATGTAAGTCTATATTTCCATTGTATTAAAAAAAATGAGATGTTTAGCATATGTCGTATGTTTAATTTAATTCGAATCAAAATAAGTAATAATATCTATTCCATAACTTATAATAACATCCTATTAGTGTTATCTAGAAGTTAAAATATGTTGTAATAACAATAATATATATAACTATGAAATGTTAAGAATAAAACTTAGTAATTATTGATTGACAAAAAGGTTTTTAGTACATATGTATATAAATATCTTCACATTTTTTCTACCATAAAAATGTAGTTTACTTGAATTCATTATTAGTAATTGTCTTGTAAATGTCTGTTCTCTTTGTCTCTAGAAAAAAAAGGAATGAATGAACTTATTACTTGTCACATTGCACTTATTATATTGACAGTTCCAGGACTGTTGGGCCTAAGCAATTGTTTTTGAGAAATGGAGTTATATACATATTTAGTATTAAAACAAAATACTGATTCCAAATATGTATATGACTCCATTTTGTTAAAAAATTATGCTTAGACCAAATAGCCCTGGAATCCTCAAATTATGTATCATAACATAAAAGCCTACACCAAAGCACAATTTTGTAGTAAACATAAAGAATGATCTGTTTAGTTAGGTCTTATTAATTATTGGTAAGGAGATTGGAAATGTATACCAAATTTATCTTGATATTTCATAGAGGTAATTAGGATAAAATATTGTTTATAATATTGCATTTACGATTTTATTTATTTAATTAAGAATTAATTTATTGCAGGAATGATGAAAAAACAGCACAAGACTACAAAGTGCAGGGAGGTTCTGTTCTGCATTTAGTACTGGCTCTAAGAGGGGGCAATTGATCTCATCTTGTCATCTCAACTACTACTTAATTTAATATTTTCATTTACTGTATAAACTGAATGCCGATAAAAATAATGTTTAACACTTATTTTTAATCACTAATTTGTTTTATTTAAACTTCAGTTATTGTGCCTTTTTATCAGTATGGTTCAATTTGTATTTTAACTTTTGTAAAACATGACTTAAATATATATTTGCCTGAATGTAATCACAAAAACCAAATTATAATTTGCCCATCTAAATTCAGTTCTTGAATAGCCCCTAATGGGTTCAAAACTAGTTAAGCAAAATCCGATTACATTTACATACATATGGTATATATATGGTTGTGATTCCCATTGATTCACACAGTATCATTGCATTTTATTGCTATTAATATGTAATATATTCAAGAAAAATTGTTAAAAGGCTCTTTAAAAAACAATAGTTGGAAGGAGATGAGCAAAAAATACAATATAATTGAGCAAGTAATTTATTACACTCATAACATTGTACATATAATCCAGCTATACACGTTTTGCACTGAATTGTTTCACATAAAAAATAAACATCTTTGGTTACTAAATAAATCAACAACATCAATTTAGATTTTACTTAATATTCCTATATACTAAGACAATGCCACAAGCCTTTTTTTCACATTTTATTATCCACTACTTTTGAGTACTTTTTTCTAACATTACAATACAAAGTGTATATTACACAGCAAATAAGAATTGCACATACAATATTAATAGTTAATAGAAATAGGAAAATTGAGTTTTACGCATTCCACTAATGCTTTAATTTTATTGTTTTTTTTTTTAACAATATCAAAAATGTTTAAAATGACAAAGGGACGGAAATATTACTTTTTTTTTATTATTTATGACACATGGCTAGTAAGGAATTTGGTTGTCAAAATAGAACTTAATTAAATTTATTATAAAAATGTGTGGCGTTTCATGAGCAAAGTACATTTTCTTTGGCACACGTTATTTACAAATAATTTTATGCTACATGAAAATACTATAATTTGATTATTAAAATTTTCTCTTAAATACTTTAATTCCAAAGACAATTTACTAAGTACATTAATAAATTTTAACATTTAATGTTTCACTGTACTCAAAGACAAGGTTTTTATTGTGTTCAATAATTAGACAGAAATATATTTTCATAGAAATCGTTACTAATAATTATAACTAAAATTATTTCATTTATATCGAAATTATTAACTACGAGAGATCCATTCTGCATTATAGTTGACCGCGTTTATCTGAAACAAATGGAGTCATAGAATTAGGGACCAGTTTAATACTATAATTTGAAGAAATGAATCTTTTATTTCTAAAAGCAGTAATTTTGTCTGTCTAAAGTAAAATATCCATAAATTTGATCATTGTCTGATAACACCATAACATACCTAATATCTTCAACCATCAGACAGCGCGGGCGTGACCCAGCCATACTTGTCATGTGTCTTTACAAGCGAGCGGAAGGCTTCTTCAGCCCGTCTACGTGAGAACTCGCGAGAGGATCGCGGTGGTACACGCACCACTCGGCCTTGACCTTTCACCACCGAGGCCGCGAACTGCATCACAACTGCCTCTACCGTATACGCGGATGCCCAGCCTCGAGGGGTCAGCAGTTCCATGCAAATTGCTCCACCTGGTCGTTTCAGAAAGATAAAAAATTAGCCGGATATCTTTAAGAATATATTGTTCATCATTACTTGGAAGTGAATATCATAATACATTATAATTTATTTACCTTCCATTACAAATCCTTTCTCTATTCGAGGTTCTATAACACGCATGAAAGGTGGTGCGAAGGGGAAGTTCTCCGGGAAGATCAGGTGTAGCAGAATGTTAGGAATGCTCATCTCCCGCAAATCTGAGGCCAAGTCGCTTTCAGGATCAATCTCATGAAGTCGCACGTGCCACTCAAACAGGTTGTCGTTCACTAGCTCCACCTATAAATATTATGAAATTATATTTACTAATTTAATAGGGATTACCATTTTGCTGTTTCCACCCACTCCCCCGGTGACGCTGTAATAGCCAACAGGGCTAACAGCATAGACAGACAAAAAAAAAAAAATGTTTTAAACCTTTAGTTAATATTATTACCGTAAAAACTGGATTAGGTCTGTGTTCTTGTATCCGTTGTATTTCTTTGAGCTCTTTCATTAATCTGCGCGTGCGCACTCCGGCTGCTCTTTCCCGCACGTCGTTCGCGCAGCCTGCCTTCTTCTTAGATAGTGTAGATGAAGCCGGACTTGATGGCAAACTAACAGCTGCTTCTGCGGGACTAACGCCATCTCTGAAAAATGGTAATAGGTCGAAAATTAAATCGATATCTCAAACTTAAAATATTTTTTTTTTTTTCAATTAAGCTATAGTTTCTTAACGGTATTGTTTTACAGATTTATGTGTATTAACCTAAGAAAAAGATTTTTTAACTGGAACAGTATACAAGATTTAGAACACAAGAGATATGTAGAATCTGTTTTTCCCTTTTTCGTTTAATTTTGCATAAGTACATAATAAATCGTTTATAACTTCTTTTCTTCGGATAAGAGCGACTTGTTCTTAAAACTATGTCAATATATATAAAAAAAAAAAATGTTTTCATGTACAACTACATAACTTATACATTACTTATGCTATGACCAAAAAAGTGATGTAGCTTCACGCTTAACAGACGCGAAGCAGAGCTGTTGTACCTATATGTCACTGCAACATTGTAATATCTTAATTAATTTCTCTTGGCCAAGTACGTGTACTAACTTTTCATTGCCAGCCAGTACCTATAAGTATTAAACCCGCGAATCATTGATTCGCAAACTTGACCTAGTTCAGCGTGTGATGTTGACATTGTTGGGCGTTGTATCGAACTAATTAGTTCTGGTCTATTTCTCTCTTCAATATAAATATAAATTGGACGTCTACTTAACCAAGAATGATAGGAATACTAAGCGCATAATATTATAAACCCCATAGAATGACGAGAGAATCGGTAAACTTATCGGTAATTTACAGTGAACATTACTAGGCTTATTACATGATTACTGATAAGTAAGAAATGTTTCTTTTTGTTACTGGTTACGGTACGGCGGTGTTTCGTCTTAGGTAAGTAGTTGGGTAATTCTTTTGGTGAAGGCCATTGGAATTGGTGTTGTCAAAGTGTAAAAGTAATAAATTTTGGACTTCTATTACAATAGTTTAGAATTTATCAATGTAGCCCAATAATTAATACTTAACTATACCTAGAAAATTATCAGAATGACGTTTAAAAATCTAAATCGGCATGTTACAACTGTTCTTTAGTAGTGTTAAGCTTAAGTTAAGGGCATATATATATTTTTAAATAAACATACCTACAAAGTGTCGATATAGAGGCAGGGTATATTTAGAAGGGGTATATAAGAGATTCCGACTGATAAAGACTCAAAAAGAAGAATGATAAATCCATAGAAGCGAGTAGCTAATTGCTAGAGCGATATGACGCTTTCCCAAAGGTCGTCGATTCGAAGTCGTATGCCCGTATCGGTTTATTTTATAATATATATATATATATCTTTAATAATTATTTATGTTATCGATAAGACCAACCTAAAAACATTTGCAGACGTATTATCAGAATATGAAAATAGGTAGGTAAATAGGCAGGTACCTGTTTCAGATGTTTCGACTTAAGTTTTTTGTATTTTTGCCACAGTCGATAGGTACTTCATACAACGTAGTAAAATAGTGTCCACGTCTTGACTGTTCTGTTATTTATTATTGAACAGCCAACATGTAGACACTATTTGGTCATATTAAGGTGAAAAAAATATTGTAATAGAACGGTGGTAGAGAGGAAAATAGTTATCTTTTCAAAAAGTCACAAGGTCACTTAGACCTTAAAAGTAACAACAACAAAAAATGTCCTTATTTAGAGATATTTTAGTAAAGTTGTAAAAAAGTAAGTGGAAATCAAGTCGTCCAAAAAAAAACGCTGAAAAACAGATTTCGTACTATGTAGGTACATATTCCATATTCTATATGTCGAACTTCGAAACTCCATATAGATAAGCCATACGAAAATATTAGTATGAAAACAATCTTGTAATTTATAATATAGGTCACAACTACGTTAACCCAAATAAATATATAGGTATTAAGTAATCTTTAGTTATTACTTTCAAGACTGTTTCATTAATAATATAGCTAGCTATAAGTATATACTTATATATATGTATTTACTTAAGTATATCAAATTAACAAGTTAAGATATTGATAATCAATTTGTTTATTAACTCCAGAAAATTGAAATTGAAATTGAAAGGGTCGCTTAATAGCTGTAGGGGAGAAAAAACAGAAACCTATAGGTATTAGGTATTTTATAATATAATACTATGTGAGATGAACACCGAGCTCCTTTCAACCTAGGTACTTTAGTATATTAAGTGATTAGTACAGCAAAGGATTTAGCATACAAATTATATATTATTAATTGTATATGTTACGCAATTATGTACCCTCCAATGATTTATTTTGTTAAGAAACTCTTTTCGCACATCAATTTTTTGGGTGGCTGGAAGAGATCTCTTTGTAGAGATAAGTTATCCTGTGTACGTAATGTTTATATTTTAAGTTAAGATTTAAGTTTGGTACATAAATAAATAAATAAAATAAAATAAATAAATAAAACCATTGTTAGTAAAAGCCCTGTAACATTATTTAATATAGTAACCTCAAAACTAAGATTGCTTGTAAACGTCGCGGTCAACAACCTTGAGTGCTGGAAAATGTGTTGCATAAACAAAATTCCGATACATACTAAGCTACGTATCATTGGACAATTTTCAAGAGTTGACAAATCCTTAGGATCTATTGGAGACATATTATTGACTTCAGCTTCTAAAGATATAATCAAATTAAAAAATGGAGGTTTTAATTCAAGTTGGATAAGATAGTTAGTTTAGTTTATTTAGTTGTTCTGCCATTAAAGTAACCCGTTACGTGACATTCATGTGATAATGAATAATATAATAAATGCATTCCCAACTAATATTATTTCAGTCTCTGAATTAATAATAGTCTTTAAATAAAGAGTTATTTCATCTGGTGTCCTTATTTAAACCTCACATATTTGTTAACACCGTATATTTTTGATCTCGGTTACATATAAGTGAAAGCAAATGTGCTGAATGGATGTGTCATCGCCATAGACAGTCAGAAGTCGGTCTGTCGGTCCGCTAATAGCCATGCTGATATGTGATAACTTATCACTTATGAGTTATAACTGCTCGTAACAAGACACGAGATAGCTTTCCATATTACGAAATTAAATGTGTTTTTGGGACAGTTTGGGGTAATGTAAATATATACTATACTATATATCGAAAAAAGTAAACTATTATGAGAACCATTTAGTCATAAATTTTGTGTAATTAATGTTGGCATTATTATTTGGGTCAATGAAAATGAGTAAAATTGGCTAAAGATTTATCAAAATGAGTGCCAAATTGTTTATACAATTAAAAATGATTGTACCCAAAAATACTGTATCTCATTCGAATTAGTATTTAAAAAAAAATAGTCAACATAATAGTAACCTGTAAAAATTAACATAAAAATAAATGGATTTTTCACATGAAAAAAACATTTTGAGATATCAGAGGTTAGTAGGAAGTAATGACCATCTAATCTATGTTCAAATATTACATACAGTTACAACGTAATCGCGTCCTCTACCTAATAGCAAATAGCAATTTGAGTGAGATTATAACGTTACTAGGATAATTATAATAATCCCATTATGTAATTGAACTACCGCATAAATAACTGTTATGACACAAGGAGTTAATTAACAAGCCTTGCTTTTCTCCATAAAATTACTATACATAGAAACGCGTAGCCATAGCAGGCTTATGAGTGTCAATGTCTGACAAATAATAAAAGAGGCAAGATGAGAGACCGATACTTATTTTTGTTAAATCAAACATGCAAGAAAGAGAGGTAAACAGGTAGCCTCATTTGCTATCTCTTTTTATATTTGTTGTTGTACCTCAGTTGCTTTTTCTTTGATTTTCGATTGACAAATTTTATGCTGGTTTCCCTTCTTTATAGACTATACAGATATAATAGCTATTGTTTTCTGTGACTAAACATTAATTTAAATAGGAAAATATGGTTTTATAGGTGTTATTATTAATTTTAGATGTTAATTTTTAAATTCTATATTATTCTATATTATTTACTTTAAACTTAATCTCAATATTAAAAATCATTATTTTAAATAATTACCGATATTCATTCAATATTGCAAAACAAAATTAATTAAATAATTACCTATGTGGTAGAAAAATTGTATTTGTAATACTTTGTCATTTGGCAGTTACAAATAAAATATTTTAATTATAAAATGGAAATAGTGTACCTATGTATCTAAATGAATGAATCTAGATTCAACTAAAAACTAACACCTGACTGATATTCTAAGTTTAGAAATTCTTAACCAGCTAACGATATAATTAACGTTATCTTAAAAAGGATAACTACTTTCTAAATGATTAAATTATAAATTACAGTTAATTGCTATTTGTTTAGATAAAACTAATAATTACAGGAAAATTTGTTTAGGTAACTCAGCAAAAAATTCGTTGCGCTTATATGTAACATTATTTTAATAATAATAATAATAATATCGACAAAAAATATATATATTGTAAATAGCAGCACATTTTTTCTTGATACAGTGATTTTTGTTCCGCATTGGCCAGTGACGCAGTGCGCTCGTGAACCGACATCATAGTGTGTCCTCATACGTTATAAGTAAACAAATGTCTTTGTCTCTAACTGTTTCGCAAAACAGATATCCACGTCACCATCGATTAATGCTTCCTTCAACATTGCGAAATTGAAACAACATTATTTAATCGTAAATATAATGTATCTAATAAAAGTATATTGTGGAATAACATTGATCTGTGGATAACAGATTAATCTAATATAAGACAACAATATTCGTTTTTGTCAACAGAAAATACTATACATTATTACAATACCACAAGTACAATATAATAATAATGAATATTGTTAATCAATGAATAAGATATTTTTATATGTACATATTAATCATTCTTAGGTTGTAGTGATCGTAATATATACGAATTGTTGTTCTTAATATAACCAAGTATAGCCGCTATCGCTATATATAATTAGATAGGTATGTGTACATTGTGTAGGTATCGTGTATCGAAGCTCGGTTATTCTAAACAGGAAAAGTCCGTACATGGCCAGAACTCTAAATAGAAACTTGGTTTTGTACTACTAGTTTTCACTTCCAGCTTTGTTTTAATTTTTATATTTTTATTTTCATGTTTTATCTCCGCCAAAACAATGCAATATAAAGACTATCCAAAACATATTCTCCCCAAATCCCAAAGAATAACATACACATTGTTCCCTTTAAACTTTTATTTATTATCGCCTAAGCACACATACAAACTTTACTTTATTAAAATAGCTATGTAATTGTTGCCTTTGACAAGCAGACGATTCTACCCTAATTACAAGAAAAAAAGCCATCTTTCATAACATACAAATAGTTCAAAACAGATAATTATTTTCTATTTGTATTATAATTGCAGCCTAAACCAGTTTGTGTCTTGTGATTTTAAGTGAAAATGTGATTTTTTTTTATTCGGATAATAATCTATCAAAGAGTCACAACGCGCGAAAAATTAAACAAATAAACATAAAAAAACTGTTTTCCGGAGGTCTGTATCTTAACATTAAAAGTAATAAAAACAATTTATGTACTGATTTATGATCGTTACTATTTCATTATTACATTTTGCGTAGATTACTATTATGATTCAGATTGAAAACATTTGTAATATAAACAATATTGCGGTCTAGCTGGTTAGTTTGTAGGTATATTATTTAGATAAAGTTCATTACAATATAATTAATTGGCTAAAAAATAAATAAAAGGACAACAACTTCAGTGACGTAATTTATACTTCATCGAAAAGCGTTTCTAAAAAACTGTAATAATGATTGTCATATTGAAAGTTAAGAACCTTGAGTAAGAAACTTTTGTTCAATATTTATACTTCTTAGAGAATGATTTGGCAATTCATTTTGCATTTACATCTTTATAAAGATCTAAATACAAAATGAATTGAATCAAAAGACTAAAGGAAACAATTAATTCTTCTTCTTACTATTAATGTCAGTAGCCTCTAACCCTAGTACTAATTTTGACGTTACAAAAACTATGATATTTTACCAAATAATAAAATCAAAACAGAATTATTATATACTCTATGAATCAAAACCGATTGACATATTTGAATTATCCTAATAGCTAAAGATAAATACTATAAAATACGATTTTACAATTTGGTAAACTGTCATTCTTTCCGTAACGTCAAAAGTCGTACTAGGGGTACTGTCCCATTTTCATTTGTATCAAACAACAAATGTTTAGGTACTGTAAGTCTGACTTTATATAGACATTAACAATTCAAGACAGTCTAACTGCCGGGTAAAATTACAAATATGAGACTGCTTGTGTATAGTTACAGACGTCGCTGAGATTTTAAAATAAGATACGTAAGATAAACGATTGCATATCAGATTTGCAAGATATGTTTTTAATAGTTATATCTTTGTTTAAATAAGAAATAACAACACATTTTAAATTTATATTTAAATAACTATGACAATAAATTCTTCTGATAATATTTCATAAATATAATTTCACTTTAGTGAAATCTATAGTTAAAAAGATCGAAGAAGGACAACGTTACAACTTTTAGGCTTAAAACAATGAATTACAAAATAATCTACTGATATTAAATCTAAGGATTTTATGAAAATTAATAATGTCACTATTAAAATAAACAAGGCAGAAAGCAAACAGCTTTCGACGGTAATCTCTTCATATTAGAATAATATTGAAATACATATTTATGAGTCATAAACATTGAATGGATGACAGACTACATAAATAAATAACAATTGCGACATGAAGAGAACGTCTGGACCGATTTTAATGTTTTTATTTTGATGTCATTAATTGTCGTCGTCCTAATTGAATGAATGAAAGACTATTAGGAAAAATCCATCTGAAAAAAGTTGATGGTATTTTTGGATGATAATCTTGTAAAAAAAGTAGAGTTGAGTGACGTTTTATTTGACATTTACTGTCATATTTTCTTATATTTGTTTAATTTGTTTAATATTTTTCGTTTAATAGTAAAAATATAAGAAATACAATTTGTACCCGTCACTTTTAACTATATCGTTATTTCAAGGTTAAATCTAATTCTGATGATAGAAATAAAAATGTAAATAATAATTAATTAGTATACAATGATCACCACAGGCCTTGAGAATGTTTAAGGCAAATGTATGAAGAAGGCAGGGCAGGTAACGACATCTTGTATGAGTCAAAAATATGGATACGCAATATTTGTATTATATAATTTAACTTATAAATTCGTTTGTCCGACCATCACAAAGTCTAGATATGGGAAATTTGAAATTCAAGTTTATTTTGTAATTATCTGGTATGGAAAGATTATGAGGAAAAAAATTGTCCTCCTATAGAGTTTTTCTAGGGTATGAAAGTTGGTATGAAACTCGGTTATTTTACCAGTTATATATAATAATAATATTATATTTGTGCCTTCGGTTAAAATGTTTAAATAAGTTTTCATATTCGGCAATTTGAATTAAAAATAACACAAGTTAAAATAATAAATTTGTTTAGTAAGCAATCATAATTTTAAATATTGTTTTCAACGTAAATAAAAAAATAGTTTATTTTAATCAAAATGCTCTTTTCTAAAAAATACACATCAACATTTTTCGTATTGTATTAAAAAACATGCAAAGATAAATTAAAAATGATAAATTATTTTTGGTAAATTATCAACCATAAAATAATCAAAGTTTTTATTTACCTAAATGTTTATTTTTATTTTCGAATGTGAAAAATAAATAAATAAAACGATAAGTCTCTCACATATCGCAAACGACTTAACATTAATTTTGTAGCTCCTATTTATTTTACCAACTCTTTATAATAATAATAACAATAAAAATACATTTATTGTATTTTAGTACATATATTACAAAAATATTTCATATTTTTATCTTATTGAGATAAATTGCACGCGATCTCATTCTATCTATCTCTCGTGTTTATTTATATGATTATATATTAATTTATATGATTATTCTACAGACAATACAACAAATAAACTATTTATTTTTGTAAATGTTATTTATATTTGGTTTTAAGCTACGCAATGTAAAAAATGTGTTATAGGTTAAAAATGTTTGAAATACCTATGCCGACGAAATAGGCCGCGTCTGGCAGGTGACCCGCTTGGACCTGCAGCCTCGTTGTCTAACTTCTCCGGAGACCGGAAAAGCTTCCGGAATGCTGCTGCCACCTTTTCCTTGGATCGGGACGTCATTTTACACTATTTGACAACTAACAATTCCACTAAATATATCTCACACGACCTGTCACTGTTTGTTGACACTGTTTCACAGTTTATATTTATTTTATACGTCAAGCAACTTCAAATTTTGATTTCGAATTTGTTATAACCAGCCAGCACTCTAAATTGGATATATTATTGTTGATTTCGCAAATACCGTCTCGCTGCGTGCTGAGACGCACGTGCGACTACTCGCGAAGTAAGAGCGCTGATGAAAACGAAACTTGGCTTGAATGGGAGTCGGTTATCGTTACTCCGATGCGCAATGTGTCCGGCGAACGTTGTGTCACAGTCATGACAAAGCGCTGGCGCATTTAAAGTATCTAAGATACTGTATGCTGCCACTCGCCGCTGTGCTCTCGGAGTGAATGAACTGAAGCTTACGAGGTCTTCTACGGATCCTTGCGTGAGCTGAATGGTCCAGCCCTGAAACAAAGGAAACTAATATAATTTATGTATTTAAACTGTTAGGTAATTAGGTCAATATAAGTGATTATTCATTATGACCATCAATTATAACAGTGTTATTTTGTTGTATAATTTTATTTGGATGTAGAGTCTTGAACATCCAATTTAAGTTACTTTTAATATCTGTTTAAATATTTATCTTTGTGTAGGATTTGACAAAAGATACTTTCAAATAACTTTAACAATTTTATATAAAGTCGTAACCGTTTTTTTTTCCTATTTTAATATATGTACTAAAAACCTAGAGTCAAAGCTCACACGAATTGTAATTTGGAATTTCAATCCATATGTACACAAAACACATATTTAAATTCTTAGTAATAAAGAAAATAATATGTTTCAAATATTTACATATTATTCAGATTAATCAACATCTGTATAAACAGTTCTAAGGCATTATTAAATTATTAATTCATTTATAGAGACATTTCAAGCGTAACAAATGACATTTGGTACAATTTTAACTCAATATGTTAACCCGTGCGAAGCCAAAGAAGTTAAAGAGAAAAAAAAACTCAATATATAAAACCTATCTTTTTTCTGTAATAGTGATTACGGAGGAAGCTTATTAAGGGAACAAGTTACAACCCTGATAAATAAACATACTTTCCTGCCACCTTTTTATTTTCGTTCCGCCCTTGTCGTGTCCTTAAAAGGGATGAAGGTCAGCTCATTGGCAAATTGCTTGATTTTATTACAACCCACAGGGATGTATCCTTCGTTATTGCTATATTATGAACGGAAAATCATAATAATCGATCAAAAAGGAGTCAGATTCCGTGTTATACAGGCTGTTGTTTAATTTGCATAATGCAATAAAATATAATAGAAATATAACTAAAAAACGTTTCTTTTTTGAAAATAATTTTAAATTCCTTTATTAATGTGTTTATATGGAAAAAGGTTGGTTTGAATTTTAATTTTTTCGTTTAAAATATATAAAGGTAAAAAAATGGCCTTAATAATAGTGGCTGGTTATGAAATTACTAGGTTTATAATAATAACATTTCATTACCCTGCTTAAATTCGGATAGACAGAAGAGATTAAATAAATATAATACATTTATAAATCGACCGACGTACTTTTGATATTACATATATATGTATTTTAGTAATGGATGTATTTTTGAAAATAATATCAAAGATGGGTTGTTTTTGGCCAAAAAAAACTTTCTAATTTCTATAAAATGAATAATTCTTTCTTAAACAATGATTACCTTTTTTTTTTTTTTTTCATTGGAAAGAATGTGTTTTCGCATCGTCACACCAGCCAGGAAGGCGATGGCCGGGTGGTATGTGCGGCACCCTGCAAATGCCATTTTTAAGGCACCCCACTAAAAAAACACAGTCAACTCTGCTATCAGAGAAGTACCAGAAGCGATCCCGCGGCCGACCCCGGCAAAGAGAGCCTGCGCCCTCCCACCCCGACGCCCAGGCCAACTTTCTAAGGTGATCACACGATGGAAAGGGGCCCGAACCCCCCTAACACCACACGAGCTCCCACGCACTCCTCCCCGCCTGACAGCCACGGAATTCCTCCCGGCGATGCTGGATACCTGAGGAGGAATCCATAACTGTTCCCGAACCCCCCGCAACCAAGTGCGCCCCAGCACCGCACCCGGAGCAAGAAATTCGGCCCACTCTACCCCACACGCCCCCCATCAGACAGCCACGGGATACCCCCCGCCGATGTTGAATACCTGAGGAGGCACCCGTGACTGCCCCTGAAACCCCCTGAAACCGAATGCGCCCCAGCACCGCACTCGGCAACCGAAATCCCAGTCATAACTGCTCGGCGGAAAGAAGTCCAGGCCTCCCTCCTGCAGACAGGCCACCCCGAAGGGTTACCCGCCCCTGTCAGCCATGGACCGGGCACAAACCCCCATGACCGACCCCCATCGCGCCGGGTATTAGCCAATGGGAGAACTCGAAGGTTCTCTGTAACCGTTGTTGCCCAGGGAGCACCACGAGGAGGTTCCTGGCGTTTGCCCCCCAAACAATGATTACCTACCTCAAGATGTGATCAGAAGCAAGGTAAATATTTAGAACGAGGATTGTTGAAATGAAGTAGTGTTTAAGTGTGTAAAGTAGCTTTTACAAATTAATGTACTCTTAGAAAAAAAAAAGAACATACCTACTATTATTACTTCCTTAAATTATAATTATATTGCAGTCATTGTAAGGTGTTCATTATTTTTAATGTGACTCTTATTGAAATGTTTTGAGTGTAGCATAAGAGGCGGTGCAGACTCAAGTGAGTATTCAAATCTTCTGCTAAGGGTTGAAAGCTTTTTTCTGTTAGTAAGAACATTGCAGGTATTGTCACGTACGACACTCGACACAAAAGAGACCTCACAGATAGAAGAGGATATGAGGATAGAGAGGATATATATTAAATTGTACATTTGTTTACATGTATATTGTATGATTAAGTCTAAGCGTAATTTATGATATCATGATATTAGTGCAGTGATGATTTAATGAAGTGTAGTGTGCAAACTAATATGTAAGCACTAGAGATAAGTCGAATAGAGGTTTCACCGGAGAATTCCGAATACCTTTCGGTTTAACTTTTACCGAACCGGATATTCGGCTGATATATTAAAAATTTATATAAATATAGAATGAAAAATAAACCGATACGGGCAGGGATTCGAACCCGCGACTACTGGGACTCAGTTGGTAGAGCGACGGGACGGTTTCCCAGTAGTCGCGGGTTCGAATCCCTGCCTGTATCAGTTTATTTTTCATTCTATATTTATATAAATTTAAGTAAGCTTAACATGGCTTACATGTTTATAGATATTTTCAAACACTGATATATTAATTATTCGATTTACTATTTCGTTGTTTGTTTGTTATAAACAAATTGTAACAAGTACATTACATGCGGCTTCTGGCTAGATGAATAAATATGTAGATTTGTACTTTAAAAATACTATTTTGAGGTTTAAAAAATATAAAATAAATATGTTAACTCTATATCTTTCAAAATAAACGTTGATTTGAAGTTATAAGCTTATTCAACATAAATACATACCTAGGTATATATTGTAAAGTATTTAAAGTTGTAAGGTTTATCGTCTTATATGTACCTTATATTTATGATTACAATATTAATTAATATATCTATTATATATTTATAATTGTATTAATTACCGAAGATAAGAAATTTCGATTAATAAATAAATTCCGCAGTTCATTGTAAAGTTTAACGACCATATGAGAGGATAATTTCTAAAAATAACTGTTATTTATTGCTTTTTGAAGATAAATATTTAATAATACGCATCACATGGTTTTGAATGAAAACACAATAGTTTAGCCTTTTATATTTATATTTTGCAGTTACATCTTTATAAGGCGAGTACATTTGTAGATAAGAAATATCAATATAGTCTTTTGTTATTCGCTAAACTTAAAATAATTATATCGATCGCTCATATATGTAGGTCCGTAAGTAAGCTGCTAACAAAGAAATCATAAGTTACGGTTAACAGTATCACATAAAGAAGATAATAAGCTCTACCAACCATTATAAAGATAATACTTTTGATTTATCGCTAAAGGCTAATGCTATCTTGGTAAGTACTTACAGTATATTAAATACACGAACAAAGGAGTTGCGGACAGAATAATTATTATATACATCTTAAAATAGGCATATTGTACAAGATAGAGATTTAAGATAATACTTGATATTTGAAGTATATATATTTTAGAGAATGTATTTTTTTATCCTGACATGGTATATGAAATTGATGTTTTATAGAAGTTTAAAGTGCAATAGATACTTATTGAGCAACCAGAATAAAACGACTAATTCAGAATAGTTAATTAATACACAGACCACGTAGTCAATGATGATGTTCGAAGGAAAATAAACGACGTGTTATTCATGTCAATCCTTATATGTATTATTATATATGTTACCATAATGTAATCGCCTGAGATCGATGTTTTTAATCGTAGATAAATGTTTTATTTATTAGTCTGTGTTCGCGAATGTAAGAACTGAATCTATTGAAGTCGAGTGGTCCATATTGAATTCTATATACTTTATGATATTTTACCTAAATCCATCAATATGAGAATTTAGTGAAAACCTATGTGTGTTAATTATGGAACATCTATGCAATATAGAAAATATTATTGACATAGTAAAATATCATATTTCGTGGAATTGGAAGCACAAAGAAACTTATAGTTGTAATAAAGTTGTTTAAGCACATAAGTATATAAAATAGAGCCTTTGTCGAGCTATGCCCTTATAAATTCCAACAAACTGTCGAGAATTTAGTAATAGGTTCGTGAACATATATTATTATATATTTTGCTACTCAAAACTAGAAAAATATAGTTGTAAATATGGGTTTTTAAGTCGTTTGGGTCTAAAAAAAATATTTTTAAACTTGTACAGCGCGGGAAAAGCCGCCGGCTAAAGCCTGTTATCAATATCGCTGAAAGCTTGAGAGATACCTACGGCGAGTATACCGCCAGGGGGGTTCTCACATGATCCTCCGTTCCATGTACATATAGTCGAGTATGAATGGTATATGTCTGTTCCCTACCCACTTCACTGAGCAAAATATTCGCCTGTTTATAAAATTGTAAGTGCTTTTCCATGTATACACTCTCAGGTAGACGTACTTAGGTAACCGATACTCTTAGGGATGGGTTGTAAGAACATACAAATTTAATTTCAATTAATTGACTTTCAAAGTGTGCCCATGGTCACGGCCAGGGAGAGCAATTACTAAAATGGTTCGGATGTGTCACATAGATGATACGATGTTATGCTGGTCGGAGGATGTACTCGATGAACGTCAATAAACATTGTCACGAATTATCAACGAATTCCTTTTAATGTTTACGAAATTAGCTTTATTTATTAATTCTTGTCCTAAATAACCTCGTAATAGAGCTCAGATCGAATTAATTAATTTTGAAAGGAGTTTCGATAGAGGTCAAAGAGAAGCGGCACGAATCTGTTGGTAAACTTTAATAAGACCAAAATTGCAAATTTCAGCATGTTCCAAAGGAATCCAAAGCAGCAAAAAGGTTTTAATAACGTCGGACCCGTTTTTTTAATAATGGGCAATGGCGTCGATTTGGGTCACTCGATCTACAATGAATTACAGGGCGGATGTCTTCACGACTCCCTGTTTCCGCTTCCGATTAATATAGGAACCAAAGGGGATTATTTATGAACAATTTAACAGAATTAATTTTAGAAACGGAATCATGTAAATGCGTATCGAATTTTCCCATATAATGTTTGAATTTCGCGTTTTTAGAATGAGTTTGTACATTCATCTTGCGTCGCGTCGAATTTTATCGAGGGAGTTGGAGAAGTAGCAATCGAATTACGAATTCGATTGTAAAATTTGTTTTACAATGCTTTATGACTGTATTGTGATCTAAATATTTGAATTTAATTGCTTTTCTGTGCGAGGTTTTGATTGGTCATGATTATTGAGATGTTGAAACCTTAAAATTTTACGTGATATGGTAAAGTTCTTATTTACGTTGGTAAGTTTAATATATTTACATGACGTTTTTTTTAATGCTCTAATCATGTTATTTAAGTAATAAATTTATTAGGTATTAGCATTGAAATTAAGTTAGCTTTAACAATTTGATGACAATAATTATTTATTACCAATAATTATTAAATGAGAATCAGGTTTTATTCTTAACAGGGTCTGTTTGATAAATAATTTATATAACCTTATTTTTTAATGGAAAAACTCATGGACACGGGCACGAATTGAACCTGCGACCTCTGGGAAACCGTCCCGTCGCTCTGCCAATCGAGCTCTCATGTCGTTATCCCCCTCTAAGATATACGAATCTATGTTTATTTGAAATATTAACAAGCACGACATGTCAATAGACAATGTCTTAAATTATGTAATCGATGAGGATATAACGCTGTTAATAATAAGTTTTTCTTATACTACTTATGTTATCGTAATGCTTATAGGTATCTAATCTGAACAAAATACTCCAGTAGGTTATAGGGGCATAAAAGATTATGATTGTCACAGACACTTGTCTCGATTTAAATCAGACAGGAAATGCACATAACTGCATAACTGTAGCTTTTATGGCGTATGTAATAAAAGCTATTTTATAAGGCTCGTAAGTCCTGAGACTTGACATTGATTTGAAGATTAAGGACGGCTCGGGATGCAGGTATCAAGACTATTGTTTAAATTACTGTTTCGTAACAGAATTTTATCAATCATTGCGTTATATAAAAGTAGGGTTGGCATGGTTTTAATATTTATGTAACTTGCAAGTTATACAATAAAAATTTAAAATTAAAAAAAACCTCGATTCAAAAAGACGTCTAAAAAAGATAAAAATAAAATTATTATGTACTTATTGAAGTCGTTGCGTCGGGGGACTGTTGTACGTAGGTTATCAATGGTATCTATTTTACAAAATTTTTGGAGCTAATGAATGAGGGCTTAAACTATACGATTTGATATTGTTATTACCATATTTGCCTTGGTAACTTACATGCATTTTGAATTCTACCTTTATTTAGTAGTCCTCTACGTTGCCACAGACAGACACAAAGATACACAGATACACAGGTCAAACTTATAACACCGTTCTTTTTGGATCAGGGATTAAAAAAAGGCAAATTAAACATTAGAAAGAAAGTAAAATTTACCTTTGTTTAATTTGTTTGTATCTGTGGAATTTTTTAATTGACAAGCATAAAATAAATAAACATTACAATTATTTCCAAGCTAACTTTTTGTCAGTTTGTCCTCTTCCGTCCTTCATCACTTAATGAATTCATGTATTTTAAGTTTCATTGTAATTATCGCCCAAACAACTTTTTGGTGGAAATGAGAGTATTTTCCCGAGTGAAAAACGTCGTATATTTTGACTTACATAATAATATATACAACAAGCATTCTTATCGAAATCTGTCCAGAACTTTTGTTGTATTAAAATGGTTATAGTCCAAATCGAGTTTTTTGTTATTTCCCGTGAAAATAAGAAAATCATACGAAGTAAAAAGTCATATTTGTTGACATTAAGTAGCCCATAACCATAACAAAATTAACATAATCCAGTCCGTTTTTTGTGTTTTGTTTCAGTAACTTTCTTTTCAAACAATTGTTTTAAGTTTCACATAGATAAAGAGCCAGGGAACGACGTCCCTTTTGACCTTCTATTTACCTAAATTTGATTCTGTGATGAAATGGGTTTTTTACCTGAAGAGATAAAACCACGTACATAATAAAGCCCGTACTTGTCTTTTTGAAAAGAACATTGATTTTTATTAAACCAGTTTAAAATATTGTTTTGGTATTATTATGTTTTAATAACATTTGACAATTAGCGGATATTCACTGTTACGAAGTGAAATATCCTTTTCATAGAAAGAGGTAGTTTCTCTTTCTATTAAAAGTAAAATTGGTTAAATTTGTTTTTAATTTTACGCTTTCATAATTAGGTAGGTATATACAGTGTATAAATATAAAAGTATGGCTTTATAATCTTGCGATATATATGACTATGACTATGACGTATTATATACATTTATTTATTTAATTCTTTAACGCACAATATACAAAATAATGCACAAAAGATTACCTTAATGTCGAAAATCATTCTCTACCAGCCAACCTTAGGATGTACAGAAGAGGATGTTGGTAAAGAAAACCGTAAAGAAAATATTTTTTTTTATTATAATGCTATCAAAATAAATGCAAATATTATAATATATAATACATATGACATAATATAATACATCTCATTCTCAATAATTATATTTTATATGGTAAGGATTTGAGTATTCTTTCAACGTATGCATCACAATTACTTTATTCTTTAAAACCTCTTTTAAGACCCTATAAACTCGTCTGGCTTTCAGTTTTATAGCCTAGATAGTGACGGTTTTAGTTAATGGTTAATCTTCATATGAGTCTATTTATTCTTTACTTATCTATGGTTCTCTCTTTACAAGCTTTGAGTATAGTAGTGTTTAAGAGTCATTTATCAACTAGGCGGGAAAACTAGACGTCAAATAAGTGTCAGTAACTATGACATTAAATATAATTATACAGTTTTGTTCGTTAAACACGTTAATAAAATGAAAAATGCAAATACAAGACATCGTTAAGCTCCATAATGTTAATGGCGACTATACAAAGTGGCGCCTGTTGATGGTTATTACTAGAATGGCGTTAGAACGCTACCAATGTTCACATTATGACCATGTTTATTCCCTTAGACTAACTTTCGTGAGCATTTCATTTACATAAGTAATAACTATGAAAATCAAATTGTTATTCGTTTATTTCAGTAGTAAGCAGTTACTTTTTATTAATGTAAATATGAAAACAGAATATAATAAATATATACAATGCTCTGTTTTATAATTATCATATATTTTAAATGTTGTAAATTTATTTTTCTCAATTTTCGTTGTTTAGTTATTTTGCTGTAAGCATAGAATTACATATGAAAATGAGATATTTAAGTTAATAATATACAGAAAATGTAATATCAATCAAAAAACTATGTATATAAGTAAATGATAAGTTATTTTATTTAGTGTTACCTAACCGCCCCCGGTGACGCTGTAATAGCCAACAGGGCTAACAGCATAGACAGACAAAAAAAAAAAAAAAAAAAAAAAGAAAAAAAAAAAACCTAACCGCACTATTCGATTTGGTTATCGTTACAGTTCAGGAAAGTCCTTCAACGTAATCTCATTGCGCAATCCAGCGATATGTAAGTTTTTGGTTTTATTCTTGTAAAACGAGAATCGTGCACGTCAATAAAAGGGTGTTTCTATTTCGGGCACGTTTCGTCCTTGCTGGCGAAGTTCACACGCTATGAAGTGTCATCCGTTTGATCGGGCAAGCTCCTTTTTGTTATCCATTTAAGCTTGGTTTACGTTGGCATGGTGAATGGTAGTTTTAGTACCAAATCCCATTAATACTGCTTACTTTGGGTAGTATCATAACATTTATTTATACTAATATAATAAAGCTGGCGAATTTGAGTGTTTTTTATTTAGACTCATTGATGTTTGAAACTACTACTTGATAAAATATTTTAGCTTTGACAGTCTTGAGGAAGGTGATTAATCCATATCAGGACAGTGATTACGCCATGGTATCAGGACCCTAATAAACGAAATATTGGAAAATTCTTTTAAAACTTATAAGAAAGTAATTGAAGTGAGTTCGACAAGGGCTGGATCGTTTTATTTAAGGACTAGTTTAGAAGTAATGTTTCAAACAAGTAAGGCCCATCTGTTCCAAGTGGACAAGGGATACAGCTGCTATTTCATAAAACAAAAAGCTGGTCTGGCAAAAAAATAATTTGCTTTATTTATTATCTTGTACTCTACCTTAACTCTATCAGATAAATAAATTTTGGAAGACTATTTGATACAAATAACTATTCTATATAGCATTATCCGCTATAAGAAATAATTTATGAATATCTGGTATTTTAATATTAAGTATATTTTCGGTTCTCTTAACATAACAAAGGACCTTCGATTTGAAAGAACATTTCGTTATCAAAATGGAAGCCGGTTTCTTAATGTAAGTTGACATAAGACATTCTCTTGACAGTCGTTTACAAATAAATGAAATTCGTTTTCTTATCTTTAGGTGAAAGTTAAAGAATTTGATATTCAATGATCAGGTCTCAAGGACCAAATAAAAATGGCTAGCGAAATATGTAATAACATAGTAGGGTATTCATGATTTTATAATAGTTATCCAATTGTTTTTATACACATTAGTCTAGCGTTATTTAAACTACAGATATTTATATGTATTTAATATTATTTTGGTTATGAACAAAATTGAATAATATACGAAACATAGCTGATATTTAACTAAAGTAGGCATTAATATTTAATGTAAGTTAACTACAAAGTTAAGTAAGTTTAACTAACTAAGTTTCTATCAAATATGAAAACAGACCTGACTGCGAAATAGTTTACGATCTCCAGATAACTTTAATGTTTTAATGATTTAGTGAATCTGTTTGCCGGTCGAAAGAGATTTTATATTCAAATCCGACCGAGGAAAGCATATACCTAAGATTTATTATAAATCGTGCCCAGATTCCAAAGCGTTATTATAATGACCCAAACTGATCTCATGTCTATTATCGAAGCATATCTCCACAAAGTTTCTATACATTGTTATATAAATATAGTAGGTATTTATATTTAAATTATCTTTTCTTGTTTATATTTTATTAAATTAGGTATTCTAACGGTGAGAAAGTAGTAAGTACTATAGAGGAGACATCAATTTAAATTACATGTCACCCCTCCGACCGACACCGGTTTCGTCCCGGTGTCGGAGGAGGAGTTTTCCTCGGCAGCGCTCCGCCTCCGAGGAAAGAAGACGGCGCCGGGGCCTGACGGGGTGCCGGCGCGGGTGGTGGCGATAACCACCAGCCAAATGGAGCGACGCTTCCGGGACCTCTTCGACCGCTGCTTCACGTCTGGGAGGTTCCCAAGGGTGTGGAAGGAGGGGGTTCTGTGCCTCCTCCGGAAGCCGGGGCGGCCGGTGGATTCTCCTGCCGGATATCGGCCGGTCGTCCTCTTGGACGACGCGGCCAAGCTCTTTGAGTCCGTGATAGCAGCACGGCTCAGGGAGCACCTGAGGGGGACCGGCCCGGACTTATCCGGGGCCCAGTATGGGTTTCGGGCGGGTCGGTCCACGATAGACGCGCTCCAGGAGCTGAAGCGCGTCACACAGGAGGCGGTGGCGGTGGGGGATGGCGTGTTGGCTGTGTCGTTTGACATCGCCAATGCCTTTAACACCATCCCCCACGCCACAATTACTGAGGCACTCAAATACAATGGGGTGCCTCCATATTTGCGGGCCCTGCTGGCGGATTACCTCCGGGAGAGGGAAGTCCTGTTCGTCGGCGGGGACGGCCGCATGAGGCGGCGGCCGGTGAAGTTGGGTGTTCCGCAGGGGTCGGTCCTTGGACCACTCCTGTGGAACGTCGGTTTCGACTGGCTCCTCCGGGGCGCCCTCCCCGATGGCGTGGGTGTCATTTGTTATGCGGATGACACCCTTCTCACGGCGCGGGGGAGAACATTCGGGGAGGCAGCCACCCGGGCGTCAAATGGGGGGACCCTGGTTGCCGATCGGATCCGGCAGCTGGGGTTGAAAGTGGCGCTACCCAAGACTGAGGCCCTATACTTCCATGGGCCGCGGCGGGGTGCGCCACCTGACGCCCATATCATGGTGGGTGTCGAGAGGGTGCGGGTGAGTGCCACCATGAGATATCTGGGCCTCACCTTGGACGGGCGGTGGAAGTTCCGAGAACACTTTCGTGAACTTTCACCGCGCCTCCTAAAGGCGGCGAGGAGCCTAAATTGGCTCCTCCCGAACGTGGGAGGGCCAGCCACAGCATGCCGGCGCCTCTATGCCGGCGTGCTGAAGAGCATGGCCCTGTACGGCTCCCCCATATGGGCGGACGCCCTGGGGGGGTACAACCAGGCTCACCTGCGTAGGCCCCAACGGGCCATCGCACAGAGGGTGGCGCGGGCTTACGCTACGGTGAGCCATGGTGCGGCTTGCGCCATGGCGGGCACTCCACCATGGCACTTGGAGGCCGAGGTGCTATCCGCCGTCTATCACTGGACGGCGGACAAGAGGGCGCGGGGAGAGCGCCCCGCACCAGAGGAGAAGGCCGCCGTCCGGCTGGCGGCCCGCGAGAACGTTCTCCGCCAATGGATGGCGGAGATGGCCGAGGCCAAATTCGGACGGTGGAGTCTGGACGCCATCGGTCCAGTCATGGAGGCATGGACCGACAGGAGGCACGGGTTCCTCACGTACCGGTTGTCGCAGGTACTTTTCGGGCATGGTTGCTTCGGGAAGTTCCTGCACCGGATAAAACGTGAGGAGACCCCGGCGTGCCACCACTGTGGCGCGCAAGCTGATTCGGTGCAGCACACCCTGGTCGAGTGTCCGGCCTGGGCGGAGCAGCGCCGACGACTCCAGGCGTCCGTAGGCCCGGACCTAACGCTGCCTGCGGTGGTTACTGCCATGTTGGGCAGCGAGGAGGTCTGGGTGGAAGTGGCTTCCTTCTGCGAGGAAGTAATGTCGCGGAAGGAAGCGGCGGAGCGGGCGCGCATGGACGATCCCCTTGCGCCCCCGCACCGCAGACGTCGAAGGGGCCGGAGAAGACGGCAATTCGAACTTCTCCAGCCTGGTGGTCCGTCGTGTAATAGACGGGCCGTCGCCGGCGGGGTCGTGGATGAAGGGCTAGCCGTACCCACGACTCCGCCAATAAGGCGAGGAAGGAGCGCCGCGGGGTTTTTAGTGGTTACACCGTATTCGGGAGTTCCACACACGCCCCTCGCTTCCCCCGCGAGGGGTACGGTGCGTAAAGCATTTTCCCTGCGGAAACAAAAAAAAAAAAAAAAAGAAAAAAAAATAACATGTCACAATATGTCAGGTAACGGGCTATTTATGTTATTTGTAAAATGATAAAATATAAAAATCATTTCATAGTTATCATGTAATTAGCTATATATTCTTATGTTAAGAGATTTTAATAATTTTCATAATAATTTTATAACGTGAAACGAAATTGGTTCCTTTTTTATATTTTTTAATGTTTTTCTATGGAGCTAAAATTTGTAACCTTAAGCAAAGATTATAAGGTTTAAAAAAAATTAAAAGCCCCGAAACAAAAAGACGACTATAAAGGATAAAAATGATATGATTATGTACTTATTGAAGTCGTTGCGTCGGAGGACTGTTGTGCGTACTTTCACGATGGTGTCTTTTTAAAAGCTGATGAATGAGGACTTAGACTATATGGTTTGATATTTTTATTTCGCTATTTGCCTTGGTTTCTTACTTGCATTTGGAATTCTTTCTTTATTTATCGGTCCCCCGACGCAACGACTTAAATAAGTACATAATCATATTATTTTTATCCTTTTTAGACGTCTTTTTGTTTCGGGGGTTTTTAAAATTATATATATTTTTTCCTGCTTTTTAAAATTTATATTTTTTTCTATGGATACTGAAATGAACCTACAAATATACTAATTTCATGTGTTTGCATAGCATTCAAATCCGTCCACTCGTTTGGCTACTACGTTGCCACAGATACACAGAAACACACAGATACACAGGTCAAACTTATAATACCTCCCTTTTGGGTCGGGGTTAAAAGGAAATACACATCAATAAATATCCTTTCAGTGTTTCAGGAGGCATCTACAGTTTATTAATTACTATTACTAAAAAGTTTAAAAATTTAAAACGGTCATTTAATTACCTAATAAAATTTGCAGGACAAAGTGGCAATATTGAACATTAAAGTTTTTTATCATAAATCTTTATAACATATTTTTTTTTATTGGAAAATATTAATAATAAGATACTACTAGATTATTACGCAAGGGTGGGTCTCCAGACCCACCCGCTCCCCCGGTGACGCTGTAATAGCCAACAGGGCTAACAGTATAGACAAAAAAAAAAAAAAAAAAAATATTACGCAAAATTGTTTTAATCACGCAAAATTAGTTCCAATTTATTTGAAACTCCATTAAAATTGGAGACAGCACCATTGATTTTGGAGACGGATACAATCGCTGCATCAATTAAATCTAAAATACAAGGGCAGTTCTACCGTCAGTTTAACTTTACGGGATGACAATCTGTATCGTTTGTATTTCGGGTTGACGTCCGATGCGTTGAAGTGCGCCCGACGGACTGGATATGCAATGACACTGACAGAATGAACCCACTAGTTCATACATTTTCATCACCAGTCAATCATATTGATCAGAAGACGTATCTCATATTTGAGTTACCTTCAAATACATACTTGCGAATTAGTCCAGCCGAATATACCTACCTAATTAAACAGTATTTTTTGCTAAAACCATGATCTAATCTTGAAGCAGCATATTCCAATAAAACGAAAACCGTACTCGATTCCCGTGAATAATAGAGGAAATTCGAATCTAAAGATCAGTTTTAATCACCGACTGTAACTAAATGTAATGTCATCTAAAACCATTCCAAATAAAATTATAATATAGTTATATTTTTTATTTTAACTACACAAATCGTATAATATCTTAAGGCAACTTCGCCTCACGTTACGTGAAGTTCGTCGTTTTCATATTAGCTCGAGGAAACAAACATAAAAAAAAAAACTTCTAGCGGTAGTCTCACCATAGAGATATTATACATAGAGTAGGGAAGCCAGCCTAAATTGTTACCATGGAACTTAAAAGAGATAGGTAGATCGAAAAACCTTATCTATCTCAACTTTTTATGAGATCTCGTGCTTCTTCGTCGTCGTCTCGAGTGTAATTCGTAGCAACTGTCATTTTTATTGAGTAGTGTCAAAAATGTTTTACACAAATGTTTCGAAAATTTTTAAAACGCGTCATTAATATTTCTTTGCGCATGCGTAATAAGGCAAAGAGAAACAGTATGACATCTTGCATCTTTTTTTAACTGTCTGTCACTGACGCTCATACGAATACCTGTGGCTCACCTATTCTATGTATATTAATTCTATGAGTCTCACACGCCAGGCAAGCCGTAAGCTTGCAAGCTACTGAATTTGCTAAAAGTATTGTTTTTACATTTTTCTCAGTATTAATAAATACTGTTACAATTATCAAATTTCCTGTTCAATTTTTGTTATCACGCAATGTATTGTCTGTATTGGTGGAAGTTTGGTTTTATTGCAATTAAATATTTTATCTGTTTCTTTAGCGGGGTACAATTCTATGATAGTATAAAACCCTATCTAGTTCAAGTTTAAACAGCTAGTTCAAGTTTAAGTTTTATTATTATAGATATTTACGGTTAACTAGACAACAATGAACAATTATTAAAGTAATGTGTTTAATGTATTAAGAGCTACGAGAAGGAAATTTGAGGACAATTTATGATAACATGTTTCGAGTAAAACGTCTGCAGAGTGCTTGGTAAATTATTGAGCAGTAAATAGCATTAAGGAAAGTATTAAGATATTTATTTCTATTTTTATTTCCTGTTAGGGTTTCGTATTCAAAAGGTTAAAAACGAAACCCTATTACTAAGAATTCCCTGTCCATCTTTCTCCAGACTGTATCTCATGAACCTTAATAGTGGAACTATATTATATATATTGAGACTATAACAATAAAGACCAAAAACAAAACAGAATAAATATTTGAGGGGAATCCCATACAAGAAACGTATTGTTTTTGCTCGATGTTAATAACGGCAGCAGGTAGACGCTTGAAATATTCCCAAAATATTTAGTTTTATGTATTCATTCTTTAAAAATAAATATTAAAATTAAAATATATATTTACTCCAATTCTATGTGATTTTTTTGCGGTTTAATGGTACGGAACCGTTCGTAGGCGAATTCGACTCGTACTTGTCTGGTTTTTTCTCTTTTTAACTCCTGACGTAAACACGAGGGGTGATATAAATTTAATATGTGTATCTGTGATTTGTATTTGCGTCCTTGTCCGTAGTATTATTGCTCTCAAACAGATAAAACGATTTGAGTAAGGTTTTTTAATATGTGAGATGGTTCTTTATCAAGGTTTGGTGTAAATAAGTTATCTCTAATATATTCAGCTCTTATTTGAGTTAGTCTAAGGATCTTAGCAAATATTAGTTCTAAAATAAATTGATTACATAATATGTTTTATTTCAGTAGAATTTTTTTACGTAAAAAACTGAGGTAAATAATGAAACCTCAGTTCTTAATTTATGTTTTATTATATTTAGTATGATTTTTGAAAAAAAAATATTATCTGTCTGATTTCTCGATAACACTTTAAAATTATTCGAAATTATTTTTAAATGAATAAATTTCGTTCTTCAGCTACATTTCTATATGGACATTTCAGTACCTACCCTATACCTAAGTAATAAATTTGAGGTTAGATACCTACAGTAAACCTAAAACTACCTTATTTTTTTTGTAAAGAAATGTTTCGAGGGCCCTAGATTAAAGGAATAGAACGATTTTTTTTTAAGTTTTGGAGTTTTTCCGTTTATTACATAGGTATTTCTTTATTTGCAGGTCATTATCGAATCATTATCAAAACTTTTGACTTTGATTAAATTTTATTTTGTGTCTGGAAAATGGTGTCGTTTCCAAACAAAAAAATATAATAAAAAATGTATTTATTTTTGTATAAATTTTAAGTGATGATAAAAGAGGTTATTTTTACAGAAGTATACGCTAGATGTCGCGCTGGCAGCAAATTAACAATAAACGGATATTTAAAGAAGAAAATACAATTGCAATGATTATTTCGGAGCAAAGGGGGACATTGAAGACAGAAGTTTTACAAATTAACGATAGTTTATTCAATCTTTCGAAGTGGTTAGGTTAGGTAATAATCTTTTGCTTAATAGGAAAAAACAAAATTACCGAAGTTGTCTTTACCTATTATGTTCCATGTTACCACGTTTTACTTGAATTCTAATTTATTATCTCATCGTAGTTATGACTGTTACAGTCATAACTTAATTTTATAAGTAGGTAAACTTAATTTTGTAAAAAATTTAAAAGAGGAGTTTGAAGTGTTTTGGCGGTTGTCCTCCATGAACCCACCCTTTGGCACCATGCCAGTAGGGTTTGACGTTTTGTAAATGCAATATATGCCTATGAAAAAAACTTTTTACACTCCTATGTAGGTATTTATAAGCAAGAAAATGTGTTTGTGACACAGATTTTTATCTTTATTCTGACCGTAGGTTTATGAAAATTAATATTTCCTACTATTTGAAGTTAGTAAAGTATTAGTTGGATATTCGTAACAATAAAACAGTTATCCCGAGCCAAAGTACACCGTACAAGTTTGCGACCTTTCCCTGGGCTCAGCACATAAGATCCTGTCGTAAGGAGCTGTTTAATAGCATATCTCACATTCGTACCACGTAATTCAAAGATGCCGCACGGCGTTGGCCAAATCGTTCGTCAATTAAAACTAAAGCTTGTACCGCTTTTTGAGAATTCATGGCAAGGTTATATTTGGAAAGGCTTCCATATTACAATTCAATACATATTCAGTTTGTTTAGTTTGACAGAAAAATCTTAACGGGGTTCTTACTTTTAATGTATTTTAATTAATATAAAGAGTGTCTGTGTCTACATTATGAGATCATTCAAAATATTCTAAAATTTTGTTTAACAAAGAGTTTGTAGTGGCTGAGTATACCTATATTAATTTGCTCTCACTTTAGCTAGTCTAGTCTCATCTCACATCTAACCTATTATCAATTACCATAAACACACTATTTAACTTTTTTTAATTAACAGTTTTAATTAATTTAAAAGAATTAAATTAAATTAAGAATATTGTTGAATTAAATTAAGAATATTGTTAAATTCTGGTTTTTAACATATCGTATTATAAGTACATCATTTGGATAAACCAACAACTAAAGAATGTCGCAGCAGCGTTTATTTGTATCAACTCATTAATATCTATCAAAACGTGGTCACCTTGAAAACCGCATTCTGTTAAGCATTCGACAAGCTCTTCCTATATACGAGCATGACCCACGGGAGCACTATATATTCATAATGCGGTCTGCGACATTTACTTATATATTTATCTATACGTATAATAAAATTGTAAATGATCGAATACTGTACATGGAAAATATTAAAAAAAAATCATGATGGGGCCTTTATAAGAGAACCCAAAATAATGGTTATATTAAATAGGTCTGTATATTTGTATACGCTAATCTCAGAAACGGGTTAACCAATTTGAATAGAGTGTACGGCAATATATTGTAATATTTTTCACTTAACATTTAGTGTTTATTTCAACTAAATCGGTTAAGAAATATAAAGATCAATTTATTTCAATCACGTAATAGATAGGTACCATGCAATTTTTATTCTATACATGTAATAAATCTGTAGGGGAGTAGGCTTTGTACATTGAAATTAGTAAAAAATATATACCAGGATGTGAAATGGTAACTACCAGAACCCATTTTCAACATTTAATTTTTTTTTGTTTAGTTTATCTGTTTGTCTTTTAGTTGTACATACATCAAGAAAAAAAAATAGCTAATGTAAACTTATTTACATAGAAATTGAGCGTTACTTTGAGTAACATTTAGTTTTTAGCTTTCATTACACACTCTTCACTCTATCAAAATATGTATGTGTTTAAAGTGTTCCAGAAATCTATCTTTACATACCTATGTAATAAAACTGTAACTGATTGTTGTCTGTACATGTAAAATATTTTCAAAAATTCATAATCGGGGACCTTTATATAAGCAAGAGAACCCAAAAAAATGTTTTTTCATTTTGTCTGTTCGTCGGTATGCCCGTATATGTCTGTATGTTTGTGCACGCTAGTCTCAGCAATAAATTAATCGATTTGGATGCAGTTTTCCGGAATATATTGTCATGGGATTCACTTTATGTTTTGTTTTTTTTTAACAATCGGTTAACAAATAATGACTTTAATAATCTCTTATTGTCGTACTATTGCTGCTTACCAGTGATTAAACATACAAAAATATATACCTACATAAATAAACTAGGAATACTACATGCAAAACTATTTGATTGAGCTTGATGAAACTTTGAAGGTTTATAGTTTTTACAAGCATTGGTAAGTATACAAAGGGTATGTTTTATCAATATCGATGTGTACGAAGTCGCCGGCACAGCTAACTATAAATATAACTGCGTAAAAAATATAACTAGCTTCCACCAAAAGCAGAATTGATCAAGTTATGTGCACGTTTTGGTATTTTTATTACATTTCTATATTTATTATTACTATTTTAGTAGCTTTTGATAGTAATTTCATCGGCCTTTATAAAAAATCAATTATTACAGCTCTACCAGTTCTTGTGCTTCCCTTAATTAAACTTAATTTTTTCTTCAGTCTGAAGCGTCTATGACCAAACAAAATTTTATCAAAATGCGTTGAAGTACTTTTTGCCACCAAATGAACAGACAAACATACATAAAATATTGATTTAAATATATGGCCTTGTATTATTTTATATGACGTTAAAGTCAGTAAGAATATTTCCCAAATAGTTCCAGTTTTATGAAGAATGAATAAGTATTTTATAAAGAACATATTTTCTTCTCACTTGACGGAGCTAGACATTGTAAGTAGATACATTTTCGTTAACATATTATAAATATGTATGCATGTACCTACTCCGAACGTTAGACGATTGATACAGGTGGGAATTATATGAAACAAAAGCGCGATAATAATAAACTAACAAGCCGTATTGTACGTTCTTTGGAGTTCTGGGGGAAAAATATACTACCTACCTAGCTCATTTAAATATTTTTTAAGAACTGTAATGTCATTTATGTGTATTGTGCATATCAAAATGAATGTTGTTTTTGTTCAATAAATTATAATATAAAATAACGCGCGTTTAAATAACTTTTATCACTTGACAAACATGCATAATAAAACACAATACCTACATCGAAACAAAATATTAGTTGAGTATGCACAGGTGTTTCATGAATGGAAGCGCTATCACTGAAATTACGAAACATTCTTTTCATTCACAGTAAAACAAAACAAAGGACATAATACAATAATCAGTAACAAAGCAAGCGTCAATATTATTAATAACATTCACAGAAGATATCGAAGAGATATAAAAGTATTTACTAAATATTAAGTACATACCTATATCGAAGATAAGGGCTGTACACGAGCGACCCTCGACGGCGGTGTTCGCGCACTGACGGCTCGCTTCCCGCCAGAGGGCGTCACACAGCCCCAGACCATCGATCCACCCTATCACCCCAACCCTAACACCCTGCTCTTATTGCCTATGACGATGAACCCATTTTCGCTAATCAACAACAATTCTCTAGCAGTTTTGCTGACGTAAATTCGTTTTCACTGATTACCCAGCGATGTTTTCATGACTACATTATCTAGTCTTGTGTTACATCATGTCTGTTTCAGGGTAGAATAAAACAATAGATAAAACAAACAACTTTATTTCGTATTGATAACATCACGTCTACTTTCATATCGCACACAATATTTAATTGACAGTTTGTCAATTTCCTTAGTCAATCTGTAGCGCGGCAAACATTATATTTAATGTAGGTTATATGATTTTTTTAATTTTTTGATTTGGTTCGTATAATAACATAACTCAGTAATCACAACTTGTAAAATTAGGATTAGGTGCGTTGTTTAATTGAATTGAACCAAATTTACTTGCTATATTATATCAAGATAGAGAGAGAGAGAGCTCGCTAGATATTTCTTTACTAGACTTACATTCTCTTTTTCCAATTAGCCGAAATTATTAATAATCTCAAATCATTACCTCACAATAAGAAAATATTTAAAAATAAGAATGAACGAATAAATGAAGGTTCTCAATAATTATTTTAAAATTAGTTATACAAGTATAACAATAATGCAATAACAGAATAGATCCTTTCTAATCGGACTATAGACGCAAACCAATTTGAAATTTTGACAAGTGGCAAAACTGAATTCTTAAAAATACCTAATGTGTAAGCAGTTTATAAAACAAAAAAAAATACTACAGGTATAAAATGTTTTGGTGGTAATAAAATGTAATACAAATTACAATATCCTTTGCAATTCGATAGTTTATATGATATGTTTTATCTTTATTTATTCTCTCTAAGTTTCTGCGTGATAATTTAAATAGGATTTTACTATTATGATCATTTGATATACAGTGTAAGGAAGACTTATTAATATTTTTATTGACGAAACAATACAGATAATTGATATTTTTCAAACAAATAATTAAAATTTGAGTTATAATACATAATATTATAAAAATGGTATTTTATGACTGTATCTAAATATAAAATAATTGTACTCATCTACAAACTTTGTAAGTACATTATAAATATTTCTAAATATCCAGAACACGTTATAATATAAAAATGTATATCTAAGCACAAAAAGATTTTAACGTAATATTATTATTATTTTTTCAATTTATATACACATTGTCATCCATAAAAGCTTAAAAACATTAGCAAATCTATTGAAGTTTCCTAAAACATTAAAATATTACAACCATTGTAATTAAGCTTTATTTCGTTAAATGTTACATTATCTTACTCGTTGATAATAATAAAAAAAAACATTATCATATAGTAATTTGTACATATAGGTAAAACAAAATTAAACGATAATATAAATAATACTTTGAAATGGTATGAAAATTGGTAACAACAGTGGTAGTAATTTTGCGAAATTTGATATGTGTTGTCAAATTATCTAAGAAAATAATCAATTAAGCTTATGCAATAATCACCCAAGTTGTCTTATCTTGGTTGTAAAATTAATGACTATGTCAACACCAATCGGGTTAAAGTAATATATGAATGAGAATTAAAAAATATACTCTTGTGGATTAACACATTATTGCATAATACCATCCAATTTTAGAAGCCTCATATTAAAAACTTTCGTTAAGTATGATAACTATAAAATATATGTTTATTCGGCTGTATCCACGTAGATTAGATCGCAATTTTCTCTATTAGTTTACGAGTTTACGTCGGGAGTGCGCCTTCTTATATTTAAAATTATTATATTTTTTAATGAACAAAAAGTTCAATACTTAATAATATACAAGTATTACGACAGATTAGCTTACTCATAATTCTACGATTTATATTAAACAATATATACATATAAAAAATTTCGTTCGTAGAAAGATATTGTACCACAAAAAGTACTTAGTCAGTCAGGGGAACTAGTGTAGCAGCCGTCGAGAACCGATTCAATATTTATAATAATTTACTTGATTAGTATTAAATTATAAATAATTTAAAATTATTAGTATAGAAGATACAATTTTTATTTAGGAGCGCTTTGGGAGATAGCAAAAAATATCATTTAAATGAAACTATTTCACAAATTTAACTCGCGTTTATTATAATTTTAACCCGACAGTACATAGAAAAAGATTCACAAGGTTATTAAAAAAAATAAGTGTTCTCAATATCCCACATCTGTAAATATAATCCCAGACCCAAAGATATTGTTAGACTGATTTTTGTGTGTCTTGAACTCTAGGCACGGAAACTAGGAAACTAAGAAATCGTTGGACTTGGACGACCAATTAAGTAATTGAGAGACAGACACCTTCACCTCGTCTTCGCGTTAACTTGAAAATGCAATAAGTATTTGAAACATCGAGATAACATTAAAGTAAAAAAAATAAACGCGAGTTAAATCCCTAAAATCGTAGAAAACATAATGTTTATGTTTTTTATTATTATTAATCATTATTCCATAATTGTTTTATACTAAATATAACTTTCAATAAAACGTCGTTGCTATTGTTACTAATCATAGCAATGGCCCAAGATAGAACAGCGTAATATAATTCTAAATGCCTTTCTAATACATCTTAAAACACATAGAGTATTTCAATAACAACAAAAATATTATATTAAGACAATATCACAATAACTATGTCGATAAAAATACCAGAACAAAAATAAGTTACATCTAACCTTATCATGATATTTATGGAAGAATCAGAGTATGATCTTGTCTTAAATATTTAATAAAAAAAAACAAAACTATACAACTTTTTCTTTCTGGTATTTAATATTCAACAATTAAGAATGCATTTCACAGCTTTATTTTCTTAATACTAATACAACAGTGAAAATTTAAAACGTATGGTGCATTTAATATAACTGTTTTTTAAATGTACTGGTCTGAAAGTTTTATTTTTTTTTTATATTGTAACTCTTAAACAGTATAAAATTTGGCTCAATATTTAGTTAATATAATAGTAATACTTTAGTCATGGTGACTTGAGAATTAATTTTTCTTGCTGACGGTTATTGATGAAACTTCACGATATCAATTTGTTTCAGCAGTCTATTTGAAAGTGCGTCAATAGGAAACTACAACTACAAAATTAGGAAATCACTTCCTAGCACCTTTGGATATAATTTTCATATTTAATTTTAATAAAGATCTACATAAAAAAATCTTTAATATCGTTTATATCATTATAACGCTTCTGTTGCGTTTAGTTATGTACTTCACCACATTATGACAACTCTGTTCCGTATTTGAGTGACTTACCCGATCCGTGTGCCCCATCCCTTATTACATAGACGATCAAACTTACAAATAATACAATATGTCGTAGACCAAGCTTTAAAGGTCACACACGTCATTAAAATCCATAAATACAGGTAGGAAAGAGATTTATCAAAATAACTCTTAAATATATTAGGAATGTTACACGGTATATACCGGTCAAGTCATTCTTCGTCATAACCTACGTTGATGAGGGGGAGGCTGCGTGTGAGCGGGAGAATGTTATAAGTCTGTCTCAGTCCACTGCTAGTCACCGCGTCGTAGACGTCGCGCGGCGGCTGTATTCTGACGGTATATCCATACCTTTAACGGAAATAAACGACATTAAAATTAATAATTATATTTAATATTAGCTGTTGCCCGTGACTCCTACCGACACCTCATCATAGAGTTATTACGCATAGAGTAGGGAAGCCAGCCTAAAATGTTTGATCAAACTTAAAAGAGATAGATAGATCGAAATTCCCTATCTGTCTTTGTTTGCACGTGCGTAATTGATACCTAGTAATTGAGTGACCAATTGTTATTTTTACCAAAATGCTGAAAGCTAGCCTAATATTTCAGCGTGTGAGATCAAATTTGAGTAAAAGTTATACAAAATTAAATATTAAACTAAATTATAATTTATAGTTTATTTACTGAGCCCATAAAATTACAATTAATGCATTGTTTATTCGCATTTTTCACAAGTAAGAAATTGACAGTTTTTATATTTGTCATACATACCTATATTAAAAGATATATTAGTAGTATATAAGGTATTAAAAAAAATTCCTAAGAAGATATTAAAATCTAGCTATTTCTCTTCAGATCTTTTAAGAATAATGGTTTAAAGACAAAATGAATGTATGGTGAAATTTATCCATTATAATCTTCAAAGATTTATAGTGACCACTTTGATACTGTGTCATAACTTATATCATAATAGAGATGGATATACAACTTTAAGAAGATTACTATAAAATTCTGTACCTCTCGTAATATCAAGCAAAGAAATATCACAAGATGTTGCTAATAAATTTACCGAGATTCGCTAGTCTCTGAATATTTCCGAAGTACAGAATGATGATGGCTTTCTTAAATTATTATAATAACAATGTAAATAAAAAATATATTAAAATAACCACAATATTCGAATATGATAACAATACCCACACATGACGTGATAACAGTAATATTTTCAGACATTTCTAGAAGTACTGAATTATAAAATAAAAGTGGAATAATATTTCTATTGGATGATATTATTTTGATATTTCATTGCATGGAAAAAATATTATGATGCCATAAATCTTCAGTATTACAAACAATATTTACTTTACTATCATAATAGAAACTTTAAAAATATTGCCACCTAAACTTTTAAATAATATTGATTATATTTTAGAACACGAACCTCTGTATGATCACCGACAGCAATTAATATTTCTTATCGTTCAAAATTATGTACATATAAAGCAGTCGATATGAAGCACGAAAATGATAAATTAAATGACGCTGAATATAAAATAACAATGTGTTACAATTAGCAAGTCATATTTTAAGGGCAATAATAATTGGTGTACGTTATTCTAGGAAGACTCATTAAGTGTTATGTATAAATTTGGTTTTACGTGATAATTATTATAGATTTTTTTTAACTTAACTAGAATTCTATAAGAATAGTAACGAAAATATTATTTCTCGAAACCTCAAATAATTTTCATTATAAATATCAAAACGAATTATAAATAAAATGATTTTCATTATAATATATAAAAAAAATTACGATTACCTACATTAGCTTTTTATATAAAGCATGGATAACAGTCGGGTTAAATATTAGTCAATTCTTTACTATAATATTTGATGTAGTAACGATTTTATCATATTATATATATAAGTAAGAGCAAGAAACTGATAAATTAATCTAATAATAAACATTTAGGCCTAATAATGAACTCGTATAAATATGTTAAGTTGAACTTCTTGAGATAATTTTATCTTGTTATACCGGGTGGCGATAACAATATAAGACTGCTAAAATACATACCGAAATTTATAGACAATATTTTGTAATTTTACTTGCATAAATGACTTTTACAAGCATGAATCGGTAACCTATCAGCTGTCGGCGCTTTTACGAAAATCAGTCAATTAATACTTATAAATGGTGATTAATATTATAGTCGATTAATACTTATAAATGGTGATTAATATTGGTTTCGATTACTTTGAAATACCTATAATGTTTGTAAAAAACTTTAAGATGTATTTTATATGTGAATATATTTTCTAATATACCTAAATAATAAAGATACTTTGTCTTGTAGTAAACACTAATTTATAAGTATTTAAGAAGCGGCAAGTATTTCATAATTACTTTTATTAGGCACAAAATACATTTATCAAATTTATAATTATTTTCGGTATTTGCTCTTGGCAAAACATATCAATTTTCTTTAAAGCTGAATAAATAGAAATAATGCCGATTGATGTATGTGGTCTGTATTTGTATTTCTCTAAGTATACACACGCACACACATACTAAGACATGCGTATGTGTGTATCTGATACTACATTCTAATATATTTAAAAATAGCTATTAATGAGAAACTAACCTGTAAAAGTATAACGATGTCCAATAACACTTGAAGACTTCCACACACCCAGAATTGTGTGGGGGCTTCTCGTATAACAAAATATGCAGTCTTAAACAAGTCGCCAAATGTCCACATTATTACCATACACAAACTGAAAGTTATTTTTATATAAATTCATTATTATAGTTATTGTTAGGGGTTCTTAAAAATAATTATGTACAACAAAACAATTATTTTATTTGTCAAAGCAATATGAACTTGTTCTGAATTATTATTATTATTAATATAACTTAATCAATATGTCAACTTAAGTGTTAAATTATTAAAACATACCTCATTCCTTCTGTACTTTTATTCTGTAAATTCTTAGCTATCTGTGGAGCTCCAAGCATGGCTTCAGTGAAGACAGCAAGGAACCCAATAAGCTCGACAAAGGGTGAGAACTCTATTAGTAAATATGTAATTGCTGCTCCTAAGACTGAGAATACTAGCATACAATCTACATAGCTTTGAAAATCCGTCCACGCCCAGAAATATTTTCTGTCCATATCTAAAAAATATAAGTTAATGAATATTAAATAATACTATATATATATTAATTTGTATATCTAATATAATAATAATAAAATCATGCGTAATAAACGCCAAAATCAAAATAATCAATAAGGAAATAATACAAATTGACATTTACAGATATCATATCTTAAACACAAATACATGTGACCCGGTCATTGCTCTGAGATGATAATATGTAATATTTTAACATACAAACACATACATGCACTGTAAGAAATTAAAACAAATGATTGATGGGCTAAGAGTTACCAAATTTATTTAATGAATTCCATAACACAAATAATTACAAATTAACAAAACATAACAAAACAAATAACATAAAATCAGACACAAACAAAACAAAAGATGTACCAAGCATTCAGTCTAATGAAAATGCACTGTAACCATAAAATTAAAAATTATCCCAATGTAAGATGCATGAGGTTTCATAACTGCAACAAAAAAGAATGACAAATGAATGAAAACAAATATATATGGAAATTATATAACAGCATGGCAACACTTACCATAGAAGCGATGTGGTTTCTCACCCTCTACAAAGCCGCTTTGCTGTCCCAACCAGTTTGCCGTTTCATCTGGCTGAGCTGAGCCATTTACACAACATAATAGTATATATAACATGAATATTGCACCTAATGTCACCAAAACACCAACCACCAAATAAAACACAAAATAATAAACAATAAAATGAATTCAATACATAAATAATATATGAATACAAGTTATAAAAAGGAAAATTAGTATCTAAGGCTACTTCATTTTATATCATGTACTGAAGAGTTTTATTAAAGTAACATTATTCTAATACAGTGCATATAACTAATCTACAAGTGGCAAAAATGATCCCATGTTAGCTAAAGTTAAAGGCTGTATTTAAAAAACAAACCTGTGAAAATTCTTTCTCTTGCTCTTATAATTTGATTTTTCTTTCTCACACTGACACAGAGATGTATCATAGCAAACATAGTTACATTCATTACAATACTTTGTATTAACAATGGTAATTCATAACGCTTGCCAAACCTAAAAACAGAAAGTGGCAATTTTTTATTCAATATTAATTTAAAGGTCATCTTAAAGAAATCAAATACATGGATAAATTAACATAGAATGCCCTTATGTACAAAGGTTTCTAATAAAATTAACAGGTTAATAGACAGGTGTTAAATAAGGTACATAGTAGCATCACATATGGTATGAAAATAAACCAAATAATTGATATTAACTAAAATTGTAGATTTAATTGTAAACAATATGATATTACTGATTTGTGCAAATATTATTCAAAACATATTATGTAAATTGTACTGTCAATAAACAATAATCCTTTGTGTTGTTAGTTAGTTAATAATAATCATGATTTGCAGTGTTTAAATTCAAATAACAAAGGCCAAGTTTTATATTCTTATAATTATAAAAAAAAACTGAAATAACTAATTAAAGATTTTAAACTTACCAAAACAAAATACGTAACGTATTTGCTATTAATAGCGTCAGACAAACGTAAAGAGAAAATCCTTCAGAATCTTGTGTTTTTTTTATTTGTCGAAATTGGGGAATGTATGGGGCTACACCACCTACTATCATAGCAGACGCAGCCCCCCAGCCCACTAAGTGGCCCACAGTTAGACCTAATTCGTCAGATATTATCCAATCCATTGTAGTGGTTTAATGGATACTTTTTTCTCTTTCTTAATCAGAGTAATTAAAAATCTGAATGAGAGTTATGAATGAATATTCACTTAGATATGTTTGTTACTTTATTTTTAAAAGAAAACAAATTAATAATACACCTATCTCATTATTATTGGAAAGGATAATTGTACTATTTTGAGATTTAATTGCTTTCAGTTGAAAAGGGAGTAGGTACTAGGTAATATAAAATTAACAGACACCACTCAAAACTCATTATTTAAACAACTATGACAATTGACAAAAGAAGGATGACTGATAGTGATAAATGTCAATTGTCAACTTGTAGTTGTCACTTAAGTGCCCGTAGAATGTAGATTAAAAATTGTGGATAGAGAATGTTGGATAGTGCGGAGAAAATACCATCTATCTATCTACGTAAATAAATTAATATAAATACATTTTTATCCATCCGATTATCTAGAAAAACCTTTTATAATAATATTTGTAGTAGAAAACAAGACGTTAATCTTAACATCTAATTTTATGATTATCTTATATTATATTTAAGCTGTATGTTGTGGTAGCCAAAATATCGATAATTTTCATGAATAATATTCTATTGAAAAATTATTGACTAATATTTTATCTATCGATTGCAAATTTGTGATCTTTGTCATTTGACATTCAATGACATTGGTTTATTTACAAATTTAATATTTTTCAAATATTATCAGTTTATTAGATCATCCAAAATAGGGTTGGAATTTTCCGTCTTTATTCTTATTAATTATGCCTCTTCTGTCTAAATTATTACCCGTCTTTCGAATTGCCCATGCCATAGAGAGAATACCTACTGCCGTAACAATATCTAAATGTAGGTTTGAGAGACTGTATTCCACGGAGAAAGAGAAGAGATTAACCCACAACCAAGAAAGAAGTGATGTATCAACAGATGTAAGACCTGTTGGGGAAAAAATTAAAGAGGCGACAAAAACTGCGTCTTATACGGGTATCATATTAGTAGGTGTTGGAGTAACTGGGGTTATTTTTTACTATGTATTTAGAGAATTATTTTCCAGCAATAGTCCAAACAGTATATATTCAGTAGCTCTGGAAAAGTGTAAAAACGTGAGTTTTATTTTATTAAAATCATTATTGATAATGTTATGCAATATATTACAATTATTTACCTTGTTCAGGATCCCAATATAGAAGATGCGTTAGGTTCACCTATAATAGGTTATGGGGAGGAGACAAGAAGAAGACGTAGGACCCATGTTAGTCATGCTGTATATGAAAAGGATGGAGTAAAGCACATGAGAATGAGATTCTATATTAAGGGAATTAGAAACAAAGGTGTTGTAGAATTAGATATGAAACAGGTATAGCTTTTTTATTTCACTTTATTCTTGGTAATATTCTTTCAAATTGTCCTTTATATACTATTTTAATAATAATACATAAATTATTAGAAATGAACTACATGGACAAGTTATGTAATGTATCAATCGATTGATTGATGTAAGATAGTGCAAAAAGTTCCTAATAAGATTTGTAAATGTTATAGGCAAAAAGTTAAAGCATCTTAGTGTAAATAATATACAAAAAACACCTAACACCTAACAACAAGCAAAAACAATAATTCAAGCAATTTGTTATTTCAGAATGAGTATGGGAATTATCAGTGTCGGTATCTGTTGGTCCAGCTAGATGACTACAGTGGTAAAACTTTTATTATTGAAGATAACCGGGGATCTTTAGATCATGCCATACCAGAATTTGGAAGCCAATTTCCAACACTAACACTAACACAGTAGTCAAATGAATTGTGTATGTGTTTAATCAAAATATAAAGACTGTAGAAAGTGTACATGAGTTAGATTTTATGTAAATAAAATTTAGTTTTAATTAAATAAATTTTATTATATCTATTGTACTAATTGTAATACTACAAAAAATACTTTAATATCATATGAACTATACTAAAATGCAAAAATTTTTTTAATCAGAGTACTATTTAAACCTTATTTAAATTTATTATCTTTTCTTTTCCAAGGTACTATTTCCCAGGCCATTAATAAGCGATTAATGAATATAAACTTTCTTAATTTGCCAATTAACCAGTAAAATATTATATACAGTGATAAGTACTGTGGCCACGCCCATTTAAGTTCTTGCAATGCACTTGGCATGTACCTTATTTGTGTTTCTGGAGCCCGTAGAATAACTTTTATGTCCATTGTACCTGTGTGGCCCTGTTGCACTCTTGAATAAAAAGTTGTGATAGAAGTTGTAACTGCAATAAATAATAATTATAATTATTTCAAAATATTTTAGACTATTTATGCAACTTGAATTACCTTCTCTTCTTAGATTTTCTTCAATCATTAAATCTACTATATTATCATTACTATGACTTAATTCTTTAAATATGGAATTGTTGTATCTTATATCCAAGATGTTTCTAAAACATGGTAAATGTGATGTTTGGTACAAATGAATATCTCCATAAAATTTAAAACCACTTGGTGGTACTACTCCGAAATCTTTGGTAATAACTGCTAAAGCTTGCATTTGAAGAGGACACACATCCTGAAAAGTTCAGCAAAATCTGTTTTACCTTTTCATTATAATATTTGTGCTTTGAGATTAATCAATAATTTAAGATGTAAACTGTTCTCATTTTTATGATCAAAGATGTTCATAGTTTTTTTATTTGTAATAATAGATCTGAATAATGCATTATTATTCTAACTTACCAAAATTTGATAATCTAACCCAAGTAAAAGTATTATTGAAGTAATAACTCTTCCATCTGGAACATTGAGGGTAAACTTGTATTCTATAATATCATTCTTATAGTTTTTCTCATGATCATGTTCTTCAATCTAAAATACATAAACGTTTATCCAATATAAAATAAATGGTTACCCATAACAATTTAATTTACAATGTCAAGTATTACATTCTCTAATTAAAAATTTATAAATAAAAAAATATATATTGCTGCCTAGCTATTCTAGCTATGCTATTTTTATCGAACTGACTTGGATCTCAGCACAATTTTCTTCATGGCCTGTTCCTTCACTTTTTAAAGCAGCAGCTTGTCCACATCTAATGTTAATACTAGGTTCATCAGTTTCCGCTATTAGTAAATATTCATATGTTGAGCGTATTTGTGCTTGATCATAAAAATAATATGACTGTAACCATAATCCTGAAAAGTATTTTTTACATTTTGTATTGCAATAAGCAAATAATTCCAATTTTGTCCATATAATATTTTACCTCTACTTCGATAAGCTATAATGAAAGGTAAAATGATATTTAAGATACTTGTAATAACTGTAAAGAAAGTAGCCTTAGACAAGAGACAGCTTTTGTACTGAATCACCACATTATGGCTATAAAGATTGTATAGAGCCATTTATGATTGATAAAAACACGATAGTTTTGAAATTAACGTCCCTTACAAGAAGTCATGTTATATTTTCCTATAATCTAGGCTGTATCTAAAGCTTGCTACCTAATAACATTAGGACTTATTTTATTTATTGATTCAATGGCTTTGACTTGTGTCAGTAAAGCACAGTAGATTTCGCCTATGGGAAGTAGGGTGGAGAACACACGGAAGAGATTGATGACTTATTTTATATTTCGTAGCAAGTTCGTAGCTCAATAGTTTTGACAGTGACATTTCTGTATAAATAAACGTTGCCTAGCAACCACTTATCGTTACGAAATTAGGAAGGCCCTGGATGCAAGGATGTCCAAATAGAACACTACTATAATTTAATATTACAGTTACACCAATCAGCAGTTAAACCAATCAGTTACAGAATTGTACAAATTACAATTTTAAAAGGGTTTCTTTTAAAACTGTAATGTGTAATAATTTCACAGTAAATAGTAAATTAAAATGCTTGACCACACCGATTGTATCATCATTACATTTTTCGAGACAAAACGAGCAGATAATTGATTATTTAATTGCTCGTATCAAAAATAACCAAATAATAATTTAACAGGTGATAATTACTTATCTGTTCTTTTATAATAGAACAGATAATTTTACGTATTAGGTATCAAACACATACTTAAGAAATAGATTTGGTTTAGTTTCTTTTTTATTACCTATCTGTATAGCCTCTTTGAAGTAAGAATACTTATAAATCGACAGTATTTTAATGTCCTTTAAGTCACGTTATTGTGGGTATTTATATTGTAGATGGATTATAAAATATGATCTTAATTCCGGTATAGTTAAAAATAGCAGTTGCTATTATATTTAGGGTTGCCATCTATCCGGTTTTAGGCGGACATGTTTGGCTTTTGCAGTTCATGTACGGCTAAATATTTGTATGTCTGGCACAAATGAAACAATTGCTAAGATTAAGTACACATTGTGTATTTTAAAAAATACATGACAAGAATTTAATAAAAAAAAAAATTCAAACAAAAAGACGTTTTTGATAAAGTAGGTAAAAAGCCAAATATCGAAAATTGTCTAATTAAAAATTACATACGTGCCTCCGACCTTTAGAACAAAATGTCCTCCCTAATACAGCGCAGAGTCAGGCTTTTATGTTTTAGAAGATGGCAACCCTAATTATATCACTTGTTATTTACCTGAGTGTATACGCATCCAAACACTTGTAAAAAATAAACACGTAAAACATAAACGTGCATTATTAACTTATTTTAGATGAAACATGTTGAGCAAGTAGTCTGTAAAGTAATGCTTTTCATCGCTGCTCAACAACTGGTAAATACCTACTTGAGTTACACTGTTTTATTCAACAAACAATGCAAACTAAATGTTGATAGACTAACAATAGAACTAGTTTACTTTCATTAAAATTCAATTTACAAGTTCTTATCCCGGTTTTACTTGTGGTTTTAACATACTGGTCACCCAGTAATACATTTTTTTAATTTTTTTCGATCTGCCGTGAGAAAGTTTTACTACCCTATGTCGGCGGCCATTAAAGAGACTGCAGTCACATGACTACCGTCTACAGCCTAGCTTTACCACCGATATCGCGTCTTTTAGTTTTAAAAAACCACCGAGGGTCAACTTACTTCTTCTAATTTGTTTACTCTTCTTTCGTAATTTAGTGTAGTAGAAAAAAACTTGAAAATTCTTTGGTTCTCTAATTTTCCTTTTTGGATTTATTAAATTATAGCTATATTTTAAAACAATAATTTTAATTACAAATTGGAAAAGAAAATAATGGATTAAATATTTTTTTTAACTAAATGTAACAATGCCTACATAATCGATTTAATTTAAAAACCTATGTAAGTATATTTCGTCTGGGAAACAATTTTGTTTCAGATAGTTTTAAATCTATGACGTCTTCAAATATATTTATTATTTCCATAGTTAAGGATCAAGACGAGTTTGTTTAAATAGAACAAATAACTATATCTAATTATTAATATATAAAAATTATAATAAATTTTTAGTAGGTACCTCTCAGCAGACAGGTATATGCCAAAGCGGATTTTCCTGTGTTTACATTTTACAAAAAAATACTATTATCTATATTATTTAGATATTATGGTGTAACAACCCTTAGCATAGTAAGCTAAGGCTTGGTTACGAACCCTTTTGTTTTCTCTATTACTTATATATTTAATTTAAATTATATTAATAACGAATAGAAATGTATAATTCGAAGGAAATTGTCTAAATAGCAGTGAAAACGGCATTAAAACCTTTTTTATACTACTTATAAAGAAACGTTAAACTTTACAAAGTTATTAATTTTGGTATTTCAATTTATCCCTTACAATAATATTGTAGGTACCTACCAAGAAACGAATATCTTACTAAACACTACCATATTACTAAACAATATGTTTTGCAAATTCATTTTAGAAAATATCTTCGTAGTTACAATTCAGCAATTACAAACAATAGTAGAGTTTTAAACCAGGAGCTCATGACATCTGATACCGGCGGTTGAATGATCTGAGTCCCTTTACAGCGTATTTCAGTATATAAAGGACTGTTACTACACCACACATCACATTCGCTCTGGATTCAATCCGGAGCGCGGAACAATTTTAGATAAATATATATAATTGCTGCTAGAAATGGAGGCGTCTGTGGTTCAAAAATCAACAGCAGCTGTTGATAAAATGAGCACCAGCATGACTTCTAGCATCACTGGCATGGGACTTGGTGGAATAACTGGCTTAACAACTGGAATTAGTACCCTTACTTGCATGAGGGAACAACAAGTTACAATTGGAGGGATGCCGAGTAATTACGTGCCAGGGTTATCGGCTAATTATAACATTTCAAGTTTTTCACAACGTCCAGGACAAAGTCGGCGTTGTCCTACTGCCCGAGCTGGACCGACCGCGCGTTCGCAGAGTGTTGGAACGCGCCTTACAAATTCGTCGAGAAATAACCCAAATACGCAATATGCTCATAACCTTATTTGTAAGCTGGCCGATCAAAATGAAAGACGACGTCGCCAGGATACTATTGAGCTGATACCTGAGAGCTACTATTCGCAGCAACCACTGAAGGTTGAACTAAGTGAATTTTATTCACGAGATAATGCAAAGGACCATCACACTGATCAATATGACTTAGTTAACGATAATGTTCTACCTAATCCAGTTATCAGACGAGGCCAGAATTTCTTTTTTGCAGTTCGCTTTGATAGGACTTATGACAAGCAACAAGATGTTATACGAGTTGTATTTTGTTTTGGTGAGTCAAACTTTTATATAGATCTTTGAATTGTGTGAAGAAATTCCTTATTAAAGTTTTGATATGAAAATGTTGTACTGTTTTTTACTTAAAATATATCAATAACTACTTCTTTTTGTGTTATAATTTCAGGACCAAAACCATGTGTTACTAAAGGAACTCGGGTAGTATTACCAGTTACATGGAATACCCAACAAGGAGCCTTCCAACATCCACGTGATGTAATTGGAATGGGTATAGGAATGGCACGAGTGCAGGAACCTACTACGACCACGGCCGCTCTAGCAGCCACAAATACTATGTGCACTATCGCGGCTATCACTGGCATTCGCGAGACAACAACATATGGCGTGCGCCGTAGTTCAGCCAGTACTGATCCAATAACTGTATCAGCTCAAAACAGTCCACTAAGCCCTCATGCAGCTGAAACGTATACAACACGTCCAATTATTGAACGTTATAGCGGGGCTCCTCAACATCCTGCCTTTGGTCGTAGTTATGGTTCACGTCACGGATCGTCACAAAATTTGGCTTCAATTGTACAAGAGACGGATAAATGGGACATAAGTATTCAGCGACAAGACGGTAATACAATAACATTTCAAGTGCACGTGCCGGCTTCTGCTCCAGTTGGTGTATGGAATTGTTGGATTCAAACCAACCGTTTGGGACAACGTGACAATCGTAACGATTATAAATGTGATGAAGATATTTATGTATTATTTAATCCATGGTGTCGCGAAGACTCTGTGTATATGGATAATGACTCGTCAAGAAAGGAGTATATTCTTAATGAGCAAGGAAAATTATGGTGTGGAACGTGGCGACAACCTATTGGGCGTAAATGGATTTTTGGGCAATTTGATGATGTGGTTTTGCCCGCTTGTATGTATTTGTTAGAACGCAGTGGGCTTGAGCATTCCGAACGTGGTAACCCTGTTCGCGTAACGAGGGCGATTTCAGCTATAGTAAGTAAAATTGTATAATACAAATATCAATTGATATTTAAAAATAATATTCCAACACTCAACTATTTTAGATAAACGGCAAAAATGAAGATGATGGTCTTATTGTCGGTCGATACGATGGTGAATATAAAGACGGAGTCGCGCCCCACGCTTGGACTGGCTCTGTGGCTATTCTAGAACGATATCTGACTAGTGGCGGGAAATCCGTTGAGTACGGGCAATGTTGGGTATTTTCAGCTTTGGTAGTAACAATTTGCCGGGCATTGGGTAAGAAATACTTCTATGAAGAGATTATTAAACATATTTATAGTTAATCATTAACATGTTTTTTTTCGTATTAGGTATTCCTTGTCGATCGGTGACAAATTATGTCTCCGCGGTTGATACTAATCGCACTTTTACGGTGGATAAGTTTTTCGATCACGAGGGTAATGAGGTTCCTAACGGACCCAGTGAAGATTGCTATGATTCATGCTGGAATTTCCATGTATGGAACGATGTTTGGATGCAAAGACCTGACTTACCTCAAGGTATATCAATTATATTTCTAGTTTATACCTTGCAGGTACTTTAAGAGTTGTTTAAAAATTATTCGTTACGTTACATACATACATACATACATAGGTTACGGAGGATGGCAAATAATAGATTCAACACCTCAAGAAGAAGCAGAATCTGTAAATAAATGTGGACCAGCCAGTGTTGAAGCTGTCCGCCGCGGTGAGGTTGGCTTCCAGTATGATACACCATTTGTGTTCTCGCAACTTAATTCTGAGCTTTGCCACTTCCAAGAAGAAGATAACTCGGACTGGGGTTTTATAAGAATGGCATCAAATCAAAATACGTAAATATATACATTTAATTAATATCATATTCCTTTATAGCTATATTAATTCGCTAACTTTTACCCGAAACTACGCCTCTGTTGATGTATTAGAAGGTTTTATTATCCTGTATGTTGTTACGATAAGAGTACTCAAATAAAATGATGCTTGTGACAGGGTTGGACGTAAAATTCTAACCAAGAATCCTAGTCGTGAAGATGATGAGGGGGACAGTGATTTGCTAGAAATAACTCACGAATATAAAACTATTGAAAGTACATCTCCAGAACGTCTAGCTGTTATTGCCTCTTGCCGCGGTTTCCAACGGCTTCAGCAATGTTATGAATTACCCGATCGCAATAATGAAGACGTCCATTTCGATCTCATGGACATTGAAACCGTGCCTTATGGTCAGCCTTTCGATTGCACTATGAATATTCAGGTACTTAAACACGAAAACTTTTTATAAATTAATGTCACTGATCATTTAACGGAAATTTTAAATTGACATATCTTTTCCTTCTTACAGAACAAATCTAATGAAGACCGTACGATCTGGTGTGTGCTTACTGCTTCCTCATGTTACTATACTGGAGCAATCTCATCTAGATTGCGTCGGGCTCAAGGTGAATTTATAGTCCGAGCAGGACAACGTGAGGTTCTCAAGTTGCACGTCACGCCCCAAGAGTACATGGACAAATTAGTAGACCATTCGATGGTCAAGGTGCACGCGATGGCCTACGTAAAGCAAACGCGCCAAGCTTGGTCCGATGAAGATGATTTTTCCTTACATAAACCAAAGCTGCAAGTGCAGGTATTAATATTCTATTAATAAAATAAATTTAATTTGATTTTTTTTATTAATATCTTATTTCAAACTAGATGCGGGGGCAACCTACTGTGGGACAGGAAAGTTCGGCAACTCTTAGCTTCCAGAATCCATTAACGGTTCATCTAACCGATTGCTACTTTACAATCGAGGGTCCGGGCGTGCAAAGACCACGTCAGGTACTAGTTAGCAAAATCATAATTTTAACATTACGTAATAATATTTTTAATTAAGGAATATAATTTCAGGTAAAGTTCCGGGATGTAAAACCGGGAGAGTTTGTTAACTACCAAGAGAAATTTATACCAACCCGCCAGGGAGAGCGGCGTATTGTCGTAACTTTCTCGTCTCGGCAGATCGATGAGATAGTAGGCTGCGCGGCCGTGACGGTGCGCGGCTAGCAGGACCCCGGGCCCAACGAGGCCCCCGGAGCTCAGGAGGCTCCTGGGCTTCAGCAGGCCCGCGAGCCCTACACAATCTCTAAACACGGACTGCTTTGTGTCTTTTGTGGCGCCTAAAATACTCAATTGTTCATAGGAGGAAGTGGTTATATTGAAATCAGTGTAAACTTCCTCTGACTATTTAAACAGTGTATTTGCAGAACAGTGTACATTTGACTCTGTATACAGACATCGACGACTTGGCTATGATAAAGGTTTAAGATGTGTTTGTTCACTTGCACTATTCATATAATAAAATAAAAAAATATCATCCTAACACGACGCACGGTTTGGTTTTTTTTAATTTAAGTTAGTTTTAAGGGAAAGAAAACCGACAACTCGAGTGCCATTTTATTTGATTTATTATATGTAACATTAGTTATACATATGAATATATAATGTTATATTTACTTTATTATTGTTTACGTTATTATCATTTTTTATTATGAAGTTATATATTGCACTGTGTTTGTGTGTTTTTGGGATCTCAAAAATAAAATAAATACCGCAATTTGAGTTTTATATTTTCATCCAGAATCATTAACAAAATTTAAACATTGATTAAATTAAAACCCTGCATTTTTACCTCAATCGCTTAATTCAAAACTTACCTTAGATATATGTTATATAAACTATATATTTACTTTTGATTATAATAATATAATAAATAAACAGTTTTAAATAAAAATATTATTGTGATGATTCAAATTACTGATTACAATTTGTGTCACTTAGTCACCGGGAATAATGTTTTTCTGATGATTGTTTCGTAAAAAGGGTATTTATTACTCATAAAAATATGTTGAAAAGCTAATTTTAGAACACAGAGCATTGTTATACAGAAAGTTATCTGTTCTTATCTATTGTAATATATAGTATATATAAATATAATATAATATAATATAATATAGTATATATAAATATAAATGTAATAACAAGCATAACTTGCAAAACAATTTAAAATAACAAACTCTCGTAATAATCATTTTACTTAAGCAGAAAACTCGTATTACAGTTCAAATACTTATAAATAAAACAATATCATTTTATTTCACGACAAGCGATCTAAATTTAGTTTTTGTTTAAAAGATAAAACCATAATAACCCCATATAAATAATAAATTTAACATCGTACAATTCTGAAATAAAATAAAAACCTAAATAATGCCTAAATAATATATTCCTCGCCAAACTTGAAAATTAAGATACAATTAAAAAAAAAAATCCTAATAAATTCATATCATATAGAAGTAAAATTATTAAAACATTTTAATTTCAATATTTCTCATTTTTCATCTGCTTCATGTAAAATGGTTTACCTGACAGTTAATCTCGGTACGTACCATTGTAAGCCTAAAAACATTCCTCGGATTCTAGAATTAATTAACAGTAGGTATTTTACCTTAAATGAGGATTAGTTGATCGTACAATCGATTAAAAGTATTCATTAAGGTCATTGTAATACGACTTATCGAAAATAAGTGGTATATTATGTCCATATACAAAGTTATATATGTAATACCTATTGTTTATTCTCTTTATGTTGCTTAAGAGAAAAAATCTTTAAAATCAATATTTCAAATGCCAAATCAAAGATTATTTAAAATAAGAATCTATTTAGTAATTTTAACATAATTAAATTTCTTAACACAGCTTTAATATTGTAAACACAAATATCACTCTAATACCATTCCAGATAGTTTATTTCTAGATGACGAAAATGCACATGAGGGACATCGAATAGCTCAACTATTTAATAGGTTTTTTGAATCAGTATTTGAAAAAAGTTCCGAGACTATAAATAATATTGACATTGAGGATTCCCCGGAGACCGTTATCGGACATATTGATATAACTGTGGAAATTGTTGAAAAATCTCTACAAGCTATAGACACAACAAAGGGCAGTGGTCCCGATGGCTTACACCCTATATTTTTGAAGAAATGTTTCAAGAACCTAGCTACCCCTATAACGATTCTATTTCAGAAATCCCTTAATTCAGGTAACTTACCTAAAATTTGGAAACGATCCATCGTAGTTCCAATTCATAAAAGTGGTGATAAACATAATATTCGTAATTATCGTGGTATTTCTAAATTATCTCTAATTCCTAAACTTTTCGAAAAGATTATATACGACAAACTATTCCCTGCGATAAAACCACTATTGTCTTTTTCTCAACATGGTTTCATAAAGAGTCGTTCAACAGAAACAAATATTTGTGAATTGCTTGATTTTGTTTTAGACGCCATGGATAAAGGATTCCAAGTTGACGCTGTGTATACCGACTATTCCAAAGCCTTCGATAAAATTTCACATGAAATATTGGTAAAAAAAATTAAGGCAATCGGAATACATGGTGACCTTTTAAGGTGGATAATCTCATATTTACGTAATCGGTCCCAAGCGGTTGCAGTTAAGGGGTTTACTACGTCTTTTACGCCTGTCACATCTGGAGTTCCCCAGGGCTCTCACCTTGGTCCATTATTATTTAATATTTTTATCAATGATTTTGGAAGATATATACATAATTCAAAATTTCTTTTACATGCAGATGATACAAAAATATTCAAAATAATAAAATCTGAAACAGACTGCATCAAACTCCAAGATGATTTAGATCGCTTAAGTCTTTATTGCAAGAGTAATCGATTAACACTAAATATAAACAAATGTTCAATTATCACATTTTCACGAAAAACAAAGGAACTCCACTATAAATACCATCTACTTGACAATAATTTGCAAAGGATGTTCGAGGTGAGAGACCTGGGAATCCAACTGGACAATAAACTATTATTTAATTCACATATAACTAAACTACGAGGTAAGGCTTATAAGATGTTAGGTTTCATTTTGCGTCAAACAAAGGATTTTAAGAATCCTAAAACACTTACTTTGCTTTTTAATTCTCTTGTTAGATCCCATTTAGAATATGCTTCTACTGCCTGGAACCCATGCTATGAGGTTTACATTAATATGTTAGAAAGTATACAGCGAAAGTTTTGTAAATTTTTCAAAAAAAGATTTGAAACTGAATATTCTTCCATTACTTTGACTTCGTTAAAACAAAGGCGGGAACACAAAGACCAAATTTTTTTATACAAAATCATTAATGGTTTGGTTGATTCTCCCTACTTATTAAGCAAAATTTCACTACACTGCCCGAGAATCAATAAACGAAGTAATAAGATAATGCATGTGCCAGTTGTTGGCACCAATTATGCAAAGAATAGGTTTTTAATCCGAGCTTGTGATTTATATAATCATAAATATAGTCACATTGATCACTATAGACATAATTTAAATAATTTTGTATCTCTAATAAAAGCAAACAAACAATGAATATAATATTAGCAGGTTCATTGTATTGTGAAAATTATAAATATTTATATATTTTTTTTCTTAGATTTTAAGTAAACACTACACTCATAGTAAAGATTAACTTTAACTAAAAATACTTATTGTTATAATCCTACTATTACCAGCTTATTATGCATGTATTAAACATATTGTGAAAACTTAATTGGCTTGTCTATATGTATTGTTCATAATATTTTTTATTTATTATTGTAAATGCTGTTTGTTTTCCACAATAAATTAAAAAAAAAAAAAAAAAAAAAAACATGTTAACATTTTTTTAATAATATAATTATGTAGCAACTATTATTTATACGGAATATTAAAATGATAAAAGATTTATACATATTATTTTTGTTTGATCTTGAAATAATAATGAATGAAGTATGGGATAAAAATAATAATTTATATCAAGATTTTTTATTTCCAAAAATACAATATATCTACGTTAATAAAACTAATTTGTTTAATATTTTCTTTACAGTTTTAATACCAATGAGTCCATACATTCCTAGGTTTTGTTTCAATAGTCAGAAATAACTAGAATCGTGCTTAAATTGAGGTCAACGGAAATATGCCGTAATGAGCTGTAAATTTAAAGTAAAATGTGTCAAGTATTATATATTTTCTTAGACTTTGTCATTTTCAGAAAAGGTTCAAGGGCGCATTGATGAATGCGATACCAAATACGAGCAAACCTTTTGACGTACGACCTTTTAAAACATTGAGAAATCTAATATGGTTAGCTTACCGCAATCATGTATTCAAATTAAACGTTTTCGAATAGACTGACCGCATTATTATTAATACGTAAGAGGTAAATTCTTGAGGGAATTAGGAATTTTCTGTTTTCGATTCAAGGAAAACAAGTCATTCTTGTTTAAAGAGTCCCATGCACGGGTAATTAATGTTAAATATTGGGCCTTTCGAGACGAGTTGCCATTGACATAGTGACGACACACTTCCTCCAAATGATGTCATACATTGTAAATTACCATAACCGCGTATATTATATCACAACATCTTACGTTATCTCGTCATTATCAGATAAATCTTATGCCAATCTTCAATCTTTTAACTAATTTTAAATTTTCAAATAAGTTATTTAAGCGTCTAATCTATATCATATAAATTTCTATTTGATTATGATACTTTTATCTTTAAAGTTATAACATCACGACTCGTGAAGCAAATAAACAACTGCAGAACAATTTATATTTTCTTAGATCACATTCCTTAGATAATGACATAATTTCCATCACTAAAGGTCTCGGTAACTTGACATGTTAAAGGTTTGCGCCTACGCACAAGTGACTAACTTTGTGAAAATGATGCATTATGATTCAATATTCTACAGTATTTCGCTAATTCAACGGGTATTCCAATTTCTAGTGATAAGAGGTCACGTATGAACCACAGAATGTACTTTAGGATTCAAGGATGTCTTCTCTCATATGTTTCCAATCAACCGCTGAGTGTGCACGCGTTCATCGTTTATCGAAAACATATTTTTAATTGGATAATAATAACGTTTTTAAGTGGGTTACGTAGTTTGAGCGTTCAACCTCTAATTTAGGCTTTGTTTACATTGTGGCAGACTGTTTAAACATTGAATGTATTTCAGTGTGGTTTAAGAAGTGATCTAAGCTTGAGTTATTTAATTTTGATAATTAGCGAGATTAGTTAAGATATTTATGATTCTAAGTGATAAGTGGTAATCATGGGTGCAATGAAGAGTAAGTTGGCTAGCTGCTCACCCAGATGTACAACTTGTTGGTGTCGGAGTTCGGACTCATATGATTTAAAAGATTTGCCAAGACCTCCACAATTGGATGATTCTAACGGTAAGATATTTATTAAAAATATCAATGTTACTCGGTTAATTACACCTTGCCGTAATTAATTTTTTATATATTTTTTTAAATAGTCCTCATGATAATAATAATATCTAATATGTATCGTACCTACATAAGTACTTGTATACAAGATATTTGTTTCTAAAAATAAATGTATATGATTTATAATATTCTCTTTAAAAGAAATCTTTATTATCTATAGTCAGCAAGAGTATCTCCTTTTTTCATTTATTTATTTACTTAACATCGTTTTATAATAATTATCTAACAGAGAGAGATTTAAAATTTAATTGTAGAGTCTGAGCGCTAAAAACAAAGACAATAAAATATAAATGCAAAAAAATATTTAATTGCCAAAAATTGTTCTAATGCTTATATAGTATTTGTAGATGTCTATAAAAATAAAATGATTGAAACTAAAATCTCTTATGAAATAAATTGCAAATTGCCTTATCAATGTTCCGTACCGTTAAGAAATTAATTAATAAAGAAATCATAAAATACAATCTAATGATTAAAATTAACACAAGAGTTCATTAAGGGTATTTCACTGATAAAATACAATGAAACAATATCAATAATCATAGAATATAGAGACATAATGCACTCGCACACACACACACACACACACACACACACACACACACCCAACACACTTACATACATACAAACACACACACACACGCATAAATAGGATAAGTATATTCTAGCTTTATTAACTTACCTGTCATTACATTCAAATCATAATTAGATCTATTAGTGTGTAAATAAGTATGTACAGCTTTTAACAATAGTTTTAATTCCTTTATATACATATTCAGGACAAATACTTAATCATTAGATGTTAGGTATTTATTATGGTTAAGATTAAACCACTGCTGATACACAAATTGATTGAACTATTTACATTTGTATAGAAACATCAAAGTAACCAGTTAGCTGGGTGCAATCGATTTCATCTGCACCTTAACCTCCAAAATATGTTATTAATACCTCGATACAGTGTATTTCCTTAAGGAATAAAAGATTTTCAGGAGTCTATTTGTACAATACTCTTTAGTTTGGACTATGCTATCAATAATAAACAGAGGGACATACAGACACACTATTTTTAGAGCATTCATCTATGTATTGATTTTTTTTAATCGTTAAATAAAACAGAATATAAACTCTAGTAAAGTCAATAAAATAAAAATTCTACAATGTCTAATAATTTACGATGTAATGCTAAATACAAATAGCGTAGCATACAAAAATCACAATAAATTTAAAAACCATTGTCTTTGATGTTGCTTCAAATAAAACTGGCAAGTTATTTTGATGCTCGAGTAGATCACTATTTCCTGAGTTTGTTTTAATTCTTAACGTATGGTTGATGTTTAAGAATTGCGTAACATATTTGTTTTGTCTGTTGTGATTTGCAATTATTTACATGTAGTAATAAAATAACGAAATAATATAAAATAGGTAAGGAATAAAAAGAAGATATAAACATTTATTCTGATTTATTTTCATTGTAGGTAATACTATTCTCAACAAGATTTTTGAAATCTTATTAAATTGTTTTAATCTAATTATCTAATATCGCTGTAATATATAATATATATAGATGTCTGTTTAGTAAAATCCGGCACATATATATTTTTTTGTTCCAAAATCGGCAATACAAAATCACACCAACATTTTTTAAATATAACTTGTCTGTGTTTGCATGTGGATTATAATAAACAATCTAGAAATAGGTCATTAGGTTCAACCAGAAAGGATATTGTGGTCCAGTAGCTTAACAAATAATATATGTAATTAAGCACTGTTAAGAGCAAGTCGTTCAAGGTGATCAGGTGGGTGTATTGAGATGAATGGAGTCTATACAGACATATCTTACGTTATCGGCTTTATACAATCAAAACTAAGTTCTGTTGTCTTATTAATAAGATTTAATATACACAGGCAGTGTTGTTTAGAAACAAATAGTGTCGATTAGATAAATGATAAATAGCATTCAGATGAACACATAAATAATTGGTTATCCTATAATATATAAATAGAAAGACAATTTGTGTAAGGTTCGATAATATCATCAAAACAATTAATACCTAATATTAAAGTTTTATTTTGAAGCCCGTTAATGAGAGTACAAATATATTGGTATTTGGTCAGAGAAATTCTTAGATATAGGACAAATAGCCGCTGTATTTTATATTTAGAATTTAAATTGATCAAAATCACTCAAATTTCTTTTTAAAAAAAATATTTCTTTTTATTGTCAAATCTACCACCTTGCTATGCTACTTCTACAGGTTCCATAAAAACTCAGTATTATTTTCTTATGTAAGCATTTAAAGACACATAAAATCTAAATCATATCAATACAATATAAATAGAGATGAGCCGAATATTCAGTATTCGGCATCTTTTTCGCTATTCTTATTCGGTCGAATTAATCGGTTTTGATGCGGCATATATTCGGTTCGATCTTTTTATTTTCTTGGCTACACGACCCGGTAAAGAACTAAAAGTCTAAAACTAAGATTTATGTCATATTATAAGTCAAAGAAATCCTATAAATAATGTGTTGAATAAAGGTTAATAATAAAGCAATTAAGCTTACCATTAACATTTATTTAAAAACATATGAAGTTTTATTTTATTATTCCTAACCTACAATTAGTATTTAGTATAGTCAACATTTCTTTTTAACCTTAAACCTAAAACAATATGTTTAAACCACAAATCAACAATATTTATTCATCTAGCTAGCACCCATACGTAACGTACGTACATGTTAGGACCTGTAAACCGAATAATTCGGCCGAATATTCGGTACTTGGTTATGTTGTGAAACCACTTTTAGGTGCATTTCAAACTATAATAAATCACGAAGCTGCCTGGCAACGATCACTTCATACTCTAAAGAGGTGAATCCTCCTCTATAATAGACGGATATATGATATGCTTAAAAAATATATCTGTATTCATATGAATATATTCAAGATTTTCTAAAATATATATTCAGCGACCCTAAGCACATTGATTTATTTAAATTTATCTCTTAAGGAATTTCTAGACACTTAGTTTTCGTTTGTATAAAGAAAAGGTTATTTATAATATCAGCAGTACTTCCCAAGACTAAGATACCACAAGACATCATGTTATGAAATAATTATCATAAACTAACTTGGTTTAAGTTTTGTCCGCAGGGAATGCTTTTTTGCAGAACTAAGTTCACTTATTAGCTAATCCAGCAAATATAAATAAGGATTCCATTGTAATTTGACATAAATAGTGATTTCAAGAACTGTGGATCTTACCACTTCCATCGAATTCTTATTTAACAGTACATACGTTTGAATATGTTTTAGATTTAGTGTCTAAAATCTCAGAAGTTTTGTCTTTTTATAATTAAGTAACAGTAACAGTTTGTTAACACAAAATCAATGCACCATCTGCAATGGAGTCTTACTGAAATCATCATTAAAGACTTGATGTCTTTCTTCTTTAAATGTGATCAGGAAAAATCACTATAGGCAGGTTATTTATACAAATAAGAAAATAAAATGGACCCAAGATTGAAACTTGAGGGATCCTATATTAATTGGAATCCCAAGGATTTTTTTTATTTACCTAAATCTTTTGAATTCCATTAGTTAAGAATTCAAGAGCTAGAGATTATTGTTTTTAATGCGATAATGGAACAACTTCTTTACCCAAAGTTTCCTGCTTCCTGCCTAACATAATTGAATGGCTTAGGTAGATCACTGAATAGGTCAAGAGCATTCCGTCATTTCTTGTAGACCTGAAATATCTGTTTTATGAAAAAATATTTTTGTTTTATTAGAAGTAGAGCACGCTTGGAAAACCAAACCTTTTATTGTGAAGCAAATTATAAATAAAAATATTAGTTTAAATTAAAAAATTATGAACTTGAACATAACAATAATATACAATATAACTCATATTGTTTATTATTTTTTTATTCAGTGGCATCAAATTTGTAAAAATATTTAATTCATGCTGAGAGAAATAGATACAGTCGTTCTTTTTGCTTAGAATAAGTTAAAATGGTAACAAAGTTATAGCACTGATTTCAAGCTAATAGTAGCAAAGGAATTATTGAATAAGTTTCGGTTGAAATCACTACATATAATGATATTATTATAGGTCTATAATGTATCTATATATGCACGGACAACCAAACTTATAAAGGCCAAGTATACAATGTTACATATAAATTTATTTAAGTAGTAGCCTTAAAAACTATTATAATACACAGATGTTTTAAACATATAAATCCTATTTTAAGTAAACAGTTAAGTCTTCCATTCCGTTTAAGGTAACCTGCGTTTTTATACGATCAGAATCTGTTACGTGTCCAACTTCTATTAATCAGCACAGATCAAATTATAATTATTGTTTTAAATTGTTTTATTTTGGATACAAATAACTGTTAAGTAAACTGACACGCAAACTTATAACAAAGTAAATATCGTTAGTGAATAACATAATAAATTTGAGTAACTATATAATTATATATAATAATTAACAAAATAAATTTAAGTAAATAATACATTTTAGTAAGTTCACTATAAAAAAATGTAAAACTATTTATAAATAAGAAAAGTAGTGTAAGAAAAAACATGCATCTAATTTACATAATAATTTGTTACCTTTGAGATGATCTTATCTTTTCTCGTGCAAAGCCAACGCCTGTGTGGGAATACTAAAGAAGGCCTTGGAGTGTACTTCTAGCTTGATATAGACTTATTCACCCACACCTATAATTAATAGTGTAGTATAAGGGTATAAAGATATTTGGTGCTATGTAATGTTGTAATAGACAGATTTATCTACCAAATTGAGATACCAATTTTCATTAATTGACCCTCCCAAGTACACTCATCCAAGGGTCAGGAACGCCTATTAATGATTTTTATTACAAAGATTTGTAATATCAACGCCATGACAAATGTGACCGAATGATCTCACGGACTAAAAAAATGACAAGGATAACGAAAAACTGTTAAACGTTGACGTAAACCAATGTGAACATCGTTTAAAACTTCGATATTTTCAATAAATTAATATTATTTTTCTAAGGAAAATATTAACATTATTTGGTTTCGGATGACTCTGAGCCTTGAGTTTCGGATACGATATTGATTGATGAGTAATGGGTTAGGATCCATCAATGAATGTATGAGTAGATGTACACCTCTTAGCGATTTGGATCCATGTTTACTTCATGACATCACCTCCAATCCACTGTAGGAGTCTTATAGATGATGTCTAGAACGAAAATTAACAGTCTATGGCTGCATTCAATGGAAACTGGACGTTTGTATAAACTATTAGCACCTTGAGTGATCGTATTGAATCCTTCGTCGGTGTGTTCACCGCTAAATTGAATGAAATTCACAATTGAGTTGTGTTATATTTAGCATGGATCAATAGTGTACTGTATAGTGTTCATAGAGTTCGCGATGGAGTATCTTAAAAATTTGTGGAGACACTACTTTGGAAGGAGGCAAAAGTTTACAATAATTCCTTTCCAACCAGGTAATTAACAAAAAAAACAGGTATACTGAAGTTTCGTATGAGTTGGTGAAAAGGCTCATTTTTATGAAGTTAGTAAAAATTATTTTAAGGCCTTGGGTTAAGTTTATGTTTCACTCTTGCGAAAATATTGGCGTAAACCCAAAGCCACTACAAAGTTTTTAGCGATGACGAATGCTTATGATAAATTGACAAGAATTTTATAATGTTTTATGTATGATGTTAACTTGTTTAACTATTTAAAATATTCATCTAATAATACAAATATGCATCTAATCATCTAATCAACAGAAGCTGATATTATAGAAACTGTTTTAAATATTACGTAGGTCACTCTTGTATATTTTGTAATTAAAGTCAAAGATGAAGCATGTATTTATTTACTAAGAGATGATATTATAATTGTTTATTCAGATGTCATAGACGCAACCAGGCAAGGCGTCCTCGCCGTCCAAGGTGTCGACTTCTGCATCGATAGCAACGGGGAAAATAATCACACAAGCAAATTCAATCTCATGACGAGAGCTGTTGACAGGTGTCTCGTTATTAGACGAGGCCAGGCCTTCAAATTGGATATTCTTTTAAACCGACCATACGACGCTAAACGAGATGCCGTTTCTTTCATCTTTTACGTAGAAGGTAAATCGAATATAGAATTTGTATTTGAGACAGTGAGTCAGAATTTATTTAGAGCATGATAAGATTTAACTGAATGAATATTGTGAAACAGATGTGCAGAAACGTGGGCCGTCGAACGAAGCATCCGCCGCTGTACCAATGTTGGAAAAGGGGTCAGAGACTTTAGGTGCATGGAATGCAGTATATGATGGGCAAATGGATTCTCATTTGATGGTTGCAATAACCCCAGCAGCAGACTGCATCGTAGCTTCCTGGCGAATTGACATCGATACTAAGCTCACCGGCGGAGGGGCACTTAGTTACACTCACCCACAGCCCATTTATGTACTTTTTAATCCATGGTGCTTAAATGATAGCGTTTACATGCCAGGTAAATAACATAACATATAAATAGTATATTACACTCCTAGGGAGGAAAAATAAGGAATGTCTCAGATCACATCTAATTGTCGACCGAGGTGGAACCAATGTAGACCAACATGTGATATGAGGCAGAAAGTGACAACTTTCTTCCCGCTGCGCAAAACGAAGTTGCTGCTTTTCGTCTTCGTTGGACAGAAAAATAGCATACATCCCTCGGGAAGTAAAATAAGAAAGCCTCAGATTTCTTATTTTTCCTCCCTAGGTGTTTAATATACTATTTAAAATGTAAGTTTGAACATACATGACGATTTTCTAAATGCGGATATGTTTACATTCATGGTTAAATGTCAATTACATATTGTATAATTTGTTTAATATAAAATAGGCCACAGTCATCGTGAAGAATACGTTCAAGAAGATGGGGGTCTCATATACAGAGGCGTGTATAATAGAATCAAACCTGCACCATGGAACTATGCACAATACGAGAAAGATATATTAGAGTGCGCATTATATCTTGTAAGAGAAGTTGGAAAGGTCAGTATTTCTCTGATCTCATTAATTTAACTATCTTTATTGAGGCATAATGTTATCATTGCCTGAAATTGCCAACTATTATTATCAATTAAAATAAATTTATTGGCACATCTATTCCTATTTATAGGTACCTAAAGTACCTATTTGATAAACAACGTGGTATCTTGGTAATAACTAATTATTATCACCCTATTTTGCCGGAATGGAAAGTTTTCATTTTAATAAGCTTCCTTAGGTCAGCCTACAGTACTAAGTTTATTCATTACAATTAGAGTTCATTGAACCAATTAATTATTTTTGCTTATCAGGTCAAAGGCGGCGCGAGAGGAGATCCCATAAGAATAGTCCGTGCTTTGTCTGCTGCGGTAAACGTACAAGACGACAATGGGGTCTTATTCGGTAATTGGGCCAAAGAGTTGAGCGACTACAGTGGAGGAACTCATCCTTTGAAGTGGGTCGGATCGTTGGCTATCTTGCAGAAATACTATGAAAAGAAAAAGCCAGTCAAATATGCTCAATGTTGGGTTTACGCGGGGGTTTTGACAACACGTGAGTGTGATAGATAATTAAATATTATTTTAATTTAATAGTAGGTATATATTGTTTTATTATCTATTTGATTTATTAATACGATACAATTCAAAATAACAATCCTTTTTTTTTATTATTTAAGTGACATTTTTTGAGGGTAATATCGCGTTATACTTTACCTATATACCTATTATATGTATCGTTATAGGGAGCATTAAAAAGTGGATTAAAAATATAGCAAATCATTGGAAGCTTGCTTCTCCTGTAGTTGTTTTCTTACCTTAACTTATAATATATGTATTTTCTAGTGTGTAGAGCGCTTGGAATCCCCTGCAGACCTGTGTCTGGCTACGACGCCGCACACGACAGCCAAGGCAGCCTCACCATCGACATCATCAAAGACGAAGATGGCAATACACTGGAAGAGTTCACTAATGATTCAGTCTGGAATTATCATGTTTGGAATGAAGTAAGTTAAAATTAGATTTTAATGGAGCTATTAGGAGAAGTGAGCCTATAAAATGGTTTGGCAACGAAAGTTATGAGTTTCATCGATTATGATCACATCTGTGTACTATTAATATTTTATAGCGGTATTTAAATGAGTGTTCCAAAAATAATTTAGCAACTGATATATAAAAAAAACGAAAAACATTTTCCAATATAACAAGAAAAACTTCCCTTTTAATGTTTCAATTCACCATCTTACGTATGTGTTCATATAAAGAATAAGTTCGAAATTTATAGGTTTGGATGGATCGTCCTGACTTGGGGCCAGACTATGGGGGCTGGCAGGCCATCGACTCAACACCTCAGGAAACATCAGAGGACATGTACCGCTGTGGACCTGCGTCTCTGAGAGCAGTACGCGACGGAGAACTCCAGAAACCATATGACGTATCTTATGTCTTCGCACAAGTTAATGCTGATAAGGTAAGACGAATATTTGATTTAGTTCACTAAGGTCCGATTAGTTCCGATTCTTAACTACGGACCGACTTTACTATTTTTATAAATATTTTAACTATTCCGAAATCCCCGTATTTAATTTTTTTTCTGAAGAGTGGTAACTTCGAACTAAATTGTATTTGCATATAAAATGCTTTAAAAACCTAGAGATAATAACATTTAAAGACAAAACAACATTGAAATATAGTAGAATATGTTAATTTAACATTCTGTTGCAGGTACTATGGAAATACTCCGGCGAGATCCAACCACTAAAACTCTTAGCACGTGATACTATATCAATTGGACAAAATATTTCAACAAAGGCAATTGGGCGAATGGAACGAGAGGTGAGTTAAAGATTATATTATTATATCCTATATTTTTTCTAAGCTATAACTCCTGAGAGAATTTTGCTAATGCTAGACCAACAGGCGCTCTCTAAAAGAATTTGTATTAATTTATCGTATCGTATCTTTAATTTCCATTTCCTTTTTTAAAAATATGATTTTAAATTATCTTAATTAAAATACACAATTTACTTGTAATTAAAGGTAAGGTAAAGATAAGGAAGGTAATTAAAATATAGGCAATGTAAAGAAATTTAATAAAAAAAAATGTTGAAAACGGTTTTAAAATACCATTGATTTATTTACTCTATTTTAAGGACATCACTAATCTATACAAATATCCGGAACAAACAAAAGAAGAACGTGACACAATGGAGAAAGCCCTGCGTAAATCTGAGAGCATTTTCGCAAGATACTATCTTAATGACGCATTTAATGACGTCACCTTCGACTTCGAATTAAGAGACGATATAAAGATCGGACAGGACTTTAACGTTGTAAGTAGATAGTAGAATATTCAATGTATCTTTTGAAATTCATCTAGTTATATAAATATGCGAAGAAAAGATAAAATAGTTTAGAATTAGTTAAAATGTAGATCATAGAGTTGCAAATTTATTTTATCAGGCGTTTTGCAAATATGGAAATAATTCTATTTTTTTTTTAATCTAGGTCCTACACATAAAGAATCGGTCCACAATAAACGAGCATCACGTGAAGGGTGTGCTACGTGTGGATACAGTGACGTACACGGGAGTTACCGGGGACGGGGTAAAGAGACAAGACTTTGACATGAAGATGGCTCCGGAGGAGAAGCAGCTCATCACACTGCCAGTTACCTTCAATGATTATTATAAGAAATTGGTTGATCAGGTTAGATATTATAGATGGTTTTTTCATAAGTTACAAGTATGCATTTTAAAGCAAAATATCTATTACAACAGCTTTTGTTTCTTTTATTTCGAATTAATGAAAATGTCTTCATATAATATAATATACATCGCCATTATAAATATTTTCTCAAAATAAATATATATTAATAATTTTATTTAAATTTGTTACATTGCAGGCATCCTTTAACATAGCTTGTCTGGCGTCGATAGTCGATAGAAACTTCGATTACTTTGCTCAAGACGACTTCAGAGTGCGCAACCCTGATATAAAGATATCCATCGACGGTAAACCGATTTCACGACAGGAATTCACCGTGGACGTGAAATTGGAAAATCCGCTGCCAATACCATTGAAAAGTGGAAAGTTCTATATACAGGGACCTGGATTGGATAAACAACTTAAGATTGAGCTGAGCGAGGTACAGTATACATTGAAACTAATCTATATCTAATCTAATTTAAAAAGTATAAAATAGGATTTTGTAGAGAGAGATAACTTTAAAAATTGTTACTAATAATAAATATAATTTAACCATTATTCTTTTATTGATCATACGTGATGTTATTTATGTACTTAGATAATCTATATTTGTATAATTGTTGATTTCAGAACGTAGCGCCCGGGACTTTTGCCACCGCTCAGTTCAAGCTTACACCTCCTTGGGCGGGTCGTCATCAGATATCTGCCAAATTCTCTTCTAAAGAAATGCATGATGTCGACGGATTTCTCTCGTTCGCGGTGGCAACACCGGACTCTAATGGAGTTTCCTAGATTTTTATACATTGTCTATGATATTTATTAGAATAACGTGAATCTAAGGCAGCAATGCTTCATTTATATTTTGAAATTTGCTATATATGTACAAGTTACTATGAATTTATCATTTAAGTTGTTTCTATTATTTAGGTAATTTGTACATTACTATAAGTACTATTATTTTTGGGTTACTATTAGTCACTTACACTACTTTTTACAATTGGAGAATTCTCGTTAATTTGAATTGATTATTCTAAGTTAAAATGTCTTACCTCGTTTTAAGCTAAAATTAGAAAATGTAAATAAAAATATGCCAGTTAGAGGACAAAGATAGGAAAGATCTTGATAGATGTGAACGCTTTTGTCTTAATCATTATTTATTTCGAATACTTACTTATATATAACAATGTCTTAAGTTGTTGTGTATGTGTTTGTTTTAGCATTTATACAATTTAAAATAATTATATTATAATTTTATATTAAACATTAAAATCATCTCTAAAAGTGACTTTTATTTAGTGATTAAACCGTACAATAATTAGGCTTCTTCTCAATCTAATTAATTCTAATTCTTAATTCAATTTAAGTGATATAATATAAAATATCTTTAAAGTATAGCATTATAAATTGATTGCCAACATAAATTAATACTTTACCTTTTTCTTTTAAAAAATATAAATTGTAGAATGACAATTATTCGAATAAATATAAATGAAAAAAAAAATAAATAGTTGCCTTGCTTAAATTAGATCCGGAACCTCAGGATCATCTACAAAACCAACTGAAGGCTGCTTGATTTCTGATGTCATTCTTGGATCAACATAGTCAGGTTTTTTTACCAGTTTTGACATATTTCTAAAGTCAAGAACATTATCAGATGGACCGATTTCTAAAAACTCCCTTTTGGATTGAGTGGTTTCTTGGTACTTTATATTATTATTCGCAGGTAATTGTGCTTCTTCGTAAACTGATTTGGATGGGGGTTTTTTGATGATTACATTAATTTTGGGCATTGTGACAACGAGATGTCCAGTGATCTGTGACCTTTGAGCATTAGAATCAGTTGTATTAACTTCTTCGGGGAGGTGCAATTGAAATATTTTACCTTTGATTGTAACCCTTACATAGTTTGGCTGGACATCTATATCCAGTAAACTGGTGTCCAAATGTTTATAAATAGCTATGTCTAGAATGTACTTATCAGGTTCGATGTCATTAAAATTAAACTTCAATTTAGCTTGGTTTATATTAAATGGTCTACCGTCTTCCGCAAAATATTTGTATACACGTTTTTCCTCCTTTTTTTCTTCTGTCTCATAACTTTTTAATTTTAGTTGGCGCATGCGTTCCATTTCATATCTGACTTCAGGTGCGTGTTCACATTTCTCAGCCCAGAACTTCTTGTTCCTCTCATCTGGATCCATATCTTTATATTCGTTTTCCCATTTGTTCTGAATGTTTTTTTCGAGACGTAGCTTTTGAGCTCTTCGTTGGTAGATATAATTGTTTTGTTCGAATAGTATATCAGATCTAATAATCGGAAGATTTTGTAAGGATTTAATACGATCAGATCGTTCGATTTCTTTTCCGTCAAGTATCATGAGCTGAGGCAGCGTACCAATTACAAATTCGCGGTAGTTTTCAAAATCAGTACATGGATTACCAGTTAAGTAAAGATTTGTTAAGTTATAATTCCCCACTAACGATTCGATAGATATAATCTCGCCGATAAAGTTCAGAGTGAGATCTAATTTCTGTAGAGATTCACATTTTTCCAAATTTTCGATTATTTCAATATTATTTAGCGCCAAATTAAGATAATTGAGATATTTTAATTTGTGTAAATTTTCTATTTTACAAATTAAATTACTTTGCATTAATAGAATCTTAAGTTTTGGACACCAGTCCTGAAGATATTCAATTTTTTCGATATTTTCCTGATGTAGAGCGATTTCTTCAAGTGGAGCCAGAAGCCGATCATGGTGTTCTGCTCTTTTCCGCACTAATTCCACTGTAATTAACACCATCTTCTTTAAATGTATTAAAAAAAACTAACAATACGCTCCAGTATCTGCACTAAAACGACAACATTATCATGGTAATGGTTGCCATGGATATAATAGATTTGTATATCACTGTTGCCAACGATTTTGTAAGTTGCCATCTATAATCTGATAATGTACATATTTGTTTCTTATTGTAATTATGACCATTCTTATTGTTTTTCTTAAAACTATATTTTTGCCGCAATGAAAATCATCCTATATCTCGAGTCATTGAACGGGAGATTTACATCAAATTTAAAGCGGTAACAAACAGACAAACAGACAACAATTTCAATATCTATTATATTGAGTTCGTATGTAGGTACATAACACGCATCAATAATTAATTACTTCCTCAATTCTTAATGGCCTCATTACTTTTAAATTATAGGTAGATATTATGTTTAGATAGTGAGTCCATCAAAGTGTAATAGCAAAATAATATTTAAGTGTAAATTCATAATTTATAATACGTACTTTGATATACATCTAGAACCTGAGTGAATAAGATTATTAAGTTATGTAGTTGTTTTTTAATCTTGTAGTTTAAATTCTTGTAATTTGGAACCTCTAAGTTTATATACATCTAAGTTAGACTTTGACACCTACTACAGTATTTAGATTGTATTTGAATACATAGTTTAAGTCCTAATTGCAGGTACGAATATTAGAACTTAATTCATTTGATGATAATGATCAGAAACAGAGTTTCGATTCATATTTTCTTATTGTATTTTTGGTTAAGTCATCAAAATAGAAGTATAAAGGTTACACCTTTATAGTAATCTAAGTTAAAAAAATGTGTAGATAATAAAGTTACATAGGACAAAATTGAACGAGAAATGAAGGGCAACGATAGAATCAGCGAGATCAGAACCCAGTTATCTTTCGATCTCGCGGTCGGTAATCCGTCATTTAACGTTCCCGCGGTGGCACCCGGCCTCCACTCAAGCGTACTAAATTAATATCGCCGTGATGTAGAGGGTATTAAAATATTTTAAACGATGCCATTTATAATATGACGTTCAGATATCAAGTCGCAAGAGCACAATATATTTTATTCCGAGAATCTGCCAAAAGACAATGAGGATGAAGGATTACTATCATCAAAGACTCGTTTTATTGTTATTGTTTGAGGTTAGAAAAAAACGAAGACATTGAAAAAACGAGAGACGTTCGGATGAAATAAGGCATGACAGAGGGAAAGACGGTGTTATTAGTAAAAGGCGCGGGTAGAGTGCGGCGCCCCGCGGTCTGTGTGTTTTTAGGGGCCTGGCGCAGCGGGGCGCCGCACTGCTTAGCGACCCAAAGTACACTCCATAACCATCTTCACTACAATGTCTATCAAATATGAACGCTAATATGAGCCTTTATTATATGTCTACAAGAGCCATTTTGCTATCTCTACATTTAATGTATGTAAAAGCAGGTGTCAGATACCGCACGACTTGGCCACTTATTGAAAGCAGCCAATTTAACATTTTGTTGTTTAAACAAACACCCAGTTGCTGTCTAGGAATTATTGAAATTAAGAATGTAATTTATGGCTAGAATCAATAATTTAGTTACAGACGTTTTGTATAAAACATGTACCTATCATGATTAGAATAATTTGTATGAAAAGGCTCACAGCTTGCATCGGTTGGTAGTTCGTTTACAAAATTATAGATGGCGTTACAAGTTTGAAAGTAAATTACTCTGGTATAATTTACACATATTCATAACTTTTATTAATGTTACATAGAATTATAAATGTTCAAAATATGTGTACAGATTAAATAAATGGATAAAATAATTATAGAGACAGGATAGAGAGTTAAATTAAATTGAAGTAATTTTATTATTAAAAGAAAGTGGAGGTTGCGTTTGATCGCGATTTAAAGATATTACATATTATAGTTAACTTTAAAAAAAAATGGTTTATCTATTGAAGTACCTTCATTAAACCGTTATTAATGTTTATGAAACCCCCTGTGACATAATTACATGATATCTAATTTGGAACAAAATATGCCTATATTTATAAAAAATGTCTAGACTGCCAGTATTTACAGATATGTTTTATTTTTTTTTAATTTTAGCGAGAAGTCCCTGTTAGGTCTGATAAGGATACTGTATTACACGCAAATGTCAGTACAAGTCAAAACAACCGTCATCACTCTGCCACATCTCAGTTAAGAAAAAAATAAAAAATATAAGTATCGTGAAACCCCGTTGTTTCGTTCCACTTAATTCACATTTCGTGTTAAATTGCCGCGTTAATAAGATGTGATTTGCATGAATATGGGTTTTTATATTTTATTATTTTTGAATTAGAAAATATATTTTTGTCTATTATAGTTTTAGGTTATATGATATTATATAAAATATTTATATAAAAATATTTCTATCAAACATGGAATATAAATTCACAACCTTTACAATTTCATCAAAGTGTATCCGTTGTTTTCTAAGTGAGAAGAAAACAAAGAAGAGAAAATTATTCTTTGCAAATACGAACTGGCGACCTCTGGGAAACCTTCCCATTCGTTTCGAGACAATAAGTATTATTTGAATGATTACAAATTCAAAAAAAACTATTTTCACAGATTTAACTCGCGTTTAATGAATTAAATACCCTCAAAGCGTTAGAAAACACTATGATTACAAATATTTAATATCCATATGTAACTACACTTTTATATATACATATACATAACATGTAATTTTATAATTAATTTGCAATGCTAATGTATAACATCTGGAGCAGTTCTAAAAAGGATGAGTCGCAGTTTCATGATGTCCAGCAGTCAGTGGGTAAGAGTAACAACTGGCAATCTAGGGATATCAACTCACGCGCAATCAACGATTCGTCTCGCCGGCCGGGGAGGGGCCCATTCTCACGTAAATAATTACCGGCGATTCTCAAATTACAAGGCGCCGCTGCAGTCTGCCGACACATATTCATCACGTGGTATCCGCGCGCGTGACTGCTTCCTCAGGGCACTGCGAGCGTCCGACTTGGACTATGGACTATCAGGATTATTTAAACTTATGTTGTTGGAAATCTGCTCTTTATTTCAATAACATTTTGTATAGTATGTTTTTAGACTAATTTCTATTCTATCTTCTAATCATCATGAAGATGTCAATGTCTTATTTAAAAGCAGTAGTTAATTATAAATGACAATGGTTCGCTAATTAGAAACATCACAACTCGAACCGGATGCGGTGTAAGTTATAAATTATGCAGTCGGAGAGGAGTACTAATTTCGATGCCGACAAATTTTTCACAACCGCGATTTTAATACGTTTCAAATAATGTCTGTAGGCAACGCTAAATGATAAATCGTCGAGGGAACGCCTTCAAGTCGAGTTTAGTATAAATGACCCGTAGTCCTGTTTCGCCGAGGAAAGAAAGACGGAGACGGAGGCGTCTGGTAAAAAAGGAATGGGTTAGGTGAGAGCCGATGGTGTTGAGATAATAACAGTGAACGCGCCGCGGCTAAGCTGCTTTGAGTCGCGCCGACACACGCTGCTGAACATCACATTGGATTGGAGTCCCTAAAATAGCATAAAATTTGCGATTAACCTATTAATGCTGAATCAAAATATGTCACCGGAAGGACGAGTCCATGGGGCGTAACGGGGCGAGCAAAACAAACAAGTTAATTGTATTTATTCAAATGCGGTGGGGAGACGAGGGTGAACAGCCGTCGCCTCATGAATAGGCATCAGGTCGGCCTTCCGTGCTATGTGCACTGTCATCCACCACTGCCGCTGCTGCTTCGTTTTATGCTAATCCTCCACTTTCATAACATGCCTTCATCTTATTCAGACACTATTTTTTATATCACTCGCTTTCAATATTCGTTACCTTCAAAAAGCACGTGCCAAGCGTGCAAACTCAAGTAACATTATAATTAATTATGAAAAATTATGAATTATCTCTCCAAAAAAAAAAAACTAAAAGTATAGCTCATTTCAACTAAGTTACGGCTTTTGTCACACCATGTGTATAAGAACAGGTAACATTAGTCCATTGTAACCCAAGCATGGCTGGGCGGAGTCAGCTTTTGACAATGGAAGCTCAGCTACGAGGTAGTATTGTTTACTATGTAAATTGATCTGAACGACCTCACTAACTGCTATTTGTTTTCGGTAGTAGACGGCACAGCATTAGCATTGATGACATAGCGTTAAAGCAGAGATATGAGTATTTCTTTTAAAATATTAAGAATTTTAAATATTAAAGCAAAATCTAGTTAGATTTTGCTTTTGAATAATAATGTGTATTGGATTATTTAGTTATGTTTTAGATTTGTACAACTATAATGACGTCGGTAATCCATATATCTACTAAGTTTTTAATTAGTTATATTAGATTTTTTTTAAGTAGAATATTTTGTTTGACAATCAGGGTGATATAACAGTAGGTAGTAGCCAAATCTTTACATTATTAATTATTTTTAAAACAAGAGTTTTGGTTTTTTGTATGTTGCTATACAAAAGAAAAAACTACTAAGCAGATATGTGTAAAATTTGCATTTTGGCTTCATATTTTTACGCTTGACATGAAGGAAAACGAAAATTGGCTTTCTATATAATTTCAAGACTCTAGAAAGTAAAGAATTGCTATAAATTAGAAGTGATTTTTTTTTTGGGAATTCGACGAGATCCGGTAAAATCCTCATCACTAGTGTTCACGAATATAAAAATCAAGACAAGAGCATATTATTCTATAAAGCATTTAATTTCAATTTAATTGCAACTAAAAATAATATGCAACTGGCGTAGAGCATGCACTTTGCTCATGATCCCATAAATCTTTCTTTTAATTAGACACAGTGATCCACCGCACACATAATCCGATTTGCAAACTCCCCTATAATATAACAATCAGAATGTTTATTTGTACAAGATATTTAGTCACTTCCCCGACGGATTAGTGGACAAAGAGGGAAGATAATAGCGGGGGCGGACCCTATACAGTGCTATCTATAATTGTGTGACTTAGAAGATCATGTCTCTTATTTATTATGATTGTGTGTTATTTGTTGTAATTGGGTTTTATGTTACGCTATTTTTTGGGATAAATAATGTTATGGTAAGCTTCCACCTGTCGCTTAGATTTTTCTAGCAGCTTATTAAAGTCTTGGATCTTCTTAGTCTTATTGTCTTTCCTTTTTATTATTGTTTTTATTTTGTTCTTCTCTGTACATTACATGGTATGTGTTTATTTGATTGTTAGCTGGAAGATAATGCTCGGGAAATTATTCTTGCATTTGTGTAAAAATATAATTAAATGTATAAAGTCTATTTAGATTGTGTCTGACATAATCAATCGCTACAAAATAATTTCTACTATAAGAGAATCAAATGTATTCAACCCAGCATTCACTTGTATTAAACTTAAATCTTAAACACCTAAGATGGCAAAAGTCTCGTCACAGGAGATATCCACGTCTCATTAAACTTGTAATGTTACAATGAGTATCCGTTTAATCCTAAGTAATGATCTCTACACACACTACCGAAGTTCGCCCTCTTGTGATTTCACCTAACTGACACGTGTCAGAACTAACTGTAAATCAGAGAACGAAAATATACTCTGTGATGGAAAAGAGAAAGTTATACTTATAAATTATTGTGTTTTCATGTTTCAACTTTTCACTAGTAAATAATATTAATAAATAACGAGTCTTATGGTAATATTATGTCTAGGTAAAGCTAAGTAATGTGTTTTTAGTTATAAAAAAAACAAGCAAATCTTAATAGACAATACATAAACACTATGTTTATTTTTTTAGGCACTTTGTTTCAACTCTGAATATCGAGTCTTAGACATTTTGTCCGGAAATGAAACAGCTTAAAAATAATTTAAAACGATACCATTGTGGGCGATAACAGGACCATAAATAAAGCGAATTGTGACTCTGTTGAATATTTCTAAACAACATTAGAGTAGAATGTTTGAATTGTCACTTTGTCACCATTTTGGTGAGAGAGAAGCTCTGTAGGAGTCGGGTCGGTGATGCGGGGGGCGCTCGCCAGGGGTCGCTCGGACCTCTGGCTTGTCTAGTTATTCAAATTGTTTTGTTTCTTTTTCTTGACAAATGAGTGTTGACATTTTTTTATTGAATTCCTTTCCAATATTTTAATATAGATCTGGTACGGTGATATAAATTTAGTGAACATAAAAGTAAGTAATTTCAAGGCGAACCAAATAAAACGATGAAGTTAAGTGGCATTGGTATATGTTTAATAAAGATTATGTGTTGTATATATACGAATGTCTGGTGTAATTTTTGGTACATATGATGATATATTGACGGGTTTCGAGTAATATTTGTATTATGAATATTATAATATTTGACCCTATTACCAACATACCCTATAACGATACCCTATACCTTATAACGATATTTATCCCTATTTACTAGATAAAATAAATTACTGCTTGGAAACTTGCATAGCTCGAAAAGAATTGTATGTAGTGGAGTAGCATCCTTTGAGGTGAAAAAGTCCTATACCTAGCCATCAGAGAGGTACCTACAGGCTGATTTTTGTAATATTTAATTAAACAAAAATCTAAAACTTTTTGTGTAAATATTAAAATTTTGTTTGAACGTGGCAAAACGGGATCTTTCGTACACTTAAATATTAGCAATTCGGCATTTCAGCAAACGGCAGCTGTCGGTCCGAGCATAGTTTATTATTCTATTATTTAATTTGTCCGTACATTGTGTATTGCGAGGGTAATGTTTCCGTATTTACATGGAATGCACAAGAGTCAAGTTTGACAGTGTCAACATGTCACATGACAATAGATGTCACATGTCACTCGCTGTCAATTGGGAGCATGAGAAGCGGGACCCGCGGGATTTCGGATCCACAAAAGAAATCTTTAAACAGAATTCCTAACGTTTAGCTGATGAGCGATCGGTCTCTGGGCGCGCGTTAAACTCCTCGACAGTAACGAGCGTTCAAATTAACTGTTTGATTTATTTTTAATAATATTATTTTAAACCCATTTTACAATTTTCTATAAACATGTTGGCTTATTTAAATTCTCTAAATAATATAGAATTAGAAAAAATATCAAATATCGCAAGCTCGAGATTTCATTACATGTTATTTTGAAAATGGTGAATTTCTTGAGCACTTCTTGAAGAAAACTATAGCTAGTACAACTAACTTACTTAAACAGATAGTGTCTGCTTCTTGATCTAATGATTATTAGTATCGACTTGTTATACACAGGAAATCAGTATTCTTCTGCGATATAAATTAGCGTATCCTCTTTTAATGTCTACCATCCATCCGATAATGAGTCTAACTCAAATCCATTCAGTACCTTCATGTTGTGTGGTTAACCGATATTATAATTATAAGTACACATGTCGTAGCGTGTAGACTAATAAGGATAATAAAGTTAATAATTACGATGAGATGTTATTGATAAGGGCGGATACGGGCGAGGTTTATATCGTCGTTAGCTGAAGTGGGTCAAGATAGTGATGTTTAGTTGGGAATATGTTTGTTTACAATTTCAGAACGCTACAACAAATTATTCATATACAAATTGGAGAATATTACTCAGATGATAAATTATTAACAATCACAATGATAAATTAACTTTGTTTGACAATTAATATAGTTTTCGTTGAAATTCGTTTCGCCGTTGGATTGAATTTACGACTTGTGTACATAAGTATGATGTATAGACAATTATTTTCGCCCCATTTGTTAATTCATTGTGTTTGATCACACCCGATCGTTTAAGGACAATAGCGATCTGTAAACGAACGGGACAGGATCGGGACAGGATCGGGACGAGTCCGCAAACAAAACGGGTCGACGTCTCACAATGAGAGATTAATGGCCGTTCTTTGTGATCACTCGATGCTCTTTACGTGTTTTGTGGTCTCGTTTCACGGTTTATTTGCAACGTTAAATACATCAATGAACTTTTAATAACACGTTGTTTTTGACAAATATAAACAAAACCACTTTTGACAATTAGCTCAATAATTGATACATTTTATTATTTAAAGTTGGTGCTTTGAAATTATAATACTGAATAGATCTCTTGAAATATTTTCGTTAGAAAAAATATTGACGATGTTGAATATCAAGTTAGGTTATATCGATGCTCGTAAAATTAAAGTGTGTTGCGCTGTAGGAATCCACATAAAAATAATAAGTCTCACGGAGTGTTTGAGATCTAGGTAGAGAGGCTGCGCGTGAGTCGTTTTTTGGTTATAAAATCGCGTTTTTTGTGTAGTGCGATAACTGTCGTCTTATCAACGTGTCGAGTTGTCGACGCCTCCAGCCGTCGGCAATCAAAACACCATTCGAGGCAGCCATTAAAAATGATATAAACTTTAATTTACAGCGCTGGCGGGTCTCGGATTAACTGTTATCGGTGATATAATGTCCACATTCGAAAATTGTTTCCTTTGTTAATATAAAATTAAGCTATAAAACGAATATAAATTTTTCTCACAGCTAGACTTACTTTCAAACTTAATGGCTTACACAAATACACCATTTTCTAGAAGACCATCTAAAGATAGAACTTGTTTCTAGGTGAATTGATTTGCCCAATAAGTCACATCCTCTATTTTATGCATGTATGAAGTAACGCAAATTGCATCTTAAGTCTAAGAAATATAGAACTGGCTCTGTAAGATATGAAAATGATTCCCCTGCCTTCATAGTGTATGAAAGCAAGTCCAAGCAGCCCCACGGGATGCATATTGTTTACGATTGTACACCACTTCCACAACAATGATTTACGAACGCCTTGCACCCATAAAAGTGGGGACAACGTACTAAAAGATACAAAAGGTGCTAAAGAAAAAGTAATATATTTTAAGTTAGAGCGAACGGATATAAAAGTTTGGTGAAATATATCGGTTTTTAGTGGCGAGTGTTTGTTTATGTAGAGGCGATTACGCACGCCTCTTCTTTGCGTGTGCGCATTCATCAAGCGTTATAATATAATAATTATTGTGGTATTAATGCCATCAGGCAGATAATATGGTTTTCTTTCACCTTCTATCCTATCTCTAGCATTATTGTGAAATACTAAATACATTTTTACATTTCAGGGTTAAGTATGGTATTTTTTACGTTTATCCACATTGGGTTGCATGGTAAATCCATGATTTGGTTGTACACGAGTTCACCATGCAATCCGACACTGCGTTGTAGTGATCTAATATGATTTTGTTTTTTCAGGCAACCTTTCACCAGCTGTGTGACCTCGAGTGTCAACGCGACACAAAAAAATTGACATTCGTAATCGTTAAGGATTTACTCCGACCGCTTCGCCCACCCACGTGGTCGCATATTTCTTCTTGAACGAGCTAACTTCATTATTGTGGCGTGAGATACAATAGTTAAGAGCAGGATTTATAAGTCCAACACGTTGGCTTCTGTTTATAACTGGCAGCGGGACGCGGGCGGGGATTACGTGCGCCTGCGCACCGATTTATGGCCTTGCTCGATAAAAGCTTAAATACTTACAACTAAAAAATATTCAATGGATTTGTGAATGTGTTTGTAGTAGCAACTATTGTGTTGATGGGACCAGGTACACTGCGTTTCGATACGCCTGTTTAAACATGTTATTGCGTAAACAACCCTTTTCTAATAAATTATGTGCAAGTTGAATCGAATATAATATTACATTGGAATATTTGATTTGATTGTAAATAAATTATGATTACGATAAGATAAAACTACTACTAGATAGAAAAACTAGATTATGTAAAATAGTATACGGGAAATAAAGCTAATATGACCTTAACTAAAATGTACTAAAAATATAATAAAAGGCAGTTTAATTCTAGCTTTTTGGTAAAATTAAGATCTGGGCCAGTAATAATAAGTCTAAGCAATAAATTTAAGTTATAAAACCGCATTTGTATTAAATTATGGCAATCGAAAATTACCTTTTCGTTAATAACCAGGATTAACAGTCCAAGGAGACCATTAAAAACCCATGGCGTGGGTTGTATATATGTGGTGGAGTAGATTGTGGCTAATAGTACATAAATAATGAGCTTATCCACGCAACAATGGCTTCGTGGAGGCCACCGTCCAGTAATGAGGTATTATCGGCCATTTCTCACATTCGAACTTACGATATCTATTGAATTTTGTATGAGTTTTGAGATGACCAAGATTACTCATTACTTACTTATCTATCAAAATATTATATTTGTTTAGGACGTTGTCATTTATATTTTTGTTTTATTTGCTCTGTTTGTAAGTGATCTGTCAAAGCTTTCCTCGCATAGGACTTAGATAAAATAACAGGAAAATAACGCGATTCGTAGATCCGGTTCTAGTAATACTTACTATATCTGTGTAAGTATATCTAGTAGTAGTATATCAGACTACAATATGAATAGTTCATACGTTTGTAATAATTTTTTACTTACCGGAAAAATATATTAGTAGGTTAATTTCGTTTTTTGTAGTTGTAATGGGACTGAATATGTTTTTATTAGTTTTTTACATACCGGAAAAAAATATTATTAGATCTATTCCTGTAGTTGTAATAGCATATTTGTGTGAGTCTATCTATGATATTCAAACTATTTATGGTCTATTTTATTTAAAGTGTGTATATATGGGAACCTATTTTAAGTGAGTCCTCAAATAGAATTGGAGGATCAAATTATTTTAAGGAGTCATATTGGTGGTGTGGTGAACGTCAAGGGCAGAGGGCGCTATTTGGGGAGCAAACGGAAAATAATCTGGATTCGTTTCCATTATACGATATTATAAATATTATTTTAAAATATATAAAAATTTTGGGAATGTAGAAAAATATTCACAGATTTTTAACGACAATTTATTAGCTGAAATTATAATAATGATGATTTTTAGTATTCATTTTCTTTTATTAAGTGAAAACTTAATAGATAATATTCTAAAAATAATTTTAAATATATTGTTAATGGTAGCAAAATATTAATGTTTGACGGATCGTTTGGAATCCGTTGGTTGGAACTCGTAAGAAACTAATCCGTCGCGCGGGTGGGCGCAACCCGACACCGGGCATTACATTTGTCATGTATAATGCGCGATTTGTTGCTTGTTGCTCCTCGCTGCCTTTTTATGTTTCACTTATTCTTTATTCAAATATTTGAGCCGATTTTTTTTATAATGGCAATCATTTATACTGCCAGTTCTTAGTCTTCGTTTTTAATGTGGAAGAATATATACAAACTTTTTAGAGTTTCATTTAATAATAATACACATAAAAGTTGTCAAATATTTGATGTGATATTTAATATTTTCCTTTTATTGTTTTGATTTGACTAAAATAATGAAATTGAATACTACAAATTCAAACAATTGTCAAGCTTAAGTTGAGGTATATATATTTTTTTAATAGAAATCTACTAAATGTCAAATAATATAGATAAAAAAACAAGAAGTAATTTCTAAATTAACAAGCAGGTCTATATCATCGTATCCAAAGTAAGTTAATTAGTGTGTAATGAAACAGACTCCATCTCAAATTGCGCTTCCCTAGCTCGTTTAAAATTGATTTCAGAGAGCACTCGTCAGTTCATTTCACGCTTAGCGATTGAAGCGTTGCTTATTTCATTCTGCATTTACTTTTAGTGATGTGTATTTCTTATGATCTTTATTAACGGCTTTATCGTTTTTTATTTTTATGCGTATTTTTATATGTAGCTTCACAACATATCAGTTATTATTTTTATTTTTAGTTGTTATTGCTATTTTTTAGCTTTTGATATTACGTTTATTTAAGTAGGTAATAGCTACATAAATATTAATTGAAGAACAAATACCAATAGCAAATGGAAAAACCATATCTAACATTCACTATTGATATGAACAAAATGATGACATTGAAGAATTAAAAAATATTTTTACTTAGGTACATAAAATAATAATTTTATAAGTTACAAAATTTCCCATCTACATATTAAAAAAAATGTTTTAGAAAAAAATCAAATCAAAGTCAATGTCAAAACTTTTTATTTTAAATATAAAACTTTTAACACGTCACTCTAGTTGTACGATTCCAAACGATAGTATTCCATGGAAACCGGAAAGAAACTCCACAAATCTATTTATTTAATAACAATATTTTAAGTCCTAAATGTGGTAAGACGCTTTGTAAAACGTAATCGTCAAGTGCCGTTTGACTCTAGCCCGGCTTATTGCACAATGCATTTCAAGATGGCGTCCTGTGTGGCACACCACGTGTACTTTGAACAAATATTTGTACGATTTGAAAAGATTTATTTTAAAAAAATGGCGCCGTCTTTTGTAATCGATACAATTCATTGTCATGTTATTCTTATATTTCCTATTTTTATGTGTGGATTTTGTATTGAATTATGAGTTCCGGTTTGTTACAATGTTTTGACTGGTTTTACAAGATATTCGTACAATAGATTTTTGGAAAATATTAGGAATATTGGGTCATACAAATTATGATGCACTAAATTGTAGAGATACCTACTATAAAACTAAAAATTATTATTTATTTTAAAATTTTATTTAAAAATTATATGTATTTGGCGATCTAATACTAAATCCTTTCTTAAAAGTCAACTAATACAGCTTACATACAAAAATAAAAAAGGAAAATAATTAGAAATAAAAACTATTGATAAGAATACCAACAACGATATAAAAACTACAACATTTTGGTAATAAGAAATACATAAAAACATTCAAAACAATAAAATAAACTAAATATTTACCTACCTACATTAATAATAACCTCAAACTATAATTGTACAGATATATTAATAACTTGATTATTTACCTGTTATTATAAAACACGTATACATTAGGATAACTAATTCAATAAATGAAAAAACTTTTCAGTTACTCTAGACAATATAAACTCAGAAATAAGTGCAGTCATAAAGCGAGAGACGCCATTACGGCAAATTGAAAAACATCCGACTACCTCATAATGTCTCTTAATGCGTTACGAGACTTATTGCTTTCTTTAAGAATACAATGATTATTATATCTCCTATGTTCATCATTTGAATTTATTTAAGAGAATGATAGGAAATTCTTAAGACCACTATCTTTTTAAAGTTCGTGAAAGTAAATCACTATAGTTTATCATAGTTCCTTAGAACGTTTTGTTTCTATGTTATAATTTTTATTTTTCATGAAACTAAGAATAAATTTTGTAATCCTCGGATAAAATTTAGCCTTAGAATAAGATATAAGAATTATATGGTTAGACAGATTACCAAAACAATATTACCTCAACGTTATTCCGTAGATAAGTTATCTGAGGATTAAAGTATCGACCCCAAATTATATCAAATAAGGAACATTGTCTATAAATTGTAAATACTTAATACAAGTTATCTTACTTGAAAGAAGCTCGTGGTATAGTGGTATAAAAAAACCCAATCAATAATATTGATTTACAAATAGGGTAAACCTGCGTTCAACAATTTTATAGCATTAGTTAATCTTCTATATATGTTGTAGATATTTATTTCAACGTTTCTATTTAAAATAAGTTTAACATATATATATATATATATAAATATATATATTTCTATTTATAAGCTAAATTAAAGTAGGTACATTTTGAAAGTTTTCTAGAGTTTAAAATTGACTTGTTCATATTAATATATTTTAACTTATGTTATCGATATATACATATAGTATGATATATACATATAGTATGATATATACATACATACTGATATAAACAGACAGCACTGTCTGTGTATATCGGTAGTGTCGGTGAAGGAAGTACCTCATTGCTTTGAGGAGTGAAAGACGTTCCCTCATCTCGCTTAAAAGGATCTGAATTATTAAATACATTGTATAGATCATCTTAGATACGTGATATTTTCTTGGTTAGAAAATAATATCATATATTTTAGTCAGGTTTTATTTTTAACTTGGGTTATAGTATGTTTATATATCTCATCTTTATATATAAGTATGATAGGATTGTAGCCGTACTTACTCTTAGTTACTTAGATACGTCTGTTCCGTTTTGTAGTGTCTATATAAATATATCTTATGTTTATATATATGATACCGCCCCGTTGGTTAAGTGGTTAGCGCAGACGCCTAACGTGTCACGGCGCAATGGGGCTCGGGTTCGATTCCCGGCAGAGACAGGCATTTATGTGATGAGCTTAGATGTCTGAGTTTCTGGGTTTGGTCGTTTATTAAATATATTCTCATTATTTATATGTGTATTTCTATGTATTTGTATCGTTGTCTAACACCCTTAACACAGGCAAATAATTTGCATACTTAGGGGTTAGATCAATGTGTGTAATTTGTTCTAATATTATTATTATTATTGTTATGATAGGATTGAACCTGTACTCTTACCTACTTACCGCTTTTCCGTTTGACTGGTAGAGACTGCCTAATCGTTATGTTCGACTAATAAATAATTTTATTGTGTCGTAGAGTTCATAATAAAATTAATAAGTTTCAAAGAATATAAAAATGTAGAGTCATCGTAGTTATTAAGCTTACCTTAAAATAGCTGTTATTAAGCCTCTACATTGTAATAAAATAAATTGTTTTTATAAATAAATTATTCTAAGACTAGCAATAATGTAGGTAGGTATCTACCTTATAATTACTAAGGAGTATAAATAAATGTAGACTCACTCATATTATCAAACTTAGCATAAAAATATTTTATACTAAGTCTCTACCTGATTATAAAATGAATTGTTTTCCTTAACTAAATAGTAAGAGTACCTACGTACTAGGAATCTGAAAAAATCTGAAGAGTTCTTTGATATAACATTACCAAAAGAAATAGAGTCACGGTTACCCCATTCCTATATTTACAGCAAATCGCTTGATCTAACGGTAAAAGCTAAGTAAATATTATAAAGAGCCCCTTCTTAGTGTTATTTGTCACAAGTATACTTGCCATAATGCCCCCGCGTTAGGAGTCAGAGTCGGCTATCTAATGTCATCTCTCTCTAAAACTGTGTATTAAACGTCATAAACTAGCTCCCTCTCCCTCTAATCTAGTGATCTGTATTAATGGGCGGCGCAGTCGCGTTCAATGCGCGCGCGTCTTGTATCTATTTTACTTTAAGTTTGTTTTTGATATCACTCCTATAATATAAGAATAAAACATTTCTCCTTCAATATGGTGAATGTTCGTTATTACTATCGCAATAATGACATAGCCGTTAACATACCGTAACTGAATGTATCTACCTACAAATTATTGAATGTTAACAATGAATTATGACGGGAATGAGCAAGTGATATGGAATACAAATTAAATAATAATGCGATATTGTTATGAGTAGGGGTGCGCGGCGACAGCGGGTAGAGCGCCCAGTGGTGGATGGAGGCGGCCCCGCCTCCCTCACTGTCATCCCTCACCCTCCCCCCTCGCACCCTTCTCCTCGCCCCGCCCCGCTCGCTAGTTCTGTGCTCGCGCATCGCTCAGTCCGCGCTCAACCGCCGTGCCGCTACAAACGCGAGATAGAACCTTTCAGTCGATATTCACGCGTACACAAATATGTGCTAAGTTTTAATATGGCAATGTGTCGGACGGAATGATATAGGTGACGGACCTGGGGTATCGAGTGTTAATGGATGTGGAATGGGCTTCGAGGATGGTGGCGGAGGAGGGCCGGTCCCGCGCTACGGACTTCTCGATCGCGGCCATCATGGCCCGGAGCGCCGACCAGCCGCGCAGTCCCGGTGCCAGCTCGCCGTTCCTTGGTAAGTTTACCAACAGCCTTTAAAAACTTAAAATGTTTTGAACAATCCTCTGTAACCCCTGGTATTTATCGTTTTAGCTGTAAAAGCACTTCTGGTTATAATAATCCCCCCTTTTATTGTAAACAAAATTAATATACCTACCTACTTTTTACCGATTTCAAGCTATTACACTTTTTTTTTATTTTTATTAATTATAATAAACAAAGTAAAAAATCTTGTATGCTTATCAGAGAGCCTTTTTTTCTTTCTCTCATACCTAACAGCTTTCAAAAATCGCAATTATACCAAAAATCCAATTTACCTACTTTTACTAACAAACATTTTAATTATTATCGAGCGCTCATAGTTATTTATCTGCAATATATTTAATATAATTATTTAAATCTTAAACTTATATACTAGATAGGTATTTATATCACGCTATTTATATCATAAGCTTTTATTAGGTAGGTAGGAATTTATTAATAATAATGTAGGTACCTACTTTATTATTGTTTGTATTAAATGTTTGGGCTTTTTGTTTTTAGGTTACTAGCAATTTAAATTTAGAATAATAAATAAAAAAAAGAAAATAGTTATTCTAATTATGTAATTATTTATATGTTATTAAATTATAGATAGTTTACTTTCAAACTGTAACAGACGCAAGAGCCGTCGGCGCCGGGACGCGCTCTATGTACCTTCGTAATACACTATTACTATTATATACTACTACTTGAGTACCTACTATTTTTTATAATACTACTATTACTAATACCTACCATGAATGCCATTAATATCTTATAGGTTATTAGTGAACAACATTAGATATTCACTCCTTAAACGACAATTGTACTAGAAAAAAAATATCATTTTACAACCTTTTATTTGACCAAGATGCCAAGATGATTTGATCAAGATGCCAGAAGTTTCCGTTAATGGAATTGGTTTGTTATTTTGGTTGAATACTATGATATTATAAAATTATGTTGACCAATGGATTTGATGAGGAGGGTCGTGGATCATGGATATGCCATCATATTTTATTTGGTAGCATTAGCAATAGCTGCTATTCGTAGAGCTTATACCTTTGTCAAGTAATACTTCGATCCGAGCCTTATAATACTAACTAGATTTTTTTTTTTATTTTATTTACTCCTAACGTTGTTATTATACGATATTCTTAAATATCAATAATTTTTCCAATATAACTAATGTATGTAGGTATTATATACTATACAGAATGAACTAAATGAGAATTACAGCTTATTTTTAACCAGGAAATATACTATCATTAATTTAATATTCCTTTGAAAGTTTAAATTTATATATCAATTGTCTAGTAATACAAGGGAAATAAATAGTAATAATATTGTTTATTTAATAACTTCATAACACAAAAATAACTGTAGTCATTTTAACAACATTTTAGTGATTTGTTAGTTACTTTATATTATAGTTATGTATATTTACAAGATTTTTATGACTGTTTTATGGTTTTTTGAAAGGTATTCTTACAATTATAAAATTGAGTAATTGGGAAATTAAAATTTGGTTTATAACTGTAATAAGAATCTTGAACGTCAAGGAAATAGGATCTTATAAGAAAATATTTATTTCCTTTTGTAACAGATACACCTTTTGAAGGAAAATAATATTTTCTGTTAATTTAGTATGTTTTCAAGTTAAAAGATGAAAACTATTTCAATGTTAAATATTACAAATAGGTACTATAAATATTTTTAGTATGACAGTTGTATTTTTACATTTTCGGTTTATAAAAGAAGAAAGGCTACAGAGATAAGGATTGATAGAATGGAAATATTCCTAAATAATGGGGTAATGGGTAATAAATAATAATTTTGGAATTCATTTTGTCACACGTATTATTAATTTTGACTTAGCACTGGGTAGATACTACAATATTTTGACTTCATCGAATGATGATGTTATACTTAGTGCCGTTAATATGCAAAAATAGATTTTATAAAACTAATGTGCAGTAGGTACCTACTTGATAAAATATAGATAAATTAATCCTGTTCCAGATCCAATCCAGATTTAAAAATAATAAAATTTCTGATGTAGGTATTTAAAGTTAATGCAAATAAAAAAAAATCGAGTAGGTAGGCAATAGTTACCTCGTTGTTATAGGTTGGTTAGTTTATAACAAGATGCAATTCATAATGAATTAGTTATTTATTCAACAATTTATTTTTTTTTTACACAATAAACATTTCTTAATTTTCAATTCCCTGCCAAAATATATCTTATTCTTATCTTAAGTTTGCAACTAAAACCGGCTTTTTACCGGCGGCAATAGTTTTTGTCAAGCTCTACATAATGTTCCTAATAAAAATATACTTATTTCCAATTATGGTTATACAAGATTCGGTTCGAAACATTCTTACAATCAAAAATTTAAATAAATGCACAAGAGTTATAAAATAATGGAATTAAAGACTAAAACATTTAAAGTTTCAATGCTTTTTCTAAACTAACACTAAAACTGTAGTCTTAGAAACCGAAGGGCCTACTAATTGGAGAGCTGCGCAGGCGCAAGCGTCGTGTTGCCGTTCGTTATTCCAGAGTAATTGCGCGGAACCGACCACGGTAACACTGCCCGCCTGCAGGGATACGGCACTTACATACATACTTTTATTTTGTAAAAGGGGTGAGAAATAGTTAGGAAGTAATGTTTGTTTTATGGTTGGTAGATGATGTAGGTATTTAATGAATTTTAAAAGACCCAAAATAAAACGGCTTATACTAATTACAATAAAGTTTCCATAGTTTTGTTAACATTTATGAATTAAATAGTTTATTTCATTTACTAATAATACTTACCGACATTTAGATAGGTAGTTGATTATGAAATTCTTCATGGATCATAATGTCTATACTTTATAGATATATCGAAAAGTAATCGGTGAAACCAATTATATATATTAGATTTTCTTATTATTTTTTCTATTACTATCAAACCTCAGGCGCTTTGTAGTGTCAGAGTGTTATGGTAATAATGTGTTTGAAAACAAAAAATATCAAATATAAATTAGTTTTCTATATGATTTCTATAAAACATATTAACAAATAATTAGCTAGACCACAAAACATTACAAATTCATAAAGAAAATTATTAAAGGTTCATATGATATGCTTCTAAATACATTTATGATTAAACATATATTCATATTTGTTAGGTCCATCGTCGAGGCAGAGTTCTCCAGCGTCACTCAGCTCGCCAGCCTCAAGTTGTCGTTCTCCAGCTCCTGAGGAGGATGTAGAGGTCGATGTTGAGCAGTGCTCTGACGGGGAGAGAGATGCCTCAGACACTGCTGCACCCTCTCCCGCCCCTTCATCAGGTAATATAGAAGAAAATATGTACATGTGCACATTTAAATTACTTCTCCGAATATTGGATATAAGTAAGACATCTAAATAAAATGTCTACCACCATTACCTTAAGTCTAACGTAAGTAGGTGCATATTAGTTAATTAACTATATTAAATATTCAAATACTGAAATTGTTTATATTTTTTATGTTTTGTTGTGGTTGTAGGTTTGAGTACTGTTCGTGTACATATATTTTTTAGTCTCTATTTATAATTTTTTTTAAATTTAAATGTTAACTCTAGCGAATGATATTCAAAATATTATAAATATTCAACGGCTGGATTACTACTAGTGTCTATCTTTGTAATGCATTATAGGAGTCTAGACACTAGTAATCCAATTTTCAGTAAGTATATTTACCTTGGCCGTACAAGGTAAAAGAAAATGCTAATCGATAACACGCGTTAGATAAAAAAAAAACATGTTGTACCTATTTTTGTACTACTTTTAATTATTATTACATAACGGAGTAAAAAAACAAAATACTACTATTGTTTATTTTATCACTATTAATCTTGATTGTAAATTGCAGTGATTATTTTGACACGAAATTTTCGATGTTCGTCAATTAAGTAGCATTTCATTTAGAAATACTTTTCAAAACTTTCTTATCATAGTTTTTTTAAACTATATGTGTAGGACCTCTTTGTTCGTTTCAGTCTCGGTCTATCTTTCTTCTTTATAAAAAGTATAAACATGTTTTATTGAATGGAATGGAATCCATGATTGTCTTTTCTTTTCCTTCTGTGGTCCTCAAGTGACAGCGTCCTTATTAAGTGTATAAGGTCTTCCTAAGGTAATTTTTCTATTCGATGTTGTAATTGCATAAGAACAGGAAACCAACGGTATATTGGATCATGGTGGTGATTATACCACGTTATCGTCAATGTTAGTCTATACAATGGTTGAAGCATATTCCCTTCGATGTCTGTGTTAAATACCTCACAGATATGTTAGGTCCGTAACTAACTGGAAGTTAAATTTTATTAGTAGTCGTTTTCTTGACGTAAAAATAATACGGCACAATCTTGCAGCTTAGACCTCTCCATTAAAATAAAATGCTGTCTTCTAATAAAACTCTTTTTATATCGAGTATTCCAAAGATATTTGGTCAAAACTATATTTTTTAAGGAAAAGAAGAAAAATACATATTTGAAAACAACGATTTTTCTGATTTCAAATATGTTTGTTTTTCTGATTCCTTCTAAATTCATTCAGATCAAATAGCCCAGGAACCGTCGATATGTAAATAGCAAATAAGTGTAAGAGTTGATACAAAACTTCTTAGTATGTTTCTGTACGTGGGGTCAAAAACACCGGACCCCTTATGCACTTGTGAGCTACCCATGTCAGTTCGTTTAGTTCACTCAACTACGACCTAATAATTATATAATTTAATAAGTTATGAGTACTAACAATACTACTTTGTATTTCGAAGGTTAGACAATCTAGCTAAGGTTTCCTAATCTAATCTAAATGTCTAATAAGTATTACTTAACAAACTTGTAAGTTAACTCTTATAAAGCATGTCTTAATAAACGCAATTTCATATTACATTTTCAAGTCGAAAGTTTTAGTCATGCTATATTTTGAATTATAGTTCCGTTCCTTAGAATGTTTTAATATTTGTGAATATGAAAAAATAATATAAAAACAATACACTCTACATTTTTTTCACATAATAATTGTTATAAATATTCTAAGGACGTCATCATTTAAAAACCCCTACTAACATTAGCCTACAATCTTAGATCCGAGTTATAATTACATAAACCGTAGCTCTTATCTCCCAATTACATCTATGTAAAATATTATAAAATACGAGATCCATTTTGCAAATTGTTCATTAGAAATTAGTGCATAAATGATAAATACTCTATTAACTGAATTGAATTCCTTATTAGTGGTAGTATTCTCATACTACGGTTCACACCGCATTCTTGTCTATATTTCTTTCTATTTGATTAAGTATGAAATGATAATTACATTGTGCTAGTAAAGGTTGTAATACACGACACCGTTCTCGATGTTCGATGTCGGTTGAAACGAATAATCGATTATAAATTTGTTTTTTGTTTTGATGCAATTTTTTAATATATCTATAAAAACTTTGCGGGAATTGGAGTATAAATGCATGTAAAATGGTTAGCACGCGACATTATAAAACCTTATTGTATATATTTGCTATGAAACATCACGATGTTTGTTAGAAATATGTTGATCAGTTTGCGTATCCTGCTGCATGTGCGTGTACCTTATGATAATGTACATGTTTTTTTTCTTTTTTTACTCATATTAATTATTGTCTGATCAAGACTCAGGTTAAGCTTATAAATCAAATTGCAGACATGGTTTTGCTGGCATACAATTACAATATTACGTGAAGCGACTACGGTAGTTCTATTACAAGGCGTTGTTTTTATTAAACAAACTCTTCCTAACATGAAATCACTTACCATATAACATTATATTATTATATTACATATAATAATCATATCTCCTGGTTTTAATTTTAAATTGAAATTAATATGTCATATTAAAATATAAAGGCGTTACTAAAGAATAATTATTCTCTTAGTGAATAATATAACTTCAATAATGAATACGACTTTGTATTAAATATATTAATATGAAACCTTAGAAGAGCTATAAACTTATGGTCGTAAAATATAAATAGGCTATAGCTATAAATAAAATATTAACAACGTAAAACCTTTTAGCACTGATGATGGTAATAGGTTCAATTTTTAAGGACGGTTCAAAGGGCAATGTGGCATTTAAAGCGAATTTGATTAGCTATACTATATTGACTCAACATTTCGCAGAGTTAGGCGAGAGGGATACCCCTTCGCCGGCGCGACCCTTGCCGCCTCCAGTGACCTCTTGCAACTGCGAGGAACTTCTAACTGTAGACTGCCAGCTCGAGACAAAGGAACTATGGGACAAATTCCACGACTTAGGCACGGAGATGATCATCACAAAAACTGGACGGTAAGTTCATTTTAATTGTAATTATCTTTCTCTTTCTAAACTAAATTAATTACATTATTAAAGCATTGTAATCTCTCACTTCACTAAAAGCGCAGTCGCAGTCCTCGATAATCGCCCTAACAAAGGGTATGTATTCATCAGATAAAGTGGCCAATTTCGGAATAATTACTTCGCAAACCCGCTCGTCCTTCAACCCTTTAACGAGATAAATTAAAAGTACATTTTTATCCTAACCGTTGTAATGTCAGGCTATAAATTCACAAAGCCCCAAAGACAACAAACACCAAGGGGGAGGGGAAGATGTTTTTATAGTCAGGCCGAGAGGTTTATCTAAATAATTGCGTAGTCGGTGGCGGTGAGCGGAAAATTGGCATTGTGTTCGCTCCGGACTCGGTGCATTTTAACTTGAACAAGTCTCTTTAGAACCGACACAGACATAATTGACTTTTGATATATCAAAGAGGCGTAATGTGACATTACCTTTACATGGTTACATCGGTTTTTATTTATTAATTTAACAAATTTGATATACGGGTACTAAATGTATGAACCAAAGTTATGATTATCTTTTTAGCAATAAAATATAATTCTCATAATTAAATATTATTATTCTCATAATCAAAGTATGTAATATATTTTAATCTAAGAATTTTAATGTAATTGTTCGCTCAATAAAGTTTATTATTATAGTCCTAGTCTAGCAACTGGTATAAATTGTAACTGGTATAAGGTCTGCATTAGTCCGTGTCATATGTTAGGGCAACAAGTGCAGAGTAAATCAGTAGCCCGGGATTCAATCCCGGGGGTAATGTCTCTATTGTGCTCAGTGTTGTGCGACCGATAGGTTTTGGAATATTGGATTTATTAAAATTTTGACCGGCTTTTGGCTGAAAAAATCTAATCAATTTTATCTCAAGAGTACCGGTGATTTCTTCCAATTTTAAAATCAATATTAACCGTAAATAATAATTATTTACAGATGCTACATATTCTTTGATATTAGAAACTTAAAAATATGTTAATAAAAAAATAAATAATTATTAAAATATACGTGTATTTTAAAGTATATAATAAAAACTATCAAGAGCAGTTAATCGCTGTAGTAGTAGCTAAACAAGAGATAAATCAAGCCGTCCAATCAAAATGAGATATCAGGGACAAATTTGATCAGGGAGGGCGCCGGAGCGTGTTTTTAAATTGCTTTACAATGTTTTCTCTATTAATTTTTAGGATACATTTAGATAACAGCCCCATTTGTAGTGGAGATAGCATTTTTATACTTGCAATATTTTAGCGCTACTAATATACTTTTTGCTATTTAAGGGGTGCATATTATTCTAGTTAAGTTTTGAAGATAAATAAGGAATGAATTTCCAATTAATCTATTTTAATAGAATACGACTCGTAAGTGTTTTCTAGTATAGTAATGATGTTATTGTAAATTAGCGAACTTAATGATAATATGTTTATTTTTAGCATGACTCTTATTTCTACTGGATTAGGCCATGCGTTGTTTGCGTCTCATGTCTAACTAAATTTAATCATTGATATTTTTTACTAATATGGTTTTAGAACATTTTCTTTTATAAACTTTGACCACCAAAATAATTGAAATATTGATTGAACCGTTTTCAAATTAAGATCCTAATTATAAAAGCCACTATAAAATTCTTAATACATATGATGTTTCAAATATTAGGATGATGTAATTCAAGATGCACTCCAATCCTTATATTAACAATGAACACTAACCTTAACACATAGGTAATATGCCTACAGCCTATACAATATACTATATAGTGTGTGGAAAAATGATTTTTCAAAGAAACAAGTCTCTACTAAGAAAAGGTATGATACTAGACGAGTGTGGAAGGAATTGACATATTGCTTCGACCGCTCATAATTAGTATTCATATACAAATGTATGCTTTTTGTTATTGAACTTTGCTGATCTTTGTATATTTTTCATTTTTATTGTTTTAAACTTTACATTGTTTGTTCCCCAAATATAAATAAATGAGTAAATAAAATACTTATTATTATTATTTTGACTAAGCATTGTACTATTATATCCTAGTCTCAGTCAGTTAGTATTATTGATTTTATTCTACATCTATACTAGTATTATAAAGTTTGTTTGTTTGAACGCACTAATCTCTGGAACTACTGGCCCGAATTGAAAAATTCTTTTTGTGTTGAATAGTCCGTTTATTGAGGAAGGCTATAATAGGGTATATGTCACCTCGCTGTGACTTATAGAAGTGAAGCAGCAATGAGAAATGCTGCAAAAACGGGTAAAGATTTTTTTTTAAGAGATTTCTTCGCGTGCGCTGAGGAAACACTAAAAACCGCGCGGACGGAGTCGCGGGCGACCCCTAGTAGTTTAATAATTGTGGCTATTTTAAAATAATAAAGGAAATATTTTATATAAATTCATATCTGCTGTAAAGCTAGTAACAAGAGCAATTTATGAAAACTCATATGAACATAAAACCAAATAACTTTAGTGACACTGTACCAAGAGTGCTCAAGAAAATAAAATGTCGAGCTGTCCCGGGTTATTCATATGTATTTTTTATTCATTTTGATTTACAAGCGAACACTTTACTGCCGACTTTGTTAGGACCTAACTGGTTGACGATTTATGTCGGACCTCGCTGACAATAACACTCAAATATTTAAATGTTTATTATACTAAAGATGTTTTAACAAGGTAATAAATATACCATTTATTATTAAGTTCATCTTATAATTGAACTGCGTAATACTTATTTTCGTAATAATCGTAACTGACAGAAACAGACATTCTAAAACAATTACCGGTGATATTTAAGTAAAACAATCAAGAATTTTTGTACTATCATTCAGCACTACTTGACCTTTTAATAAAATGTGATAATAACTAAAGTGCTACTTTAACGTGATTACTGTAATTAACTCTTTATTGTGTCGGCAAGTTATTTTAAAAGTACGTCGATATCGTGATCCGTATGTCAAATTGTCCGTGCAGTTTGAACGATCTCTCGCGACATTAAGCTTTTTATCGTTTTTTAATACTTGACAATTACCGACCGGCCAGGGATGTCTCCTGCTAATAAATTCCTGTAAACCAATCAAGCTTTTATAGTATACGAGTACTGTACGCTTCATACTCACATGCTTTACCTATTGGGTATTGTAACTTCTAGCGAAGTAAATTCATGTGAGATATTAAATTATTTTAAATGAAATCCATTTAAATGTAATTCTTATTTTGACATTTATTATAGTATAAATATGGCGCATATGACATTTTTAATGATTATTTTTTATACCTATATTTTAAATGTACTAATTTGTTTATCAATAAATCATACGTCAGTTATGTAGCAGATTTATTTTTGTAGATCATTTTTTATAAATAGATTATTATAATAAGTACGTGTAGTAAATTTAGATAATTTGGTATCAGTTACAAAGTATTATCCCAGCATTGGTAATAGCAGAGATCGTAACGTTTTATGAAGGTGCTACAAGTAGAGGTCTTTAAATAAATATTTTATTACCAGTCCATATCAATCGTTTTATGTTATTGATAATATAACCATAGGCTTATATGTTTGTTTTGTAACACTATTTCTTTTAAATGTTTAGAGTTTGATTAAAATTGATAATATTTGTCGCAAATATACCTTTATAATTCGTAAAAGTTATTTAACTATAAATATACAAATAGTATGTGTTAATAATATTTTCCGAAACTAATAAAAATAAAAAATAAATTCGATATATATAATAATTATTTATATACATAAAGATATATGCCAGGAAGATATCAACATATTAATCAAAGTAATTAAAATAATCAGAATGAAAGCATAACTTATTCGGAAGATCTGAATTATGAGTATAGTTTCCGTTAATAATTTGATTGAAAATCGAGAGTACATAATATTACCGGCAGCTGGTCATTCTCTTGTGGGTCGCTTCAAGGTGTCGGTCGACGTAAAATATAAAAACTCCATTTTATAAACAATATTTAGTTCAAACCTGACAGTTATTGTAGTCAATGATTACTGATGTAATGACGGTTTTTAGCAATATACGGGTCTAATTCAACAGGTGTCTTCGGTCCGTTTAAAGGATTATACTCAAATGTTAATAATATACAGCCATAGTCAAGTCAATATACACGCGTTTTGGTATTAATTTGTTTTTGTTTGAAAGTATAGGTCAGTGCTTATATGGATATGTTTATTATTTACGAATTGATTACAAATTGTTTTATCTTATAACGCAACAGTCTAGCTATATATAATAAGTTTTATTAAATGTGGCAACACAGTAGGGAAGCAAGATGCACTCGACTTAATTGAAATTTTTGTGGCTACATGTTATTTCGCGCTAATGCACCTTTCAACTTGACATGTAGGGGACGATGGGGGAATTACGGACGCGGGGTAAATACGGACTAGCATATATCTACGTTATCTCTGCCGCCCAAGTCTTTCTGTGGCGATCACGTGTTACTTTCAACCATCTTTAGTGCCTAACACACAATCCCGATAGAAGGCCTCACGCCCATTTTAAAGTAAGTGATTATTTCATTTTTTTGTGAATTAGATGTAATTTTTGGTATTTAATGTTTTAAATGTTATTTAAGAAGAATAAGTGTTAGTAAAAAGTCATGTTTTTTGTCGATTGCAATGTTAATGACGAGTAAATAACACAACGGTTTAACTTGATAAATTTTCTTACTCTAAAAATTTTGATGTTGTACATTTTCTAGGTCGTTTGGGTCAATTGCGGACAAATGGCCTGGGGTAAATACGGACGTCTGTATTTACCCCATTATTTATTAAAACCTATAGGAATATTTCTTTAATACAGATGCCTCGAAAATATATTAAGTAAAAAACCAGCTTACACTCTTGAAACTTTAAAAAGAGCTGTGCAAGAAATTAAAGAGAGAAAGACTCCTTTTCGACAGGTGGCAGAAATGTATGGCATCCCCAGAGCGACCCTTTTTGATCAAGTGAAAAAAGTCTGTGTCAGTACCATGCCCAAAAGAGTACCACTTAGTGATGTAGTCCAAGTACCAACTCTAAAACCTACTCGAACTAAACGATTGGTTAAAAAAAAAGCATTACATTATTTTCACTAGCACACCGGGTAAAGTAAACCTAGAGAAAAAAGAATAAAAGAAAAGAAAAGAAAGTACCTGGAACAAGAAAATATCAAAACTACGATTAAAAAACCAAAAAGCACCAAAGAAAATCGACCAAAATGTTTAAGAAACTTAAATAATTTATTGTCAGGAAAAGTATTGTGACCCACCCACCGAAGACTGGATTATGACGTTCTAAATGTATGAATTGGGCACATGAGAACTTCAGTGCTGGCTGTTCTTCAAGAGGCTACGTTTGTGAATTCTGCAAATGATATAGGACCTCATCCGTAAATTCCCCATGTTGTCCGCAATTAACCCAGCACTGGTCCGTATTTACCCCAAGAGCTAAGGGTAATTACGGACATACATGTTTTTGTTTTTGATTAAAATTTTATAAATGTTGATTGATTTCATATAATAATTAATGTTGATTTAATAGGTAAATAAGTATAGTTTAATAATTAATAAAGACAGACTGATTATTATAAATAGTTTGTGTTTTATTTGTGATTCCGCTTAAGCGTCCGCAATTCCCCCATCGTCCCCTACTCCCGCGCACTACATTATAATGAAGAGTTCAACGCTCGCCGCGGGCCTTTAACAGGATTTATTTATAATAAATTTATTAGTCTTGATTGTGTGAATCTAAATAGTGTAATTTTATTTTGATTACTAGTTACTTAACTAGTTACTTTTATCATTTCGTTAAAATTTTTATAAGAGGAAAGGTTTTATTGAACTTCAGACATAAAATTTATAAAATATTGCTGGCTAAATATAGCTTACACTTTTGTTAAATTTACATGTTAATTAATTACTATCTTTTAAGTCAAATAAGCGCATGATAAATGTCACTGAAAAACTAAATAACTTGATCACCTGTCGACATGGCGCTATAAAATGCAATTGCTCTCGATCAATGAATATTAAACTACTAATTGCCGTTTAAGCTTCACGTAATAACGAAATTCCTGATATATTTATAGAACTGTTAAGGTCATGTAATCGGTACGTTTTATTTGGCCAATCGATATAGTAATGAGCATTGCTTCATTGTAATTTCACCTTAATTGGTGGTTCAGTCGGCGCACGTATGCCTAATGGAGCCACAAATGTATTGATACAAACGAAAATATTACCGATATTATTCGAGGATGATAGGGAAATGAAAATTTAATTTCAACTCATGTATTTAATTATCAATCTGTAAATATTGAAATTATTTTGAATTAAAATTGATGATATTGCATTACAATGATAAAATGTGTAGGAATAATTGAATAATAGTCTTCTCAATTCAACTTTGATATCTGACAAAGATCATTTAGAGGCGAGATGATTAATGTAAGAGCTGCTACTGCTTACGGCGTTAATTCAAGATAATATAGGAGGCACAATGCGCGCCCACGCAGCCCGCGATTCGCCGCGGTGCCAACTGTCAGCTACCGTCCGTTTGTTGCGTTGCCCCCGCTCTCGCAAATGCATTCTTATCTTATCTTAATAGCGCCTTACCAGACATTCACTTTGAGTATTTTAAATGCTTTTAATTCTTATGAGTACTTAAATTGGATTATTTAAAGTCATTTAAGTTTTTTTTTATATTAAAAAGCCTTCATTATAGAATGTTAAACAACTTTAAAAAAGGTGTTAAAAAAATGCTGCGCCCGCGCTCGACGAAAGGTCGACGGTGTGGACCGACGGAGATTGATTACGTAATCATGGAGGTCGGGTGATTTCGGGAATAGAAAGAAATCATCATTCGTCTCATGGCCAGTTGACGGCACATTCAAACTCAACTGTATCTTTAATCGAATTTAATTATGAATTTGAAGATGATTTCATACATCAGTGATTACGATTGGATAATGATAACGCTTTGTTTCGTAACGTACCTATTCCCTTAGTAAAGTTTAATTTAATAAGGATATTGATATCTAGAAGTGGTAACAATGCTCGTTGGTTGTCGACGCACAATTAGCTGTCCATTGTGTGCGGGTATTGTGCACCTTGCAATATGAGCGTGCGCGGGCGCCGTGTGTTGGCTTTACTCCTACGCCTATTGTGATCTCTTCAATCGCAGGCCTCCACTGAACTCAACGAGATATTATCTGCTATTATTAGCTTTACACCCAATGTTTAAATATATGTTTATTCCGTTATTTAAATGTTGACTTATAAAACGTTACATAGGTCACCTTTTCACTTTAGTTTTACGGCTATTGTTTTTAAAGAGACATAACAATTAATGGTTATGTGTTTAATTACCAAGGGAGTGATAAAAAGTATTGCCATATAAAATTCCCTAACGACCGTTGCAGTATTAATTGATAGAACTTGTTTCTGCAATTATTATAGATCCGACAGTAAATGATGAATTTTGCAATTAAGTTCTCATGCATTAAGTTTCAGGGTAAGTTTATTGATCACTCATCAATGATAGTAATAGTATCTTTTGCTGTTTGGCAGAAAACTAGAGGAGTTTGGTAATGTTGGCCACCAACGTTGGGTCAGGAGTCAGATCGGTTCGCGCGTGGCTACAATACGCGTAATGAAGTGAGCGAGGGCGGCATTGTGCCCAAACGAGGCATTGTGACTCCGCGCTGGCGACCCTCGACCTCGTTACTGCGCGACCTTCACTCCATCTTGTTAGCAAACCTCTATTTAGATTTTCGGATAACATTTATTGTTATTGTAAAAGTTTCTTCCACATGTTTTGAACTACAAATATTTCTACAAATTACACACTGCTATAAGTATCGCCATATTTCAGAGTAACAGTTGCAGCGTGAACTTTTTAATAAAGCTATAGCTTCAGGCATACAGGATACACCACCAAATATTGTGCATCTCACTCATTCAATTTGCAAATGAAAAAGATAGAGTGCTTACCGAGTTCGTGTGGTATATTTTTTTAGGCCCAGCGTTAAAGTCTCACAGCTACCCTCCGCTTGAAATAAATTATTGTCGATTCCGGGTGGCCGTAGTTGTCGTTTTGTTACAAAAACATGATCCGAGTGCCGCGGAAGTAAGGGTTGGTTTTAGTTGCGCTTAAGAGTTATTGAACGAGGAGCAGATGCCGAGGTACACACGACGTGGTTTTATGATCGCATTAACTTCTTCATTAAAATAAATAACGATGTATAATACCGAGCTCATTTTGATACACACAGTAATATTTTTATTATTCGACACCATAAAAGAGGGGTATTTTTTCCACGCACGACAATAAAGTTTTCTACAAATTACGTCTAATGCGACGAAATTGTGTTCGTTACGGGCTCTACCCAGCGATGAAGTCATTATTTTCTATTTCCTTAGTGTTGAGTCGATAACTCGAAAATGACGGACATTCGTCATAACGAGCTGAAGCTAACAATTTGCCTTCTTATAAAATGGTATAGCTAAAAAAATATTAAAATGTTAATGCTCTCTTATGATTATAATGTATAAGTACAAATCGAAATATCTATCATACTTACTACAGAAGAGCTTATAAGAGGCAGTTTGCTTTAAAACGAAAAGAAAGTTTGTCTATTCCATATATTTTATTATATAACTAAAGTTGACTGAAATAACAAAGGAAGTTAAGAAATGAAGTATCAAAGCTTAGAACAAACAACATTACTATAATTATGAAGTATCTTTTAGAATGTGGTTGGTTTAATTTTAAAAAGATATAAAACCTATTTAAATAAAATATTAAAGAAGCATATTAATATTTTTTCATATTTTTTTTTACACGTGGGTTGTAATAACCAAAACTAAAAGATAATAAGATCAACATACACGAGTTATATACGTTAAAAAATATTTTACTCAAATGTCTAAGTGAATATTAATTTTCCTTACAGTTAAGTTAAATCATCTTACTTATTATATATTTTCTTTTTTGTGATCATTAATCGAAATACTAAATTATGAGTTATTATTGTTTGCTCGTAGTGATATAATGTGGAAATGTCATGACATCTTTATAATATTCTTACAGTTTAGTGTGTTATGAAACATGCTTGTTCTGTGACATCACGCGAACCGCTCATCAGCTACGTTCATGCACCTTTACGACTCACTCGGGACCGCTGATACTTACCGCATATAAATCCTGTTTATATACCAACTGTTTTACCTTTATTAATGTTATATTAGTTCTACACCGTTTTCAAGTAATTGAGGGCAGTTTTAATTACTTATGTTTTTGATATACTATCTATATTTTGTTATTACCTCGGTCAATGCACATTAAGAACCACACGTGAAGGTTTTTCGTTGTGAAAATGTTGAATTCAATATTCGTGCACATCACTTTCATACTTGTCTTGTAGCTTGTATATGATAGGTAGGAACATATGAAGTAAAATTTCACGTAGTCGACCCCTCTTTGTCTGAACAAAGAGGCAGTATGGCGGGCAGCGGGCGGAAGCGGGACACACGAGCACGGCCGCGGCGGTTTCGTACATCGCCACCCGTCCGCGCCCGTAAGCTCGTAATTTGCCTTTCTATTAGAGCGAGGGCGTGAAAAAAGGAAAGCGTTTACGGCGTGTTTAATGGGAGTGAGAGGGAAGAAATATTACCGCCCGTCGGGAGGGAAATTTTTGGTTTTCAGAGTTTTTGCGGAGATGTGCATTGGATCGCAAAGTACGAGGGGGATGGAGATGTTTGCGGAACCGCACCCTAGAATAATTAGCGGAAGTCGTGGCTTAGTTTTCCCCCCGGTTGGGAGGCTTGCGGGAAGGGAGTTCCTCTATTTGTCGTTTAAGAGTTAATCGGTTGAGCAATTCGTCACCCTCGAGAGCGCCTGCTGGCGATATTACATCTTTATTATGAGACTACTCAAACTTAGCAGCCCCCGGAGATTAACTAAATCGTGATTATTGATAAATTCATTTTGTTAACTCTGCGTTACTCACTCAAAATGACTTATCACTTAATTTGATAAAGAAATTTATTGAGTAAATTATACTTAATTTTTTTTATATGTAATATCATGTAATCATAGAAAAATACTCCATAAGGGGATTTGTTTATTTTGAAAGGGTTCCCGACAACACGTAATATGTCATTAGCGAGGAAGTGACAAATGCAGCAGTAAACACAACTCGTGCGCCGACTGTCAATTAGCTGTAGCCTGTAATACCACTCTACCACACATGTCCGACCAACCACTTGTATACTTGTTGGCCTCTTTACAATACTAAATTATATATCGTGACGAGAAAACTGTTTAAATAAAGCAAATTAGTAGTTATGGGTGTTCTGTGATTTAGTAATTATATAAAACGAGTTTCTACTGTTGAGTCAGCCACTTATTCAAATATAAGTCAAGTGTACTGTAATCCTAAAATAGATTTAATTATAGTTAAGTTTTACATTGATAGAATTAGTTCTAAATCGACGTGTCGGATCGCATGCAATAGGTTTGCAATCGCTCAGCCAATCACTGGCAAATGAGCGATGGCGGTAATTAAATCGGATCGCCTTACCAAATCAATAAAGCCATACGATAAGCCAATTAATTGCATTTGCGCCTCGGCCCCGAGGACCGTGCCTGATTGATTCCTGGCTTGAACGTGTCTCGCAAATTAGTCAGGTGTGGCGGAAAATCGAATACTAATACAAACATTAGATTTCACTGCTATCACAAGAAATATCCGTTTATAATTGTATTAATATCTTCATCAGCAGTACAAAGATCAAAATTTGTATGAACTAGTCAGTTAATAATTTCAAGAGCCTTATTTCCCTGCAAATAAGAACAGCTAGAATTCCACCTTGGGTTTCAATTTGGGTTGCATTTTTTGTACTTAATAGATCGTGTGTGGCTTACATTTCGCACATTAGTGCACTGTTTACAGACTCTACATTTTCCGTAGATAGAGCATCTCCGCAGGAGGTTTACTTGACATCATCTTGAATGGAGAAGCCCATTAATTATCTAGTGACAATGGTACTATGGCTGTTGAAAAGAAATAACAATGTCTATTTATCAAATATTTTTTGCAAATTAGGGTTCAGCAAAATATTATATTAACAAAAAAAAAACAAACAAAAATTTAGCACTTATTTTTTTGATATCTTTCACTTAATTTTATATTATGTTATACACAAATTACAGCGAATAGCAAATTTTATTTAAATTTCTTGTATTGAACGTTCCTTTATTTATTACTTAAGTAATTTATTTTATAACGTTTTAATTTCACTTCATTTATAAGTCATTTAAACGTTTTAAGGATGGTAGCATTAATTACGTCTTTACCCCGTATTATGTAGTTTTATCTATTTTATGCAGACTTTAACTTTTTATATAAATAATCATTAGATAACATGCATTGAATATCGTAATAAAACACGGAATTTCAATTTCCTGCAGCCCACCCAGAACTATTATAAAAAAATAATCAAATGATACATTAAAATGTAATTTATATTGCGAATAAACAGCAAAATACATATAAGGAACCTTCCACGTCACCTGTGTGCGGGCGACCACGTTGTTTGGGTTGGCATTCGTCACGGGGCGTCGGCGGCCATGATTGATGACCCACGCCTGCGGACCCTGAATGCGTATTTTGACGCGTTTTAACTATGAAATGTATGAAATTTTTATGGTTTGCACTTACAAATTACTCACTTGGCTTTCCTATTAGTGGAGATCGTTTTTCGTATTTATTTACGATGATTAGAATTTACGAAGCAAAGTCGTGTTTCAGCTAAATAGTTTTTGTTTTGTTTCTCATTCTAACAAGAACACGAAAGCACGTAAGAAATATAAGAAATCGTTCTAAAAAGCAAGGTAAGAAAATCTTCAACGAGGTAGCAACGTACGTAAAGTTATAGCTCGTCATAGGCTCGTAACATAATATTTGTTGGACCGATAACGTCGAAATATTCATAATCCCCGGAGGGCTACGTAAATAAAAATTATTTCATTTAAGACAGGTGTAGAGTTGGGTTACGCGGCTCATTAGCATTCGGCCGAATTAGATTGTCTGTCCGTCTGTCCCTCGGGTACACCTGTCCTTTCAAATCCACTTACAAATATCTTGACACTGTATCGCTTGGTCATCCTATTGCTAAGTAGTAGCAAAATACGGCTCTTTGAACTACGTAATGAGGCGATGATAACCGTTTATTAATGAGTGTACTCTTTTATGGGTAAAACATAAAAAAACAAGTGAATAAAAAGACCTTATGGCTTATGGAGAAATGTTATCATCTTGTTATACTAGTCGGTATATTTGTAGGGATTAACTACCAACTATCTAGCTCGCCTATCTGGATACTTTGTATGATCTAATAGGGATATGAAGACTTAAGATTTTATGATACCTGATCTAACTATTTATGTAATAATAATAATATAATATAATATCAGGACAAATTACACACATTGATCTAACCCCTAAGTAAGCAAATTATTTGCTTGTGTTAAGGGTGTTAGACAACGATACAAATACATAGAAATACACATATAAATACTGAGAATATATTTAAGAAACACAGATATCTATGATTATCACATAAATGACTGTCTCCGCCGGGAATCGAACCCGAGCCCCATTGCGCCGTGACACGTTAGGCGTCTGCGCTAACCACTCGACCAACGGGGCGGGGTGTATTTATAATATGTTGTATGTATTTTAAAAAATATGCCTACAACTATCATAATACACCTCATAAAATAAAGTTAAATTTAAAAGTGTTAACTTGGTCAGTAGCTCATAGTTTGTGTCGTGTCGGCATAAACTCGACAACAGTTAAGTTGTAGTTATTGTCATGCAATAAACAACAATTAGTACACTTCTAATTAAGAGCTGTAACCTCTGATAAGATTACAAGCCTCAGTATCGCGTGATTCGCGACAATTTTACGTAAATCTGGCTAGCCTTGCTCCATTGTGACAGTCGGGCTGTAAAATTTATACACAATTGCAGTAATAACCTCCAGAAAATAATGTTTCTCTATGACATACTCTATGTTGCCTTTATTTCATAGTGGCTCCAGACACTTAGCTATTCAAAATATTCACAAAATAACCCGACTAAAATTTACATAGATTCTAATACAGCCACATTAAAGTTCCTCGGTTCGTGCCTGCAATGGCAACCTTACAAAGCGTAATTTAGGCAACCGCCTCATTTAACTTCTTTATGTCTTTGGTTATTATTATACGATTATAAATTACGAGTTGATCAAGATAAAAGAAGGTAAAAAATAAGTATTCATATTTTCTTTATAGCACCGTTAACGCAAAATTAACTGCGTAAAAGTAATTAAATTCGTGTAAAGAGTTCAACTACGATACGATCGCAATGAAGGAAATATGAGGCTATAAATTGAGATATCTTTAATCCGTCTGATTACAAGTGAGCAATTTACTTGTCACCAAAACGCTGCTTGTGCGTTATCGGTGACAGATCAGTATCCTATAAAACCATTTGGAATTCCAATCGGACGTCACGGACAAAATTGTTTTGTTCGAGAAAGTTTTGTTTGAAAACCGGCTCTAATATTCAGTATTTATAGCTTACAATGTCGAAGTCGTGATGTTTACTGGTCATGTGTCGGAGTCCGGGCTCGAAGCGTTGGTCGTTTTGTTGCTGTCGTCTAATCCCGCTCTTAGCTAACCGTTTTGACAAGATTTAAGATGTAGAGATAAGAGTCTACAGATATTCCTTTTTTATTATCATTTTAAATTTTAACTCTTTCCGATATTATCCAGAAATTCTATTGAAGATATTATAATTGATACGTGTTCCAAAGTTTATAGGTTTCTCATTAAATAAATAAAAATAAATCATAAATACTTGTCAATTAGTCAAGGGGATTATTACAACTGTGGAATGACGCATGTCAGATTTATATTTTTCCCTGGTTCTAAGCGAGAGCTTCCTTGTCTGTGAGGCGTGATAATGTCGATGTAACGGCAAAGGAACCGCCGCCGCATCAGCTCACCACAATACACCCGTTTAATACGCTCACCATATTCGGACAAACTCTTGACAGCTCACATGTTTACGTCCTTCACTCCTGTCAGCTATCGTGTGAACAAAATTGACTATAGAAGCGAGTATAACTATTTGGAATGAACGGAATGTTACCGAAATAGATTGTCTGAAATTCATGATTACGAAAGGGTGAATCAACAATGAGTGTGGGCTGCGGGCTGTGGGCGACGGCGGAGTGCGCGAGGCGTGTCCGCGCTTCATCGATCGCAGCCTCCGACGCTCCTCGACGACGTCTGCCCCGGCGCCCCGCACCCCCACCCCCGGCCCGCGCACGTTAGCGCCCCGACCGACTGCATTTACTACCCGCTGGTGCCACCCTCTTCATACATACACCCGACCTACCTGTCTACCGTCTGCTCGGAATGCGAATAGCTTCTGCCATATTTTCGCGAACGTTGCACCCGTTTAACATCCTTATTATAAGAATCCTCGCAATATAAGAAGTTTATTGTACCTCGTATATAATGGACAGACAGTTATTTAGATCAGAGGTGTTGATTCCGAGCCGGTAGCCGCTAGGTGCTTAATTCCAAAGGTGCAATTAAAGCCGTTTACATCACTTCGCGAGCGATCTGTAAATGTTATTTGTGCTCATTAAAACCGAATTACGTTATAAATTTTATGTGCGTACAATGTAGCCGCGTTATTACGCTTAAGGAAATACCGAAACTTTGTATCGCGTTATTCTGGTATGCGATACACGATACGAGAATGAGTAAAGTGTATAATTGCTTGTTAAGATAACGTTTGAGGAAAGAAATCAGAACATTAAACGGCCTCATTATATCATTTTATATATTAAGTCCGTTTTTATTCACGTTCTGGTATGTTGTACGAGCATCGTTGCGTATAGGAAACCTCAGCCTAATGTCTGATATCCGGAGTAGATTCATACACGTTATAATCACTCTATATGAATATCGACATTAGTAAACAAAATTAAATTTGTCTGGTGTCCGGCGCCGGTGATCGATCATCAGTAAAGTGCCAGTACAGGCCACACTAACGACCTCTCCGTCAAGCCTCACCTCGCGCCTTCAATTCATCACTCGTTGACAACCGTTCACGTCACCCGCTCGCTGATTGGACTAAAACTATCTATAGATACACTAATATAACTATTGCTCTTTGATGTCTTAATGTTTGTTTGTCTTTTAGAGCTTGAAATTTTAGATATGAACTAAAAATAAACTCATATTCAGACAATGTTTCGTTTCGTCTGGACTATGTCAATTATTGGTTTCGGTTTTTTGTTTATGTAATGACCACATTTACAACACTTATTTTAATTCAGGGCACTTAATATATCTTAAATATGTGATAATTTAAAAATAAAGGTAATTTTGTAATTTCGTCCAGGACCTGATAATATAAACAGCAAACGAGCAGCTGGTTTATGGTAATTGTAATTCTACTTTGTAATTATCACTTTTATGTGGTATACTAAAAGTATATTGTATGTAAACAAAAACTTAACATAAGTTAACATATTATAAAAAGTACAAAAAATATTTTATAAAATGCAAAGTCATTGTTAAGTAAGTACCTACTGAGTATAATCGTAGAAATAACTCATTTATATTGTCGTTATCATTTACTTATCGGAGAGCAATATGTACAGACAACTTATATTTTTTTAACAAACAGTCCAAAACTAATTATCAATGTAATAATCAAGAAATATAATTTATTGAATTCAATAACATATATATTTTAATAAAGACTAGCACCTGCATCACGCGTCTCGATATCAAAAATATTATATTCGTATCCACTGAGTTCGAGCATCTGTGTCTCACTCTTCAGAACTTGTAGCCAAAATGCTACGCTAGCTCACTATGCTTGAAGTCGATTCTACTCAAACGTATGTACAAGAGTACTTAACGTATTTCTGTGTCATACCCATACATCTATATTTCTATTCGATTAGCATTAAAATACCCACACACACTAAAAATAGTTTGCATTATGGTATAGACAGTAAATGCAGTGTACAACAAACTTTGAATATTATGTAAAAAAAAATCTTAAATGATAAAAAATAAACAATCAACATTCGTTTTTTAATACATGCTAAAAGAACTCAGAATTCTAAAACATAGTTTCTTGATTGTTATTTTTCTAACTGGAATATTAAAATCATTCGGTTATAGTATATGTTATTTGTAAACTAAAAAGCAGTTTATGCAAACACATGCATTTTTCGCAATGCGGAACAATTGATTTCCATATAATGTAAAAGAAATTTATTAGAACATATAACACGACAAAGTTATAAAGGTTGTTATATGTTTTATTATCGAAGTCATTGTCTTATTCTTAATAACACCATCAGAGCATGGAGTTATTATAAAATGATTTATAAGAGATAGTTGTGTGGAACATAATTGTAAATTATTTACCGTTGACAGCATATGGGAAAAAATATTTCTTTTTACTATACATTAGCGGCAGATAATTAATTGTAATAAATAAACAATATAGAGGCCTAGTTATAAATACCTCTATGTTAGTTTCTAATTGGATTTAGTACTTAAGTTAGACATAAAAAAACAAGGTATTCTAAGTTTCCACGAAAAAATAAGATAAAAAGTTCTTAAACTTAATAATCCATAATATAATTAATTAATACGGTAAATTAAAATAAAAAAAGTTACCATGATAAAGTTCGAAGTGGCTCGTCAGGTCATCAAATATCACTCTAGGTAGAGTAGAGAGGTGGAGTCGAGATGAGCCGGTCATTAGCGGAATAAAGCCATTAGGAGCGTGTAAAACAGTTAATTACTTTGTAATCTCAACCCGAGATACTGGCTCTTAAACTTGTGATGAACCCTTATGTTCCAAGGATGGCAAATATTAATAATATAAACAATATTAATTATTGAAGTCAAAGTCAAAGTCAACATCATTGTCTCGTCTTTTGATGATACTTTTCTAATATTCTTTCATTTAATACAAAGTTGTAAGTAGAAGAAACATAAAATAGTAATTATATAATATTTGTATATCTATTAAACGTTTGGTTCCGCGAGTATCGTTTCCGGCAGTTGCGCTTGCGCATTCGACACGAGCAATTAAATCATCCATGATTTCGTATTGTCGGCACATAACATCTTAATAAATTTTAAATTAAAACATTTATAATTAAGTTAATAAAAGATAATTGACTCTTAATAAGTACCTATTAAACCAGATTTTTTTGATGTTGTATGTATGTAAATATTTTCCGTTGCCACAGTATTATTAGGTACATTTATGATTGAAATTATTTAGACTCATAACCATGTTGCCTTTTTAAGAATTTATTACATTTAATTACTGGACTTAATGTATATTATAAGTTTTAATTGTGTATTTTATAGTTGATTATTCCTTTGGTTCGATTGTTTATCTCGCGTGTTGAAATTTCTTATTCATTGCAGTGAAACTGTTTTATTCGCTTGTTGGGTGCGCATGTAGGGTAAAGTTGATTGCAATCTATGGTTTTTTCTGCTCCTTATTAACTACTTTAGATAATTATTCTCAGTGTTTACTTATTGCTATAATAGAAATGATATAGTACTTACAATTGTATTATTTAATACTTCCAACTAAATGTTTTAACACATGTTTCCTCAAATTATCGTTATGTATAATGACTGTAATGACATATCCATAATCGGTTTGCTAATTTCGATCGTTATCTGACACCGGCTTTGTTTTAAAGCTGTCAGAATTTGACGTAACCGCCATATTTTACGTTGAATGGTGCATATTAAGAATGCCTAAGGTTTACGACCGGAAGCCTCATAAACCCAACAGATTCCGCCGATAAAAACGGCACCTTGTTAATTTTAACAGTTTTATTATAGATCTTTTGGATATATATATAATATATTTTTAATAAAATCATACAATTATGACATTTATTAGATGATCCCTACACAAATTACCTACTTTGCCTAACGAAGGTAATAACTTTGTTTTTTTTTTAATTTACTTTTGTTAAGCGAAGCAATGATTATAAATAATAGTTGCTGATGCTACGATAAGTGATTTTATATTTCTTATACATATAATAATGACAACTTAGAGTTTAAATGTTTTTAATGTTAACTTTAAACTTTATGTAGGTATGTCATTGACATGACAAAACGACATAAAAAAACATCTAAAAAAATAGATTTTACATTTGTTATATTTTTTATTGAAACGTATTTTGTAGGCAACATAACAATAATTACCTAGAAAATATAAATTAATCCACTACAATGAAATCTGATTATATCTGCTTTTCTGACATAAAATCTTAAAAACAAAACATAGGTCATGGAAACGGATCTATTTTTAATTATAATTATAACAAAAAATGAAGGTCTCAGCATAAAAACTGAATATCAAATCATTGTATCATAATTTTCATAAGCCAGCAATTAATAAAGTAGCTACAGCTGTATGTGTTGAAGGCATCCGGCTAACGCTTAATGTTCCATTACTTGGTTTAGCGTTAAATAATCATACATTTGTTACATAACTACAATATTAAAAGAAACAAAGAGTTATTTTAATTAGGCGTCGACCGGCGTCCCGCGGCGCTACTTACGCGTCGTTCTCATTAACTAAATGTCACTTTTCAAAATATTTATGTTTCAATTTTTTTACTTGTAACATCGTAAACTGTGATTTTTGCAAGCTTTGCTCTTGAGCTGTCCATGGGTTGGCGTCTAGTAATATACTGTTGTATTATTTTTATGGCAAGTTATTAACCGGGATGTTTTTTTTTTATTGTTGTGCGTAGGTTGAAGGAAGCAGTTTGATACATCATAGTGACATCACAGTTACATGTCTTTCTACAACACAACAATATGTTAGTATATATATGAGATGATTTAATATTATAGTATAAGTAATTGTTTAGGTACTTATTTATTCAAATAGTAAAAAAGTTAATTAATAGATTTTAAAAATATCAAAAGAGTACCTACGTAAGGAAATACATTTATTTTTAGATAGACATCTTTCATTCGGTGGTTATTCATCATCAGGCTAAATGTTGATAAAGAATAGTATTTTAAGCTGAACCATAGTATGGTTAAAAATCGAGTCTGGAATCTGCGAAAGACAACACGACACTACACTTGACCTCCCATAATTAATTTTAAGAATTATAAGGAATTAAAACACTTCTAAAAAAGCCACACATAAAGATAACAAACAGTTTATTAAAGAAAAAACAGGCCAAGTTCGAGCCGAATTACATAAATATAAAATAGGCAAAAAATAATTTTTGTTCTGTATTGTATGTTATTTTTTCGGTTTTTATATTTGTTGTTTAAGCAGCAACAGAAATACGTCATCTGTGAGAATTTTAACAATCCTCCTATCACGGTTCATGAGACAGACAGAAAGACAAGAAGAACAAGAAGACTAGAAGAGAGACAGTGAAGTCTTATAATAGAGTTTCTACACTTTGGCTACGAAATCTTAAAAAATAGAATGTTTATTGATCCATCGTCTAAACTGCACTTGATTATTCGTATCTTAAATTATTCGCAAACAGTTTGCAGTTGATGTAATATTATTGTACTTTTCATGGTTGAATAACAAGAACTCATTGTTTGATTTTATTTGTTTTTATTTAAAAAACGATCACGGATGTACTAGGATTTATTAAGACTTGAAATATGCATTAAAAAGATGTTTATTTAAATAACTGCATACTTATTTTTTATCAGAAAATACAGTTAAAGAAGATGTATATTTATTACAGATCCTAGATTTTTTAAACTCTCCGTGTTGGTTATTGTTCCTATTATCGTAGGCAAATGCTCAGATTGCAAAAAAAAACTTCACAATCTTGATCTGCAAACTGATAAGTTTGAAAGAAGACTTGCCGTTACGATAGTAATTTTCGTATTATCAAAGTTATCAATGTGTAGTATTTGTGACCACTACATTTAAGTTTCATAAGTGGTGTTTAATCTCATCAATCAAGTTTAAGATGACAGATGTCAACAAAAATGCAATCCATCCACCATCCAATATACCTACGCTTGAACAGTGGATGGATTGTATTTTATTAAGATACAAAACAATACAAATAATTGACTCTCACTCTATGTTATGTTAGAGCATAAATATCAATAGACTAGTGATTATTTTAAGCCAGTGGCGATTTGTAACCTAATATCAGTTGTGAGGCGATTAGACCGCGTGGCGGACGCGCGGCGGCGCGTAATGTGACGCGAGAATGACGTTTGCTTGACGTACACGCGTTTATACTACACTTTAGTATTTCTAATACTATAAGTATTTTTAAAATTGTTTTGTCATCTATATAAAAAAAAAAACTTATTATTTTATTTTAATTACTAAGCGAACGGGAATGTAAACAAAGATGTGTTATTGTAAATTTTTTTTCCGTAAAGAGACATTAGTGAGAATTTAGTTGTGCAACTTTGTCTGAAATTCCTCTCTAAAATATATTTTGTACATCAAAATTGTATTTATTATTTTGTAAATTGAGAACTCATAAACTGAGGCCTGTATCAAGTTGCATGTAAGTCATCAACACCATGACATTTCGCGGAATTCGGTCGGTCCTAAACAACAAAATTTTTTATCCCAATAGCTGTAACTAATAAACTTAAATATATATCGTTCCAATATTACAATATATTTCTTAAATAAGGTCAGTTGTTTCTATGATAGAAGTATTTAATAATTGTCGTTTATAAATAACCTACAAGTCACGTAAAGCCGAACCTTGAACGCAGGAAGACAACCACAAAATATATAAATTATGACAGCTCGAAAATATTACATGTTACCTTTAGTAGTGTTGCCATTTAAAAGTGAAACCGATTGGACTATAAACATGTGAGTGTATTTATTAACACGCGAACGACTTAGGTATTTGGAGCATTGATCAAACAAAAAAATGTTTTACGAATAAAATAATATCTCATCAACCTGTTCTTATGCCAATTATTTTTGATCTGTGCGATATGTCACTTCCACATTTTTGTATCATACGTCATCTTAGTGAAGACTTACTTCTTCGTCATATATTTTTTCAAGAACTCCATGTCCTCTGTCGATGGGCACACTTATTCTATGTTACAATACCACGAAAAACAAACACTTGTTATCGTTTCTATCACCAATGCTACTTTCTTTAAAAGAGCTATATATTAAAATCAATCTGAATACGGTATATTGAGTATATTATAAATAAACATTAAAACATGGATACGTAAATAAAAAATGAACTTCAACAAGTCATGCTACTAGCTGGTCGGTGCATTCAATATTAATTCACTACTATCAGGTAAAGGTCGAACTAACAGTTGATGAACATTAATCTTACCTTCTGCAAAGCGGAAAATATACGTAATTATTTCGCATATTAATAACATATTATTGTTTAACATTTATAACGATTATTTGTTTGTTATTTTACAGCAATATTCAATAGGTACAACAGGTGATGGAATATTCTCGTAGATTATTATTTATTTCTAAGGCATTATGATAAATATTCTAAGATACATTTTTATATGCACAGTTAAATTAAAAAAAACATTTATTGCAATTTATACAGCTTAGACCTTTTAGCTTATTTAAACGAAGACCTCCCTCCCTTTTCTGCTTTTTAAACTATATATTTATCATATATATATATCTAACTTAATAGAGCGTGAAATTGCAAAATAAGCGTCAATTACAATTTAAAA